>OZ004710.1:87065780-87665780 GCA_963924515.1 Vespertilio murinus | reverse complement strand
TTAAAGGGCCAAAGAACAAAATTCCGTGTGCAACCACTCATCTGGGGTCTAGCAGAGGGAGGGCAGAGTGGACTGGATCTAAGTGAGGACAGTCCATGGTTGAGAGCTCTGGGTTGGAGATAGGAGGGTAGCCACCTGTTGGTTTCCTGTGCTGAGTTATTCCTTCATGGAGTGAAGACATCTTTCTCCAGCAGTCCTTTGAGAGCCAGGTGGTTGTTGTCTGGAGGAAAGGCAGTTGCCACGTACTGTTAGAAGACCTCTTGCCCCACCTGTGGTCGATATCCTGAGGCTTATCAAGGTTGATAACAATCCTATATAATAAAGAGGTAATATGCAAATTGACCATCACACCTTGCACAAGATGGCCACTCCATGTGGTCCAAGATAGCTGCCACAAGATGGCCAGCAGGGGAGGGCCGTTGTAGGCAATCAGGTCAGCAGGAGGGCAGTTAGGGGTGACCAGGCCAGCAGGGGAGGGCATTTGGGGCGATCAAGACACAAAGGAGTGTTAGGTGTCAAACAGGCTGGCAGAGGAGTGGTTAGGAGGTGATCAAGTTGGCAGGCAGAAGTGGTTAGGGGCAATCAGGCAGACAGGCATGCAAGCAGGCAGGCAGGTGAGTGGTAGGGAGCCATAAGTCCTAGTTTGTGAGAGGGATGTCTGACTGTCAGTTGAGACCTGATCCCACAGAGATCAGGCCTAAACCAGCAATCATACATTACCCGAGGGTCCTAGATTGGAAAGGGTGCAGGCTGGGCTAAGGGACACCCTCTTCCCCAGTGCACTGGGCCTCTGGTCACACTATATGCAGAGGCTAATCTCTGAAGGCTTTGACTCTTTGCCTGATCTCCTTCTGGCCCTGTGGCTAGGAAAAGCAGAGCCTGGTGTACATCTTGGTCCTTTCCAAAGGCATGGATCTCAAGCAGAGGAGGCTACAAGTTGTAAGCACCACACAGAGTACTCAGGGCCAGTCAGAAGCAGCATCTGACATTGTCCTGCACTAGACATTGGGAAGCATAGCATTTCTACCAAATATGTAGACACAAACCCAAACAGGCAGCCAAAATGAGGAAACAGAAAAACAAGCCCAAAAGAACATGAGAATTCTCTAGAAGAGCTAAATGAAATGAAGGTAAGAAATGTATTAGATATAGAATTCAGAATAATTATTGCAAAAGTGCTCAATAGCATGAGAAAAAATATAGTAACAATGAAGAATGACATAGCACTAATAAAGAACTAAAGTTCAATACCAATGGGGCCTCATTAAATGTTACCATCAACACCAGTACCCCTACTTACACAATCTTTAAGTTTTACCTTTAGTTCACCTGCTCCCATACTCACAGCACACCAGCTGTTTTTTCCTTAAGTGGTTTGGTTCACTATTGTTGTTCAGTACCACATCTATGACTCTCAAAAGGATAACATGAATTCTAGCTAATTAACCCTGGCTTTGAGAGTAGCCTTTATATTTGTTTGTCATCTGCATATGAAACTATTATGGGGAAGAGGCAACTGTTCCCATTCATACAAAACAGCTCCCATTAATTGACAGGGGAGGATGATTGGACAGACGGCTTTGAGTTTATTATAAACCATTAAACATTATGTTCTTTTGGATTTTATTGATTTGATAAAAACATCTCTTTTGGAAAGATTAGGGGTGTTATTTTTGGTTTTACATTCACAGATTGAAGCAAACAATGGCAGAATCACTTTGGAATACTGCTTCTTATGTATAGCATACAATCTTCACTGCTAAAACCCAATATAAGCTTTTTAAATTTTATATGTGCAGCCAGTCAACAACATTTCTCTGAAATTGAAAATACTAATCTCAGTTATGTGTTTCTACTGATTACTTTATTATTTTTTCATTTTTTATTAAGGTATTATATGTGTACATATCTTACCATTGCCCCCCCACCACCACTCCCATACATGCCCTCACCCCCAAGAGTTTTGCGTCTACTGATTACTTTACAACTCCTTGAATACATCTGAAATATAAACCTTTGACTTTAACTGCAATGTTTTTTCTTTTCTTTTGTTTCCCTCTTTGAATCCCAGGAGATAGGATTCTGAACAAGGTTATTTAAAAACACAATAAGCTTTGGAGGCAATCTACTGACTTCCAAATAGCGATGTTTTTTGTGTGTGAGAGAAAGAAATATTGGAATTATAGAAATGATTCCATCTTCATTTAACTAGGGGGATTATTTTTCAGCTCAGTAGGTGAAGTTCAACTAATCGAAAATTTCCCAAGGACATTCTCTGAGCAAAGGACTAAGCAGGTACTGAGGGGGTAATTGAGTGATGAGACTGAGGGTGGATTATTTCAATTATACTTTGACCCAAAACTGATATCACCCCCAACAACTTATAGCCCAAGAGCTCATATGACAACAAAAGAAAAAAATACGTTTTCAAGAGAATAAGCAGGTTTAATTGATATAAATCTATTTTAAGTAGAGGGGTAAGCAACCTCTTTAATCTTGAGGGATTTAGGTCATGCATAAGATGGCCCTTAGTACCCAGTGTGAGGCCTAAAAGACAAATGGCAAACCAAAACAAGAGAAAGGGAAAAGAAACCACCAAGGAGGAGGAAGGAAGAGAACAATGAAAGGAAAGAATCTACAGAAAAAAAGAGGGCATATTCTGGGAACCTATCTGTTCTATATTATATCTACATGAGTCACTCCCTCAACCTCCTGCAAGCCTTTCCATGAGTGTCAGCATCTCCATGAAGTTTGTCAGCCTTGAAATTGATATTCCTTGTAGCACTCACCCTGTTTGTTTTCCCCCCATATAACATTTTTGCTTTCTATCATAGGGAATATTTACTCTTTCTCTGCATTTACTTTAGATGACATGTGTCTCACCACTAGAATGAGGGCAGAGATTTCTGTGTGTTTTATTTTTTATCTTCAGTGTGTAGAAATATTCAATAAATATTTGTTGAATGTATAAGTACTTTCATAAACCTTAATGATTTCTCTAAATGTAAAACAGAAAATATAAAGTATTTTAATCACACACAGATATTTGCATATGTGCATGCTCATATGTATAACTATAGTAGAAAAAATAAGCTAAAGTAATTATAAGTGTACACCTGCATTTAGAGATAGCTTAAAATGCAGACTAATATGGTTGTATTTCACTGCATAATAGAATACCATGAACAATACCCTTATCAGGAACATGATTTTTAAAATATGATTTTTAAAAATATAAGTAATATACTACCTTCCTTTAATTTACACAGTAATTGCATTCTTGGAAATTTCAGCATATATTAAATTCATGCAAAAATGAAACTAGAGTCTAGATTTAGATAATAAAGATGCAGTAGAATATTTGAAGTCAATATTTTCTTCTGGGTCCTGTCTATTAAAAGGCTAGTACCAAACCTTGCCATCATTGAGGAAACAACAACAAAAAAAGTTCTTTTATTTGTCAAAGTAATCCCCATGGGACAGTACCTCCATACCCATTGAGAACCATTAACCTTAACTGTCCCCAGCAAAGTTTGCTCCCATATCTTTGTAAACAGACCTTGACACTTCAGCAGAGGATACATAGAATGGAGCACTTTGATAGTCTGATTTATCACCAAAACATCTTGGTGGTTCCCATAATTGAAAAACCAGTTCAGCAAATTTCATAAATTTAATCAATGTAGAAAGGAAAACATAGGAATTTTAAAAATATATATTTTTATTGATTTCAGAGGGGAAGGAAGAGGGGAGAGAGAGAGAAATATCAATAATAAGAGAAAGTCATTGATTGGCTGCCTTCTGCAGGACCCCACTGGGGATCAAGCCTACAACCCAGGCATGTGCCCTTGACAGGAATTGAACCTGGGACTCTTCAGTCCACAGGCTAATGCTCTATCTACTTAGCCAAACTGGGTAGGGCCAAACATAGGAATTTTGATTGCAGTCTTACTTTCTCTTTTTACTTTCAAATAATATTTTTACTAACTTGAATTTACCAGAAAGATTATATTAAATTATCTCTACTTTACTTATAATTTGACTGTTCAAAATCAGAAACATGCTTATCAGAAACATGCCCAGATAAGAGTATTTTTTCTTAGGTAATGATTATATAGCCAGACTGATGTATTGCACACCTTAATTTATTTTAAACATGTTTCGGTGCACGAAATTTGTGTGCTGGCGGGGGTGGGAGGTCCCTCATCCCAGCCTGCACCCTCTTCAATCTGGAATCCCTTGGGGGATGTCCGACTGCAGATTTAGGTCTCTGGTCTAATTAGCATATTACCCTTTTATTAGTATAGATAGGATATGATATACTGCCCTACTATAACATATCTACTAGTATTATTCTATGAGAATACATACTTCATGTGATAGGAAGGCATCTATTACATTACATTGTATATGTTGTAAGTAGTAGGAAATACTGTATTCGTACCAATAGTATATACTCTGTGACTTCCCGTTCTGATTTGGGAATGGTTCCCCAGTTCTTCGAATGTTTCCTGGCCCTTGATGTATTTGGAAAGAAAATAGCTCTCAGTTTGGAGAAATTAAATTACAATCGTGACTCTAATTCAGTGGTCGGCAAACTCATTAGTCAACAGAGCCAAATGTCAACAGTACAACGATTAAAATTTCTTTTGAGAGCCAAATTTTTTATACTTAAACTTCTTGTAACGCCACTTCTTCAAAATAGACTCATGCAGGCCGTGGTATTTTGTGGAAGAGCCACACTCAAGGGGCCAAAGAACCACATGTGGCTTGCGAGCTGCAGTTTGCCAACCACGGCTCTAATTCAACTGCCTCCTGTACTTCCAGCCAGAAAACATCTGGAGTCAGTGCCTCCTATGGCTGAGCTCCAGAGTAAGGACCTGTGACCCAGCACTGGGCAGGTGATGGCGACTGAAGGTACCTTGGATCCGTCCTGCTGTCAGCCAGGTAACTAGGGCCCTCTGCCACCAGCCCCTCCCAAGCCAGATGCCTCCTAACGGGATCCCGGGATCCTGAGGCTATGCTCCCAATACCACTGCCCTCTCTTCCTCAGGGACCAACCAGGGTGCTGTGGTGCAGGGTGCAGGTGTCCCATTTTCATTAAAACGTTCAACCCGTGCCCACTTCACCTGTGGCCCAGAGGCAGACAGTGATCCTGGGGGCAGACAGTGATCCCAGAGGTGCTCACCACCCCAGGCAGAGCTCAGCCACAATGGTCCAGGGTGAGACAGTCCTGCCAGGCTCCATGGCTGCCACTTGGACCTGCTTCCTTAACCAGGGACCTGGCGCTGGGCAGATGGCAACAGTCCCTAGCCTGCATGGGAGTGGGTCCCTGCTGTTTCAGAATTGGAACTCTGAACCCCCTCGACAGACGGAAGTGGCCCTGAGCCCACCTACTCTCTCTCAATCCCGTCAAGGTTTGCTTCTCACCCTTTCACCCTTGCTTCTCACTATTTCTTTTCACACTTGCTGAAAACCTTCTTAGTCCACTTGCCATAGTAATCTCTGGTGGGGCTGAGGGGACTGGATGCTGCCATCTTTGTGGCTGTGTGATAGTCAATTTTCATATTCCATCTTTATTAAATAGGATACACACACACACACATAATTATGGGTAGAAATTAGCTAAACACTTTCTTTTGCACACAGTTAAAAAGTTATGAGCTATGAACATTAGCATTGCAAATACATGTATATTGTTTTCAATTTACACCTGAGGAGAACTACTTTCTCTGATGCCTTTGGCAAGCAAGCAATACATCATTGGAAACACAGGCACATGCTGTTTTGGAATTAGCACTCATTTATCTCCACCCTCTCCTCCTGTCCCTGAAGAAAATTTCAAATTTGATCTGCATTATCATTTACCTAATGATGATCAACTTTCTTCCTATTCTTGAATTTTAAACTGCATACCTCAGTGACACACAACACTGAGGCATGAGCAATAAATCTGCAGGTATGAACAGCTTGCTTGTATGGAAATATGTCAAACTGAATATATTAAAATGATAACTTTCACATCAGCATGAAACAGCTTACTTTTATAGTGCTGAAAAATATCCATTGTGATATTATGTATACTAGTATATATATATGTGATATTATATATACATATGTGATATATATATATATATATATATATATATATATATATACACACACACACTCTGAGTGGCAATATAATTATGATCTCTGAATGCATAATAATCTGGCCACTTAGTACATATATATCCTATACAATAAAAGGCTAAATGCAAATTGTCCCTTTGACCAGGAGTTCAACCAGTAGGCAGGCCTGCTAACTGCCCATGTCTCCTTCCCCTGGCCAGACTGGTCAGACCTCATCCATGCACAAATTCATGCACTGGGCCTCTAGTGTTCAGAGCTCATAATAATCTGGCCACTTAGTGTGTGTGTGTGTGTGTGTGTGTGTGTGTGTGTGTATATATATATATATATATATATATATATATATATATATATATACTTTTGTAGACAAGTTAAACTAAGCATTCCAGTGACCTTAGAATAAAGAGTTATGCATTTTCTATTAATGTTGGGACATGGGCTCTGAACTGAATAAGGGATCAGATGCTGTATCCCACCTTCTCACCTTCTCCAATGTACCTGTTTCTTCATCTATAAAACAGATATCACTAGATGATATCCAAGGTGTCCTATCTATTAGACTTTGAAATATCTGTTAATGAATAATTCCAGAAGTCAGGGCATTTCAGGAAGTCAGTTTTTATTTTAGTGCACTCTTATGAGCAAAGACAAAAAAAATGAATCCAAATATTAATGAATACTCATTAAGACTGAAAAAATGTAGAAGATTGCAATGCATTTTATTCTTAGATCAGAATATATTTGGATTCTGTGTGTCCATCTCTTTTATTCATCCACCTCCTTGCCAATTTCTATTTGTTTCACTCCTCAGAGGCTATTTCCACTTCAGTACTAAGCTCTTGCTACTTTCAGGTCACTATTGATTGACCTTGCTTGTATTTCAAAATATCTTAGCAGTTTCCTTCATCTCCTTTCTTACCCAATAGTAGAACAAAAGACTTTCAGAATTATACAGATTGCAGATTTTTGAATCTCTGCTTTAGGAATGACTTCCTTAGGAATGACCCGAGGCTTAAATCTCACTTTAGGAATGACTTCCTTACAGATTAGTTGATAGCAATATTTAAATATTTCTTTTTTAAAATATATTTTATTGATTTTTTACAGAGTGGAAGGAAGAGAGATAGAGAGCTAGAAACATCAATGAGGTAGAAACATCGATCAGCTGCCTCCTGCACATCCCCCACTGGAGATGTGCTGGCAACCAATGTACATGCCCTTGACCGGAATCAAACCTGGGACCCTTCGGTCCACAGACCAACTCTTATCCACTGAGCCAAGCTAGTTTCAACTAAATGTTTTCTTAAAATGGATAGATAATGGTCACAAGTTACAAAGACAATTTAAAAGATTGACATTGAATTTGGGTACATACATGTCTTTATTCTCCTTCCCCTTTAATCTGTCCTCCTAGTGAGCAGCAAGGTTTATATCTGAAACCTTGTTTCTCAAATTTTGGTCTTTGGCCAGCAACATTGTTATGCCCTAGAAGCTTGTTGAAAATACAGAATTTCATGCCCCTTCCCAGTTCTACTGAATCAAAATCAATGTTTTAGCAGTACCTCCAGTGATTTGTATTCATATTACAGTTTTTTTACATGTCTTTATTGATTAAGGTATTACATATGTGTCCTTATCTCCCCAACCCCCTACTCATTCCCCCAATCCCCTGTTGTCTGTGTCCATTGGTTATGCTTATATGCATGCATACAAGTCCTTTGGTTGATCTCTCTCCCTTACCTCCACCCTCCCTTACCTTCCCTCTGAGGTTTGATGGTCTGATTGAAGTTTCTCTGTCTCTGGATCTGTTTTTGTTCATCAGTTTACGTTGTTCATTATATTGCATAAAGGAGTGAGATCGTGTGATATTGATCTTTCTCTGACTGGCTTATTGCACTTAGCATAATGCTCTCTAGTTCCATCCATGCTGTTACAAATGGTAGGAACTCATTTTTTACCACAGCGTAGTATTCCATTGTGTAGATGTACCACAATTTTTTGAATCTACTCAACTACTGATGGACACTTAGACTGTTTCCTAATCTTAGCTATGGTGAATTGTGCTGCTATGAATATAGGGGTGCATATATCCTTTCTAATTGTTGTTTCTAGTTTCTTGGGATATATTCTTAGAAGTGGGATCACTGGGACCTGGATGGATGAAACAATCAACAACTTATGTAAGAATCATATTACAATTTTAAGAAGCTCTAGTTTAAAACAGGAGTCTGTTGTATTCTGACTAAAGCTCTCTAATAGCTTGCTGCTATTGAGAGCATTAAACTCCTTAGGGCAATTATATCTCAAATTTCCCTCTTTCTACCACAAGGCCACCCGTGACCTCACAGGAGTAACTTCATCCTCCAACTCTCATTTCTTTATCCCTAACTCCTTACTTTATTAGAGGCTAAAGCATATGCCTGGGCACACAAGAAAGACTCAACAATATCTTATTTGATTGAATTGAAACTCAATGGGACATCTGCGAAGTGTTTCTCCAAGTCTATTTGTATTACATCTCTGACATGATATATTAAATTCACACCCAGTGGGGTAAGCACATGTTTCTTTTTTATTTCTTTCCTTCTTTTAAATCTCAATAAACGGTGTGTGAGGTTTTCCTAGAGATTAAATTAATAAAATATTGATACAAATTTATTATGAAGATAATATTTCAACATATTACCCTCCATAGTAACTTTAAAACAAACTAAGGCCATCACATTTTACTCGTGACAAAGAAAAATTTAGGCTATTCTTGCTTAATCAAGTAAGACTTCAGTATCTTTTTAGCTTTTTTGGTCAAGCAATTGATTTTATGTATTGAAGTATTTTTTGTAAGATTTTATTGTATTGTTGGAACATTATCATTCCAGACTTATTCATTCAATGAGAAACCTCATTAAATGGTGGTAGACAGTATTGAATGTTTTCAATTATACCTACAATTGCCACACAACTTTCAGTGCTCACCTGAGCAGGACTATACTTTGCTGTATCTCTGCCATCAGACTTGGTCATAAAACTTGCCCAGGCCAAAGAAATGTAAGCCAACATGAGATGTGCCACTTGAGAACAGATGCTTTAATAGGCATCTCAAGCTTATGCCAACTGTCTTGCTTTCTCTTTGGCAAGATAACAGCATATCTCAGATGGTGTCTTTCCCTTGCATTCTGGATCTTGGAATGGAGAAACATGTGAAACAGTCAGTTAGTTTGACCTGTACCCAAGAAGAAAAGAGTGGGAGGAATAATTTATTTTCTTAATTCCTTAAGATTTGAAGGTATCGATTACCTAAGTAAAAGTAGAAAAAGCTAACACAACTTATTATCATCATCACATTTTATTAAATATGTAATATTTCTGATTGTGACAGAAACCATAAAGTTACTACCCATAATCATTCATTCTGCCCTTCATAACATGGTGTGATACCGTCTTCTTGAGTGCGGGCAGGACCTATCACTTGATTTTTTGGAATTTTTGTGTTTTTTATATTTATATTTTTATGTTTTGATATAGAAAATACAATGGATTATCATTCCAATGAATATGTTATCTTGTATAAGATTTGCTTTAGAGATTCCCCTTGCTGTTTTTCCATAGTAGGAGATCAATTTGGGCAAGTCCATGTAGCAAAGAATGGTGGGCAACTTCTAAGAACTGCAAATCAGCCTTTGGGGGCTGAAAGTGGTCTCTAGCTGTTAAGGGCCTTCAGCCAACAGTCCATAAGAAGCAAGAACACTCAATACTGTAGATGTAAGTAAATTATATTTTTCAACATTAAGTGAACTCAGAACTATATTATTCCCCATTTGAGCCTCTAAGAGAAGAATCTGACACAACTTGTGATACAATAAATGAACGTACTTCATTTAATGGTTATGTGGCAATGTGCGATACAACCATAGAAAACGAATGCACTGAATATAAAAGCAGTATTTGTTGAAAATTCAGAAAAGTTAAAATAATTAAATAACAGCCATGTAAAGTGGATCAATTGGTTAAAGTATCATCCCATTAACCAAAGTTTGTGGATTCAATTCTTGGTCAGGGCACATACCTAGGCTCTGGGTTTGATACCTAGTCAGGGCCTGTACAGGAGACAACTGATGTTTCTCTTTTGCATTGATATTTCTCTCTTGATTTCTCTCTCTAAATCAGTAGGCATATCCTTGGGTGAGGACAAATAAAAGAAAGAAAAAGAAAATAAATCACTCATAATTCCACTATGTAGAAAATATTTATTTTTGCATTTTAATACAAATTCTCTAAGTCTTTCCTATACTCACTCTTTATTCTAATCTGTTTTAGAAAGTGCATTTGCAAGTTTGTATCCTGTTTTTCTGACTGATAATCATAAAATAAGTGTTCCACACTCAGTAGCTGAATTCTGTGAGAGCAGGGAATTTGTTTTGGTCATTAGTGCATCCTTAGCACATACAGTAATACTGCCTAACACATAACAGCATCTAAATACATATGTGTTCAATGGATAGGTGAATGAATTGATGTTTTACATTCATAATAATTCTTCCTATACTGTCTCCTAGTGGTTGCATAGCATTACATAAATCAAGTGATTATTGTCTAACTAATCCTTCCACTTTTATTATAGTTGACACTTACATACATGTTTTTAAGTTATCCTATTTATATATACTTTCTCTTAAGACAAACATGTCTTCCTCCCCTCTCTCTGCTTTGTACCCAATATGAGCATTCCATGCCTCACCAGAAAGAACTAAGCACAATGCTGAGACAGCATCTCCCAATGAAGATAGTAGGAAATGATGGACTGTCCCAGTTGGGAGGGACCTGAAACAATAGTTCACACAGCCAGTGAGCACAGGAGTTCAGGTCCTCATTATTTTTCCTCTAGACTATTTCAAAAAGCTCATAATGTGCATCTTGCTTCCTAATCCAGTCTTTAAAAAATATATATATATATTATTGATTTCTTACAGAAAGGAAGAGAGAGGGATAGAGAGTTATAAACATCCATGGGAGAGAATCATCAATCAACTGCCTCTTGCACACCTCCTACTGGGAATGTGCCCGCAACCAAGGTACTTGCCCTTGACTGGAATCGAACCTGGGACCTTTCAGTCTGCAGGCCAGCACTCTATCCATTGAGCCAAACCTGTTTCGGCTCCTAATCCAGTCTTGACCTTATTGTTACGTTAATGTTTCTATTATTCAAATTGGATTATTCCTACCCCTTCCTAAAATCAATTAATGGATTCTCACTGCTTATAAAAACAATGCCCAAACTCTTAAAAAGTCACACAGGGCCCTTCCCAATATCATCTCATCTATACTTTCAGCATTGTTGTTTCTAAGTTCCATATTTATTAATGACTCTCCATTCCACCACCCCTCAACACACAATGTGCTAATAAATTCTTATAGTCTATTTCTCTATTGTTTCTTTATACCAGGGCTGTTTTGCCATCCTTTTCTAGCTATCAAAATGATAATTATCCTTTAAAGCCAAAATGTAACACCACCTAGTATCTAACATTTTCTCCGAGTCTTCTACCTATAGATAAGGTTGTGTTATAACTAATTCCAAGCATAATTTTAGCAAAGCAATAAAATCATATGCGCTTTCTCCAGGCTCAAGTACAATTAGAGGCACTATTTAAAAAGGCTTTGCTTTGTAAATTACTGGGTTCATTTAAAAAAAACACACACACACAAACAAACCTATGCAATTGTTATTTGTTCAAAGTGTAGTAATATAAATAGCAAAACTACTTTGGTTAAATGTTTCTTAATTATTCTGCTTTGTGCAATTAAAAAAAAGAACACACACACACACACACACACACACACACACACACACACACCCATTGCAGTGATTTAATATGTTGCGAAGATTTTTCTGTATCAGTTTAAAGAAGAAACACCTATTTCTTTTAAATATTTAAAGAATGAGGATAAGATAACTGAAAGAGAAAAGGGAAAAGACTTTATTTAAAGTTCTGCTCAAATTGGAAAAATATAAAAATTCTGCCAAAACTGGTTTGGCTCAGTGGTAGAGCTTTGGTCTGTGGACTGAAAGGTCCCAGGTTTGATTCCGGTCAAGAGCATGTACCTTGGTTGCAGGCATATCCCCGGTAGGGGGTGTGCAGGGGCAGCTGTTCGATGTTTCTCTCTCATCGATGCTTCTGGCTCTCTATCTCTCTCCCTTCCTCTCTGTAAAAATATCAATAAAATATATTAAAAAAGGAAAAATATAAAAATTCAGGCCACGTGTAGTTATGAATACAGAGGGGAAAACATTAACTTAAAAATCAATTTGCCCTGGTTCAGTAGGTTGGAGCATCATCCTGTACACCAAATGGTTGCGGGTTCAATTCTCAGTCGGGGCACATACCTAGGATTTAGATTGGATCCCTGGTCAGGGCATGTCTGGGAGGCAACTAATTAATATTTATTTCTCTCAGTGATGTTTCCCTCTCTCCTTTCCTCTCTTTCTTTAAAATCAATAAACATATTCTCCTGTGAGAATTAATAAAATATATATGGTCTCACACTTCTTTTCTTTGAACAAAGTGCATTCCTGGTTTGAATATAAACTTGATGTTTGGCCCAATATAGCTATATAAGAACCAAAAGACAGAAATATCTTTTGTCTATCTAAGGTGGAAAGAATTTAGGACATATTGAAATTTTTCAGTTGGTAAACTGTCACTATATATTCAATATTACAACGTTTAAGTGAACAGTTAGATAAACAATCCAGTGATATTTTGAAAAACACAGCTCTCTGAAAAAGCCATGATATATAAAATTTGCTGATTTCAATGGCAAAAATACACCCACAAATGGCCTACTTGATGACATTGAAAGAGGAGTTGAGAAAATATCCACTTAACCAGCTTTCTAGAGCTAGTACAAGCCAGTGGTAGTATATACTCTTATATACACCAATATAACCAAACACTAATCCTTTATAATAAAAGGCTAATATGCAAATCGACCTAACAGTGGAACTACTGGTCGCTATTACTCACACTGACTACCAGGGGAAAGATGCTCAATGCAGGAGCTGCTCCCTGGTAGTCAGTTCATTCCCACAGGGGGAGTGCCACTAAACTAGAAGCCAGGCTCACATGGCAGTGCTAAGGATGTCCTAATGCAAACTTAGCCCCAATTCCTCAAGGGCTCCCAGAATGCAAGAGGGCACAAGCAGAGCTGAGGGACCCTTCTGAGTGCACAAATTTTGTGCACCAGGCCTCTAGTTCACTTATAATATGTCTTCATCACCTTAGAATGTTACTTAATGCCACATACTAGCCAATTCCTATCATCCCATAAGTAATCCTTATTCTGATTTCTATAACAATAGATTAGTATTCCCTGTTCTTGAAGTTCATAAAAACCTAGTCACACTATGTACAGCAAGCATGTCAAACTTGTGGCCTGCTGGCGGGCCGTGAGTTTGACATGCTTGATGTACATGCTATTGTCAGCTTCTATCCTCAACAGTATATTTTCAAGATTCATGTCATTGTACATATCAGTATTTAACTCTTTCTGTATTCCTGAATATTATTTTATTATATGAACACTAGAGGCCTGGTGCACCCTCTCCAATTTGGGATACCTTGAGGGATATCCCACTGCTGGTGTAGGCCCATTCCCCGGAACCATTGGCTCCTAATTGCTCACCTGCCTGCCTGCCCAATGGCCCCTAACTGCCCCTGCTGCTGGGCTGGTCATCCCCAACTGCCCCCACTGCCAGCCTAGTCACCACCAACTGGCCCCCACTGGCCTGGTCTCCCCCAACTGGCCCATCCTGTCAGCCTAGTTACCCCTTACTGCCCCCCACAGCTGGCCTGGTCACTCCCAACTGCCCTCCATGCTGCCCTGTTTGCCCCTCACTTCCACCTCTGCCAGCCTGGTCACCCCTCACTGCTCCATCCTGCCAGCCTGGTCTCTCTTAACTGCCCCCCATGCTGGCCTGGTTGTCCCTCACTGTCTCCCTCTGCCAACCCAGTCACCCTCACTGCCCCCCCACTGGCCTGGTCACTCCCAACTGCCTCCGCCTGCAGGCTTGGTTGTCCCATGCAGCCTGCTGTTCGGTCATTTGGTCACCCCCTCACTAGCACCCCTGGGGGCCTAGTTGGCCCTAACTGCCTCCCCAAACAGCCTGGTTGCCCCTCACTGCCTCCTCCCTGCCAACCTGTTGCTCTCAACTGCCCCTCATGCTGGCCTGGTCACCTCTCACTGTCCCCCATGCCAACCTGTTTGCCCCTCACTGCCCCCATGCAGGCCTGGCAGTCCTACAAAGGCTTCTGCTTGGTCATTTGGTCACCCCTCACTGACCCCCCTGCTGGCCTAGTAACCCCAAGCAGCCTGTTCAGTTATGATGGTCATTTAGGCTTTTATTATTATAGATACAACAATTTTTTAAATCCTTTTTCCAGTTGATGGATGTTTGTGGTGTGTTTTTCCCCAGTTTTTGAATACTATGAATAGAGGTCCTATATATCACATTGGTAAAAGTTTCTATAGGATCAAATATGTTCTTTTTTCTTGAAGAAATACAATGGTATGAGATTTCAGGATCAATTATAAAGTGAATGTTCAACTTTATAAGAAAATGCCAGTTTCCCTCAGTGACTATAACATTCTGCATTCCCACCAGTGATGTGTGCAAGATGTGGATGCTTCATATCCTTGCCAGCATTCAGACTTGTCAATCTTTTTAATTTTAGCCATTTAGGTGGGTGTGAAGTGGTATCTCATTATGTTTTGAATTTGCATTCCCTGATGACTAATGGTGTTGAGCAACTTTTCGTGAAATTATTGCCAATTTATATATCTTTTTGTTGAAGTGCATCTTCAAGGATTTATTTTATACAGTGTTGTCTACTTTTACTTATTTAACTGAGGGATAATTTATGTATTATAGTTGTGAATACTTTATTAGGTATATTTATTGGAAATACCTACTCCCACTCTATGGATTATTTTTTTCATTTACTTAATCATGACTTTTGATAAAGAGAAGTTCTTAATTCAATGAAGTTTATTTTATAATCAACATTTTATGGTGTGTACCTTTAGAAATGTTTTTACACCTTGTGAAGATACTTTTTACATATACTTACACAAATTATAGTTTTAGATTTATAATTAAGTCCATGATGTAACCTCAAATAAATTTTTTTCTAGAGTGATATGTAAAGTTTAAAGTTTCTCTCACCCCACATAAATATCTAGTTTTTCTACTAACATCATTTGTTGAAAATACTTTTATAATCAAATTGCCTGGGGAATTTTGACAAAGTTAATTCACCATATGTGTGAGTATATTTCTGTACTCTATTCTGTTCCTTTACTCTTGTTTCATATCTTCAGGACAATGTCATGCAGTCTTAATTACTATAACTTTATGGTAAGCATTAAAATCAGAGCATTTAGATTTTTATTATCATTTTATTTTTTATTTTTTAAAAGGTTCTCTGCTGAAACCGGTTTGGCTCAGTGGCTAGAGCATCGACCTGCGGACTGAAGGGTCCCGGGTTCGATTCCGGTCAAGGGCATGTACCTTGGTTGTGGGCATATCCCCAGTAGGGGGTGTGCAAGAGGCAGCTGATAGATGATTCTCTCTCATTGATGTTTCTATCTTTCTGTCCCTCTCTCTTTCTCTCTGTAAAAGGTCATAATATATTATATATATATATATATATATATATATATATATATATATATATATATATATATATTAAGGTTCTCATTACTCTGGGCCTATTGAAATTCCATATGAATTTTATAATCTGTTTTCTAATTTAAACCAAAATCTTAGTGGGATTTTGACTAAGATGAAGAGAGCATTTTTATCTTGTCCTTGATCGCAGGGGAAAACATCAAATATTCTTTAAGTATGAAGTTAGTATTAGAATTTCTAAAGGTCCTTTTATCAGAAAAATAAGTTCCCTTATATTCAATTTGTAGGGAAATTTTATCATAAATTATTGTTGATTTTTAAAAAATCCTCACTTTAGGATATGTTTATTGATTTGAGAGAGAGAGAGGGAGGGAGGGAGGGAGACAGGGAGAGAGAACAATGTGAGAAATATCAGTCTGCACACAGACAGTGATCCAACCCACACCATAGGTATGTACCCTGACTGGGACTTGAAACTTTGGTGTATGAGACTATGTTTCAACCAACTGAGCAACCCTACAGGAGCAATTGTTTAACTTTTTTCAAGTTCTTTTTCTCTATCTTTTGAGATGATAATGATTTTTCTCAATTCCTTTGTTAATGTGGGGCCTTACAATGATTGTTTCTCCACTACTGAACCAAAATTATAGTCTTGGGTCCTGGGTCAAATTCCTCTTGAACATAAAGAGTTACCATTTCTAATTTGACAGCATTTTATTAAAGGTTTTTGCATCTGTGTTCACAATAAATATTGTTCTGTAATTTGTTTTCTGGCCTTATCTATTAGATTTGGATGCAAGGATTATGTTGTCCTCATAAAACAGGTGAGCTATATTATCTATTTTATCTTCAGAAATATTTTGTGTAAGACTCTTGTTATTCACGCATTCTGTATTTCATATGTTCACCATTAAAACCTTCTGGCCATGCATGTATCTGTCCAATTTTCCGAACACCATTTATTGAAGACTGTTTTGACTCCATTGTATGTTCTTGCTTCCTTTGTCACATTAATCGAGTATAGTGGTTTGGGTCAATTTCTGGGTTCTCTATTTTATTCCATTGATCTATATGTCTGTTATTATGCCAGGAACAGGCAGTTTTGAGAACAGTGGCTTTGTAATACAGCTTGATATCTGGTATCGAGATCCCTCTTGCTTTGTTCTTCTTTCTCAGGCTTGCTGTCATTATTCGGGGTCTTTTTTTATTCCATGTGAATTTTTGGAGAATTCTTTCTAAATGTGTGAAATATGCCATTGGTATTTAATGGGGAGTTCATTGAATCTATAGATTGCTTTGGGTAGTATGGATATTTTAATGATAGTGATTCTAGCAATCCATGAGCACAGTATGTTCTTCCATCTGTTTATGTCTTTCTCTATCTCTTTTTTCAGTGTTATGTAGTCTTCTGAGTACAGGTATTTTACCTCCTTAATTAAGTTTATTTCTAGGTATCTTAATTTTTTTGGTTCAATGGTAAATGAGATTGCTTCTTTAGTCTCTCGTTCTGGAATTTCATGATTGGTGTATAAAAATGCCATAGTTTTCTTGGCATTAATTTTGTATCCTGCTATATTGCCAAATTCATTTATTAAGTCTAATAAGTTTTTGATGGAGTCTTTAGGGTTTACTATGTACATTATCAGCTCATCTTTGAATAATGACAGTTTTACATCTTCTTTTACAATTTGGATACCTCTTATTTCTTCTTCTTGTTTAATTGCTATGACTAGCACTTCCACAACTATGTTGAACAAGAGTGATGAAAGTGGGCATCCCTGTCTCATTCTTGTTCTTAGGAGAAATGGTTTTAGTTTTTGCCCATTGAGTATGATGTTGGCTGTAGGTTTGTTATATAATGCTTTTAATATTTAGAAGTATGATCCATCTATTCCCATTTTGCTGAGGGTTTTTATCAAGAAAGGGTGTTGGATTTTGTCAAATGCTTTTTCTGCATCAATTGATATGACTATGTGATTTTTATCTCTTAATTTGTTTATGTGATGTTTCACATTTATTGATTTGCAGATATTGTACCATCCTTGCATATCCAGGATAAATCCTATTTGGTCATGGTGTATGATCTTTCTGATGTAATGGTGGATTCAATTTGCTATAATTTTGTTGAGGATTTTGGCATCTATGGAGTTATTTTTCTTTTCTTTCTGATATGTTTAATAATTAATTCAATCTCTGTACTAGATACAATGTTATTTGAATTTTCTATTTCATCTTGATGCACTTTTGGTAAGTTGTTTCCTAAGGACTTTGTACCTTTTATCTAAATTGATAATTTTATAGGTGTGAAGTTGTGCATAAAATCCATTTATTATTATGAGTTTGAGATTGGTAGTAATGTTCCCTCTTTCTTTCCTGATATTTGTAATTTGTGTTTTTTCTCTACCATTTGGTTCTTTGAAAAATAAAAAGAACAAAATATTAAAACAATTATCTTGAAATATTGACCAGCAATGACAGAGAGAAAACACAAATAAAATAATTAATATAAAAGTAACTAGAAATTATTTTAGTAGGTATCTAAAATTAATATATATAATTAGATTCCCTACCTACAAACAATAATCAGAAAATATAATGATATAACGTATAATTTACTAGTATAATAGCAGCCAGAGGACAAAAAACACACACACGCAAATGACAACAACTGTAACAACAAAATACAAAATTAACTTTACACAAAATATGCAGGACCTTTTTAGAGAAAATTTTTGAGACTCTACTGAAAGACATAAACTAAACTTTAACAAATGGAAAGAAAAATCTCATTGGTATTTCATTTGTTCATACACACACACACACACACACACACACACACACACACCATGCATTCAGAGTCTGATTTAACTTACCATGCTATAGATGTTGGTCAGAAATATATTTATCACCTTGACCTTCATAAGCCCCAATAACTACTAGGCTATAATTATGTTCTGGGCTCTCATAAACTAGAATTAGGTTCATGCTAATGTCCAGTTCATAATCACATTTATAGTTGTCATCTTTCTCCAGTCCACTGTTACCCTAATAAATATCTATAAGTATTATTTGGGAAAGACTATAAGCAGAAAGCTCACAATATCCTTGTGCCTTTCCTTAGCAATGCCTGGTTACTTCTTCATTCATGAGATTCTGGAACTACGTAATAACCCAAGTTGTGGTACCTTAGTAAGGTAAGTGTTGATTTTTATTTTGTTTTCTGAATCCCTGTGTTTAATAAACCACAGCCAGAGACCTCTATATGTTAGGCTATATGTGGTAATATGATTACTACAGGGGTCCTGCTGCTCATCACCATATCCATCCCTACTTTGTTTCTGGATGTTTCCTAATGTCATCTGGGCACAGCACCTTGTCTCCTTCCATTCCCATTGCAGTTATGGAACTCATTTCAAATGCAATGCTACTTGCTAACAGTCTTAGGGAGATGGCCTATACAGTAGTCGGCAAACTAAGGCTTGCGAGCCACATGCGGCTCTCTGGCCCCTTGAGTGTGGCTCAGGGTTAGAACCACTTCTTCAAAGTAGACTCGCCCAGACCAAAAACTGACTTCTGCACATGGGCCATGAAGTTTCAATAGCATTGTATGTGTGTGCCCAACACGTGGTATTTTGTGGAAAAACCACACTCAAGGGACCAAAGAGCCGCATGTGGCTCGTGAGCCATGGTTTGCTGATCTCTGGCCTAGTATGAAGCTTTATAAAAGATCTTGGTGCCTCTCACAAGAATTTATTATCTATAAAAGGGTAAAGGGAAATTCTTCTGGGATCTTTTCATGAATGTAATGACAGAAAGTTAGACAAGAGGTATATGGCAGGATTCCCAGCTTCACAGGGACTGATTTATTTACAAATGCCAAAAAGACCTTTGGCCTTTCAATGCTATTTAGTGTGAGTCATCATTTTGTTGAGATGTACATTAGACAATTGAAGTAGACAAGGAGATGTACCATCCAAGTCTTGCTTTAAGGAAAAGCTTGCTGTCCAACTCTCGGGAATGCAGTCACCTGATAACTCTAGCTGTCAATGCTTACAATCTACCTCAGTTGCAGAGAGCTACCTAGATCATGGGAACACCCTTTCCAAGTCAGCGTGTGTCTATTGACTGAGGCATGACTATAGATGCAAGGCTATTTTAATCCTTCACAGGACATACAATGTGCTTTAGAGCTGGCCAGGTAGAAAAATACAGTTTGGGTGCAAGGAAATTTAGAATATATGAACAATGAGCGTGAGAAAGAAGCATGAAGATTTTTGTTTTACATGTTAATGCCTATCAAAGAGCATGAACCAGAGTAGAGGCACTGTGATGGTTAAATTTATTTGTCAACTTAACTGGGCCAAAGGATGCTCATATAGTTGCTTAAACATTATTTATGGGTATGTCTATGAGGGTTGTTTCCATAAGAGATTACCATTTGAATTGCTGAGTAAAGCAGCAGGCCCTCTCCAATGTGGGAGGACATCATGCAGTCCTTTGAGGACCTGACTTAAATAAAAAGACAGAGATGCAATGAATTTGCTCTCTACCTAACTGATCAATGACATCAATCTTCTGCCATCAGCAATTCTGGTTCTCAAGTCTTCAGGCATGGACTCTCGGGCTTTGAACTATGCCTCTAAGGTTTGTCTCAGGGCAGAAATCTGACTCTCTCAAAGTCACCCATTTCCCATGGGAGACTGTATCAGGTGACTAATCAAGGTGAAGCAATAAAGATCCAGACATACTAACTGCATGCAGGTACCTCTAGTAGGCAGTTTTTAATGCAGAGCTTCTAAGAGGTTTGGCCAGGGATTTATCAGGCCTGTATCATAGTTTAACTTTTAACTCTGCCAAATCCTGCCACTTCCTTCATTACATCTATGTTGACCCATAATTAAAGATCATGCACTCCAAACTGTCTCAGCGTCTTCCAGAGAACCCAATCTATGAATTTGCCTGCTATTGTAGCAAGAAAACAGATATAGACAATACATAAATAAATGGGTGTGGCCATATTCCAACAAAACATTTTTACAAGAAAAAAAAATGTCTGATGAGCCATATTTGGACTATCATCATAGTTTGCATTACATGGAGGGGAAAAAAGTAGACTTGAACTTTTTATAGTTGCAGGTTTAAATCCCAAATTTATTACTAGTTAGTGTCATAATTTTCTTCAGTTTATTTAACCAATTCCTGTGTCTCAGTTTCATCATCTGCAGAATATATCCAGCAATAGTATCCATCTTATAGCACTTTTAATATAATTGTAAAATATAATGTTAAAAAATGTCCAAAGAGTTACTGATATATGATAACTTTTATGTATTTACTTTGTAAGGATGTGTTTTTATTGTATTTATTGGTTTTTCCTGTCCATTTCTTCCTCTTTCTTCCCTTCATTCACTCATCTTACTGGTTATGATCCCATGCAATTTCTCTATCCATGAGATTAATGGAGCCCACTTGGTGTCCCATCCTACTCCCTGCCTACAAACTTAACTTTCTTTTTCCTAGAAATTGTAATACCAGAGAGATGCAGTACGTAAATTGTTGTGATATACTAGTAGCTATGTATGGGAGAATAGTAAACCTATCACATTCACAGGACACAAAATTGCTTATTTGAAAATATTTTACTTAGACTTGGAGTAATACAGGCTGCTTGACTCAAGAAAAATAGAGACTAACAAATGCTTAGAATAAGTCCTATCAGTTAGTAAAATGGTCATCTATTAGTCTAGGTCTCTTTTAAAACTTTATTTTGGTTGTTGATAATATCACAGATATCCCCCTTTTTTCCCTTGACCGTCTCCACTTCCTCCACTCACCTCAGGCCAGAACTAGTTACATAAATATTACTTTAAGAGTCATATTATGAAGTGATGATAAAGTTAATCAGTATATTGGCCAAAAATAAATAAATGCAAAACTCTTCTCTCCATTTATGCTTGTATCCATAAATACCCAGTGATCTGAGGAAAGGAGAATGTACTATATATGTCATGTAATTTAATCCTCACACTTGTATTATTAGGATTTTTAAGTTGAGGAAATAGACTCAGATTTTAAAGTCAAGTATTGAGGTGGGTGGGCTGGGGGTGGGGGTGGAGGAGTTGAGCAAAAAAAAAAAAAAAGAAGAAAAACTCATGGACATGGACAATAGTGTGTTGATTGCCAAGGGGTGATGGAAGTGGATGCACGTGGATAAGGGTATAGGGTGTTAAAATTGTGATAGACCGAGACTTGACTTGGGGTGGTGAACACACAATACACTGTACAGATAATGTGTTGTGGAATTGTGCACCTGAAACCTGCATAATTTTGTTATTCTGTGTCATCCCAATAAAATCAATAAAAAGAAAGAGGAATATAATACATTTATTTGTGTAATTACACATTTTAAACAAGAAAAAAATAAAGTTGCTTACTCAATATTACCTGGCAAGTAAGTGGTATAACTTTAGTAATACTAGTAAACCCTGGCATGTACCACTACATATCATACCATTTGCCTTCTCATTTTCATTGATTTGATAATTTCATGAAAAGATCAAAATGAATGAATACATTGGTCAGTCAAAACAGTCTGAGTATGATTTGTTCTCTTCTCTGAAAAATAATGATTGTTGGTTTACACAGACGGGATGTTGCATTATATGAAATGTCTTTTAAAACATTTTTCTTCTTCCTTCAATTGTTAAGCTTTATTAGAGTTGGAAGTTGGACCTCCAGATTTCTCAGCATAACCATTATTGCTTGTCTCATTTTTTATTATAAGTATATTTCCAGTAGGACATGATCTCACTCAGCTAGGGGAAATGGTGAACAACATAGTCTGATAAACAAGAACAGACCCAGAGATAAGGAGCCATGGGTCAGACTGTTGGACCTCAAAGAGAGGTTGGGATAAAAGGGAGAGATCAACCAAAGGAATTATGTGCACATATATGAGTCTAACCAGTGATCAAGGACAATAGGGGGAATGGGGGTATGAGTGTGGGGTGGGAAATTGGAATGGGGGGTTGAGGACAAATATGTGATACCTTAATCAATAAAGAAATTTTAAAAAAGAATAAAAATATTGAAGAGATAATAAAAAGGTAGCTCCTTGAAAGATTTTTGTCACTTTATGGAGCAAATGTTGACATTTCAAAGAAAGTCACTTATTCCTGTAGTTTTGTTGCTCAGTAAAAGACCCTCACTCACATTTTCTCAAATCTATTGGTACCCTACTGGAATCTTCCTTCTGCTTTATCTTCTTCTCCTAGTCTTCCCCAAGAGGAGACTAATTATGAATAAATGTTTAATTTGTATGAACAATATGTAAAGTGAATAGGTAACAAGATGTTATATTAAACCTACTTCATTATGGAAACCACAGGAAGGTGGGAGGGGGGACTGAAAGGATCTCAAATTATCTTAATTTGAATAATTTAAAAAAGCATTACTCCTGCAAATATCAGAAAGAGTATTGTGCTCCCCTTTCCTACAGAGGTCATCTAGCATCCTAATATGCTGTCTTTGGAGAAAATTAGGGGTCAGTTATAATCCCAGTTAAATATTGGCTCTGCAATTGCATATTTTTGGACACACTTGTACTCATGATTATATATTGAAAGCCTTTCCTGCTGCCTGATTAATCAATATCAGTCCGAACATGTACTTAGAAGCCTTTATTATGTTTTCTTTCCCCTTTGCAGCTAATCAAGTGGGTCCATTCTTTTTATTTATGCCTTTTTATCTGCTAACTAATTAGCAATCACCTAACTGTAACAAGTGATCGATTAGTGTTATTGAGCATTACAAATTTCCATTTGCTAAATGTACTCAGAGGATTGCAGATACATAATAATTAATCATTTCTGAAAAGATAGCTAACATTTGTTTTGCCATTTTACTAGACATACTAAAACATACCTGGCTTACATTTGCTGAGAATAAAAAATTTTAGTGTATGTTAGTGAAGGTATTTAGTAATAGTTCAAGTAGAATATAATATCCTAGAGGCCTGGTGCACCAAATTTGTGTACCTGAGCCTGGCCTGCACCCTCTCTCAGTCCAGGACCTCTTGAGAATGTCTGCCTGCCGAGTTACAGTTGGACATCCACTAAGGGGTCCTCAGTGCTGCCATGGAGGCAGGAGAGGCTCATGCCACTTCAACTGCACTCTCCAGCCATGGAGCACACTGTCTACCAGGTTGCAGCTCCTGCATTGTGTGACTGCCCCCTGGTGGTCAGTGTGCGTCATAGTGACCTGTCATTCCACTTTGGTGGATTTGCATATTAGGGTTTTATTATATAGTATTAAGAATAATACAACATTTGGAACTAAAGTACAATTTTCTTCTAACATATTTTTTTTCACTTTACAAAAGAAATGTTTGTTTTGTCAGTCTATTACACCACCTATCTAAAAAACAAATTATTTAATCATGTCAATAAGAGGAGATACTTGAGAACAAAAACCATATGGTGCCACTATATAGGACAAAAATGAAATAGCATAGAAGCAGTGTGCTTTATTTACTAACTTCATGAATGTCTCAAAAGGATTATTACTTCAGAGATAGGCTTTAGAAACCACAAGATGCTTTATTTTACTGTTAAAACAAGCATACAAACAAAACAACATAAAGAAAAATATTGTACTTGTGTTACAAAATTCAGAGCTCAAGTCTGCTTGGCTTTCTTATTTAGAGATTATCATTTGGGAACGAAGTTATACAAAATAAATCATTGAAAATATATATTTTATTGTAGGCTTATAATTTAATGGAGGTTTATAATTCCATACCATAGGCACAAAAGTGAGACTATATCAACTGCTCAAGCAGCTCTGAATCTACATGGAATATATAGTATGTAAAGTATTTTTTTAACTAAAACCACATTGTTATCCAGAGATTAAATGTAATTTGGAAAAACTGTTTTAATGTAGTGAAACTTCCAGAATACTGATGGGGTTGGATGAGGTGGGGAGCAAAGGCAAACCTTCACCTTGAAAATCTAACCCTACAGCCCACTACTTGTCATATATTGTTTCTAACTCTGAAGAAACAAAAGCTTAATGGAGGAAAGTGAAATAATTTCACAGGCATCACAGAGAATAAAATATTTGGGATCAGGCTTAATCCTTACCTATTTATTTTCTCTGAAGTTCCAGGCACTCTGCTAGGTGCTGCCAAATAGAGAAGTCTTTATTTTCAAAAAATTCAACTCTACTGAAATAAGGCAGATATGTAAACACAGTATAAAATACAATGTAATATGTGCTATATTTGAGTCTTTGAGGGACCAGTAATGAACACAAAAGGGTCATGTTTTCCTCCTTCACCAAACTCATTCCAGTGAATGCCTACCTTCAGAATTCACATATTATCTATGATCAAAAAGTTTTCACTTCATAAATTATAGGCTTAAAACTAGTTTTGGATGCACATATGAGTGTAGTATCTATGGTAATGCCTTATTTTATTGTGTTGTTATTGCTTTCCAAAAGTTGTGTTATCATCTACCTTATTCTTTAGAACTGATTTTCAAAATATTCTACCTTTATCAAAGTCATGTTACGCTTAATGGTTGCTAAAAATTTTATTCAAAATAATGCACTGTAGGTGCTGGGAGGCAGTGTGTTATACTTGGAAGCCTAAGGGCATTAGAGTAAAATAATCTTGGGTTTGAATTCTAGTTCTGCCACTCTCTTCCACTGTGATGTTGTGCAGTTAGTTTTGTCACAGTTTTCTGCACCTCATTATCTCCACATGTAAAATAATTACAATAGTACCTGTGGTTATTGGGGACTCTAAATGAATCAATGCATGTGAAGTGTCTGGCAAAAATACAAACTAGAAGAAAAACTACAAACAGATAAAAACAACAACAACAAAGCAACAAAAACCTTCACTCCAATATTTGCTTGACTTCTGGAAGATCTCCAGTAATATTCTAACATTTCTTTTGCTTGTGTGTCTGAGAGCCTCCCACTTCACTTTGCCCTATTGAAGGAATTAGATCTGCTTTAACTTTTCCCCAATATGTTCTCTAAACTGCATTCTGTATCACCACTCCTAGTTAAGGCTCTACCAAAATTCTACAGCAGAGAGAGCCTGTAATCATAAATGTTCAGAGCTGCTCTGTCCCAGAATCTGGGTAATCCAAACTCAAGAAAATCTTTTTATATTAAGCTAACATCTTTCCAATGCCACCTGGTTCTTATACATTTTGTTTCTTGTCCCGTTGAGGTTATAGCAATATATTTCACATCTAATTAGCAACAACGGTAAAACACATGGTGTCTAGTAATGTTGTGTGTGTGTGTGTGTGTGTGTGTGTGTGTGTGTGTGTGTGTGTGTTTTAACTTATTACAACTCAGCTGAATGGGTAGGTCCTCTATATGTGTGTGGACAGACTACCAGCAGGTTTCCCCACACTGACAGTGAGTTACACTTGAGTCAGAACAAAACCTGGGTGTATGTTTTAATGTTATGAGAGATGGCAGGCAGCTGATACTACATCTGATACAATGATACAATACATGAAGAGGTTTTTAAAATGTCGCTGTCATTTTGAGTTATATTCAAATACAAAATCTGGCTCCAGTCATTACCTTGGAGGAAAAAAGAAATTCTCATTTCAAGTTGGGACACATTATCCTTGAACCTAATTATTCAGCCACGTAATGATCCCTATGTTTCTTTTTTAGATCACATTACTCATCGAGTTATTTATGATCTGGGTAAGATACTAAAATGGTTTTGGCATAACAGAGGAACATCAGTTGTGAACTGCTGGCCCTACTTAAAGTGGCATGCAGTATTTTACCATTTTCATTTTTAGAGATCACTTTAGATGGTTAACTTATTTTTTGAAATCTTTCAAAAATGTATTTACAGAATTCAATGCATGTCTTCGTATGGTGATCCCAGAAAATATACTAACTCACAACTTTCATCTCCTTGGACTAAATTTAGAAATCAGAATGACACACTATCACCCCCAAAGAGCATGGGGAGAAAGAAGGGTAACAATACAAACAACATAAATGCCAGTTTTCTTTCATGAATTACAGATTAAAATTCGAGCTATTGATATATCTTAACAAGGCTAGATGACAGGCACCTGGATAATGTGAGTTACACATAATCATTTTTCTCCCCTCTTGATGCCATTAAGAGGGTCTGAGAAAATAGTAGGTGTTAATAAAATTCTTATTGCTTGGTATTAATATCTTACACTTAGAATGAGACATTTCATACTCAGAAGTTCAGACTTCCAAAGAGACAGCCTGATGTGTTTTTTTTTTCTTTCTCCTCTGAAATGTAGTCTTCAAAAGATAAAAGTAAACTCAGAAAAGATCAAATATCTGGTCATAAATTACCTCTCACTTAGCTGCAGATGGTAGAAAAAGATGAAGTGTGTGTGTGTTAGGAGCAAGCAGTCCCAGATTGCGAGAGGGATGACTGACTGCTGAGGATGTCCAGGGGATCATACCTAAACTGGCTATCGGACATTCCAGAGGGGTCCTGGATTGGAGAAGATGCAGGATGGGCTGAGGGACCCACTCCCATGCACAAATTTCATGCACCGGGCCTATAGTTTGGCTAATAATGGTTATACTTTTTTGAGCAATTATCATATTCCAGGGACTGTTTACATGTATCTTTTAAAAAAATCCTTACTCAATGATATTTTACCATTTTTTTAGAGGGGAAGAGTTGGGGGAGAGAGAGAGGAGAGAGAGAGAGAGAGAGAGAGAGAGAGAGAGAGAGAGAGAGAGAGAGAGAGAGAGAGAGACATTGACCTGAGAGAGACACATCTATTGGTTGTCTCCTATGCCTCTACTAGGACCGAGGACATACCTGCAGCCTTGCCCTTGGTCAGGAATCAAACCCGTGGCCCTTCAGCTTGTGGGCCAACACTCTAACCACTGGCCAAAACTGGCCAAGGCTACATGTATCATATATATATATATATATATATATATATATATATATATATATATGTATATATATATAATATCTGTGTATTCTTATATATTCATTTGTGTGTGTGTACTCATGTAATCCTCACAACTCTGCAATAAAGCCGATTTAGAGTCATAATATGTTACAAAGAAGAAACTAAGAGCTGGTAAATTAAATAATGGTCCAAATTCTCCATGTGATGGAACTTAAAATTGGAGACTGGAGAGAGTGGCCCTTATACTACCTAGCCTCAAATCTCTCCATGGTGGTTTCCTTATGAAAATTTTTCTCTGAGCTTCCCCACTCCTGCTCATTTGTTACCATATTTTGGGGACTACATTGCCTCCTCCCAATAATAGTGCTTTTAGGTAACACATCTCCTGTTAAGGAGGTTGCCAGAAAAAAAGATAAAAGGTACCTGGTTAAACTTGAATTTTAGATGAATAGCAAGTAATTGTGGAATATAAATATGTCCCAACTATCACAGAGAAGATACACTAAAAATGTGTTTGGTTTTTGTACAAAATTTCAATTTAGCCAAGCATTCTATAACTTTATATGCTATAGGTAAAGTTACAGATAACTGTAACTTTGGTCAGTGCTCATCAGTCTCACAAATTCTTAAAACTTAAAGTAGTTTCCTATCTTCTCTGTCACAGTCCTGACTCTCAACTCCATGTTTCCTGTATTAATGAGCTGCGAGTAACTATTTTATCTCCTGATTCTTCTTCTAACTCCTTTTATGTAGCACAACACATCTTTTTACTCTTAATCTCAGCTCATTTTAGCTTCACACATATGCATGCCTCCCCATCTCTCCCAAGCCTATGTCCTCCTCTCTCTTTCCTCATCCCATATCATTCCCTCAACTCTCAATAAGTTATAACTTATGAGGATCAAAAGAAAATTGGCCAACTTCTCAGTTCAATTGGTTCCCCATCTAAAGAACAAGTTTCTTAATTTCCATTACTTTTTTCCCTACCTCAATTCTGAGCACATGGCTCTTTAGTTAATACTCAGTAAATATTTGATTTTAAATTTTTACATATTTGCTCAGAGTGGTTTTTGTGAGGATTTCTTTAGGCAGCACACTTTTCTCATAGAATAACTTAGCAGGTTACTCAGTGTGGCAATTATCCAGAACTTTCCAAAACAGAAAGTATAAGCAAGCCACATCTGATTTTCTAGAGCATGTACTTTGTGTAAATCTGCAGACCATCAGAACTAGAGAGGTCCTCAGAGTTGCCCTAATGCCACCCCTTATTAAAATCAGACAAAACAATACTAAGGCTCATAAAGGAAAGTGCCTATACTGAAATAAAAGAACAGTTGATTAGTAAGATACAGTCATCAAGTTGTGTCATAGGAAAAGCTGTAGTGCTGGAATCATTGCTTGAATCTACGCTACAACCCTTAATAGCTGTGTGATACTTTAGACATCATTTATCCTTCTGCACCTTGACTTGTTTCTGAAATGAAGATAATATTGAGCAATCTGCATCACAGCATTATTTGAAGGATCAAATTAATTAATGTAGATGACAGCCTCTGCCAACTATAAAGTGTTATATGAATGCAAGGAAGTATAATTTATAGCTACTTCCACTGTAGCAAGGATTAGGGCTGATGAATTTGAGGAGGACATTTTCCTCTGGGTTAATGCAGAGTCAGTGACCCAGTCTTTGGTTGGAGCTCTTTCTTCCAGATATGGGTTATCTTCAATAAATATTTAACACAAGCTGCTCTGATCATCTGTAGTCATTAAAATGATTAGAGGTTGTTTTTTTCTTTCCCAATAATAATGTATTAGCCTTAGTGGTCTGACCAAATTCCAGTCTCAGTAATTGCTTTCTTTCTTACTATTCCTTAATGAGGTTCAAAAGGTTAATCAGTTGTTTGCAAAGTACTCAAGTACTTAATGGAGGTAATCTAGCAAGATAATATCTAAATGTAAACCTTTGGTAAATAACTGAATAGACAGTTGGTATAAGGAGCTAAGGAACTGACATTTCATATTAATCTATTAAATTAATATGAGGTGATATTAAAAACAAAGATATATTTGTTATAAATAACTAGAGGCCTGGTGTACGAATTTGTGCACAGATGGGGTCCCTTGGTATGGCTTATGATCAAGGCCTATTAGGGGGTTGGCGTGCCAGGGGGAGGGACTTCAGAAGGTTTACGGGAGGGAGGGGGTGGAGCCATGAGAGCTTGGCAGACTGAGGGGTGGGGGAGGGGCTATGGAAGGTTGGCAGGCCACAGGAGGTTGGGTATGGGAGCACACTGACCTCCAGGGGGAAGCACCCGCATTAAGTGTCTGCCCCCTAGTGGTCAGTGCACATGATAGCGACTGGTCAACCAGCTGTTCAGGTCATTCAGTCATAACTGTAGCATATATATATATATATATATATATATATATATATATAATTAAATATATTTTGTAAAACAAAAAATATATAGCACATTTTTCTTGGAATTGAAATATATTCATATATAGATAAGGCAGTAATTTGTGTTGACTTAAAATGCAAGCCATATAATAACTCTGATATATTTCCAAAGAAAATAATGTGTTTTGTTTTCATAACGATACATTGTAATAATATACTAGAATCTATTTCCCATATATATCGACTTTTTTTTTTTAAATTGATTTTTATTAATTATGGTATCACATAATTGTCCTTATCCCCCCATTCCCATCCCAAACCCCTCCCTACATATTCCCCTACCCCCTTATTGTCCATAGTGCATGCATACAAGTCCTTTGGTTGATCTCTTCCCTTTACCCCCACCCTCCCCTACTTTCCCTCTGAGGTTTGAGAGTCTGATCGCTGCTTCTCTTTTTCTGGGTCTATCTTTGTTCACCAGTCTATGTTGTTCATTATTTTGTCTAGATGTGTGAGGTCATGTGATCCAAGAAATACCCTTATAAAAACCTAAACTGCGATAAGCCTTAATGGTTATCCTGAGAGGCAAATGAATCAGTCTGTAGTGAGTTCCTTTCTGGGCCAGCAGTTCTTTTGAGTCCCAGTTTCAATGTCAAATAGTTCCTTGTGTGTACATGTCAGCCATGATATTTCAGATCTGGTTGGTGGACAAATGGTGGTAATGCAGGTCCGACCATCTCTTGTTTGATCGACTTTTCTCATTTAGCAGAAAGTAGTTTGTATCATGCACACTCATAATTATATTCTCATATGCATATACATTAAAAAGCAGTATATGTTTCTTCTTTTCTTGTGGTTTTGTGTGTGTTTGGTTTTTGTTCGGCCATTTTTCAGACACATTTGTAAAAGGAACAAGTTGAAGAATGCACTAGCAGAAATGACATGAGACCTGGTGATTAGTATGTCAGTTTTTCAACATGTTATAGTAGTTGGCCCCAAGGACAGAAATACTTGATTGGAACATAACTTGAAAATTTGCCATAAATGCATATACTTACAGGTATACATTCATGTATATGCATATGTGTGATTTATTTTTTAATTCATGGTAATAAATTGTACCTTTTATAGTTATATAACTTTCTTGCCTAACATTCTTTTTTTTTGTTGTAATGCTGACTTTAATTTTTTTTGAGGTAGGACAGAAATTTCCTTATATGTGTTTCCATAGAGAATTTAGGCAAATTTCACAAAAATAAATTCTATTACAAAATGGGAATAGAAAAACAGAAAATTGGAAAGTGAAAATGTGCTGACAACAAATTCAGTTGTGACCCTGGCTGGTGTGGCTCAATTGGTTGGGTGTGGCCCTGTGCATTGAGGTCTCTAGTTTTATTCCTGGTAAGGGCACATGCTGGGTTGCAGGGTCAATCCCCAATAGGGGGGCATATGGGAGGCAGCCAATCTATGTTTATTTTTCCCTCTTCCTTTCTCTCTCGAATCAGAAGGGAAGGCCTGGGGTGGGGCAGGACTTGGGTAGAGGGGACTAAAGGTAAAATGGGAGATGCCTGTAATACTTTCAATATTTAAATTCTATATAATAAAAGGATAATATGTGAATTGACCCTAATGGTGGAACGATCGGTTGCTATGATGCACACTGACCACCAGGGGGCAGGTTCTCAATGAAGGAGCTGCCTCTTGGTGGTCAGTGTGCCCCCACAAGGGGTGCTCTGCTCAGCCACAAGCCTGGCTGATGGCTGCAAGCCAAAGCCTTAGTTGGACATCCCCCAAGGGCTCCCGGGCTGGCAGAGGGATGTCTGACTGACAGCTTAGGCCTGATCCCCCAGGGATGAACATCCAGCAGATGAACAGCCAGCAGATGAACATTACCTGAGAACTGTAAGAGGGTGCAGACTGGGCTGAGGGACACCCTCCCCCGAGGGCATGAATTGTTGTGCACCAGGCCTCTAGTATATAATAAAAGGCTAATATGCAAAATTTCCCCTCAGGAGTTTGACCAACCAGGAGTTCAACTGTTTGCTATGATGTATGCTGACCACCAGGGGGTGGTGAGGAACAAAGGAAGGTCCCAGCCAGCCCTGATTGCTGGCAAGAATTTTATGCACTGGACCTCTAATATATATATATATATATATATATATATATATATATATATATATATATGTATTTTTATAGGTTCAGTTGTGTTTCCTGACAGCCATGGAGAAAAGGAGATACTGTTAGATTCAAAAGACCCTGTTAGAGGGAAGAAGAAATGTTAACATTCATCAGAAATAAAAATTTTCCTAGCAATAAATTTTAAAAGGAATGTCTTGCCTTAGCCAGTTTGGCTCAGTACATAGAGTGTTGGCCTGTGGACCAAAGGGTTCAGGGTTCAATCCAATCAAGGATACATACCTCAGTTGTAGGTTCCTCCCTGGCCCAGCCATTGGTCAGGGATTTGCAGGAGGCAATCAATCAATGTGTTTCTCTCACAACAATATTTCTCTCTGTCTTTCCATCTTTTTTCCACTGTCTCTAAAATTCATTGGAAAAATATCCTCAGGTGAGGATTAAAAAATTAAGTCTTATGCAGTGTTTAATATAGGATACACTGAGAAATATAAAATAAATTATCCTCAACAATGATGATATAAGAGAGGAAAGAATATTTAGAATACACATAATTGTTATTCCAAACTGACATTAATAAACATGGAGGGAATCAAAACATATAGGTTTGACAAATAACCAGCTAAATCATGCAAATTTCTGATGATTTCACTTGTTTCCAGTACAGGAATTGAAACAAGTGGAATAGACATGAAATGCATGGCCATTAAAATACTTTTCTTAATATTTTATTATATTTTAAAATTAAAATTACATGCATTCTAAAGAAACAATGCAAACTCTAGGCAAAATACGTATATAACATACGTGAAATCCCCTGGCAGCCATTTAAGAGCTCATAAATGAGGCATGTCTTTATCAAATGAAATCACTTTCAGAAAGAAAACAAGAAACTCACAAGCTGGTATTTTCCCAGTACCCAAAGGAACAATCAACCCACTTAGAGCAGGTGTCCATTAAACCAGTGGCTCACAGCCAAACTTCTTGAAAGAGTTGTCAATTTTTGCTGTCTTTGCTTTCTTATCTCCCACTCACTTCTCTCTCCCACTCACTTCTCTTCTCAATGCAAATTGACTCAGTTCCCCAACACTCTACAGAAATGTTCTTGATAAGAGCACTGATTATCTCGGTTTTGCTTAATTCAGTGGGTACTTTTTCTGTTTCATCATCCTTTCTTCTTTCATTCAACAAATATTTCTTGATTGACAACCATATGTCAGCCACTCTCTGGGTAGAAATGTAGTTATCAATTAAATCATATAATTTCAGTAATAATACGTTAAATGAAGAAACCATAAACCTGGTTCTAAACCTTGAATCCTTCCTCTCTTATATATCATTATTGTCAAACAACCACCAAAAGCTTTAGATCACATTCTAAATATGTCTTAAGTCATACTGCCCAAGGCTCGCCAACCAATGTATATAACAAAAGCCTTCACTAAATCATGTGGATTACTTAACCTCTCAGCAGCATTAGAAAAAACACTACACTTCCCTGACTTTCCTCTTTCCTTACTGATTGCTCTTTCTGTTTGACTTTTAAATATCTGCCAAGGACAGTCATGGTTTACACAGGACAGTTACAGTATATGCTTGCCATCCTGGCATAATTATTAATAGTGTCACTTTTAACTTTCAAAGAGTTTGGGTATGGACCATAAATGATAAGGTCACCCTTTTTCTAGGTGACCTCATTCTGTTTTGAAGCACTACATAACACATTTATATACTGATGACTCCCAAATGTTTCTCTAACTTGGCAAATTATTTTATTCAGAAATACTGAGCTGTATGTTGAACTGAAAAAAAAGAACCCCTATTTGATCCCTTTCTGACAACTCAAGCTCAGCATGGCCAAAATAGAATTCGATGCGCTGGCCCCATCATCTTTCTAGTTGTGGATACCATATATCTTAAGTCATACTGCCCAAGTCTTGCCAACCAATGTTTCTCATCATAATTGTTGCAGCTGTCTCCTAATTGTGCTCCCAAGTTCCATTTCCCCAAGCACATCAGTGCCTCTTCTAAATAGCAGTCATAATGACCTTCCTGAATCTCATTAAATTGCTGTCTTGTAAAAAAAAACTCTTTATGGGAGTTGTCTGAGATTTTGTTGTTTATGGTTTCTTCTAAGATTTTTGTTGTAGAGCTCAAGTGCTCATCAGTAGATGAGTGGATAAAAAGTTGTGGTACATTTACACCATGGAAATATTATGCAGCTATAAAAAAAGAAGGGTCTCTTATGCTTTGAGACAGCATGTAGGGACCTGGAGAATATTATGCTAAGCAAAATAAGCCAGTCAGAAAAAGACACGTATCACACGATCTCGTTCATATGTGGAATCTAATGAACAAAATAAACTGATGAACAAAATAGATCCAGATTCATAAAAGCATGGAACATACTAATGAATCTCAGAGGTAAGGCAGGGGTGGGGAGACATTAACCAAAGAATGTATATGCATACGAGAGGCCCAGTGCATGGATTTGTGCACCAGTGCAGTCCCAGAGCCTGGCCTGCACCCTCTCACAATCTGGGACCACTGAGGGGAAGTCGGAGGCTTAGTGCATGGATTCGGCCCAATCCCTGCAGGCCAGTCCAAGGGACATCACTGGTGCATGAATCAGTGCACAGGGCCTCTAGTATGCATATAAGATATTTGGTTAATCTCTTCCCACCATTTCCCCTCCCCCATTTCCTCTGAGATTCATCAGTCCGTCAAATGTTTCTATGCCTGTGCATTGAGTGTCTTCCCCCTGATGGTCAGTACATGTCATGTCAAACAGTTGAATGGCAGAATGACCACTTTATATAATAGGCTTTTATATAAAGAGATATATATATAACACATGGACACTAATAATAAAGTATTGAAGGCCTAGAGGTAGATGAGTATGGGGTGGAGATGGTCAATGGGGAAAAAAGGGACATCTGTAATACTTTCAACAATAAGGATAAATTTAAAAACTTCTTCAGTAACTTGTTATTGAATTCAAGGTAAAGAACAAAATCTTAAGCACATTACTACCATCATTTCTAGTCTCATTTTGTAGCCAATTTCAACTTTGTTTAATACACTCCAGAAACACCACACACATATACATTTTTTTTCTGTCTGGAACACACTGCCTGCCATTCCAGTGCAGATACTCCTTCTCCAAAAATATCATATGCCCTCTTTTATCATTCACATTTATTTTTGATATCAGTCATAACCAATAATTAAATAACCTTGTCTTTCAGTAATTTGGAAATCATTTCTTTTAAATTATGTCTTTTTTTCAGGCTATGAACTAAATGAAGACATTGATTTTTGTCTTCATTATTTAAAGCTTTTATCCCTAGAACCTTACACAGTGCCTAGCACATTGAAGACCCTCGATCAGTATCTCCTACTATAAGAAATGAAGGAAAAGACAGTGATTAGATGTGAAGCACTGTCTTTAAATACTTCCTCATGACCTGAGAACTTCAGGTTCCTGATAATTTTCACTATAATCAAAATGTAATCTAGGTTAAATGATTAAAGACTGATGACATTGGGGGCTCTAGCTACTGCTTGGAGGAGACCTTGCTGCTCATCAGGGATACTTGTTTTGCATTTTACATGAGTAATAGATTCCTGTTGTGTTAAGCCACTTTGATTTTTTCCCTCTATCTTCAGCAGCTTGAGTTTGCTTAGACACCCCTTGCTTAATACCTCAAGCAAATTTGAGTTTCAATTAGACAAATGAGATTACCAGTGATTATAGAACCATACCTATTATTTTCAGATATTTGAATTAAAATTGAGTTGACTACCTTATGATAATGAGAGTAGTTAGAACAACAGAAGCAAAAAAATACACCTTGATAGCATGAAGGATATCTCATGACACTTTTGTAAATATTACTATATCTTATGATTCTGCAGGCAAAGGACATTAATATCTTTTTTACTCACTGAACGGGGGCCCTGTTACTTAAAGAGTAACTTTTCCATTCAATAACTTAGTATATCAACAAATTGAGTATATATATATATATATATATATATATATATATATATATATAGAGAGAGAGAGAGAGAGAGAGAGAGAGAGAGAGTAATTAGTAGAGAAGAAAGGGTTTGGATGGAGGAAAATGCCAGAAGAAAAATGAGGAGGATATACAGTTCAGTATGGCATTAAGTCAATGCCCAGTCCAGCTGTGGGTAAACTATGGCCCGCGGGCCGAATCCGGCCCGTTCGGCTGTTCTAGCCGAAAGAGCGGAGAGTTCTCTTGCTCTCCCCTCCGCTCCCTCACCAGCAGCCCAAGATGAGAGTGCCAGCATGGTCAGGTTGCTTTTCTTCCGGCCCTCCGGTCCAGTTTAAGAACTCATTGTGGTTCTCAAGTCAAAAAGTTTGCCCACCCCTGGCCTAGTCCCATAGACTGATTTCAGCTCCTAGTTTCAGGAGGACCAGATGTTTATGGTACATATTTTCATACAAAAGCTTCTAAATATTTGGGAAAGAGTTTAAAGAAAGAGTAGATACACATTTGAAAAGAAACTGACAAGCCAGATACAAGGAAAGCTGCTTCAGGTTCCAGGTAATAAATTAACAGTGTTTCCCCACCTCTGCATGGAATTAAGAAATGCTCTGGCACACCAAGGGCTGGAAACATCTACATATAACATGCTTAATATAATCATTGATATTTTTTTTTTTACAATTGGTTATGGCCTGTGTAATATTTCTCCAAGTGGACTCATATGCAGCAGGTGTGGACAAATGAGAATCAGAGCAAGAGAGAAATAACCAACTATATTTCATAACCATATAATAGGTGCAGCTTGCAGATTGGTTTGTGTATACATATGAGGAAGTCCTTTAGGGATTCCAAGAGAGTGGCTATAGAAGTTTACATGACATTTTAACCAATGGTACCCATATGTTGGTTTGTGGGAAGTGTGTGCTTACTTAATAGTGAATAATGGTAAAAATTCAAGAAGGTTGCATTATTCTAACACAACCAAAATGAGATCAAGTAAAATATAATTGTTAAAAAAAATTAAGCAGCTCGTGTAATTCCTTAATTAGAACTCCCACTTATGTGAAAGTGAATTACAAACATTTAGAGAAATATGTTGGTGGAATTGGATTCCTAAATATTTCTATCGCAATTTTATAAATGATTTATGTAATGTACAAAACCCATTCAGTGGCTTTCGTGAAGCCGCTCAGTCAGGATTCAAAATGAATTTCTGTTTTGTTTATAACACACACCAAGCTGGAGTTCCCAGATCATATAGTTAGAAGGAAATTCATTTCCTCTGAACTCTCATAGTGCTATCCCACATTTTTAGTTGTGCATTTTCACTTCTCTGAACTTTGCACTTATACTTTTATTAATATTATTTGTGTAAAATGGTTTTAAAATGTTTCCCTTTATTAATTTTTAGAGAGATAAGAAGAGAGAGGGATAGAAAGATAGAAACACTGATGAGAGAGAAACATCATCAATCGGGTGTCTTCTGACTGCCCCCTAGCGGGAATAGAGCAGGCAACAAGGGGAATGTGCCCTGATTGGGAATCAAACCAGTGACCACTTGGTTTTTGAGTCAATGCTCAGCTGCTGAGCCACACTACCAGGCTGTGTAAAGTGTTTATCCTTCCTGCTAAAATGTGAATCCCTTAAGGACAGAGATAGTATCAGATTACTTTCTTTATCTTCACTGCTGCATACTACCTGGCTCTTGATATAAGTCCATTAGATGTTTACTGAGTGAATATTTAATTGTCAAGGAAATTACATGTTTGAAATAGTGGGCTCATTCCAAACTCTCTATCTCAACATGATAAAACTTGAATGTCTTTAATATTGAAGCATACTGAGATATTAATAATATAGGTCAATAGATAAGTAAAGATCCCAAGTGTAACAAGTTGGGACACAGATGAGAGAAGCTAACCAGTCTCTATTACTGGATGGTTGGAATGGGATGTATAATTGTCAGTACAATATTCAACACCCAAGAGAGCATAGTGATTTTACTCAAAGCAAATACTGATATTTGAGCAGATGTTACTGGCATATGTCAAACAACCAGAGTAGAATTGCATTCTAGTATGTGCCATTGGTTTTAGGTAATCCATCTGGTATAGAATGAGACCCAAGCCAATAGAAAGAGACCCAATTACAGTGACAGAGAGTAAGGGCTTTCCCTGGCATTATAAATAGACTTCATTTGATGTTTTAAGTAGGCAATGCCCTTAGAACCAATTTGAAAAACTATAAAACTACATTTGGGCTCATAGAAGGGAAATGCTTATCACTGATTGTTAAAAAGTCTGCCATAGATATGCAGGGTAATATTCAGGCAGAACTGGTGAAACCAAAATGTGAGCTGTTAAGTCTCATGAAATCAAAGAATAAAGTGACAGACAAAAAGGGTTAGCAGAACCAAAGTTTATTGAGAGAAGCAAGTCCTAGAAAATGTGCAGCTGGGTTTCTAGGAGTAAGCCAGTGTCCAGAGCTCCCTTTCCATGTTACAGTTGGATGGCTATTAGTCCTTGTGTTAGAGTCCCACCTGGCCATAAGCCACATGGGCTCAGGGGGTGTACTCCCTAGCTTTAGAAACATCAGGAACCCATTGCATGCAGGCAAGAGGAATCATGTGCTTTTCAATCTAGTGTGTGGATAGTCTCGCTAGTTCCTGATTGGTCTTTTCAAAGAATTCTGCCTTAGCAACATCCTTAGAATTGGTTTATATGTCTTACTGCTTTGTGATTGGTTATCTGTTCATTGCCTGTCTTAGTAATATCCATACATTTTAAAGTTCATGCTTCTTGCCTGTGCCATTCCTTCCCTGTCCAGTGGGGGTGTCTTAGTAATTCCACCTAGCTGGGTACCCCAGTTTTATTAACCCCCAAGGTTCCGATTCCTGACTACTTAGTTTCCTTCTGTCTCCTTACTGGCAAGTACAGAGTTAAAAGAGAGAAAGCTGCTGCTTGATTAACATGTCAGAGTCAGAATGAGATAACAAGATTAATTTTTAAAAAGACCTACATTTTGAAGGTTGTACTCCAATTATCCTTAATACCATGGGCAGCATTTTCTATGAAATGGATGGAATCTATAATAATGAAAGCATAATAAACAAATCATACTGGACAACCAAACAACCTTCCGGATGTCATTCTGGACTTCCTTCCAGATGAAACCACCATTGTGGGGGCGGAGACAGAGGCAGTTAGGGGCAATCAGGCAGGCAAGTGAGCAGTTAGGGGCAATCAGGCAGAGTGGTTAGAGTGATCAGGCAGTCAGGCTGGTGAGCAGTTAGGAACCAGCAGTCCTGGATTGCAAGAGGGATGTCCAACTGCCAGTTTAGGCCTGATTCCACAGGCAATTGGACATTCCCCAAGGATTGTGAGAGAGTCACAGGCTGGGCTGAGGGACCCCCTCCTCGTGTACGAAATTTGTGCACCAGGCCTCTAGTTCATTATAATAATCATTGCCAGAAGCTCAGTGGAACTGAGGAATGTGGAGACTGACAAATAAGATATCTAAAATTTAGTTAAATATTAATGGCAGATCTAAATTGTTTAAATAGATGAAAGCTTCTATTTTCCCTTCCCTTTTCCTACAGGGCTCAAGTAGTGGATTCTCGGCACAGTCTGGTAGCTTGTCAGTGACTTGGGATTGTCTGCAGTGTTTCCCAAACTTTTGACATATGTGTACCACTTCTATAATTTTCATAACGCTGAGTACCCCTCGTCAAAAAAAGGTTGTATTTTAATAACAATAAAAATATATTTATTTATTTTATTTTTTTGGTATACACATAAAATAATAATAAATGAAATAGAATTATTCATAATAAAATATAAATAAAAGTTATATTATAAATAACATTTATTTGCACACCGCACCATCTCACACCTCACAAGACTGTCTTGATTTGACTCATGAGAACGTAGAATTAGGCGCAACTAAGCATAGTGCAGTGCATATTTCCACCAAACTCTGGTGCAACGTGTACCCCCACCAAACTCTTCCCATACCCCTGGGGGTATGCATAGCACACTTTGGGAAACACCGATCTAGAGGATAGTGTTTTACCATTTCTCCCCAACAGCCCTTAATTATTGAATGAGGTGATGGAAACTCAGTGATATATGAGTCTTAAACTAAGTATAAATTTCTGATATAGGCTGTTCCAAGGTTGGAGGGAGTTATCTTGGATTTCTGTACATCACTCTGAATAGGTATAAAATACTTAAAGCAAAATGAAAACATTATTCAAATAATGTCAAAGTCACCCTATGCTGTTTACTTCTAAAATATAGCAACAACAACAACTCTGGTCTGCATTGGCAATCTTTACAAGTAGAGGCCTATTTATTTATTTATTTATTTATTTATTTATTTATTTATTTTGCTGCACTGACTTTATTTTTTAAAAAATAAATCTTTATTGTTCAGATTATTACAAATGTGTTCCTCTTTTCTCCCCCACTCAATTGCTCCCCTCCACCAGGTTCCCACCCCACCCTCTGTCCTTTCCTCATCCCCCAATGTCCTCATCCATAGGTGCACAGTTTTTGTTCAGTCTCTTCCCACACCCCCACTCCCCTTTTCCCCCAAAATCGTCAGTCCACTCCCCTTCAATACCTCTAATTCTATTATATTCACCAGTTAATATTGTTCACTAGGTTTTTTAATTCCCTTGGTTTTTAGTTTCATTTGTTGATAGTTACATATTTATTGTTCATAATTTTTATCTTCATCTTCTTCCTCTTCCTAAATAGCCCCCTTCAGTAATTCATAGAATTCTGGTTTGGCGGTGATGAACTCCTTTAGCTTTATTTATTTATTTATTTGTGAAGCTCTTTATCTGGCCTTCGATTCTGAGTGATAGCTTTGCTGGGTAGAGTATTTTTGGCTGTAGGTTCTTGCTATTCATCACCTTGAATGTTTCTTGCCATTCCTGTCTGGCCTGCATAGTTTCTGTTGAGAAATCAGTTGACAATCGTGTGGGTGTTCCTTTATAGGTAACTACCTGCTTTTCTCTTGCTGCTTTTAATATTCTCTCTTTGTGTTTTGCTCTTGGGATTTTAATGATGATGTGTCTTGGTGTGGTCCTCTTTGGATTCCTTTTGTTTGGGGTTCTGTGTGCTTCCTGGACTTGTAAGTCTATTTCTTTCCCTAGGTGGGGGAAGTTTTCTGTCACTATTGCTTCCAGTATTCTTTCAGTATCTTGCTCTCTCTCTTCTTCTGGGATCCCCATAATTCTGATGTTGGTTCGCTTGAAATTGTCCCAGAGGTTTCTCATACTATATTCAACTTTCTGGATTCTCTTATCTTGTTTCCGAAGAGGAGTGTCCTCTGGATCTTTGTGTTCTAAATCTTTGTCTTGATTCTTGTGATCTTCCAGTCTGTTTTTAGGCCTCTGTGTAATATTATTTTATTTTAGACAATGTTTATTTCTAGTTGATCCCTTTTTATTTCTAGCAGATCCCTTGTTATTTCTATTTGATCCCTTTTCATATCCTCATAGGTCTCATTTATTTTATTGGCCTTTTAAAGGATATTCTTGAAAAGCCTTATAACCATAGTTTTGAACTCAATGTCCATTCTTTTCTTTTCCTCCATCTCCTCCCTTTGTGTCCTGACTCTTGTCTGCATTTTAGTTGATTTCCTGATTTGATGGAATAGTTTTGTGTGCTAGGTATTCTGGTAGAGCCCATAACATAGCCTTCCTAGTGGACAGTCTTGGTGTAGCCCTTTGTGGGCTGTGTGTGCAGTCTTGTTGTTAAGCTTTGCTTATTGTTGGTATTACTGGGAAGTGTTGATCTCCAAGCCAATTGGCTGTGAGGATCAGCAGTGTCTCAGCTAGGAGGGCTTCTGTACTCCACCAGGATGGGGAAGAGTCTCGGGGTGGCAGAGACAATCTTTGGTTCTCTGTCAGTCTTGCCTTAGAAAAGTCCTGTTTAAGGTGAGTTGGTTGCAGGTGTGCATGCAAGTATCTCTTTGGTAAAGGTGCAGATAAGCTTTGGATTCCGGCCAGCCCCTCCTTAGAGAAAGTCATCCTCTGGGAGAGCTTCTGCACTCAGCTTGGATTGGGCGGAGTCTCAGGTTGGTGCAGACAAGCTTAGTTTTCCCCTAAGCTCCTCCCCAAGTCCCGCAGCAATGGTCTCTGGCTTTACACACCTCTGAGAGATCTCTGCCTGCTGCCTGACAGTCTGGCCTCTCCCTGACTGGGGCCTTCTATCAGAGCATAGGGTGATTCTATTTTTCTCTCGAATAAGAAAGCCAGCAGCTCATTAGCTATCTGCCCTCCCCCCGCACACGCACCTGTAGTAAGCCAGCAGGGAATTCAGCCTGCTCTCTCTGGGCGCTGGGAGTAAGTCAGCAGCAAATTCAACCCGTCCTTTCTGCAAAGGGAGTAAGCCAGCAGTAAATTCAGCCTGTCCTCTCCGAGCTGGGAGTCTGCCAGCAGCGAATTTCGCCCGGTCCTCCCTCTTGGCGAGCTGGGATTAAGCCAGCACCTTTTGGTGTGCACAGTTCTCAGTACCTTCACAGTTTCTGAGGGTCAGCGCGTCTTCTGTCTCCTTCCCAGATGGCAGAGCCTCCTCTCAGCTAGCCGTCTGGTACTTCATAGCAAGGCCTCCCCTGTATTCCAGTTCTAAATTCAAATTTGTTGTGGTAGGCTACATTCGGGTGTCTACCCTATGTCGCCATCTTGTTCTCTTCTCCTGCACTGACTTTAAATGCACTACAGGTAAGTCAGGAAATTCTGGCATAGTCTTAATCAGTAATATAAGATACTAAAGACCCAGTGCATGAATTCATGCATGGGTGGGGTCCAGCCAGCCCTTCCAAATTGGGACCAATTGGTGCTGAGCTGGGCCAGCCTGAGGGAGGGGCTATTGGAAGTGGACCTTCAGCTCCACCCCAGATCTGGATGCAGGGGCAGATCAGGGGCAGGGTGGGCTGGTTGGCTGGCCACAGTGTGCATTATAGCGACCAGTTGTTCCAATCATTGTGGTTGCTCCAGTAGCTTGGCTTTTATATATAACAAATGTATGTGTGTGTATATGTATATTAGAGGCCCGGTGCACAAAATTCATGCATGGGGAGTATCCCTCAGCCCAGTCTCCACCCTCTCCAATCTGGGACCCCTTGAGGGATCTCTGACTGCCCATAGGCCCAATCTCACCAGATATCCCTCTCACAATCCAGGATTGCTGGCTCCCAACTGTTTGCCTGCCTGCCTGCCTGATTGCCCCTAACCAATTCCCTGCCAGACCGACCAATACCTAACTGCTCTCCTACCAGCTCAGTTGCTCCTAACTGCCTTCACCTGCCAGCCTGGTCACCCATAATTGTCCTCCCCTGCAGTCCTGGTCACCCCTAACTGCCTTCACCTGCCAGCCTGGTCACCCATAATTGTCCTCCCCTGCAGTCCTGGTCACCCCTAACTGCTCTCCCCTGTAGGCTTGGTTCCCCAAACTGCCCTCCCTTTCAGGCCTAGTCCCTCTCAACTTCCCTCCCCTGCCAGCCATCTTTTGGTGGCCCTCTTGTGTCCACATGGGGGTGACCATCTTGGAGTGATGGTCAATTTGCATATTACCTTTTTAAGAGACAGAATATATATATATACATATATATATATATATATATATATAGAGAGAGAGAGAGAGAGAGAGAGAGAGAGAGAGAGCGCAAAAGATATCTTGTCTTGATCATCTTGTCAAGTTAAATTCTCTAGTACTAAATATTCAACAGCAAGAACCAAAAACATAAAAGATATTCAATTGATGTTCTTGAGCTAAAACAGAAATGAGACACCAAAACTGTGTCGGCTATTGTTGTTTGCTCCAGCTTTATTTAATTTTCTCAAAACATTAGAATTTTTGTACTATTTTCCCCATTTTATAAAGGAGCAATCTGAAAATTAAATATTATATAATGATTTAAAAAATAGTCATGTAATGAGCATGAAACCAATCTGGAAATAAGATTTGAATGAAGGCATTTGTCTTTTATGACCACGATTTCCTTGTTATTTCAGACTTGTCCTTGCCATTAGGTCAATGGCAGCATAGACCCAATAATTTAAAGAAGGTTGGATTGGTCTAGTGCAGTGGTTCTCAACCTTTTTACTACTGTGACCCTTTAATATAGTTTCCAATGTTGTGGTAACCCCCAACCATAAAATTATTTTCATTGCTACTTCATAACTGTAATTTTGCTACTGTTATGAATTGTAATCTAAATATCTGTGTTTTCTGATGGTCTTAGGCTCTACAGTGACCCACAGGTTGAGAACCACTAGCAGGGTCACCTAAGACCATCGGAGAACACAGATATTTACATTTATAACTTTAATTTCATCCTGTAATTGAAGAGTTATTGAATATCAAAGTGGATTTTGATAAGCAACCAGGTATTTTGTGGAAGTGTTTCTAGAGAGAAGGAAAGAGAATGTGTTTGTGTGAGTGTGTGTGCCCACACATCTGCGTGTGCAGGGTATATGTGTGATTTAATCTCCAGGCTAAAAAATCTCAGGGAAGAGACACCAAATGGAGGTAGGAAAGTACTGGTAAGGTGCTATAATTGAATGCTTATATTAAAGCAGTGATCATTTGATGCAGCATTTTTGGAACTAAAAATAGACAAAAATGGACATATGGGAAATGGAATGTAAAAGAACAGCTGACAGAATGTAATGAGAACCATATGAAGCAAGAATGAAGAAAAAACAAAATGTCTTGGAGTCTTGATTATGTGTGCTGAAGAAAATAATTGAATTTTTAAACTAAATAAGGAAGCCAGAAAGCTCCAGTCAGAGTTATTGTGAAGATATCCAAATAAGAATTTCCAAGCATGAGAGCATTGGAATCATTGCTATTCTAACTCCATCACCCTTCCCTCATTTCTTATTGGTGTGACCAATGGAATATCCACAGCATGAATAACTTCCATTCGCACTGATTTTTAAAAAAGCATGAATGCTATGTACTCTCAAAAACATTAAGTAATCCCCGCTAGAAGTAATAAGGATCAGATCAAAATGATGGAAGGCATAAAAAGCTACTAAGCACTATTCTTTCTGAGAAAGAATAAGATGGTTTTCATGCAAATGGCAGAGATAAAAAGTCCACCTTAGCATGTCTTCATTCAAAAGGTGAGAGATGACTGTGAAGAGAATCTGTGGGGAGCTAAAATATATCACACTTGAATGCTTATTAACATGTATAGTTCAGAAATATTTGAACCATTTTAGCATTATTGAATGCCCTAGTATTTGACTAAATCAAGCAATCCCAAAGGTGGATGTGTCAGGCAAAGTTGGATCACTGCTAAGGGATTGCTCAAGGGAGTCTCTGAAAATTCTGTATTAAGTCAAGTTATCACTCCTATATGAAAGCCATAGAAACCAGTTTATTATTTCATCCAACAAATATTTACTGTGAGCCATAAATATGTCAGGTACCATCCTAGGCCCTAGTAATACCTCAATGAACATGACAGACAATGTCCCTGCTCTCATGAACTCTACTTCCATTGAAGGGAGATACACAATAAACAAATAGAAGATGTCAAGTAGAATAAGTGCTATAAAGAAAACTAAATCAGTACAGAAACAGGGTGAAGAATAAGGGATTTCTATTTTTATAGAGAATGAAAAGGAAGATTTCTCTCATATGCTGTCATTTGAGTAGAGATTAAAATGAAGTGAGGAAGGAAGCTATATAGGATTTTTCCAGTCATAGGGAATAGTGACAGGAAAAAGAACAAACAACCAAACAAAATATGAATCAGGAGCTTTCCTGATGTATTTAAGGAATACCAAGGGATGAATCCTGTCTGTGAATCTAATATATAACATTGTGACTATAGTTGATAATACCATATTATATACATGAATTGAAAAGATCATAAATCTCATGTTTTTCATAAAAAGCTAACTATGTGAGGTAATTAATGTGTTTCCTTATATCAATTATTTCAATGGTAATAATTCTTTCATAATGCATACATATGTAAAATCATGTTGTAAACTTTGAACATATTGCAACTTTATTTGTCAATTATATCTCAATAAGGCTAAACAAATTCATTATTAAAGCGGAATACTCTACAAAAATATAAATTAGTAGATAAATGGAGACAGTAAGAAATAACCCCAAATCTTAGTTTGTATAAGAATTAAGTATATAATAAAAATTATTTAAAATTACAAGAAACAGGTGGAGTTTTTGAGCCAATTGGTTAACTATTTTAATAATGATTGTATATGATACATAAATGTGTTTATGTGTCATGTCAATTTGTAAATATTTTATTACTGACATAAACTCTAAATTTATTAAAATATCTTAAAAATCAAGCCATAAATAAAAATGCCTGGGTAAAAGAATAGTTGATGGTTATATGATCTCCAGTTGGGAAAAACATTTCTAAGTATTAAAGCCAAAGCATGAAGCACACGCATAAAAATATGGACAAATTGAGCTACAAAATTCCAAAATATCAATTTGTATGTTTTAGTTATTTTACTTATTCTTAGAAGTAGTAGCTATTATTAATGCTTAGTCGAACACATCAAATGATAGGCAAATGATAAATTTGGAAGATGCTTAAAACATGTATCATCAAAATTTTCTCACCTAATATATAAAGAAATGCTATAACTCAGTAAGAAAACAGAAGCAGCCCAGTAGAAAAAATTATCATAAGACATAATAAGACAATTCAAAGGAAAATGAAAACAATTCTGTCCACTGCAAAGCAAAAGTAGGAGGCGGGAGGCACCCACTAGTATCTAAGCTGTTACAATTCAGAATTGGTTTCCCTTTATACCTTATCCTGTTTTCTTGCTGTCTCTCTTTCTGTTTGAGTTCCTCTAAATATCAGATCTCCTGACGGAGCTTTTGTCTTCCAGATTATTGTATGGAGTTGTTATATCTGTATTATGATTTCTTACATTTTATTACATAAAATTTAGTGTAGACAAGTGAGCTCAGTCTTCCAACTAGATATAATTTATTCTCCCTCAATATTTTATGACCCTTTCAATAATATACATATGCTAGAGCTTTCAAACTTACTACTGGTCTGCTCAAAATTCCTCCTAAATGAAACTACCCAGTTCATAGGCCCTCAAGACAAAGTCACTGGTAAACATGATTTTTACCCAGTTACCCATTATTTCCTGGCAAAAGCCCATTGAACCACAGATAGATGCTTGACACAATGGCTGCCAATCCATAGGCTAGGTGATGAATTAAGGAACATCCTGCTATGAAAAGGTAGTTCAGAGGAATTTTTGCTATACAGTTCAAATTTTAACATAAAATTTAAAAGTGGAAATGAAAAAGATATTGAGGCAATTACTGGTGAAAGTCTCAGTTTAAAGCACATGAGTAACCCTGAAACTAAGGAGACTGAAACTGGCCTGATGCAAGTTGAAGTTGTTATCGAATCTATTAAGTAGATAGCAGAACAGAGGATAAGCCCAGAGAGAGTCAGGGAATCTATAAATGAAATTTATAAGTTCCTAGAGATATTTTAGTATTTGTCAGCTTTTGAATTCCTGTCCTGGTCCACAATGAATCATCATATTGTAGCAATAAATTGAATGAATGTTTAGTTTTCTATTACTGGGCAACATATTTCCACAAACTTAGCATTTTAAACCTACACATAGAATTGTATAGTAAGTGTGGGCCTGAAGTCTGAGTCTAACTTTACTACAACCTTTCTTCAGGTTCTCAAAAGGCTGCAATCAAAGCATTGGTCAAGTTCCATTCCTTTCTGGAGCTGGGAATCTTCTTACTATAGTAAGGCTGTTAGAATATTCCAGTTCCTTGAAGCTGTAGAGATGACATTCCTGTATTCTTGCTGGCTGTATTTATGCATACCAGGGACCATTATCAGTTCCTAGAGACCTCATATTTCCCTTCCAAAGTCCACTCACAACATAGATATTTGATTCTTCACGATCAGGAAGAGAATGTCTTCCTCCAGTCTACTAAGAGGGAGGTTTATATAATGGGAGACATTCCATCATATTTGCCATATTCTATTGGTTAGTAGCAAGTGACATGTCCTGTCTGCACTTAAGGGAAGAGAATTACTCAAGGGCATGAGCCATCAAAGTTCAATTTAGGATGTGTTTATCACACAATGAGTCTTTGCTACATGTAATTGTAGGTATATATGGAACATGTTTCATCAAATTCTCTGTGAATGAAGCAGAGACTTAGTAAGTACCTATAAAATGGCACTAAAACATTCTCTCATTATTTACTTTCTACTAGCATCCATTCATTTGGGTTTTTTATCTTTATTGTTGAAAATATTGCAGATGCCCCCCCTTTTTCCCATTGACCCTGTCCATCCCACCCACTCCTACATTTTTGACAGAATATAAGAAATCATTTTTTTCATAAACATAATTTCTTTCTTAGTGCAATGCTTGGTTGTAATTTCTACAGACCCGAACCTCAGAAGGTTTGGTTAAACTAACCAAAGAGGTATGATTTCTGTTTAATCATTATTCTTCGATTTTGTTCTTTTTATTAGGTCACAGATACTGCATTGCTACTTAATAAGTTAAATTTATGCTCCCAGAATCGCCAATACATAATCTCACATATATCCCTGACCTGATTTTATTAAACATATAAAATAGAGGGGGAATGCTTGAACAAATGTGAAGTTATTGAGAGAGATTGAGTGGTTTCTGAATGTTAAATACAAACAAGCTGCTGTTATGTAGAAACATTTTATTGGTTTTTCTAAATGAAACATTTCTTTTTACTAATTTAGTCTAAATAAAAGATTTGGTAACTAATTGTGGGAGTTTTGATTCTAATTTCAGGAATGTAACAACCATTCTGTAGAGATTTGAATTGAAGCCCAAATCATGTAAAATGGCTATTTTGGCATACTTTCTCAAAAGGCAGTGGTTTCGCCCAGCTGTCATTGCTCAGTGGTTGAGCATCAACCTATGAAACAGTAAGTCATGGTTCTATTCCTGATCATGCCTTACCACATGCCTGGATTGCAGGCTCAGTCTCCAGTGGGAGGTATGCAGGAGGCAGCCAATTAATGATTCTCTCTCATCATTGATATTTCTATCTTTCTCCCACTCTCTCAAATCAATAAAAACATGTTTGTTTTTAAAAGGCAGTGGTTTTAATACACTTGAAAGTTTGACTTGAATGAAACCTCTAAGTCTGAAGCTATTAATGTAACATCATTTCACCTAAAATTACAGTACCATTAGGATAGGGAAGAAGATGATTTATGCATATCAAATTAATGGGATCTACTTATTTGTATATTTACTTATAGAGAATAAACTCATAAAGCAAAATATATGCCCATTTATATATTTAAAAAGATAAATTTTCTTCATCTAAATAAACTCAGATAACATTATCATAAAATTTGTTTCTTTCTGAATGAAATAGTTTGTGCAACTTTAAATGTAAACACTTCATATATCCACTATCCTAAAGGGTGGCTACCTCTCTAAAACTATTAAAACAAAATTAGATTAACACACTTTCTACCGAATATGCACCTGCCTGTTGATACATCCTGAAGGAGGGAAACCAACAAGGATGCAGTCCCTGCTCTTAAGTAGTTTACAATCAAGTTCAGAAGTCCAATCAGCAACAAAGAAAATGCAATTACTTATGTATAGATGAAACTGACTTAAAAAGCAAATACAGGAGAGTTGACAAGGTATTTTGTGACCGGTATTTAAATGTCACAGAAAATGACTGAAGGATTTTAGACAATAAAGTTGTTGAGCCGAAACCAGTTTGGCTCAGTGGATAGAGCACCGGCCTGCGGACTGAAATGTCCCAGTTTCTATTCCGGTCAAGGGCATGTACCTTGGTTGTGGGCACATCCCGAGTGGGGGGGGGGGTCTGCAAAAGGCAGCTCATCGATGATTCTCTCTCATCTATCTTTCTAACTCTCTATCCCTCTCTCTTCCTCTCTGTAAAAAATCAATAAGATATATATTTTTAAAAAGTTGTTGAGAGGAATGGCAGTTTATTGAATAAAGTGCCAGTCAGATGGTTAGGAGTTTTCCATTTCTAGTTCTGTTATCAGCTGCTTGTATCCCTTATAAAAATCCATTTTATTTCCTTGATTTCAATTGCTTTATTTATAAAACAAAATTTATCTTACCTAATAATAGACCAATATGTAAATTGACCATACCTCTGCTATATGCCCATAGCCAATCAGAGTGAGTATGCAAATTAACCAAAACAAGATTGCAGTAAATTTGCATACATAGGTGCCTGGCACCTGTGTCCTGGGAACATCCTGGCACCCAGGTCACTGTGAGGTAAGGCCACATGGGCCCAGAGCAGCCTGGGAAGGGCTTGAGCCAGGGGGCTTCTGGACGGGGCCAAGCCTGCGATTAGAATGAAGGGGCAGGGGCGGAGGCTGCAATCACAAGGAGCTGGGGGTCCTTTATCCAAGGCCAAAAGACTGGGCCAGAGGCAGAGGCTTTCAGCCTTGGCAGGCCTGGGAAGGGGCAAAGCCAGCCATCAGGGAGTTGCAGGTCCCCTGCCCAGGCCTAAAGCTTCGGCCAGAGGCTTTAGTTGTGGGTAGGGACCAGCCCGCGATTGGTATGAACTATAGAGGAAACACCTTTTCTGACTGCACATTGGCTAAACTTTCTGTATGCCACTGGTAATATTCTTAGTAACTTGGGTAATAAGAATCAAAAAGGTGATCTAAGGTTTTTCCACCGCACTTCTGGAGAAAAAAAAACGAAAGTCCACTGCTGGAGGGCTAAGAAATGTCATATCCTTCCCTAGCTGGTTTGACTCAGTGGATAATGCCTTGGCCTGCCGACATCAGGGTCTGGGTTGATTCTGATCAAGGGCATGCACCTAAGTTGGAGGCTCCTTCCTGGCTGGGGCCCAGGTCAGGGCTCATACAGGAGGCAACCATAGTGTTCCTCTCACTTTGATGTTTCTCTCTGTCTTTCCCTCTTTCTTCCATATTCTCTCAAAGTCAATGGAAACATATCCTTAGGTGAGAAGAAAGAAAGAAAGAAAGAAAGAAAGAAAGAAAGAAAGAAAGAAAGAAAGGAAGGAAGGAAGGAAGGAAGGAAGGAAGGAAGGAAGGAAGGAAGAAATATCCTATGAAAGATACATCTTGAAAATGCCTAAAGAAAGTTGTCATTTTTTTTCTTGGTGAAGGGACTAGAGTCCATGTTGATGAAAACACCTTGGTGGCTGTGGTGACTGGCAGTGGCTGCAGCAGCTGGTGCCTTCCCCTGATCAGCTCAGTTGCCTCCCACAAAGGAAGGCCAGACTGTGGCTTAGGCCTGCTCCCAGTAGGACATCCCCTGAGGGCTCCCAGTATGTGAAAGGGGAAAGGTTGGGCTGAGGGACCTCCCACCCCCAGTGCACGAATTTTGTGCACTGGGCCTCTAGTGGTTATTATAGATGGTATATAAGGTCTGTTTTCATTTTTAAAATCTATGATCTTTTTATTGCTATGAAAAACTTAATAAAAGAAAATGATGACTAGGTAGTTAAGCTGTGTCCTGTGGAATGTGATTTAACCAGACAAGAGGAATCATGAGAATGTTTCCTAGAAAGGAAAATGCCTAAGCCAATACATAGAAATACTTAGCACAATGTATAATGAATTAGAATTTATTACTGTAGAATCATTATTCCTGATGGTGAAGACATATTTAGGTTGTTTATTGTTTGTTTTTACTATAATAGCACTCTTTATGAGATGCCTAGACTTTATTTTTCCAACAACAATCAATATTACAACATTGGAATGTGATTCTGATTAGACTTTCAGCCATATCACTTTAAATAAATTTTGGATTCCTTAAAGTAAAATGCAAAAAATATCTTAACACCTCTGTCTTCACAAGAATCTCAGATAAGATTATTCATTTGTAGTTTTCCTATTTGAAAGCTACAATGGGGAAAGAAAAATGCAAAACTTAAATTATCAGAATATCTATTCAGAAGACATGCGAGATCCTAGTCTTAGTTAAATTTGTCCTTTGATGAATTAAATAAATTATAACAAACTTACTTGAAATGTTATTATAATTTTGGAGTTTTCTTTAATTGCACAGCTTTATATTAACTCTTAAATATGTAACCTTTTTCTAAAAGACTAGAGAATTCATAGTCCTCTGAGCATTTTCCAGCATTGTTATTTGAAAAAGTCTTGAAGACTGCACAAAGACTCTCATTAAATTTGACAACAGCACTCAGAAGCAGGTAAGTGGATTCCATTATTATCCTTTTATCACAGGTTGGCATTTCCAGACCCAGACCCATCATAAAGGTCTTAAGGGATTGCCAAAGTGTCTCTTGGCTTTTCTTTTCCTCATGCTGCTATTGATCAAATAAAAGCTCATATTTACTTCCCATTTGCTAGAAGCTCATTTTTAGCCATTAAACGGAAATAAATGTCCAATGAAGACTATGGAAGAGCCTGGCTCTGTCATTTTAGTAAATTCTTAACATTAGGCTGCAAAGTAATGTGAAAAACATAAACTGTATGTCTGAGTGGCTAGATGGATGTGTGAACAAAGATTTGATATCAATCCTTTAATGTTACAAGATATTCAGAAGAGACTTGTTTTATATCATCATTCATTCATTCATTTTAATTTTGGCTTGTCACTTCAAATCTTTACACAGTATACCTAAAGACAATCCTTGGACACATTCTATAATTTTTTCAGGAAGCTTATAAAATGCACTCTGTTTTCTTAAAATAATTTTAATTAATCTAGGTCCATTAGAAGTTGAACTTTCTTCACTATCTGAATTTGAAGTTAAAGAGCAAACCAATTTTAAACACATAATCATAGAATGGGATAAAAATTTAAGTTATGGCCCTAGTTGGTTTGGCTCAGTGGATAGTGTGTAGGCCTGCGGACTGAAGGGTACATCCCCAGTAAGGGGAGTGTAGGAGGCAACTGATTTGATGTTTCTCTCTCATAGATGTTTCTAACTATTTCTCTCCCTTCCTCTCTGTAAAAAAATTCAATAAAATATATTTTAAATTAAAAAATAAAGTTATGTATGTAAAAATTGCTATGGTAACCCAGAAAATGAAATATTTTTATGACAATAGAGAAGGTTAAAAAGGCCTTACTTCCCCGTCTCAGTCCTGGAGACACAATTCATATTTTATTTAATGTCTTATGGAATACTACAAAGTGGTAATATTTGGAGGAAATACCTAGAAGGCCTTCATGTGGAGATGGCATATGAGTTGATCCTTAAAAGAACAGTAAAATTTTGTCACCTAGAGAAATAAAGGAAATATATTCTTGGCATGGAATATAATATGTACAAAGACTTAGATGTGTGAAAGAACCTGCCACATCTGTTGAATGAAAACTAGAGTGTTTGAAGATGTCCCCAGAGAGAGAATGATGATGTTCCTGGACATGGGACTAGCACAGAAGCAACCTGACAAGAAAGAACTTGGTACACCAGAAAGTGACAAGAAATATGTGTGTTTCTGAAGTTATTTGTATGAGGTTTGACATAGCAGTCTCTCATTTTCAAAGGTTTAATGAAAAGAGGAAAGGCCTTGTGTGTTATGCTAAGATGTATACTTTTAAAAATTATCTGTTGGCCAAAAGGGAAATGCTCAAAGAATTTTTAGGAAAGAAAAAGATTTGGTCACATCTTTGTGTTAAATCACTATTGGTTGTGTGGAGAATGAATAGTTGGAATATAGAAGAAAAATAACAGATTCTTGAGATCAGGGGTATATGTGAGTATTAGATTAAAATAAGGCTATGCCAAAATCCTAGCCTCTCTACAGTATGTGACTTTATGCAAACAATTGATTCTGAAATGGTTTCCTCATGTATAAAATGGGAAAATATATTAATAATTATCTTGCATGATTAATGTGATAATTAAGTTAAATAACACTTATTAGCATAAATAATAAAGGAAAATTGATGGGTTAGATGGGTAGTTATCAATGAGGAATATATATATTCAATAATGTTTATTAGCAAGTGTGAGAAATTCTATGCCAAGTAATCATGGAGTAATATGGAAAAGCGTATTAATTTAATGTACATATTACTCTAAAATATTGTAGAAATATTTTATTTTTGGTCCATTTATGGTCCATTTATGCTAATCCTTACTACATTATGTTTTACTAATATGCAAGCTATAATAATATTAAGATAGACATCCATAAAATATTACTATACTAGGGAGAAAGTATAGCAATATTTATCTTTGCTCTGGCCCTTTGGTTGCCTTTGGCCTACATTCTCTCTGTGAGGTTTCAGTAATTTTACATTCCCATGCACATATTTAAAATAACTCTATAGAAAATAATAAAATATGTTTATATTCTGCTGCCTAATTTCCCACATTTCCATTTCCCTTGTCCTGTGTCCCTACTCTCCTAGTTGACAGGCTATAGGTTATGAAAATAGACAATTGAAAAAATATTTTATAGAGAGCATTAGGTATCTATACCACTTCACACCAATGATCTTCTGTCTACTCCAGTACAAAACCACCTCCTCATCTGTAAAACAAATAATATCCCACCTTGATAGTCATCTGAATCTTTAAAGGAGAGCTTCTGTTGCTTTTCTCCTATATCCTTTATGACCAATGCATGAAAGACTATGGTAACATCAATGTTTCACCCTAAATGGCTTTTGAAGATTCTAATAAACTTACCAAGAGAGAATGTGCATGAGTCTGTTGTCTGAGATGGTAATGCTACAATGAATGCATCATGGCTGAACCATGGCCCAGGAGGTCAATGAAGCGACTTTCAAGCTAAATGAGAAAGAAATGGGGAAAAATTAGAAAAAAGAGAATGTGCTATACTGAGAAAAGATTGATGAAGAATCTGGTTTTGCCACTGTTTACACTGAAGCATCTCTATTTTTTATTCTTTTCAGTCTAATATCATACCATGCTTTTTGACACCTTTCACACACTCAACCACTTACTTGTTCATTCTCTATACTTGCCTTATAGTGCTTAGCACACTATGCATTAGGTACCCAATAAACATCTGTTGTATAGAATAAAGTATATGCCTATTTATATATGTGAATTATTCTCATATACTCTAAAACTGTGCTTAAACTACTATAAATATTACTTCCTGTGTTAATCATATGAAACAACTAAGCTTTGATTTTGCCCTGACAGAGGCAACAAGGGATATTGTAGAAAGGCCCCTGACTTCTATTAACTTCTTTAGATACATTGAAACTCTTCATATTTTTGGATATGCTCCCCTTCTGGGTCAGATTTCTCAAATCTGTGCTTTCTGCTCTGTAAAAGAGAACTTCAATAGGAGTTTATTTTGTTGATGCTAACACTGCTTGCTTTAATGTTCTTTCCACTGTCAGTTTCAAAGCTTAATCAACACACATCAGTTTTCTCTTATTTTTCTTAAACAGCCACTGTCATTAATGTGGCTATGGAAAATATCTACTGAAATATGCAAAACTTGATTCTTCAGTGAGTGACCACTATGTTCACTGATACAAAGAAGATCTTGGACTTTTCATACTGAGTAAGAGTTTAAATCAAATAAAAATAGAGGCCATAAACAAATCCCTTTCAATCCTAATTACTCTAGATTGAGCTAATAAAAATAGCTGCTATTAATAATTTCTCTAATTTAAAAGAGAAACCCACAAACGCAAACATAAAAGAGATCTATATTTACAAGATGGAAAGTACTTCATAATTGGAAATACCCATCTATTTGGTGCCATTAGACAAAACTTATAGATACTGGATATTCATAAATCCTATGTATACATATTTGGCACAGTACACATATAGATAAAATACATCAATTGTTGATGGAAAAACAAAACTGTGAAACATTAAAATGGCAATTAACCTTGTATCAATTGTCCCAAAGCATATTTGATCACCATTGTCACTTGGAGAAACAGTTGAATAACTCTAAATAGTAGCAGCCCATCAGCACTAGCAGCCTATCTTATTAGTATTCTCTAGCCTCAATGTTTATAAAAGTTAGTCAAAATATGGGGGTGGGGATCATACACTAAAGATTCAGGCAATTTACTGAGATGTTAAAAAATAGTTATACTGCCAAAACCGGTTGGGCTCAGTGGATAGAGTGTCAGCCTGTGGACTGAAGGGTCCCAGGTTTGATTCCGATCAAGGGCATATACATTGGTTGCGGGCACATCCCCTGTGGGAGGTGTGCAGAAGGCAGCTGATCAGTGTCACACTCTCATCAATGTTTCTAACTTTCTATTCCTCTCCTTCCTCTCTGTAAAAAATCAATAATATATATATATATATATATATATATATATATATATATATATATATTTCAAAAATAGTTATAATGTCTAAATAGGTAAGAAATTATTATTTTAATATAAAAATATATTGTTTAAAGTAATACCTAGTAGTACATATTTCTCCTTTTCCCCCATTGACCTTCCCCCAGCCTCCCCTATCCCTGTCTCTTTCCTGCATCCCACCCCTCCCAGTGTCTTGTGTCCATAGGTTGCACTTATATGCATACATACAAGTCCTTCAGTTGATCTCTTTACCCCCTTCCACAACATTCCTCAGCCTTCCCACTATAATTTGACAGTCTGTTCAATCATTTACTGCCTCTGCATCTATCTTTTTGTTCATCAGGTTATAATGTTCTTTATTATCCATAAATGAGTGATATCATGCGGTATTTTTCTTTCATTGCCTGGCTTATTTCAGTTAGCATAATGCTCTCCATTTACATCCATGCTGCTGCAAATGGTAAGAATTCCTTGTTTTTTTATGGCAGCGTAGTATTCCATTGTGTAGATATACCATAGTTTTCTAAACCACTCATCTGCTGATGGGCATTTAAGCTGTTTCCAAATTTTAGCTATGGTGAATTGTGCTGCTATGAACATAGGGGTGCATATATCCTTTCTGATTGGTGTTTCTAGTTTCTTGGGGTATATTCCTAGGCATGGGATTTCTTGGTCCAATGGGAGTTACATTTTTAGTTTTTTGAGGAAACTCCATAATGTTCTCCACATGATATCCATTCTGATAGGTGTGAGATGGTACCGCATTGTCATTTTGATTTACATCTCTCCAATGATTAGTGACTTTGAACATGTTTTCATATGTCCCTTGGCCTGCCTTCTGTCTTCTTTTGAAAAGTATCTATTTAGGTCCATTGCCCATTTTTTGATTGGTTTGTTTATCTTCCTTTTATTAAGTTGTATGAGTTCCTGGTAATGTTGCTGATTAAAGCTTTATCAGTGATAAAATTTGCAAATATGTTCTCCCATACAATGGGGTTTCTTGTGTTGTTGATGGTTTCTTTTGCTATGCAAAAGCTTTTTATTCTGATGTAGTACCATTTGTTTATTTTCTCTTTAGTTTCTATTACTCTAGGAGCAATATCAGTGAAGAAATTTCTTCAGCATATATCTGAGATTTCTCTGCCTGTGGATTCCTCTAGTATTTTTATGGATTACTGTCTTATATTCAACTCCTTCATCCATTTTGAGTTTATTTTTCTATATGGTGTAAGTTGGTGGTCTAGTTTCATTTTTTTGCATGCATCTGTCCTATTTTCCCAACACCATTTATTGAAGAGACTGTCTTGACTCCATTGTATGTTTATGCCTCCTTTGTCAAATATTAATTGAGCACAGTGGTTTGGGTCTATATATGGGTTCTCCATTCTATTCTATTGGTCTATATGCCTGTTCTTATGCCAGTACAAGGCAGTTTTGAGAATAGTGGCTTTGTAATACAGCTTGAAATCCGGTATTGAGATCCCACCTACTTTGTTCTTCTTTTTCAGGATTGCTGCTGCTATTCGGGGTCTTTTTTAAAATTCTGAATGAACTTTTGAAGAGTTCTTTCTAGGTCTGTGAAATATGCCATTGGTATTTTAATGGGGAGTGCATTGAATCTATAGATTGCTTTGGGGAGTATGGACATTTTGATGATGTTGTTTCTACCAATCCATGAACATGGTATGTTCTTCCATCTCTTTATATCTTAATCTATCTCTTTTTTCAGTGTCATGTAGTTTTCCGCATAGAGTTCTTTTATCTCCTTAGTTAAGTTTATTCTTAGGTATCTATTTTTTTGGCACGATGGCAAATGGGACTTCTCTTTTCATCTCTTTCTGTAAGTTCACTATTGGTGTATAGAAAAGCCATAGATTTGTTAGCATTAATTTTGTATCCTACTACAATGCCAAATTTATTAAGTCTAATAGCTTTTTAAAAATATATTTTATTGATTTTTCACTGAGAGGAAGAGAGAGGGATAGATAGCTAAAAACATCGATGAGAGAGAATCATTGACCAGCTGCATCCTTCACACCCCTACCTGAGATTTGCCTGAAACCAATGTACATGCTCTTCTTTGGAATCGAACCTGGGACCTTTTAGTCTGAAGACCAATGATCTATCCACTGAGCCAAATTGGTTTTGTCAAGTCTAATAGTTTTGATGGAGTCTTCCTGGTTTTTTTTATGTACAATATCATGTCATCTATGAATAACAACAAATTTACTTCTTTTACAATTTAGATGCCTTTTATTTCTTCTTCTTGTCTAATTACAGTGGCTAATACTTCCAGTGCTATGTTGAACAGGAGTGGTGAGAGTGGGCATCCCTGTCTTGTTCCTTTTCTTAGTGGAAATGTTTTTAGCTTTTGCCCATTTAGTATATTGTTGGCTGTGGGTTTGTCACATATGGATTTTATTATGTTGAGGTATGATCCTTCTATTTCCACATTGCCATGAGTTTTTGTCAAGAAAGGGTGTTGGATTTTTGTCAAATGCTTTTTCTGCATCAATTAATATGACTATGTGGTTTTTATCTTTCAATTTGTTTATGTGATTTATCACGTTTATTGATTTGTGGATGTTGTACCATCCTTTCATCCCTGGGATAAATCCTACTTCGTTATGGTGTATGTATGATCTTTCCAATGTACTGTGGATCCTATTTGCTAGAATTTTGGCATCTGTGTACATGAGGGATATTGGCCTGTAATACTATTTCACTGTGTTGTCTTTATCTGGTTTTGGTATTAGGGTGATGCTGGATGCATAGAATGAGCTTTAAAGTATTATTTCCTCTTGAATTTTTTGGATAATCTGAGGAGGATAGATTTTAGTTCTTCTTTGAGTGTTTGGGAAAACTCCCTCTGAAGCCATCTAGCCTTGGGCTATTGTTTGCTGGAATCTTTTTGATGACTGATTCAATTTCTTCCATAGTTCCATAGTTATTGGCCTATTGAGATTTTTAGATTCTTTCTAATTGAGTAATGTAATGTTGTATTTTTCTAGGAATATGTCAATTTCCTCCAGGTAGTCCAGTTTGTTTGAACTGAGTTGTTCATAATTCTTTGTATTTCTGTGGGAGGGTCTGTGTTATTTCTCCTCTTTCATTTCTGATTTTGTTTATTTGGGTTCTCTTTCTTTGCTTCTTGGTGAGCCTGGCTTGAGGTTCATCAATCTTGTTGATCCTTTCCATGAACCAGCTCTTGGTTTTGTTGATCTATTGTATTGGGTTTGTTGTTGTTGTTGTTGTTTTGCTTGTTTGTTTGTTTGTTTTGGTCTTTGTGTTGTTTATTTTCACTCTGATCTTCATTATTTCCTTCTTTTGGTTTACACTGGCCTTTGCTTGTAGCTCTCTTTCTAACTCTTTGAGTTGTAGGCTTAGTTAAATTATTACCATTGTTTCCTGTTTTTTTGTTTTGTTTTATTTTGTTTTGTTTTTTTGCAGTAGGTTTTTAGAGCTATAAACTTCCCTCTCAAGACTTCTTTCCTGTGTCACATAGATTTTGGATTTTTGTGTTTTCATTGTCATGATGTTTTTTTATTTCTTCTTTGATCTCTCTGGTAACACAGTCATTGTTTAATAACATGCTACTTAGTTTCCGTGTGTTTCATTTTTTTAAGATTGTGTTTATTGTACTTAATTTCCAGTTTTATGCCATTGTGATCTGTGAAGATGCTTGATATGATTTTTATCTTATTTAATTTGAAGATACTTTGTCCATGACCCAATAGATGGACAATCTTTGAAAATGACCCATGTGCACTTGAGACTAATATATATTCTGTGGCTTTGGGGTGAAATGTTCTGAAGATGTCAATTAATTCCATCTGATACCGTGAGTCATGTAGGATTGATGCTTCTTTGCGGATTTTTTGTTTAGAGTTTTTTATCCATTGTTGATTGTGGGGTATTAAAGCCCCCTACTATGACTGTATTGCTGTCTATCACTCCCTTGATATCCTCCAGGAGGTGTTTTTTTTTAAATGTATTTGGGTGCTCCTGTATTGAGTGTATGTATGTTTCCAGATTTATTTCTTATTGTGGGATTGTTCTCTTTAGTATTATGAAGTGTCTTTCTTTATCTCTTTTTATGCCCTTCACTTTGAGATCTAATGTGTCAGATATAAGTATTGCTATCCCAGCTTTTTTTCATTTCCATTTGTCTTCAAAACATTTTTCTATCCCTTCACCATCAGTCTGTGTCAGTCCTATTTTTCTGAGATGGTTTTCCTGTAGACAGCAGATACATGCGTCATGTTTTCTTATCCACTCAGCTACCCTATATCTTTTGATTGGGTCATTTAATCCATTTACATTAAAAGTTATTATTGATAAGTTATTGTTTGTCACCATTTTTATTCCTTATCCCTGTGACCTTTTTCGCTTCCTATTTCTTCTTATTACAGCAGAACCTTTAGCATTTCTTGCATTGCTGATTTTGTGGTAATAAACTCCCTCTATGCTTTTTGTCTGTGAAGTTCCTGATTTAACCCTCAATTTTGATTGATAGCCTTGCTGATTGCAGTATTCTTGCTAGGTACAGACCTTCCTTTGCATAACTTTGTATATTTCATTCTATTCCTTTCTGGCCTGATGTGTTTCTGTTGATAAATCAGTCGCTAGTCTGATGGGGGATCTTTTGTATGTAACTTTCTGTCTCTCATTGGCCACTTTTAGGATTCTTACTTTGTCATTGGTGTCTGACAGTTTATTTTTAATGTGCTTTGTCATCGGTCTTTTGGGGTTAATTTTGCTTGGGACTCAGTGTACTTCTTATATTTGTGTGGGTTTTTTCTTCCCTATATCAGGGAAGTTTTCTGTCATCATTATTCAAACAGGTTTTCCAACCCTTGCTCATTTTCCTCACCTTCTGGCACAGCTTTATGTGGATGTTTTTTTCATTCCATGTTGTCCTAAAATTCCCTTAGGCTTTCTTCCTGCTTTTTAATTTTTTTTGTTCTAGATACTACTGTACTTGGGTATTTTTTCCTACTTTGTTTTCTATATCACTGATGTGGTCCTTTGCTTCTTCTAGTCTACTGTTGATGCTTTCTATTGAGTTCTTTATAGCAACGATGTCATTTTTCATTTTTTCTTCATTTCCTCTTGGTTCTTACACATATTGTTGAATTTGTCTTTCATTCTTTTCATTCACCTTTTGACTATTTCTCTGAATTCTTTCTCTGACAGATTGCTTACCTCCATTTTGTTTACTTCCCTGTCTGGTGATGCCTCCTTTTCTTTCATATATGAGCTATTTCTTTATATCCCCAGGATCTGTCTTCTCTGAGTGTCTGGTTATATAGTTCTCTCTCTCCTGCATTGATTTAAAGGCACTACATACAATACAACATGGCACTATGCATAAGGCACTGAACAAAAATGTATTCACTATACTAATAACCACAAATAAAGGTGACCACCAGAGAAAAAAGAATTAGAGAATAAGAAAACAAGAAGAAGAGGGGGAAAAAGGAGTGCATAAATGAAATTGGGAAAAATAAAAATAAATAAGAGTGTAAAGAGAGAATAAAAAAGGAAAGGGGAAATAAATTATTTATATGGGGAGAAAACTCCTATAGAACAGCTACTAATCCCAACAAATTCAAGCAACAAATGCCTAGAGTTGAATGCAAACTACAAACAACAACTAATATCAAATGAGGTGAGGGAAAACAGGAGCAATGAACAAATAAAAACAAAAACAAAAAATTAAAAAAATGAATAGTAAAGGTGAAATGATCTCACAAACAAGCATTAATAAAACTAATATAATCAACAATTAAACAACATCAACAAAAGAAAAGAGAGAAAAAATAGGTGGTGAAGAAAGAGAAGAGAGAGGTTCTTATAGACTTGGTGCAGGTCATTGGAAATTAGATATATAAGTAGGGTGACATTTAACAAGGGTTAAAAAGAAGGGATAGGGAAAGCCTAAAGCAGTAATAGGGTAAGAGAACCAGGACAACTAAAGGAAAAAAGTGAGGAAGGAAGTGTTGGCATAAAGGTAAATTTGAGGTAGAGTAAAATGATGTTAAAGGAAAGATGAAAATAGAATGTAGAACATTAATCCCAAAATAAAATAAAGAGAAAATAAAATGACACTTTAAAAAATGGTAAAATAGTAGTAGTGATAGTACTGATTAAAAATAAAAATGTAATAATTAAAAAGGTAAAGTCAAGTGAGGAAAATATTTAGTTTCTTAAGTTAAAAAATAAAATAAAAAATGTACAGTAGGTAATATTCACTTCCTCTACTGTTCTATGTGACACACTTTTTTCCTAGTCAGGACAGTATTGAAGTTCCCTGCTTTCCATTGCTCCTCAGTGTTGTAGGCCACAGTCCTGATTTTCATGCAGGGAGTACTGTTTTGTTTCTTATACTCCTTCATTTGTATTTACACAATACTCAATTTGTGATTCAATCCTTGGGTGGCAGTGTTTCTGATTTGACCTCTGGGTCTATAGGTCCTCTCTACCAAGTGCTTAGATTTTGTTTTCCCTGTGGCATTTAATACTAGTTTGGGGGAGTGGGCTGCCCCAGAGCTGGTTCTCTGAATTTATTCCCCGCTCTGATCCCCAGGTTCCACAAAAAAAACTTTCCCCTGCAGTCTGTTAGAGGGTCCCCAATTGGGTGATCCTATGTATTGGGCTTAGTAATCAAAAGCAAGGATTTAAAGAGGGGAAAAAAGAAAGAAAAATGAACCAGAGTAAGTGTACGAACTCCAGTGCTACAGACAAGTCTGTGCAGTCTTCCCCCCGCCCCGCCTTGGGTCTAAGGAGCCAGCACAGTGTTGAAAATTTTAGGCTTCCCTTTTGCACCCTTTTCAGCTATGAGTTGCTTTTCAGAGTTCTCTTCTGTTAGCAGCCCTGTGATCCGCATTCACGGATCACGCTTGCCCCAATGGCCACATATATTTTTGGGGGCATTGACTTCCCCGGGTCCTCTAGCTCCCATTGTGCATATTTCTCTCTCCTACTTGGAGCACACACCTCACCTTATCCTAGAAGAAATCTGACCTTTATGTGAGGAGGTGCAGAACTCCCCCAAATCCGTGTGTTCACACTGCTTGGGGATCTGTGTTCCTGGATTCGCAGCTGTTTGCTGGGTGATGTTGTTGTAGGTTCCCAGGATTTTTAGTCTTCTGATAACATCCACTCTCCCCTACAAGATGGCACATTCTCCACTTTAGAGCTGGTTGCTCTGGGAAGGATTTCAGCGCAGTGGAGGCTGCCTGGTCAGGGGAATCCCATCTGGCAATCCACCTCATTCTATTGGAGTATAGCTGTCCCTGAACTCACAAATAAACACTCCCTGTGCGACCACACACTCTCATTCTCTTACTCATGCATTATCTTGCAGTCTGCCTTCCTGTTGGCAGCCATCTTCAACCCTCAAGAAATTATATAGATATAGATATAGGTATAGGTATAAGTATAGGTATAGATAAAGATATAGATATAAAGATATATATAGATATAGATACAGATACAGATACAGATGCAGATGCAGATGCAGATACAGATACAGATACAGATACAGATGCAGATGCAGATACAGATATATAGATATAGACATAGACATAGATATAGATATAGATATAGATATAGATATAGATATAGATATAGATATAGATATAGATGATATAGATAAAGATATAGATAAAATATAGATATATAAATATATAAATATATAGATATATAGATATATAGACATATAGATAGATAGATATAGATAGATAGATAGATAGATGACAAAATCAGTGATTGCTAATAGAAATCCTAAGTGAGAAATATTATGATGTCAGCCTTCAAAATATCTTGGAAATTATCTGAAGTTATGTTCATATTGCCAAAAACTATGAATATATCTATAATAATAAAAGCCTAAGCGACCATCCCAACTGAATGGACAACCAAACAGGCTGCCTGGGGCGACCAGGCTGTGGAGGGGGTGTGAGGGGGTAAGTGAGTGGCGACCAAATTACCAATCAGCAGGTTGTATGGGGCTACCAGGTTGGCCAGGGAGTTAGTGAGGGGTGACTAAATAACCAAACATCAGGCTGCATAGGGCAACCAGGCCACAGGAGGGGGCAGTTGGGGTTGGCTGGAGGGGGGGGCAGTTGGTGGCAATCAGGCTGGCAGGCAGAGGCAGTTTGGGGTGATCAGGTTGGCAGGGGTGCAGTTAGGGGAAACCAGGCCAGCAGGAGGGGGGCAGTTAGGGGCAATCAAGCAAAGAGGGGAGCAGTGAAGCCTTGATCAGGCTGGCAGGGGAGTAGTTAGGGGGTAATCAGGCTGGAAGGCAGTTGAGTGGTTGGGAGTCAGCAGTCCTGGATTGTGAGAGGCATGTCCCGGATTGGAGAGGGTGCAGTCTGGGCTGAGGGGACCTGTGCATGCACAAATTTGATGTACTGGGCCTCTAATTTTTTTCTTTTATAAAAGATTCATTTGTAATGTTTTTTTAAAAGAATACTACTTATTTTTTTTGTCATTTGCTAAAGGAAATTCACAGTTAAGGATTAAGACTTATAAACTGGCATAAATTAAAATGTCATTTGAACTTCTGTTTCTGAAAGCTATCATGGTGAAGTGACATTTTAATCTTTAAGAATATTTTAAAATCATAATTTAGCAATCAAAATTTAACCTGCTATAAGTATTTTAGGCAGGATAAATGATGCTCAGACACCAAGAAATGACCATGAAGACCATTTCAAAGGAATTCCCCACTTTTACTGCTTGGCATTTTCTATATCCTCACATTAAAGATACATTACGGTGTGACTAGATAAGACTTTTTATGATCTGATAGGATTTTTCATACAACAGATCATCTCCACTTTAAATGTTTAATGTGTGAAGAAACTTGAAATACATGCCAGAGCATATTTCTTCATACCATCAGGAATCTGTGGGAGTCATTTGCCTATGCTCCAAAGCCTGACTAATGCCACTCATGCAGCTTTTGTCTCATGGAAAGACTCTTATACTTGGCATCAGTAGAGCAGTTACCACTCTGAAAAATTAATCCATATTGTTCTTTCTAATCCACTGAAGCTAATCAGAAAGATTGCACAATAGAAAGAAAAAACTGTTCAGTTTCAAGAACATTTTTCAGCTTTCTCATATTTATAACTGCCTATGAACAGTGCTCAAGGAAGAGAAGCCAATCCACACAAACATAAAAATAGCCTTTCTTATTTTTTTAATTTTTTAATTCTACTTTGATGTTCCAGAGCCTAAATATCTGCTGGGAGTGGAGTTCGAGGTGCTCTGGGCCCCTGAGCAGTGTGGGAAGATGGAAAGGTGTCTCTGGGCCAGAGTGAAGGTAGTGCTGGCAGCCAGGGGAAGGAAAGCCCGTTTTTGCACAAATCTTCATGCATTGGGCCTCTAGTACTAAATAATAAGGAACTTAATCCAGAAGCATTCCACTCCATACGATGAAGGTACTGTGCATTGAAAAGTATTTCTTATAGTGAGAAGTCATTTTTCCATGTAGAAATGAACCTAACACTCTTGGTAAGTTCTGAACAGTAAAAAGTAGAAGAGGATACTTACTGTCTTGTTTTAAATGTTATCTGTAAATAAATCATGTGGTTGAATCATATTGCAATAAGCACCAATTGAACTACCTTTAACTATTGCACATATACTTCTGAACCAGTGTAGATAAAGCTTTAAATACACATTCAAGACTATATAATATTGATATAAGGGTTCAAAAGAAAGAGCATTTGGCAAAAGCTATTGCACAGTCTGGTAAAGTTGAAGCTTAATATGGACAAGTTGAACTCATCTGAAGGCATTTATGTTTCTGTAAATACACAGCAAAAACACAAGTACCGTATTTGCCGGCGTATAAGACGATTTTTTTGGCCCTGAAAAATACGTATTTGCCAGCGTATAAGACGACCCCCTAACATTTCCACTAAAAATACAGAGTTTGTTATATACTCGCCGTATAAGACTACCCCCCACTTGGAGGCATATTTTTCAGGGCCAAAAAATCGTCTTATACGCCGGCAAATACGGTACGTATTCATTAACTTATTTCACTTTTGGAAATAATGCAATTATATCAAGATACACAATCCATCACTCTCTTTAACTTTGATTTAATTATTATCCCTTTGCAAAATACACCACACTCCTCCATTCAGTATTCTCTTCTACTTATTCTTCATAAAAATTCAACTAATAGCCGAAACCGGTTTGGCTCAGTGGTAGAGCCTCGGTCTGTGGACTGAAACGTCCCGAGTTCGATTCCGGTCAAGGGCATGAACATTAGTTGCGGGCACATCCCCAGTAGGGGGTGCGCAAGAGGCAGCTGGTTGGTGTTTCTCTCTCATCAACGTTTCTAGCTCTCTATCTCTCTCCCTTCCTCTCTATAAAATATCAATAAAATAAATATTTTTAAAAATCCAACTAATATTTATTAAATACTAATGTACTAAGCTCTTTTCAAGGTTTTGGGGACTCAGCATAAAACAGAAAGACAAAAATTATTCTTCTCAACTAACTCTGGAGCAACCATTAATAAAAACAAATATATATATATATATATATATATATATATATATATATATATGTGTGTGTGTGTGTGTGTGTGTGTGTGTGTGTGTGTTTCATCACTTCATCTAATTTCCACTGTTATCTCATGTGATAGGTTGAAAAACCATTATTTCCATTTTCAGATAAGGACACCAAAGCACTGACACATTTAATAATTCCACAAGATCACTCAAGAAAGTGGCAAAGCCTATAATCTTAACCACATATACTACACTGCGTCTGAGGGTATCTTGATAAATGTTCAAAAACTGGGTCTTTTTGGCAGGGTAGCAGAGTGGCTGATTTGGAGCATTTGTTGATTTCCATCATGCTCTTCAAGTTACCAATATAATGGTAAGCACCTGACAACATTCCTGAAAAAAATAGCAATCAACTTTCATAGGTGTGAACAGACTCAAGTACAATTATGTCTACTTCCCAACAATGAACTTCTTGAGGACCATGTCTTCCCAAGATAAAATGGAATCCTTGCAGATGAAGATTTTCCTAAAGAAAACTTACTTTAGACAGGTATCATTTTGCCCACATTGATGACAAACATTTAGGCATTTAAGTTTAATCACATTACAAGATCATTTTTATGTTTTGTTTTCAAATCCAAATACTAATTGATGTATTTCTTAAAATAAAAAAATAGCATCTGCCTCCAGAAATGAATTGTCTCTTCAAAAAATGGTGTTGAGAAAAGTTAACAATGACACACAAAAAAAAGAATGAAACTGGACCTCTATCTTACACCACATACAAAAATCAACTCAAAATGTGTTATAGAACTGAAAGTAATATCTGAAACCATAAAATTCATAGAGGACAACATAAGGGGTAAACTCCTTCATATCAATCTTGGAAATTATATATCATTGATTTTTTTTTTAGAGAGAGGAAAGGAAAGGGATATAGATTTAGAAACATCAATGAGAGAGAAACTTTGTCACTAACTTCTTTCCCCTGCAGACCTGGTCACACCCAACTGCTATCCCCTGCTGCCATGTTGAGGCAGCCGATTTGTGGCCACATTGGGACAGCCATCTTTAAACACAGGGGAAGGCCATCTTGTGTATTGGAGTGATGGTCAATTTGCATATTACTCTTTTATTAGATAGGAAAAGAGAATAAAGATTGTTAAGGCTGTAGAGAAGAGGAAATCATGAGCACTCTTGTGGGAATGTAAATTGGCTCATTTACTATGGAAAACATCATGTAGTTTTCCCATAATGTTGAAAATAAATACACCACACACAGCAATCCTACTTCTGGATGTATACACAAAGGAATTGAAAACAGTATCTTAAAGAGATACTTGCTTTCCCAGGTATATAATTTGGCCATGCGAAAGAAGGAATTCTGGCTCTTTGAGAAAACTGATGCATCTTAAGGGCACCATGCTGTGTGAAATAAGTCAGACAGAGAAAAGCAAATATTATGTGATCTCATTATTATGTGGAACCAAACAGAAAAATTATTTCATCCAAGTTAGAATGGCCAGAGGGGGAAGGAAAAATGAGGAGAGGTTGACTAGACTACAGACTTCCAATTACAAGATGAATAATATCTGGAAATCTAATGTAAAACATGGTGATTATAGCTAATAATACTGTATTATATATCTGAATTTTGCTAACAGAGTAAGTCTTAAATGTTTTCACCATATAAAAAAGTGTAATTATATGATGTGCTGATGATAGTAAGCTCACACTATGATAGTAAATATTTTGCTATACATCAGTGTACCAAAACAACAAGTTGCATATCTTAGACTTATACAATGTTATATAGTAACTAGAGACCCTATACATGAATCTGTGCATGGGTGGGGTCCCTCAGTGTGGCCTGTGGGGATCAAGCCAAAACCCACAGTCCAATGCTACCTGTAGCTCCTATCTGCCACCCCTGTTCATCCCAGCCCCACTGTGCCTCTTGTGGGCACCTTCCCAAGCAATAACAATAAGGAAAGATTTATGCAGCGACAGCAGTGATCAACAGACATGAGCCCTCTGGAGGAGAGTGGCCTGAGGTATCAAGCTAAAATTAGTTCTCCAACATACCTAGAGGTCTCAGATTGCAAGAGGGTGCAGGTCAGGCCTAGGGACCCCATCAGTGCACGTCTGGGGCTGCAGAGGAACTGTGTAAGGGCTCCAGGCTGTGTCCCCCCCATCTTGTTCAGTCCCAATCAGCCAGCCAGACTCCAGCAGCAAGCTAACCTCCTGGTTGGGACATCTGCTCCCTGGTGGTTAGTGCATGTCATAGTGACTGGTCAACCAGTCAACTGTCTGTCTCTTGGTGGTCAATGCACATCATAGTGAGTGGTTGAGCAGCCTTAATGTATCATTAACATATTATGCTTTAATTGGTTGAATAATCGACTGGTCACCTGACAACCAAACACTTAGCATATTAGGCTTTTATTATATAGAACTAGTGGCCCGGTGCATGAAATTCATGCACGGAAGTGGAGTTCCCTCAGCCCAGCCTACACCCTCTCCAATAGGGGACCCCTTGGGGTCTTCGGTCTAAACCGGTGGTCAGACATTCCTCTTGCAAGCTGAGACCACTGGCTCCTAACTGCTCATCTGCCTGACTACCTGATTGTCTCTAACTGCCTCTGCCTGCCTGCCTAATCACCCCTTACTGTCCTCCCCTGCCAGCCTGATCTGACTCCCAACTGCTCTCCTCTGCCGGCTTGGTCTTACTCCCAACTGACCTACTCTGCTGGCCTGATTACCTGTAATGGCCTCTGCCTTGGCTCCCACCATCATGGCTTTGTCCGGAAGGAGGTCAGACATCTGGAAGATGGCCAGTCGACCTAGTCTAATTTGCATATTACTCTTTTATTAGTATAGATAGCTTGTATAGGATAGGAATGCTTAAATGGGGTAGGGAGCCTTTTTCAGCAGGAGGAAATGCTTTTGGTAGACAAAAATACATAATCCCTATATCTAGATTGATAGCCAGCCATATGCACTATACTGCCAAACAGGTCATTAAAAAATTGAACCGCTTTCTTACACCTTACACCAAAAAGCTGTTGCCCTTCAAACCCTTCCCAAGAGAAATAATTTGTAATTTGACATCTCATCACTTATTACCTTGGGATGATATGTTTTGAATAGTAATGAAAAAAATACTTCTAAGTAAACCTGTGCTTATCTCTGATCTGTTATTTCATGACATCTTGAGCCACAGTTTCATTATCATTCACTTTGCTTGGCTGCTCAGTGAATGTGAATTAAGTCATAATATGTCATCATTGTCAGGGAGGATCAATAAGGAATAATGGTGCCTGAATTACTGTGTATTACATCTTTGCCCATTTTTCCCCCTCTCTATATAATTGCCTTTTCCATTTAAATAAATCAAGCTTTTCTTCTAATAAAAAAAAATATCTGGAGAAATTCCAGATACTTTAAAAAAGAGTAAAAATACTATTGTAAACAAAAATTGATAGGAAAAAATCATAGAATAAAATTTGAGAGGACTTGTGTAAATGTTGAGATGGCAACACTTTACCCATTGCCGCAATAAATGAGCAATAGAAAATGTAAATATTATGAAAATCTTGAAAAAGTGTCATTCTAATTTTTCCTTTATGTTTATATGCTCAAACAGAACCTCACTTCATGTTTTTCTTAATCAGCACTTACTAAAACCTATTAACATTCTACCAATAGAAAATTGCAACTATTTATTAAATAAGGAAATAAAACTATCTCTGTTCATGTTCAGAGTCAATATGTTTATCAAGACCCATGAGAAAGAATGTAAACTGAGAATGCATGGGGTTATAATGTTACCCAGGATCAAAGCAACTGACAGGCAGGTATTACTGTGGGTGCTATGCTACTCTTCTTGGATTTTTTTATTTTCTAAAACTGGTAGCTTGACCCTTCATTTTTTAGGTGTTTAATTTTGCACTTGCAGCCAGATCCTAATCCCCTGAAAAGAAACTGAACTTGGCTAACAACTGAAATCTAAAATACTATGGTTTTTCCATTTAAATTTTGTATTGTTGAATGTATTGTATGTCTCCTTTCCTCCTCATTGAGCTCTCCCCAGCCACTCCCACCCACTCCTAGCACATGCCCTTAGCCCTCTAGTGTCTGTGCCATTGGTGATGCTTATATGCATGCATACAAGTCCTTTGATTGATTACTTACAGCCCCCCTCCCATACTTCCCTGCCTTCCCTCTAAGGTTTGAAAGTCTGCATATTTCTAATCCTGCTTCCTATTGACAGACAATGGTCCTTCAATGGTAAGTTGATCTTGATTATTCATTGTTTCTTTGTATTGATAGCGTTTACTTATTGATCTATATACCTTGGTCTACATCCAACCTCTGATTACACTTACAATACTGGCTCTGCTGAAAAAGTGTTCAAATACAGTCATATGATAAAAAAGAAAAGTAATCAGGAAAATGTTATTATCTGTACAAGAGACCTATGCACAGAATGGACCTTGAAAATTTTAGCATTAATGCAGTGAAAATTTGAAGTGTTTTTTTTTTATTTAATGGAAAATACTGTGTTTAATTTGTTGCAGAACAAACTAACTCTTCATTTCTTTTGGTATTCATTTTATCTAGATGAAGTTCTTATATAATATCCATGTTGTGTTCATATTTTGTTTTTTTCATTTTAATTAAGGTATTATATATGTACATGTGTTCATATTTTGATTCAATCAACATTTGTCAGACATTTTCAGTGACCTAGGAAGTGTTCAATTTTTTTCATGAATTATTTCTTTTAAAACAAACGAACAAACAAACAAACAAAAAACACAAAACATTAACCTGCAGGATGGATAAGAGTAGGATAAGAGTAGTTTTATAATATAATGGTTAAGGAAATGGAGATTCAGGAATTAGTTCAGTTGCTCAAAGTCATATAACTAGTAAGTAGCAATGAAAGGTCTCTTCCAGATCCTAACACCACGGCTATTTCTACTTTACTACAACAGTCTAAATAAGTAAGCTTCAAGAAGTATATAAGGTGACAGAGGAGGAATTGACTTTGGGTGGTGGGCACATGGTGTACATACAGATTTTGTGACTTAGAAATTTACACATGAACCTATATGTTCATGTTGACCAGTTCACCAAATAAAATTTAATTAAAACAAACAAAAACCTTATTACAAAAAAATAAGAATGTACCAATAAAATTTCCTTTCTGCATATGTAATTGGCATTTTTAATTTGAAAAAGTTATGAGGTTATCAAGGTTTTCAGCCCCCAAAATCTGGAAATATTTACTAACAGGAATGAATTTCTATAACCTATAGGAAAGTAAAAACTAAAACAGCATAATTAAAATATAATAATATATTAAGATTTAGCCAGTAGATTGGAAGTAATGAGAATTGTTCTTTCTAAAGGGGAAGTACAGAGCTCTCTTTCAAGTATAATATTTCTACCTGAAAATTACTCTCAAGTGCCAGATCTTTATCTTCTGTCAGTTTAGCTTTAGATCCATGAGAAAAAGTAGTTGAGAATATGCCAAAATCAAATGAAGCTATAGAGGTAATTGGGATTAAAAAAGAATCATAAAATAAATAATAGCTCACTCCTATACATTTGCTTCTGTTCATATTTAATTATATTTATTAAGAATTTACCATATGAGATATTGTGCTAGATACCTCAAATGGGTTATTGGATTAAATTGTCATAATTTGAAAGATAGCTATCATCATCATCATCACCATCATCATCATCCCTGTTACTGATAGTTTTATGTCAGCTTAAATAGGTTAGAGTGCCCAGTTATTCAAATGCTAATCTAGGTTTTGCTATAAAAGCATTTTTAAATGCAGTTATTTATCATGCACAATTATTTCACTTTAAGTAAAGGAGATTGCCTTGAATGTTGCTGGGCCTCATCCAATCAGTTAAAAGACTTTATGAACAAACCTGAGGTCTCCCTGAAGAAGAAATTCTGCCTCAGTACTGCAGCATCAGTTCCTACCAGAGTTTCCTGCTCTATGGATTTTAGATTTATCAGCCCCACAATTGAAAAAGCCTATTCCTTGAAATAAAACTAAGTCTCTCTCTCTCTCTCTCTCTCTCTGCGTGTGTGTGTGTGTGTGTGTGTGTGTGTGTGTGTGTGTGTGTGTGTATGTTACTGCTTTTGTTTCTCTGGAGACCTCTGACTAATACAATCAGCATCTTAAAAATGAGGAAATTAAGCTTCAGATATTAGGTGATGTACTTAAGACTGCATGGTCCATTAATGAGGGGGCCCAGAAAGATTTATCTTTCAACTTTCTCTTGCTTTAACATTTCTTGGTAGCTCTAGAAGAACAGTGCTCACACATAGGCTTATACATGTAAGGGCTACTGAGAGAAATTGAAGTTCTCATTGCCTAAGCACAGAAACTGATTTACTAACACATGCTGTGTATTCATACAAATGACTCCCAGATAGTGGTGGATAGTCCAGTAGATAGCAGTGTTAGTGTTAGTGTAGGGACTCCGAAAGTGTTACTAATCTTTATTAATACTTGTGTAGGTGATGTGCTGAAAAATCACACAACAGCAGGGTTTAGAAAGAGGCCATGATCGAACTGCTGCATTCTGAAAGCAAATTAGACCCCTACGACTTTAAAAGTATGAGACAGGGAATTAGTACACATTTCTGCCCTTGATCACTAAGTTTCTTTGATGAACTATATAATTATAATGAGTTAAGCATATCTTCCCTCTTGATGTGTTCACAACAATGTTATAAATTGTAAGAAAAGCAAAGAAAACACTGTAGTTATCCCCTGCCCCTAGAAAGCATTATCATTTTATGAATTAGGGATAAATGCATGAAACACTGAGATATATAAAACAGTTGTATAATTGTATCTAAGTATTGTGTCCTTCAACATTCACAATATGTAAAAAACAGTGGTGTATCTGCTGAAAATACAAAGGCTGAGTGACATTTTGGTATGGTTCTTATCTACAAGAACCTGGTTGGGTCCTATGCTGGTGTGATGATATAAAACTCTATCATGTCACTAGCTGCTGTGCTGTGTTGCATGGTCTTAAATTGTGGTCTTTCTTCTAGTTCACCATTTTATAAGGTCCTACTAATGTGAATAGTGATTTACTGTACATGTTGAATTATTACAGTGTATCACACATTATTCTAGTCATTTCCAATATATCCTCTAATTTTATCCTTGCAAAAGCCTTAAAAGTTATAAATAAGGTATTAAACCACATTTCAAAAAATTATTGAATTTATTGGGGTGACATTAGTACAGTTATATAGGTTTCAGGTGTACAATTCTGTTGTGGAGCAAATGCGAGTGAATGACCACTGGAATCCAGACCAAATTAAAGTTTTGGGAGCCTTTATTATCCGGCCAGCCAACTTCTCTGTCTTTCTCCACACAGGGATTCCAGAGAGCAGTGCCAACCCTTAGTGAAGGACAGTTTTTAAACACATTCATTATATCCTGTTTTTGCAGAGCAAACAATTTAAAACAAAGCAGTTTTTCTTAAGTAACATCAGCATGTTATTTACAGGGTTCTGGAACCTGGTGGAGTAAGTAACTGCATCCTGTTCTCAGGAAAGTTGACAGTGATATATCTTGTAAGGCTTACTGGCACCCTGTTCTCAAGAAAGCTGACAATGATCTATCCTGTAAGACTTACTGGCATCCTGTTCTCATGGGCTATTTTGTGAGTTGCAGCTGGGATTCATGGCCAAGTCAACTAGGAGGAAGCATGCTAAAAATATTTCCATTCTCTAACAAATTCTATAATACATCATCTATATATTGATTGTGTGTTTACCACTCTACCTTTCCCAATTCCCACCCCCATCTTTCTTCCGGTAATTACAACACATTTGTCTTTGTCTATTAGGTGTTTATTTGCTTAATATCTTCCACATTTTCATCCAGTCCCCCAACCTCCTCCCCTCTGATAGCTGTGAGTCTTTATTCTGCATAAATGAGTCTTTCTATTTTTCCTTTGTTATTTTTTCCCATTAAATTCCACATATAAGTGCAGTCCTATGGTGTATATCTTTCTCTGACTGGCTTATTATTTATTTATTTATTTATTTATTTATTTATTTATTTATTTAAAATATATTTTTATTTATCTCTGAGAGGAAAGGAGAGGGAGAGAGAGAGAAAAAAACACATTGATTGGCTGCCTCTTGCACACCCTTACTGGGGATGGAGCCTGCAACCCAGGCATGTGCCCCTGACTAGAATCAAACCTGGAACCCTTCAGCCCACATACTGATGCTCTATACCAGGGGTGGGCAAACTTTTTAACTCAAGGGCCACAATGGGTTCTTAAACTGGACCGGAGGGTTGGAACAAAAGCAACCTAACCATGCTGGCACTCTCATCTTGGGCTGCTGGTGAAGGATTTGAGGGGGGAGCAAGAGAACCCTCCACTTCTTCAGCTCCGCGGGCCAGATAGAACAGCCAAATGCGTGGGATCTGGCCCAGGGGCCTAGTTTGCCCATGGCTGCTCTATACACTGAGCCAAACCAACTAGGGCTTTGATTGGCTTATTTGACTTAGCATAATACACTCCTGGTGCATCCGAATGTTACAAAGTATAAGATTTCCTTCTTCTTATGGCCACGTAATATTCCATTGTGTAAATGTACCTCAGCTTTTTATTGATATTTGCCCAATTTTTAATTAATTTTTTGGTTTGTGTGTTTTTTGTGTATTGAATTGTATAGGTTCTTTCTGAATTTTTTATATAAACCCCTTATCAGATGTATTATTTTGAATTTGTTCTCCCATTCATTGTGTTGTTTTTTCATTTTGTTAATGGTTTCCTTTGCTGTGTGAAAACATTTTAGTTTGGAAGGCAGCTATGCTCATCACTATACCACAAACGTAAAAACATTTTAGTTTGATGTAGTCCCATTTATTTATTTTTTAAATTACCCTCGCCTAAGGCAATCTATCAGCAAAAAACAAAACAAAACTATTGCTATGACAAATGTCTGAGATTTTACTGTCCATAATTTCTGCTAGGAAGTTTTTTAAATTATTATTTTGTATCTCACATTATAAGTATTTAATCCCTTTTGAGTTTATTCTAATGTGTGGGGTAAAAAGGGGTCTAGTTTTATTTTTTTGCATGTATCTGTCCATTTTCACAACATAGTTTATTGAATAAACTATCTTTATCCCATTATATGTTCTCCCCTCTTTTTCAAATATCAATTGACCATACAAGCATGAGTTTATTTATAGGCTCTCTATTCTGTTCTATTCATCTATATACCTTTTTTTATGCCAATACCATGCTGTTTTGATTACTATGACCTTGTAGTATAGTTTGATGATAGTGGGTAGCATGATTCTTCCAACCTTATTCTTCTTTTTCAAGATTGTTGTTGCTATTTAGGGTCTTTTGTGGTTCCATATACATTTTTGAAATATTTGTTCTAGTTCTCTGAAATACATCATTGATATCTTGATATGAATTATGTTGATTGGATATACTTCTTTGGTTAGTATGGACATTTTAATGATATTAATTCTTCCAGTGCATGAACACAGTATATGTTTCCTTTATTTATATGTTCTTCTATTTCTTTTTTTCAGTATGTTATACTTTTCTGAGTACAGATCTTTATATACTGTATTTGCCGGCGTATAAGACGACTTTTTGGCCCTGAAAAATATGCCTCCAGGTGGGGGGTAGTCTTATACGGCGAGTATATAACAAACTCTGTATTTTTAGTGGAAATGTTAGGGGGTCGTCTTATATGCCCAGTCGTCTTATACACCGGCAAATACGTATTTTTTTCAGGGCCAAAAAATTGTCTTATACGCCGGCAAATACGGTACTTGCTTCAATTTATTCCAAGGTATTTTTGATGCAATTTAAATGGGATTGTTTTCTTAGTTTCTCTTTCTGATAACACATTATTAGTGTATAAAATACAAAATATTTCTGGATATTTATTTTGTATCCGGCTAGATTACTGAATGCATTGATCAATTCTAATAGTGGTTGAATCATTAGGATTATCTATATACAATATCATGTCACCTGCAAATAATGACAGTTATACTTCTTACTATCAATTTAGATGCCTTTAATTTCTTCTTTTCTGATTGCTATGGCTAGGACTTATAGAATTATGTTGAATAAGAGTGGTGAAAGTCTTTTTCCTGATCTTAAGGAAAATGCTGTCAAGTTATTGCCCATTTAGTATGATGTTGGCTGCGGTTTTGTCCCATGCAGTTTTTATTATGTTGAGGTATATTGTATCTATTCCCACTTTTCTGAGAGTATTTATCATAAATATATGCTGTATTTTTATCAAATGCTTTTTTTCTGAATTGACGTGATCATGTCATTTTCCCCCCATTTTGTTTATTTGGATGTATAACATTTATTGATTTGTGGATATTATGTAAAACCTGCATTCCCAGCCCAAAATAAATTATACTCAATAATGGTGTATTTTCTTTTTAATGTATTAGTAGATCTAGAAATATATTTTTTACTCAATTTCCAGAACATTAAAATCTTTTGGTTTTATTCCTACTTGGTTGTCAATACATCTTCATTTCCTTTACCTGGTTCCTCTTCAATACCTATCCTTTTAATATTGGAAAATCCAAGGATCTAGTACTTGAAACTCTTTTCATCTACACTGTCTTTAGATGATCTTATACAATTTCACAGCTTTAAATTCCATCTATATTCTACTGATTCCCAAATATGTATCTGAAAGTCATACATCTCCCTCCAACTCCACACACCTGTATCCAACTGCCAGTCTGTGTCTCCATATAGATGATCAATAAATATCTCAGACTTGATCTTTCTAAAATAGAGTTGTAGTTTTCTCTTCAAAGACTTTTCTATATACACAGACTTAACAAATTGAATTAATGACAACTTTGTTCTATTTGCTTGGACCAAAATCCTCAAAATCCATCATACATCTCTCTTCTCATCCACCCTTCATTTAATTTGTCAAAAATATTTTCTTAATTCTCTTAAAAATTATATATATATATATATATATATATATATATATATATGCAGAGAAGTCTCTAAAAAACTCTAATATACTCTCTAAGCTTAATGAAAATTTATGTCATGACTATATAAATAACCTACTGCATGTGAAATAATTAGTATGCTGTCTAGAACATTGTAAGCACTCTCTAAACATTAGCTTTTAAGTTTTAATAGCATAGTTTCTTGAATCAGATATCCTGGGATCAAATATAATTTGGTATATTACCTGACCTCTCTTGAACTTATTTTGTTCATCAGTAAAATATAAATAATAACAGTTCTTACATCTTAAAGATAAGCATAGCACAGTAACTGTGTCAGCATTAATGAAAATATTCCTTTATTACTAGAACAACAACATGCATGCTGTAGTCATAAATGTCTAGATAGAAGAAAGCAATGACATGGAGTAGAAAGCACAAAGCTTAGCTCCATATAATTTAATACCTGAGCTTTGAAAATCAATTACATTTTGCAAAATGAGAACAATTTCATCCATATTGCTTATTTTTTAATTGTGATTTTTATAATTCCTCCAGATAAGACAGTGAAACTTGAGACCCAACCAAATGCTATGTAACATTACCGGTTACCTGTGTTATAGCAATGCCTATGTGTGGACAGGCTAACATTAAAACTTGTCTACAATTTCCCAAAGTAATATAAATATAATAAATTTGTAAAATGAGGATAAGGAAAAAGACTGTGTTTAAGAGATTCTGGCTAAGAGAGGAACTCCATTGCCTATCTTCTGCCCAACAACTAAAAGACCATGTGGGTGATAAGTATGTCATGTTAAATACCCTTCTCCTCAAAAGGATTGGAAATGATCAGTGCTGTTAACCTCAATTATAGTCATTCAGTTTGTGCCAAGAATACAAACTACCAGCTAAAAGAGACTGAAGAAAAATCAAATTCTAATAGGTATGATAACAAAGGTATGAGAGGGAAAAAAAGGGGGGGGGAGATGGAGAACACAAATAACAACTTTAAGTATATATTTTTCTACCATTTTATTTCTGAGAATAGTGTTATTTCTTTAGTGAACTCTTGTTCAAAAATGTTGAGCTTCTTATAGGCAAAGATTGTTACTTTCTGATCCTTGTCTCCCTGTTGCCTGGCACAGAGTGAATTCCCAGGGTGTACTTTAAGGAAAGAGAAAAAGAGAGAAGAAAGAAGAAAATGGGAGGAAAGTTGATTGCAGATAAAACCTGTGGGACTCTTCAGAGATAGATAAAAAGCCTGCATATTTTATGCTGTTTCTTCTCAGCAATAGGCCATAAATGGACTATTTTCAGAACTATTTTGTGTATCTTGGGCTACATTTTTGAACAATGGCTCAGTTCGGCTGAACAACTGTGGCCTCCATACATATGCAAATAGGAACAAATATGAACAGGAACTTTTTATTGTAATAACAATTCAAAGTGACACACCAGCATCTGAATGGTAATTTCTCCAGCTGCAAGGCTCACACTTTATTGTAAGCTAAATAATCATTTCAGCCACAGACAGAACTGTGCCTGAGGAGTAGACAGAAACTGTTTGGTGGAACAACATAGGAACAGCTAATGACCATCCCTCTGAATCTATGACCAGGACAGAGAGAATTCTTAGATGGAGGCAGTGTAATGGAAAAAAGCATGCTCTTCACATAAAACAGACCTGGTACTGGGCCCTGGATTTTCCACTTACTTGTGAAAATTATATAATCTTTTTAGTCCCAGTTTTCTCATATGCAATCTGAGAAAAAAATAATATTTATCTTATAGAATTGTTGAGTATTATATATAATAATACACAAAGTGAAAGTTGCAATAGACCCAGTCCAGATGTATCCAGGGCAATATAAATGGTAGCTGCTATTCATAATCAGCTTAAAAACGGAAGATACGCTGAAACCGGTTTGGCTCAGTTGTAGAGCGTTGGTCTGCAGACTAAAAGGTCCTGGGTTCGATTCCGGTCAAGGGCATGTACCTTGGTTGCGGGCACATCCCTGGTAGGGGGTGTGCAAGAGGCAGCTGGTTGATGTTTCTCTCTCATCAATGTTTCTAACTCTCTAGCTCTCTCCCTTCCTCTCTGTAAAATATCAATAAAATATAATTTTTTTTAAAAAAGGAAGATACTACAACAGGATGGACTATAAGTTATATGAAGTTAAAGCTATATTTGATTTACTACAATATCATAACACAGTATAGGAAATTGAAAGACACAAGTTGAATGACTGATATTGTTAAAACTTGCTATCTTGACGACATGCCTTCTTGTCTTCAATAATGAATTTCAATACCATATAATTTAATTATCTTTGAAAGATACCATTGCATAGTAGATATGGTGCCAGCCTTCAGATCTGTACTGCTAGTGTCTGAACTAGCAGGAAATTTTATCTTGGCTCTGCATTTACATATTCCTCAGAATCCTCATCTCTTCAGTTTAAATATATGAATTTGCTCTTCTTATAGGTTGAAATTGTCAAGTGATTCATCTCAATAAAAAAATCACCTGCAATTTCATGTGATTCATCTCAATAAAAAATGAGGATAATAATATTTCCTCATAAAGTTTTGAACATTAAAGGTATTTATAGATGAAGTATTAAGAAACATACCTGGCACATAGAAGAAGCATATATATATTGCTATCATTATCATTATTCTTTGACAAAAATTGATTAAATATTTTAAATACTAGATCCCAAAGAAGATATAGAATAAAGCATAATATGTTACTGAAACATTGCTATGTAGTAGTTTTCTTTGACGTTAACAATTACTCATGCCTTCATAGTTTTCCAGCTACATAAAGCAATTGAATAATTTTCCCCAAATTTTAATTGTACATATATCTTTTGAAACTATAAAATACCATGTGATGGTATTCACTGAAAATTGAAAAATGAATTAAAATATTCTAAATACAGATTCATATTTTATAGCTTATGTATGCAGGTAGTGGTATAGGTATGCATTAGTTTTGATGCACAGCTACCCAAGTGGTATACTGAGGCTCTTCCAAGTATTCTAAAATATTGGTTCCCCAGCCCTGAAGGCTGCCAGGCCAGGATTGAAGAAGCTTGAGCTCCCACATTGGCCATATTTGGCCATAACCAGTTTCCTCAGTTTGCCACAGTATTAGCATTCCTTATAAATATTGTTGTGTCTATGTGGCATGCGATGAAAGGATTGAGAAACATGAGGCTTAGAGTCTGGCAGACCTAGTTGCGAAGCAATTGCCCACCCAGGTAAAGATACATAACTTGTGGGACTCAGTGCAAAATTAAATTGAAGAACATTAAGGAAAAAGTGTCATTAAAGGTGCTAAAATATAAAGCTGTTACCTTTCCTCTAATATTTTATTGATTTGTTATATTTTTATGTATTATTTAATGTCATTCTAAGTAAAAACATATTAAACTTTTAAATAGGTAGAATTAATTTTACTATTCTCTTTATGTTGGGCAAAACCCACCCTATATAATAAAGAGGTAATATGCAAATTTGTCATCACACTCTCACAAGATGGCTGCCCACCACCAGGTTAGCAGGGGGTTTAGTGAGGAATTTCCAAATGACTGAATAGCAGGCTGCATGGGGCAACCAGACTGGAGGAGGGTCGTGAGGGGTGAGCAGACTGGCAGGGGGGACTGTTGGAGGCAACCATGCCAGCAGGGGGTGCATTTGGTGGTGACCAGGCAGGTGAGTGGGGGGGCAGTATGAGGTGACCAAGGAAGTGGGAGGAGCAGTTAGGGGTTACCAGGCCAGCAGGGGGCATGCAGTTGGGAGATTAGGCTGCTGGGGGGGGGTCAGTGAGGGAAGATTAGGCCAGCAGGGGGGGCAGTAAGAGGTGACCAGTCCGGTGAGGGGGAAAAGTGGGGGCAATTGGGAAGCAGGTGAGTGGTTAGGTGTTAATCAGGCAGGCAGGGGAGCAGTTAAGGGGTGATCATGCTGGCAGGCAGAAGTGGTAAGGGGCATTCAGGCAAGCAGGCAAGTGAGTGGTTGGGAACCAGCTGTCCCAGATAGTGAGATTGGGCCTAAACCAACAGTCAGACATCCCCCAAGGGTTCCTAGATTGGAAAGGGTTCAGGCTTGGCTGAGGGACACCCCTGCAATGCATGAATTTTGTATACTGGGCCTCTATGGGCCTCTAGTGCATATATATAAATAAATGAATAAAGAACAACTAAATGAAAAAGGAATTCTGTATTACCTTTAATTCCATGCCATCATGTTGAGTGAAAATGGTTGGCTAATACTGGGAAATAACAGTAGGAGTGAGCATGATGGAATTCATTAGTTGTTTGTATTTCTTAGACTACCATTGCCTTCTTTCTGCATTGAGAATAAGAAAAGAAGGAAAGTGTGACCTCACAGAGTTGTCAGCAAAGCATTTACTCATAAACATAGCATGCTTATCTTGTATTGACTTTGAGTTTTATTCAATTCTCATGCTTCATGAGTCAACCAGAATTCTAGCTTAAACTCTCATGAGGTATCACAAATGTTATGTGCAAGTGGGATGGTAAGGAATAGCCATGGATAAACATTTCATGTATCTCCTCTGGTCACATACATTCTCATTATCTTTTCAAAGTCCCCTTACATAACACAAGTTCACAAATAAAATTATTTAGAATTTTATGATGGCAACATTAGAGCACTAAACCAACTATAGGCCCTTAGTATGAAAGATGAATCATGGGTATCACAAATGATAATTATCAAAATGAAAAAAGAAGTAACAGTAGCAGATCCACATAGTGCATATATCCTCAGCTCACATTAAAGTTCCACTGTTCAGTTGAGATTGACAAAACATGAGACCAAAGATAAAATTATTAAGAATTTCAATTATGTTGACAGTTAGGCATTAAACCAAGTGTCAGGGACCCTTCTGAGTGCTGGAATCTTTGAAAATGTACTGAATATGACCATGAAACTGGCCCTGGTGTAGCCGTGAGGTAACCATGTGATCTTAGAGTAACAATTTTGCTAGGCTGTGCCTGAGTTTTATGATTTTGAATACAAGGGTATTTTCACTTCCTTTCTGTCTTATTTAAAGAGTAAAAGAGGTAGTGTAGTTGACAAAGTGTCTGCTACATAACAATAATGATGATAATATAATAGTAATTACTACATTTAATGAATGCTTATATTTTTAATGGACATTACTGGAAATTCTTTTATTAGGAGGTCACGCCCAAATTACATGGGAAACAATGTTACTAACTTCAATGGAAACATTACATTCAATGTCAGCATCCTCTTAGCAGTTTTACCCCATATTCAATGCCAAATCATAAAATTTATGCCAAAATCAGACAGAAAGTAAGAGAGGGACGGAACAATGAGGGTGTTTTTAGGAAAATTAAACTATTCTATTTGATGCTAGAATGGTGGATACATGACATCTTCCAAAACACAAAGAGTAACACCTAACATAAACTATGGATTTTAGTCAACAATAATGTATAAATATTGGTTCATTAAGTTTAACAAATGTAGCCCACTAATGTAATATATTAATAACAGGGGAGACTATGAGCAGAGGAAGATGGAATATATGGGAACTCTATTTTCTGCTCATTTTTTTGTAATCCCAAGACTTCTCTGAAAATTAAATCTATTAATAAAAACAATGAAATAACATCAATAAATTCTGACTAAAAATTATTCTTGGGGAAGTATCAAGGTGTGACTCTCCAAAATACTGCACATAAGCTTTCCATCTGAGAATAATGCAAAGACCAGAAGAGGTCTTGACTGACATAATAACAGACTGGTCTGAGGCTGTGCTAGATCTGGTCCTTAAGTGATATTTTGAAAAACGATCTCACAAGTGTTTTTTAAAAAATTAGAATCTAGGATTATATTTTTATTTAGTTTATTTTTATTCTATTATCTAATTAATTCAGCATAACTATAATTATTCTTTGATATTTCAAAACCATGAGGGGGCATATGTCTACTCGTGGCTTTAAAATTTTCACATAAAACATGGTAGTAATGATGGCATTTGTGCATATAGCTTCCTATAGCTTATTCATTACTTTCATGTATATTTATTTGCTTTGCCACTTGTTGTATATTTATTTGCTTTGCCACTTTATTTGCTTTGCCACTTGGGTAAAGGCCCAAGCCAAATGTTTTGTTTTGTTTTTTACAAAAGCACCATGTAATAAGTAAGACAGTATGCCAGAAACTGCTAGTTACCTAGCCAATATCCACTTTCTGTTTATATTTACTAATAGAATCCTTTTTTTTTATTTTCAGGACACAACTACCATATTTTTAGCTTCTCTTACAGCTGCAGTGACCATGTAACCAATATATTTATACTATAATAATAAAAGCATAATACGCTAATTATACCAGATGTCCTTCCAGATGAAGCGGGGCTGCAAGGGAAGCCCAGGTCCTGGGTGCCTGCCAGCGGCCAAAGGGAAGTCAGCCTGGATCCCGGGTGCCAGAGGGAAGCCGGTGCTAGCAGCTGGAGGAATGAAGACCTACTCTTGCACGAATTTTTGTGCATCGGGCCTCTAGTGAGATATAAGCAAAAATTGATAGGCAATGATGGCACAGGAGTACTGAATCACACTCATTTATCCAAACACTTCTCTCTATTAATGCTGCATTATTATTTCTGGACACCACAATGAATATGGCATAGAACCTAATCTGAATTTTCCAAGGATTCAAGCCTCCTCCAGCAGGCTGCCAACTTTATTATCATGTTATATTATTCCTACATGATATGTCTACAGTGATGCTAATCCACCCCACTTTGAGCTTCCATATTAAAAAGGGGGACATAAGAATGCACACTTTCAACATCTTTACACTACCTGAGTTTTTATTTTATTTCCTTATACTCTATCAAGGCTAGAAATTGTGCTTGGCTTATAATAGCAACCTTGTTGTTCAAGTCTGCCAGGCTTGGCAATTATGGAGAGGATAGAAGTGGTAGGAAAGCAAAATCAAAAGTTTCTAAAATTGAAAATAGATTTATGTCCGATACCAATATGTTATCTTCTTTAAATTTATATATTTTAAAACCTACAGAGATCTCATATACACATAATCTAATTAAACATACTAAAAGTTTTAAAGCCTTCATATAGTGACAATCATAGCTCTAAAATTTGTTTTAAAGCAAGGAACATAGAGCAGAAGGAGTGAAGTCAGATGATAACTAGTGCAAGATGGTGTATAAATGAGAGGCAAGACAAGAGAATTGTAGTTAGAACCAGTTAAAGAGACATAAAATAAATTGAATAAGAATAAGAAAAGCAAGTAACGTGTGAAGTTTTCAGAATATATAAAACATCACACTTGGATTCAAATGCCCTGATATGAGTAGAACTGAATAAAATGTTTAGAGATATGATCTGTAATTCTTTTTAAAAAATATGTTTTTATTGATTTCAGACAGTGGAAAGGAAAGGGAGAAATGGAAATGTCAATGATGAGAGAGAATCATTGATTGGCTGCCTCCTGCACGCCCCCTACTGGGGATTGAGTCTGAAAATCTGGCACATGCCCTGACAGGGAATCGAACTCTGACTTCCTGGTTCACCTCATTCTTGTCAGAATGGCTAGCATCAACAAATCAACAAATGACAAGTGTTAGAGAGGATGTGGAGAAAGGAGAATCCTAGTAAACCACTGGTGGGAATGCATATTGATGCATCCACAATGAAAAACAGTATGGTGTTTCCTCAAAAAATCAAAGATAGTACTGCCATTGGACCCAGTGATCCCACTTTTAGGAAAATATCCCCAAAATCCTGAAACACCAATCGGAAAGAATATATGCACTCCTATGCTCATGGTAGTGCAATCTATAATAGCTATGATCTGGAAATAGCCCAAGTGTCCATCAATAGATGAGTTATAAAAAAGCTATGGTACATTTACACCATCAGATACTATGCAGCAATAAAAAAGGATATCTTACCCTTTGAGACAGCATACAGGGAACTGGAGAGTATTATACTATGCACCCCTGTTATGTATGATTTCAGACACCACATAGTTATACTATAATAGTTGAAAATGACATTCATCAGCTGCCTGTCAGATTCATTAGCTGCCTTTACTATGGAATAATATACAGTAATACCTCACTTAAGTAGGGGTCAGCTCCCCAGCAACCTCAACTACTGAGAAAACAAGCAAAAAAAATAATGTATCTTCACAAATCAAGTATCAAAAACAATAATTTGCTAATGAAAGCAATCTGTTAAGGAAAGGTTAATGTGAGAGAAGAATGAAAGACAAAAAGTAAAGAAAATGACACATATTTTACCATGTATAATTAGGAAGATATCCCTCTACATACATCTTTGTGCAAATCTCTGTTTCCTAGCAATAGAATTGTTTTAAAAAATAAATGTACCAATACATTTAAATAATTTAATGCATGTTATAGGGAAGTGCCATTCCAATACAATTATGTGGCCTTCTGCAGTGAAAGCTACATTCTGCAGTTGCTATAAGAGCTGTTGGAGTTCTCAGCAGTGCCTCTGAGTCCAGTATCAAATACAGATGGGTAGGAAAGGGCAATGGCAGGTGATGGTGGGGCTGAGGCCAATGGCATATGGTTATTGGGGCTTATAGTGAGGATGGGGTTGGCTATCCCCCATGTGGCAGTGAGGAATAGGGCCATTAATATAGGCCAGGGCTTGCTGCTTGTGCATGCACTCAGGTGTGGTAGTGGTCTTCAGGCGTGTGCTCAGCAGTGGGAGCTGGAGCAAGTGGTGGAGTCTGAGTACAGCAGCAGGCTGTCATATGCATAGAGGTGAAGCTCTTAGATGAACATTACTTTGGCAGTAACCAAGAAACCCACAACCCACAACCCCATTGGCTGGAGCAACTCCTGTGTGTCTGTGAGTAATGGGTATAGCAACTCAGGCAACTGGAATCTGTGAAGGTGAAAATTGCAGTGCCCTACTCAGTCAAAGCTATGGAGCATCTGTGACAGTTTTGAGGGCTGTTGGGTTCATTTGCTGCCCAAGCCTCTGGGGTCTTCTGTAGAGCAGAAGATGATAAACACTGCAGGACCTTTGGCAATGAAATTTGCAGGGAGTGTGCAGTGGTGAAGGTCTTCAATGGTGAAGGATGCTGGCGTCCTTTGCAACGAAGGCCACTGGGGACCAAGGAGGTATCTGCTGAATAGTTGGTCCTGAGAGCCCCTGACCATTTTTTTTTATTGTAGTTAACTGCAAATGTCTCAGCTAGGACAATCTCCCTAGCGATCTGTATGGGCAGTGGCTTGGAAGGCTGAGGAAGCTGGTCACTCTCCCTGATCTGGTATATGAATAGCTGCCATTTTTTTTCCTGGTAGGATCAAGGCTGTGGTCTCCTACTCTGCCATATTGTTGACATAACTCTTTTAACTCAGTTTTCTTTTATATCTGTCTTTTCCTCCTCTACTTAAGAAAGACTCACTTATAACTTTTGCATTAAATCTCATTTCTAGCCTTGCATTAAATATCATTTCTTTTTCCTCCATATCTGTGATACATCTATCTCTGTTTATTGCCATTTCGTTGAATATTTTTAAAACATTTGGTAAAAGCTATTCTTTTATTTTTCTGTCAAGGGTTATAATATTTAGCTTTATCCTTTCCTTATTGAGATTCTGAAAGACATTTGGATGTCACTGTAAAGAGAAAATCTTTCCTAGTACCTAAGACTTCTAAAAAGTTCACCCTTTAGAGAGTTGCAACATTTGTGGTGTGGGAAAAGAAAGGGCCCAAGAAAATCCTTCTATATAATAAAGAGGTAATATGCAAATTGACTGTCACTCCAACACACAAGATGTTTGCCCCCATGTGGTCAAAGATGGCCACCCCCATATGGACACAAAATGGCTGCCATAAGATGGCCAACAAGGGCAGGGAGCAGTTGTGGGCAACCAGGCCAGCAGGGGAGGGCAGTTGTGCATGATTAGGCCAGCAGGGCACAGCAGTTGGGGGGGAACAAGCCTGTAGGGTAAGGCACTTTGGGGGGGACCAAGCCTGCAGGGGAGGGAAGTTAGGGGCGACCAGGCCTGCAGAGGAGGGCAGTTAGGGGCAACCAGGCCAGCATGGGAGGGCAGTTTGGGAAAACTGACCATGCAGGGGGAGGGCAGTTGGGGGCAACCAGGCCAGCAGGAGAGGGCAGTTAGGGGCAATCAGGCCAGCAGAAGAGTGTTTAGGTATCTATCTGGCTAGCATGGGAGTGTTATGGGATTATCAGGCCTACAGGCAGAAGCAGTTAGGAGCAATTAGGCAAGCAGGCAGGCAAGTGGTTGGGAGCCAGCAGTCCTGGATTGTGAGAGGAATGTCTGACTGCCCAGTGGGATCTGGCCTCAATGGGCAGTCTTACACCCTTCAATGGGTCTCAGATTAGAGAGGGTGCAGGCTGGGCTGAGAGATGTACTCCCTCTTTCCCCCTGTGCACAAAGTTTGTGTACTGGGCCTCTAGTACATATAACAATATTTGATACAATTATAGTTACCTTTTCTTGGAAATACGTCCACTGGTGATTGGAAGTATGTTTCTATTAACACTCTGAATTAAAATACATTTTGCTTATAGAGGGAGTATTTTATAGTTAATATAATTCTTATACGTGTCTATTCTTTAATAACAAAATATTCATTTCAAATGCTCAGAACAATTGCCTTTGTGTATAAAACAGTATATTTTTAAAATGTGGGCTCTATAGCATCAGAACACTATTTGTGCTTATTAAATATGTATATTCCTCTGTCTACTTATGCTGATTTTCTGGGAGGGACATTTAGGAATCTGCATTTAAAATAAGCTTTGAAGTTTATTTCAATGCACACATTGATAATCCCTATAAACCTTCAAACTCTGCCTACATCTGTGCTCCTATAGCATCTTTCTTCACAAAGCTAGAACTATTTTATCTCATATCTATGCTTGGTCATTTCTCTGCCTCTGAGAATAATCTTGTTTTTAGTCTTGGGGAATTTAAAGAGCTTTCATTCAATATTCAGGTGACAAAGTAACAAGAAGCCTTATTCTGACCTTGAGTGATGACTTAAACAAGTCATGGTAGATGGTTCATTCCTTGGCTTAGTCTGTGGTTATTTATTTATCATCAACCAGTTTTGCGGGGAAAAAGATAAAACAAAATTGTGGGATTCAATTTGCATTTGCAATTATAAACAAAGCAAAATTAGAAAAGCTAGAGGAAGTAAGAACAAGAGATTTACAGGGCTGAGACAATGACATATAATCAGGATATTGGACTAAGCTATTCCTGACAAGCAAGCAGTGCTCTGGAATCATGGAAAAATAAAGAACTCAATCATGCCAACATCAGCTCTTACTTAGTTACAAAATAGAATTTACTAATGAAGAAATGGAGAAAGAAAACTTATACCTCCTGTTATCTAAGGACATTATCACCCAGAAATTCAAATTAAAGTTCACAGACCAACAGCAGGGAATCAGAGGGGAGGTTGTTAGAAATGAAAAATCTCAAGCCCCACTCCAGAACTTCTTTTTATTTTATTTTTTATTGATTATGGTATCACATAATTGTCCTCATCCCCCCATTCCCATCCCAAACCCCTCCCTACATATGCCCCCACCCCCTTGTTGTCCATGGCCACTGGCTAGACCCATATGCATGCACACAAATCCTTTGGTTGATCTTTTCCCCTTACCCCTACCCTCCCCTACTTTCCCTCTAAAGTTTGAGAGTCTGATCACTGCTTCTCTTTCTCTGGGTCTGTTTGTGTCCATCAGTTTATGTTGTTCATTATTTCCTCTAGATGTGTGAGATTATGTGATCCAAGAAATACCCTTGTAAAAACCTAAACTGCAACAAGCCATAATCGTCATGCTGAGAGGCAAATGAATCAGTCTGTAGTGAGTTCCTTTCTGGGCCAACAGTTCTTTTGAGTCCCAATTTCAATGTCAAATAGTTCCTTATGTGTACATGTCAGCCATGATATTTCAGATCTGGTTGATGGACATATGGCGGTGATGCAGATCCAACCGTCTCTGGTTTGGTCCTGGGCATTCTTCAGCGACATGCAGCTGCTGTCTGCTGGTATGGTGAGGCGTTGTCAGCATCTTCTATTTCTGAATTGTGTCTCTTCTGTCTGCATGGCTGGATCACTTCTGTCTATTCCTCTCTGTTACAGGAGTCCAGATGGTCTTGGAGTTGTTTTCTGAAAATATACAAAAATATTCTCGACCAAAAGTTAATAAAGGGATATATTTTTTAAAAAATTTTGACTTGGGATTCTTTTTCATTTTTTCCCTCAAATAATTTTCCTCTGGCTTATTTTGACACCATGTTTGTATTTAATGGGTATCTTGCTGTTAGCGTTTCTAATGAAGGTTAATTTTCTAAAGTACAAATTTTTTAGATGTAAATTATTCTCAGAATATTTTTCCTTACATGATATTCTTCCACTGTCACCCCCTTTTTTAATTTAAATAATAGGATACTTTGGGAAATTTTATAATGTAGTCTTGATAGCTTTTACATTTTAATTATTTGCGCTACACTATGACTGTTTTAGGTTCATAACATGTTGTGCAATTTTACCATGGAATGCTCTGCCAATAAGAATTTTTGTTAACACTTTAGGAACAGCTGTTTGTACAGTACAATCAGTTTTTCTAGAATATTCATTTATTTCCATTAGCCACATTAATTTCTTCTGAGAAATTGGCTACTATTTATCTGTCAAACTCAATACTCTAGCAACAATCTTACTTACCATGTTAGTATTAGTGGAATTATTTGCCTTCTTGAGAAGGGCCTGAGCATTCCTGCTACTAGGCTGGACTTGGATATTAAAAACCCATTTGCCCACACCATGGGTAGAAGACCTCTCAAACAAGTCTTGTAGTGAGAGGGAAGCTGCTGTCAGCCAAATCTCTGTCTGTTACCTGGGTCCCAATTTGAGCTGTGCATGGGAAGCGAAGCAGCCATGGGGGCAGGAGACCTCCCTCAGAATTGGAGAAGGTGCAGGCGCCTGCCATGTTGCAGGGGGGGGTGGTAAGGGTCTGTGCCCCACCTCTGTTGACCCCCCCCAAGTTCTCTCATGATGGCCCCTCTGCTACTGTGCCCGTCTTAGGTTGTTCCTCCCTGAGGAATCTTACCCGTCTCTGGCTAACCAGCCATCCTCTGGGGCCAAGCAGGGTGATATGGGGTTTAGTTCTGTCTCCTTGGTAGCCTATGCCCCCATTGGCTTCATGCCGAGCACCTGCCTTGGGAACCCCTCACCTGCTGGCAAGGCCCGGGCATTGATCTCATATTTTTGGGAACCCGTTTCTTTTTAATTTTTTCAAATATATTTTTATTGATTTCAGAAATAAGGGAGAGGGAGAGGGAGATAGAAACATCAGTGATGAGACTGAATAATTGATTGTCTGCCTCCTGCACGCCCCGCACTGGGGATCAAGCTCACAACCTGAGCATGTGTCTTGATTGAGAATAGAACCATGATTTCCTAATTAATAGGACCATGCTCAACCACTGAGGCACAATGGTGGGGCAGAACTTCTGAATCTGAATCTAAATTTTAGCATGATTCCCCAAGGGATGCACATGACATTAAATTTGAGAAGCAGGACTCTAGGAAACTTCCCGTTCTAGAAAAGCCAGAATTTCCAAAATGTATTCCATAATCTGTTAAGACGTCTTTAAGGTAGAGGACTAAGGTCCCAGAACTTTGCTAGAAGACAGAAGTCTCTCTACCTTGATTGTGAGACAGAATAGGAAGGTGGCAATAATTGTGAGTCTTGCTGCAGAGTTACACTGCAGTTTTGGAAAAGCAATTCAAATGCACTCAAGGCCAGCCTTTGTCATTTATTGGACCTAAGATGTTTGGAAGTTCACTTAACCTCTCTGAACCTCAGTTTCTTCACCCACAAAATAAGACTTTTACAGAATGTCAAATGAGATAAAATCCATGTTAGCACATTATAAATTCTCATATAACTTTTTTATTATGTGGGTGATTCTAAACACAATTTTCCTGATATGAACTCCTCATTGTAGCTCAAAACCTAAATTTACATTGCAATGGTAAACTGAATGCTAGTCAATGAATACATTATGGGAAAGAAAACCAATAAAGTTGTCAAGCCAAGGGAAGATTTGAGAACCAATTCAGATGAACACATTGGAATCAAAGAGAACTAGATAAAAAGGGATAGAAACACAGTTATTCATATTTCTATAGAAGAGTAACAAAAGTTGTTAAACCAAAATTAAGAACAGAAAAGGTAATCACACTCAAAGGACACAAAGAACATGTCTTCATAGTATTGAATAAATAGTTGACATATAATAAATTAAATCTATGGATGTTTATGGAGAGTACCACTCTTACATCTGATAGATTCCCACAAGCTTGAGTCAGAGATGCAAACCATTAAATATTTAATTGAAAATTCATAAATGTGTTAATACACTTAGTGAAATCTCTTTATAAGCTTACTTAACCATAAGCCTGGTTAACAGGTTATAAATGTTGTCTAAGCATAAGAATCACTTGCAGAGCTTTAAAAACTACAGCAGCATTTGATATTTCAATGAAGGAAAGTGTACCTGAGAGTGCAGCATCCAAAAATGAGGGCCGGTGTATGAATTTGTGCATGTGTGGGGTCCAGCCAGCCTGGCCAGGGGGAGGGGACATGCAATTGTAACACAATGGATATTGTAGCAAGCAATTTAAAATGCTATATTTGATACTCATGGCATCTGGAGGATATACTGAAATTAACAAATAATAAAGTGAATTGCAGGCAATAAGGTAAAATATACAATTAACTAAATAAAAATGAGAAATTGTAAACTACAAAATGTGTTTATTTGACAAATCTCAATTTATTTGAAATGTAACTAGTATATAGATTTTTTTATTTTTTCCCCTAATATTCAAGCAATAGTATGATTTTGCGTATTGGCACCAGAAACTTCCATCATTTTCTCTAACAGTACAAACCTAAGTCATACCAAGACCATGAGTTAACTTCCTGTCTCTCTAGAACAGGGGTGGGCAAACTTTTTGACTCGGGGGCCACAGTGGGTTCTTAAACTGGACTGTAGGGCCGGAAGAAAAACAACCTGACCATGCTGGCACTCTCATCTTGGGCTGCTGGTGAAGGAGTGGAGGGGAGAGCAAGAGAACCCCCTGCTCTTTCGGCTCCGTGTGTCAGACAGAACAACCGAACGGGCAGAACTTTCAAGGACCAGAAATTTCTAAAGAGGAGTAAGATTGACACATGTGATCAGCTGATTAAAAATAATTTTTAAAAAGTTACATTTAGATGCCTGTTTTTATGCACTTTCAGGAATAAAGAATTGCAGTTCCTTTATGAGGGGTATAAACCATTTATTACATAGCAATGTGACTGAGCTATCAGGTAGAGGAAGGTGTTTAAAATTTGAACTTATATTCACCACTTGAATCCTGATAATTAGTCAGCTCAAGTCATCAGACTATCATCAAAACTTATAAAAGGCAGTATCAGTCTACTTAGTGCAGCTTCTTCCTACAGCAAACTTCAGAATAAATTAAATAAATGAGTACAACTCTTGAATAGTAATCTGTCCTTTGAATACAGAAAATCATTCAAAACTTGGTTTCAAAAAGCTAGCAAACTGTATTTCATTTTTCAGTTCCAAGTGGTCCTCTCTTCCATATAATGCATCTATCACAGCATGAAATGAAATGTGATCTAAAGGTTATAATATGATATAAATTAGTATGAGATATCAGTATAAATGATAAAACCAACAATAAGAGGTACTAATACTATCTACCACAAGTCATCTAAATCTTCATATGTAGGTCTGTTCCATACCTCCTTTTTCGTTCCAGACCAAATCAGATTTATTTTGGAATGCCTATAAATAATTTATGTGCATGGCTTCCCCAAATCTCAACAAAGTGGCCCAGTTTTTAAGATTCACAGACATTGGCATCTCTGGCCTACTGATGCAAAGACAAAATCTACAGAGGTCAATGTGATCCTGGATTCAGCAAGGTATCTGACAGTTTTTCCCTTGAAACCCTTGAGGGAAAGATGCAAACACATTAACTAAGAATTATAACAATTAATTAGACCAATACATGTATAAACAAGTATACTTCAGGTGTGAAATTTAGCCAGAGATATCAATCGGGTGTCTACAGTGCCATGATAAACTTTTCTTATTCAATGTTTTCTTCTGAATTAGTTGGCTGAAAATCTAGAAGAGATATTTAACAAATATGTGGATGATTTGAAAATAACAAAATATTGAGTAATAGAAAACTTTTAAAATAATAAAATAGAGTAGTATGCTGTATCTAATAGTATGGAATCTATGAATTTAATGCTATGAGGCCTAGTATATTAATTGTGATGAATCCTTGTACTTGGAATAAAAAACCCGCAACTTCATAGTTGAAGGGTGAAGAAAAAATTAAACAGTAGCAACATATATTGAAAAAAAACTCATGAATTATGTAAACAGACAACTAAGTAGAATTCAACAATGTAAAGAAAAACAATTGCCTTTCCCAATAAAAAAAATACCAAAAGCAAAAGCTGATGTATTAACTGAAATATAGTAGATGGTAAAAAAAAAAAGTCTCCTTCCTATATCAAATCAGAAAATTCTGTGAATGTAGTAATAACCTGAGAGAGAGAGAGAGAGAGAGAGAGAGAGAGAGAGAGAACTACTACAGAATGTTATAGAACTCACAGAAAGTAATCCTGCCCTTTTTCAACTTTCACTCACATTAAAACCTTGCAATGCGATCTAACTAAGGAATGTGGGGCATTATCATGACCATTCTAGGAGCAGGATAGGGCCCAGTGCTGTACTGCTCTAAGTAACTGAAACCTTTATCTGAACCTTTGGTTCCCTCAAGTACTTTTAAACACGCAACCACCATCAACCTTGCTTCAAAGTCAGCTTCCAAACCATCAGTGCCTTAAAGATTCTCATTCAAGGAGCATACCTTCCTTTAGGTTTACATTTACTACCTCACTGAGCCTTGGAGATGGGGAGCTGGAACCCAGGATTATCGGTAAAGCCCAAGTCTCAGGAGAGAGACCCAGCCGCTGGATGACAGCAGAAAAACTGGGGTTCCCTAGAGATGTACTCAGTTCAAACACTGAGGACTGAATTCTCCTACATCATCTTCTCTAGCCTCTAAAGTTATATAAGCCGGTCAGAGAAAGAAAAGTATTATTCATTATTATTCATTATTATTCATTATTTATTTTGTATATTGCACCATGTACCCACCACCCAAAATCAAATCTTTTCTGTCATCATATATTAGGACCCCCTTCTCCCCTCACCCCCTTCCTTCTGGCAACCACCACACTGCTGTTTCTGTCCGCGAGCTTCAGTTTTATATCTCACATGTGAGTGATATCAAATGGTTCTTAGCTTTTTTTTTTACAGACTTATTTAATAGCATAATATTTTCAAGTTCTGTCCGTGGTAGTGTAAATGGCACTATTTTGTCATTTCTTGTGGCTGAGTATATTCCATTGTTTATATGTACCACGTCTTTATTATTCATTCCTCTATGGCAGTACACTTAGGTTGTTTCCAAATCTTGGCCACTGTGAATAATGCTACAATGAACATAGGGATGCATATATCTTTGCAAATACATGATTTTGAGGTTTTAGGGTATATACCCATGAGAGAGATTTCTGGGTCATATGATAGCTCTATTCTTAAATTTTTGAGGAATTACCAGACAGCTTTCTGTAGTAGTTATAACAGTCTACATTCCCACCAACAGTGAATGAGGGTTCCATTTTTTCCACAACCTCTCCAACACTTGTTATTGCTTGCCTTGTTGATAATGGCCACCCTAACAGGTGTGAATTATGTAATTATTTGCATTGACTATCATGACAAAAATATTGTAAAAAGAATCATTGCTTTGAGGTCAGACAGATTTATATTTGTGTCCTATTGCTACCTTTTACTAGCTATTTGAATATGGGCAAGTGAATTGACTCCTCTGACCCTTAGTCTTCTCAACTAAATCAAATGGAATGGGTGTTAGGAAGTAATAAAATAATCTGCCAGTACTATTTAATGAATAGGAGTAGAGAGGGAGAAACTGCCTCTATACTCTGCAGAGCACCCAAGTGGCACAATTTAATGTTTAATACAAACTACACTTGAACATACAGATTTTTTTCTTCAAAGGAAACAACGAGTTCACACAATAAATCAGATAATTAAATCTCTCTACTTGTATCTTCTGCTACAAAATCTATGTTTTAAACTGGATATCTCATTGTACAACTGTGTTTCCATGATAATGTAGTTCCAAGGTGACTTTTCAGAAACAGAATTGAAAGCAATATCCTGTTAAATAACATCGTGCCTATAAAAAATGGCCCTGTTGCTAATCTCTGTGGTGGACCTTTCCACTTTCTGTGCGAAAATGCTGTTTATATTGTTGATATAGCTTAATAACAGTTCCATTTATGTGTTTACATAACACAATATAATGTCCAGTGTGTATATATGTGTATATATACACATTTTCAGGTAACTCAATAAATCCTTCAGAGAGAATTAAACTAGATAGCCATGCACATTAATACAACACATTTTACCTCTAAAAATAAGGTCTGGATGCCATTTAGTTTAGCAGGAATGTATTTTTTCTGTAAATCTTTTGGATAATCTTTAACTGCTCAGAGAACTGAAAAGGATGGAATGTTCCTATCTCCCCTCTATCTTATTACACTCACCTTGTAATAGAGTTTGCCAAGTCAAACCTTTTGTTAATGCCTTCTGCCCTCTACCCCAGGCCTGGGCAAACTAAGGCCCAAGGGCCAGATCCGGCCCGTTCTGCTGTTCTATCCGGCACGTGGAGCCAAAAGAGCGGAGGGTTCTCTTGCTCTCCCCTCTGCTCCCTCACCAGCAGCCCAAGATGAGAGTGCCAGCATGGTCAGGTGGCTTTTGTTCCGGCCCTCCGGTCCAGTTTAAGAACCCATTGTGGCCCTCATGTCAAAAAGTTTGCCCACCCCTGCTCTACCCTAAAGCAATATGTTTCCTAGAACAAATCCAGGTCACATTACAATTCTTGCCAGTTCTCAAGATAATGAATTAAAAACTTTGGTAGCCACCTTCTTTCAATGAAGTGCTTTTAGGCATTAGATATTTATCAAAATTTCATTGGTAATGGACATCTAAAGAACATTTGTTTCTTAATTGTTTTATAATTATGTTTTATGCTTTGAAGATGATCTTGACATAAGTATTTTTCATCATTATCTATTCATCAAGAAAACTGGCATTGCCTTGGATGAACAATTGCACCTCATATTAGCATACCTTTATAAGAGCGTATCTGCATAAGACATCCAGAATGGCACCATTAACATAAGTGGAAGTAACATCACCAATGGCAATTTATGGAAATATTTAAAATTATGATGAATTTATACAAAGCAATCCCAAAATGATTCAGATGCAGATAAGTTTCACATAAATATTATGGACTCTATTTCTACCACAATAATCCAAGACAGACACTGATGCAGATGGCTGTATTTTATGGCAAATAATCTTGTATAATAAAGAGCTAATATGCAAATGGTCATCACGCCCTCATGCCATCATGCCATAATGACTCAAACACTCAACACTGGGAAGAGAGGAATGGGGACCAGCCAAGCACAAATGAGCTTGCAAGAAGGGAATGGGGGACCAGCCAGGCTGTGGCCTGAGAGAAGATCAAACCGCCCGCCCTGGAGTCCTGGATGCCAGCAGCTGTGCCTGTTCCTACAGCCTGGCCTAGGGGAGGAACAAGCCGCATGCCCTGTGGTCCCCAGGAACCAGTGGCTGAGGTTGTGGTCCAAGAGAAGAACAAGCTGCCTGCCCTGCAGTTCCAGGTGCCAATGGCTGCATCTGCACCTGCAGCTGGGAGAGGGTCAAGCTGCCCACCCTGCAGTCCTGGGCACTAAAGGCTACACCTGCACCTAGAGTCCGGGAGAGGGACAAGACACCCACCTGCAGTCTGGGGTGTCTTCATCTGTGGCCTGGGCAAAGCCACCTGCCCACAGTTCCCTGCAGCTATGATGGGTCCGGGCAAAGCCAGAATGGATAGTGGGTGCCTGCAACTGGCCATAGGGAGGGAAGCCCGGCTCCTAGGTGCCTGTGACTGGCCAGAGGAGGGAATCCTAGGCCCCGGATGTGAGACAACACAGAGACGGTTAGGTGCATGTGATGAGCAATCACATGCTCATCACATGCCCCTCACTACTCTCCGCCAGCAGGAGAGCAGTTAGGGGCAATAAGGCAGGTAGGGGTGCAATTACTGGTGATTAGGGAGGCAAACAAAAGTGTTTAGGGGCTATCAGGCAGGCAGAGGAGGTTAGAGATCAGGCAGGCAGGCAGAGTGGTTAGGAGCCAGTGGTCCCAGATTGCAAGGGGCAATTGAACATACCCTGAGGGGTCCCATATTGTAGACAGTGCATGCCAGGCTGAAGGACCTCCCCCTTCCTGGTGCACTAATTTTGTGCATTCGGCCTCTAGTCTATATATATATATATATATATATATATATATATATATATATAGCTAAAATGCAAAGTGTCCCCTTGAGAGTTCAACTAACCTGGTGTTCAATTCTCACTATTGTATGCGCTAACCACAAGGGGGGGGTGGCACAGAATGAAGGAAGGCCCTGGCCTGTGGCTGGTAGCTACTAGGGACCCTACCCATGCATGAATTTTGTGCACTTGCCCTCTAGTTGCTTTATACTCATCAGAGATTGCTACAGTGTTTATGATATCACCCAAATAAACAGAAATTATGTAAAATGTAGGCATCAAAAGAAAGGCAGTTTTCCTTCACATGCTCATCCAAGACTACAGCAGGCAACCACAAACTGTGGATCAATTGTAGTTTAGAAGAGGTTGCCAAGAGCCTGGTCTGGACAGTGTCTGACACTGGCTTGCACCTGAGAACCTTCCAGAAAGCCCAGGACTGACACACAGGTCAAACAACATGGGAGCAAGATCCAACAAATTTCAGATACAGCATATTCTAAGGGAGATCACAGTAGGCGTTAAACTCTGCTGAGACAAACTCAAGTCTTTTATTTATTTACTAGAGGCCCAGTGCATGGGATTTGTATACTGGGGGGCGTGGCCTGTGGCAATCAGCTTGCTGTGGGAGCATCACTCATCTCAGTCAGCCAAGCAGTGTTCCCCACTATGAAAGTGCACTGACCACCAGGGGGAAGCTCCTGTGTTGAGCATATGCCCCATGGTAGTCACTATGCATGATACCGACCAACTGGTCAACCAGTTGTTCTGGTCATTCTGCCGTTTGATTGCTGGGCTTTTATTATATAGGATTATTTCTTTTTATCTCTTTTTTCATATATCTTAATTCAATTTACATTGTTTCTAAACATTTTTCTTTCCTTTTTTTAATTTATATTTTCCCTTTTCTAGTTATTTTTTTCTTTCTTTCTGTCTTCCTTTCCTTATTATTTACTTTTACATTATTTTGCTCTTCTTTCCTGTCATATACTTTTTTTCTTTTCTTTTTTCTTCTCATATTCTTGTTTATTTTGTTATTTTTTTCTCTTTTATTTTCACTATGAATTCAGGTTGAACCTCACAGTCAACAATCATCAGGTAGATACCATCTATGAATTAGACTGCAAAAATCAAGACCCAAATATAGCAGGAGGGCACACATAAATCAGACAAGGGACATTACTAGAGCATCTAACTCAGCAGATCAAGGAGACTGCACCACTGGGTCCCACAGGACACCTACTATATAAGGCCACCCGCAAAAGACTAGGAGTGTTAGCAGTTCTGTCTAATACATAGAAACAAACACAAAGAGACAGCTAAAATTGAGAGGGAAAAAAAATAATCCCCAACTGAAATAAACAAACATACAAATAAATCTGAAGGGACATCCAGAAAAAGAGCTAAATGAAATGGAGGCAAGCAATTTATCAAACATACTATTCAAAGTAATGATTATAGGGATGCTCAAGAAACTTACTGAGAATTACAGTGGGATCTTGGTTCTCAAATGTAATTTGTTCTGTAAAATTGTTTGAGAAGTGATTTGTTTGAAAACCAAATTGTTTTCCTCCTTTAGAAATAATGTAAATTGAATTAATCCATTCCAGACCCCCAAAGAATTCCCTATTTTAACCTTTCTTTTATACAGTACATGTCTAATATTCTGTTTAATCTATAAACACTTTAAAGACAAAAATGAAATATAAGTAAAAATTTAATAAAAAGAAAATGAAGTGTACAGTAAAAAGTGAAAATTTATGTACATACTAGAAGTTACTTTTAATGTCAAGAGCTATTGATGACTGAATGTGGAGGGGAGAGAAGGAGGGATGAAAGGATATTATTGTTTGGAAGGGGATTCCATTACCTGTGGAAACAATTATTTGCATTTAAGTCTGTGTTTTACATATTCATTGGTTTTCTGTTTCTCTTGGTTAGAATCCTGGGGGTGCAAATGGTCAATATGTCAAATGCTACAGAGTGATTACAAAAGAAAATAATTTTAAAATCAATACGTTTTACAATAAGGTATTGGATGACCTTTGGGAAAACAGTTTAAATGGAAAGCCAGATTGTTTTGAGATGAGAAATTGATAGGTGAGGAACTCAAAGTAGACTGAAAGGAGTTTTAGAGGTAAAATATGCAGGTTTAGGGAGTTTTAGAGATTAGGGAGTCCATAGGGGAGGATTGCAAAGGTGAAGGCTCGGAGCTGCCAAAGGGCTTACTTTCACAGAGAGAGGAAAAGAGGTACCACAGGAAAAGGGGATAGGAAGACATCCATTCACAGAAGATAGGGAACAGTCACAGGGTAGGGGGAGAAAGACGAAACAAACTTTCACAGAAAATGAGAATTGATGACAAATGGGAAAAAGGAAAACAGATTTTCACAGCAGACAGAAAAGTTTACCACTGAAGGGGGAGAAAAAGGAGGAACCACATGGGTTTTGAGCTTTGAAGCGAATATTCTACCGGTTGAATGGCAGTATGAAGAAACAAAGAACTGCAACCTTTATAAACCATAGAAAAAATGAGCTTAGTGGGTTACTCCCTTTGGGACCCCCTTCCTACATGGGAGTTTATACTTGTGTCCAATAAATGTCCACCCTTTTCATCTACCACCTTTCATCTTTGACTTCATTCTTCAAATAATCATGGACAAGAACCCAGGAAGAAAAACACATTTGCAACCTGCCCTGGAAAAATCCCACCCAACTCAATAGCAAATATGAGCAGCTTTTCCAAGAAGTTTAGCAGTAAAGAAAGTCACTGTAGTAACCTGACAGGTAGGAAAATTCACAGTAATATTTTAGATTGTATTATGTTATATCTTATGTTATTTAGAACATCAATTAAATCATTCATTTATGCTTGCCTGGTCTCTGAGAATCACAGATCCACTGGACTCAAAACAGTCATGTATGATGATTTGCTCCAGTACATTACTTTCAGAGAATAACAGACCCAGAGCATCTTTAAGAAAACCCAGGTTCTAAAAAATCGTCAGGATTTGTGTTAAAATAGAATTTGTCTGTCAGTAAAGTAATATAGTTTCAGGATGTATTAATAGAAATATATGTTCTATAATAAGAGAAGTTATAAGAACATAATACTCTGTATAAATGGGATGTTCCATTCCAAGAAGCCCATTTCTTAAGAATGATATTCATTCATTTGAGGCATTCATAAGGATATCAAATCAGATGCTTTATCATAAGAATGAAAGTTTAAGGTAACTAAGTGGAAGGATTTGGACTGCAGAAAATGAAGATTTAAGGAGCTCAGAAAAGAATGGACAGGGTATAATGTCATTACATAATTGAATGTTTGTTACATGGAAATGTTATAGGAAATTAATGTATGACAAGTACTGCTATGTGCTAAAGTCCTTGCTAAGCATTTAAGTTTAGCAAGAAATCCCTTGAGGTAATAACTATCTCTGCTTTACAGATAAGGGAATTAAAACTCAGGGTGATTAAGAAAATTATTAATATCTCACAGCTGTTAAGGAGAGCAGATATAAATTCAGAAGAACACATGCTCCTTCTACTATATCATAATACTGATTATACAAGAGTTAAACTTGGAGACTAAGTTGATTTGGTGTTACACAGAATCCCAAGACACATCTTTTTCAGCTATCTCCTTTCTTAGTTCTACTGTAGTTAAAAAAAAAGTGTCTAATAACACAATTGGGCCAAATGTCATTCTTACTCCACTCATACAGGGAAGAAACTTGTAGAGGGAGAAGTAAATATTATGATTAGAAATTAAATAGGACCAGGACAAAAGTTTTCTGTATTCCTATCTTTTAAAATTGCTTTGTATTCTTCCTACACATGGGACTAGCAGGTGCAGTACAAACCTCCCTACTACTGCCTCCTTTCTACTTCAAAAACCAAGGATTCAAGAACAGTCACACTGCCTTTACCCTTGAGGAAAATGAGTCCTTTGGACTCAATTTCATCTAGCCACCTCTGAAAGCCTACTTATACCTCTCCTTTCAAGCTCATACTCCTACTCTATGCCTTTTTTCTCTCTCTATTGTATTACACCAGTACCTTCATAACAAAGATAACTGGCCTCTTGGCATGCCACCTTAGGGATATTTTACTAGTTATATAAGCCAAATTATACCCCCTTTTCTTCTAAACCAATGGCTTTCTATAGAATATACTCTGAATGGACAGATTGTTATGATCTCTGAATGCATAGTAATATGGCCACTCAGTGTATATCCTATATAATAAAAGGCTAATATGCAAATTGTCCCCTCCATCAGGCGTTCAACCAGCAGGCAAGCCAGCCAACTGCCCTTGTCTCCTCCTCCTTGCCAGGCTACCTGGACCCCACCCATGCACAACTTTAGCCATTGGGCCTCTGATATACACACACACATATATATATCCTATATAATAAAAGGCTAATATGAAAATCTACTCAACAGCAGAATGGCAGATGTATAACACAGGAGCTTCCCCCTGGTGTTTAGTACGCTCCCACAGAGGGAGCACCACTCAGCCAGAAGCTGAGCTCACAGCTGACGAGTGCAGTGGTGGTGGTGGGAGCCTCTCCCATCTCTTTGGCAGTGCTAAAGACCTCTCAGAGGATGTCTGACTGCTGGCTTAGTCCTGCTCCCAGTGAGCCTATTCAAGTTTCATGTGCTTGCAGTGGCCACACCCATTCTGTCCACTAATTTGTTCCCAGGTTTGACTGGTAGACAGGTAGGCACCTTTCCACCTCATTTAAGTTGGCAGTTGGACATCCCCCAGGGGTCCCAGACAGAGAGGGTGCAGGCTGAGCTTTCGGAAACCCCCCCCCGCCCCTGTGCACGAATGTCATGCACCAGGCCCCTAATATATATACTAATAAAAGAGGAAGATGCAAATAATAATAATAATAATAAATAAATAAATAAATAAAAGAGAAAAATGCTAATTGATTATACCTCCACTATGCCCACAACCAATCAGGAGTGATATGCAAATTAAGTCAACAAAGATGGAAGGTAAATTTGCATATGCAGGAGGGGCGGACTGCACCTGAAGCCACCTTGGGGTCCAGGCCATCATCGGGGGATCAAGCAGGCCAGGCAGACAGTGCCTGATGCCACTACAGGGTTCAGGCCACCATAAGGGAGTGGGCAGTATAGCAGGCAGCGCCTGACACTGCCCATGGGGTCCAGGCCACCATTGGGGTCGGGGAGTGCCTCACACCCCCTGCAGGGTCCAGTTCACTATGGGGGACAAGGCAAACCTGGAGGGCAGCCCCGGACACCTCCTGTGGGATCCAGGCAGCCATTGCTTTGTTTTTATTTGGTCTTCTGCAACACCTTAAGTCACTTTTTATGTTTATTGTCTATTTCTCCTGCACTATTTTTGAAGCTCTGCTCTTGTATCACTGGTGCCTATAAATGGCATTTGGTACTTGTTATATTGTTAATTAAATAAATGGCATCACATATTTTATAGGTTATAATGATACTCCAGTTGGCTTTTTCCTTTTATTTATTTTTTATTTAAAGCAATTTCTCTATATATTTGTTCATTATTTATATTTTCACCTATGTGTAATTCTAAGAGAATTAATTAGCATTGTGTAATATCTTGCCTAATATAAACAAAGCCTGAGGTCATTTCTTCTAAGTTTCTATGTATCCTAAGAAATATTGCCTAAAAATCATGTCAGTAGTAGACATACCAACATCAAAATGAATGTCATAACTAATTTCCTTTTTTTCTATTTTCCTTCCTAATGATGGCACGTACAGCAATTCTTGCACATTTACAATGTACATTGTAAGTCAAGCTTCCTTTACTTAGGTGAGGGCCATTAGCAAACAAACTGGCCACTCCCCCTTAGGACACTGCAAGCATCACTTCTTCAGTACTTTTACCATCTGCTGATATGAAAATCAATATTCATATCAGGATTCTAAAACCACATGCCTCTAGCCTTGAAGGTCAATAATCACTGGGTAATTAATGCTGAACAGTATATCAAATCACCTCTTCCAAATCTGTGAACAGCAATAAAATAATGATAGAATGAACCAGATTGCTGATAATTAATGCCAAAATATTTTTAAGCTACAAGGAAATCTTTGCTACAGTAATTAAAATTAAAATAACCAAAATTATTTCAGAATAAATAATTTAGATTTTTTTCCCAAGTGGCAAAGTTTTAAGTACAACTCTATTGAAATACCTCTTTATTTTGAATAACCATTTTTCATTAGTCCTGATATAATTAACAATCAAATGATCCTCTTGTACTAAACTTTATCAATGGTTACATATAGGTAGGAACTAGCTAGAGAGAAGGTATTTACCTTTCCAGACACCATTGCTGAATTTGTATTAGAACCTCAATCTGCTGAGGCTGAGGCCATTTTTATTAACTATCACCTTTTAATGAAAGTCAAAAAATGGTCAGGGACATATGAGTGGTGTGTGTGTGTGTGTGTGTGTGTGTGTGTGTGTGTGTGTGTGTGAGCTTGCCTTTTCTTAACTGATTTATTTGACTCTTTGATGCCATAACTTTGCCATTTTCACTTCTGCCCATCCTGCCATCACTCAGCAAAATTAGATTATGAATAAATAATTACATGCCCATGAAATTAAATCCCATTTCATAAACTTAGAGTTTGCCTCCATTTTCCCCTTTGAAGTAAAGCTGTATGTTGTCCCTGCCTCCATCTTTAACAGGTTTATGGTAACACATAACATAGTTGCCACTACTACTTCAAAGTCTGTCATACATTTTACTGTCATTCTGACATAATCCTATGTAATAATCCTATATAATAATCCTATGTAATAAAGCGTTAATATGCAAATTGACAGTCACATCCTCACACAAAATGGCCTCCCCCATGTGGTCACAAGACAGCCACCCCCATGTGATCACAAGATTCCCGGATCCATCTCATCATAAGATGGTTGACACAAGGTGGCTGGCAGGGGAGGGCAGTTGGGGCAACAGGCCAGCAGGGGAGGGCAGTTGGAGGTGATCAGGCCTGCAGGGGAGGAAGGGCAGTTTTGGGGCTCCAGGCGTGCAGGGGAGGGTAGTTAGTGGCAACCAGACCTGCAGGGGAAGGCAGTTGGGGGTGACCTGGCTGGCAGTGGAGCAGTTAGGTGTCAATCGGGCTGGCAGGGGAGTGGTTAGGAGGTGATCAGACTGGCAGGCAGAAGCAGTTAGGGGCAATCAAACAAGCAGGCAAGAGAACAGTTGTGAGCCAACAGTCCCGGATTCTGAGACAAATGCCTGATTGCCAGTTTAGGCCTAATCCCTAAACCAACAGTTGGATCCTACAGAGATCAGGCCTAAACCAACAGTCGGACAATCCCCGAGGGGATCCCAGATTGGAGAGTCTGCAGGTTGCACTGAGGGAAATCCCCCCACCAGTGCACAAATTTCATGCTCCAGGCCTCTAATCTTATACTATATTATTAAGAAGTTCAGCCTCATTTCCTCACGTTTACCTATGTACAGACTCCAAGTCTTCCACCAACTAGAATCAGAATTTTCTCTTCTGATGTTACCCCATGACATGGTTACTACCCAGACTTGCCTATACCATGCTTCTCCCTTCCCCTAAAACAACTCATAATAAAATAATATTTCCCTTCTAAGTCTCTGTGCCTTCCAAGATACTAATACATAATCATAGTAACTGAGTGTGCTAATAAAAGATACTCAGAAAATGCATAATTTGGCAAAGCTTTTGAGAACATGAAAATGTTTATCATACCATACATCCCTTTGTTTCATTCAAAGGACCAAGTCTATTATATATGCTCCTGGCTCAATCAGAAAAGCAAGGGCAACATCAGTAAGGAATGTCATGGGGATATGAGGTGGGTAGGAGGGTCTTTGCAGTTTTCTGAAAATATATCTGGGTGCAGCACAGCTACCGCTTCTGCTGTAGAAAATTTCCTCATTTCATTTTACCTAGGATCAAACACAGAACATAACACATGTATTCTTTTTCTCTCATCATGAAATTCAATAGCCCTCTATTGCCCTTCTGGTACTCTGGTTTATGCCTGTAGTTGTGAGGTAGTATAATATGCTGCATTAGTTAGCAATCTACTTAATGGCTTATTTCCACAGAAACAGGGATATCTGTCTAGCCCCCCTGGGAATAGGCTTGGGCAGCTCTCCAGTATATTCACTATTCAAAGCAGGTGCTCAATGCATGGCTGTGCTCAACAGGGAGGATTAGAATGCCAGGAGAGACTTTCCCAAATATTTCATTTCTTAATTATGCTTGGGTGCATGAGCCCCGTCATAGACAACATAGCCTAGGAAAGAATTATCCACCAGCAGAAACACACGGGAATTTTGTTGATATTCCCAAACACCCAAAGCAAAAGGAGCTCTTTCAGGCTTGAAGGAATGGAACTGAATAAGGCAAAGAAATGCATGGTAGAGGGGAGTGGAGCTGAGAGAGTAATTGGATGTCAAAGAAAAAAGTACTCATCCCAAATGGTTTCCTTTGGAAGCATTTAACAAATAATATTATTTGCTTTGGTTCAATTTGGGAACAGAAACATATTGTGCTCACTTCTTGTGGGAATGGTGTTCCATGACATGCAGCTACAGCATGGATTCTGTATATACAATACAATACACTTTCTTGAGAGTTGTTTCCATGTTGCACAGGTAAAAGTAAAGTTGTTGCTGGATGATTGTTTATTTGGGGTGTATGTGGGGGGGGTGTGAAAGGGAGAAAGAGAGAGGGACAGAGACAGACAGAGAAAGGAGAGAAATAGTATCAGGCTGATTTTTTTTAAACTATTTTCTGAATCCTCAGAAAGTTTATTTTTCAAGAGTGGAACTAAATGCTTTTATTCTATATTGACAACTTAATCATTCTATAAAAGAAGTAAAGAAATTGGATTATATATCTGATATCTGTCTGTATCAAATCCTAATATGCAAATAGACCAAACAGTAGAACAAGTGAACAACCTAACAACTGAACAACTGGTCACTTTAACATGCGTTGACCACCAGAGGGAAGGCTCAGAAAATGGCATGCATTGGCAGCAGGTGGCAGAGCACTGAACATGGTGGGCATCACCTGTGGAGGGATGGTGGAGCTGGTGAGCAGGGGCACCAGACCAAGGCAGGGCACTGGTTGCTGTCATTGGGGTGAGCCTCTGGTGGTTACTGAAAATTATTTGCTCCTGTATGCCATGGTCCAATCTAACAGTTGCACCCACTGCAAAAAATGGCCCCACTCGCACCTGCTGCTGGCACCAGAGCCACTGCTCACACCCACTGCCTTCACGGGCACACTTGTACCTGCTGCTGGTGCCTGGCATATGTGTCCATTGCTCAATGGGTGTGAGCAGCAGCTATTGGTCCCGGTCAACCTCGAGGGCTTCTCTGCCTGCTCCTGAGGGGTGACCAGGGCAGCAGCCACCACTTGCACCTGCTGTTGGCACTTGCCCCAATCACTCCCCACCACCAACAGATGTGAGTGGCACCATCAGGACATAGGAGTGGCAGAGGTGGGAGCAGGGTTGTGGCAGACAGTGGACCTTGGGCTGGGTGGGAATATGTGGGATGGGCCAAGACCCACCCCTGTGCCCAACACAGGTTGGTGGCCTACAAGGTGCACAAATTCATGTACTGGGCCCCTAGTAGAAAATATATATTCAGAACTGAAAAAATAAGGATATATGAAACCATGACCAAAGGTGCCACTAATTCTTGTCACATTAAATTTATGATCTAGGGTTATATGGAGCAAAGAAAACTTTTAGACCTTTTATTTTATTTTATTTTAAAAAATATATATTTTATTGATTTTTTACAGAGAGGAAGGAAGAGGGATAGAAAGTCAGAAATATCGAAGAGAGAGAATCATCGATTAGCCGCCTCTTGCACCCCCCTCACAGGGATATGCCTGCAACCAAGGTACATGCCCTTGACCTGAATCGAACCCAGGACCCTTGAGTCCACAGGCGGATGCTCTATCCACTGAGCCAAACCAGCCTTGGCACTTTTAGACCTTTTAAATAGTTGAGGAATCTCAGGAGATGAAGGTGGCTAAGCTTGTACACATTAATTTTTTTTAAAAAACAGGATGTAAAATTATGTAGTAATAATTAAAGATATGTTACACCATGTATATGACAAGAGGCTGCAGAAATAAGAGGAATACAGAAAATTCTAACAGAGTTTGAGATAAAACTCTTAGGTATATAGGTATATCCTTTTTCTTTTTTCTCAAGAATCCAAATTCTTTAATACACACTGAAAATAAAGAAATACCAAATATAAAAGAGAAAAAAGAAAGAAATATGAGTGAGGTAGTTGGCCTGGGGGAGGGGGAAAGTCATCCAGAGGTTAGGTAAACAGGCAGTTTTCTAGTCTCCATGTTCTGATAAAAGTTATTACAGAAATTCATGTGCTCAGTTTGCACTTGCACTTCTTTAAGAAGAAAAGCAGTGCATGGTGAAAGAGTGGGTCCTAAGGCAAAGTTAAACTCCTTTCCTAACATCTAGATTATTTTAGAATTGCCCTTCCATATTATCTGAGAGTAATTGTATAGCTTGACTTTACAATAAATGGCTGTTATTTTAGTAATGAGTGTCAACAGTCTAACAACAGGGTTTTCTGGTGTACCACAATATATACAGCAAATGGATCTACCCCTGTCTTTGTTTAGAGGAAAGGTTAAGAGCCTAGTTTTTAAAACTAATGCTTACTTCAGGACCGCAATCATTTTTTATGAGGCCCAATGTTCTTCTTTTGTTTAGCTTTGGACTCTGTTGTGCCTTAGATAAAAACCCTATGTTTTCTTCCCTAAACTGAAGAAAATAAATTTCTCATTATTGAAATTTCCCTAATTCTTAAATCCTTAAAGCTTTTATCTGAAGGAGACAGAGGACCCCAGTTCCTGGAGTCAGGGATTTGATTTCACTCAGAAGGCAAGACTAAACTTTTATTTTTTCTCTTATTATGATTAGTGATAACTGAGCAGAAAGTTGATCTCATATTGCAAGCAGGACACAGCTGCAGCTGATCAAATAGATTAAAAGGATCTAGCTGGTTTGGAAAATTAATAAATTAGAGCTGAAAATTAAGTTTAAGGAGTAAATCAATCTTTTGATTACTGGATTCAAGTTAAAGGGCATGAGAAAAACTTTATAATCTTCTCAGCATGGTTAGCTGATCTTAGTTTGGCATGCTGTCTGCAGCATAATGCCATGCTTCCTTTTATTAAATGTCAAATTCTATTTAGCTGAAAATTTTCTTAAATTCCGAAGAAGGATTAGACTGAATGCACCTGCCCAGTGCTTAGGTTTACATTAATTAAATGAATTTTTTGTCAGATTGGGTCACACTTCCTCTGAAAATGTAGAAACATGGTTCACTTTTATATTCTCCTATATTTTATTGCAAGACATTAAAAAAACAACACTCGTTCTGACTAGAACACTATTTCATGTTAAGACTCTTGATAAAAAATATTGTGAGTTCGATAAAAGCAGTGAACACTGAGTGAATGAATAGAAAACATAATGTTCTATCATGCCATGGCTCAGAGTCAAATTTTCAAAACATACAACTGATGGTGATGGCCAATACTGTAGAATCAGTTGGTTTGTGTTTGCTTATATTTACAAGATAAAACAATTTCAGGGAAGAACCATCAGCCTTCTCAAAAACAAAATCCAAATTTTAAGAAATGTGAGCCTTTGTTACTTTCAGATGTACATCTTAATCTGACACCAATATATTAAACTAGCGACCCAGTGCAAGAAATTTGTGCACATAAAAAAAGAATCAATTAGAGGAAATATTTTAATATTTCTATTTGCCCTTTCTCTATAATAGAAGTGTCAGAGATGAGAAAATTAGTAAAATGTATATGAAAATCTTCCTCCTGTCAGAATCTGGTGTGTGCTGCAGGACCCAGAGTCAAGTCCCTGCCCACTAGCATGCATCTTGAAATCACACGAGACCCAAACCCAGCCAGACACACCCCCAATGGGCGAGATCCAGACCCAGCCCAGGCTCCACCCCCATCAAGCCTCACCCAGTGTGGAGCCCAGCCTCAGGTCCCCTGGCCTGGCATGATTGGGGGTGCTGCCTCAGGTCTCCAGCACAAGCCAGGTGGGGAGCGCAGCCTCAGGTCCTCTGGCACACTCTCAGATCCCTGTCCTGGTGCCTGGATGGAGGGCACAACCCAAGGTTCCCCATCAAGCCCCGCAGGTGTGGAGTGTGTCCTGAGGTGTCATGGCCTGAGGTCCCCTGACCTGGCATTGGGGAAGGGGAATGTGGCCTGAGGTTCCTCCACATGGCGCTGGGGCAGGAGGCACAGCCTGAGTTCTCCCAGATGAGGGTAAGGTGAGGAGCATGCCTTTAGGTCCCCTGTCAATCCCCGCTGATCAGGGGCATGGCCCGAGGTCTCTCAGCCTGGCACCCAGGGGTGTGTGGCCTGAGGTCTTGTGGTCTGGCCCTGGGACAGGGTCACGACCTGAGGTCCCCTGTCGAGCCATGTTGGGTGGGGGGGTGAAACGCAGGTCTCCTGCCCTGGCTGGCACCAAGCAGCCTCAGGTCCCTGATGATTGCTCATTACAGAAACTCTGTTTCTCCACTGTGGATGCAGATATCTTGTGGCCATATTGTGGACACAGTCATCTTGTGTTATGGGAACCACACCTCTGCTGTGGGAGCAACCGTTTTGTGACACTGTGAGGGTTATTTTGCATATTCCCACTTTATTATATAGGATAAAAGAAAATATATATGTCCTCAATTGGAAGTAGCAAGGACATGGGGAGCTGGTTCCCATTAATCTTATCTGTCAGTTTTTCAGAACAGAAATTATGGACAACTAATCAATCTTTTAAAGTTAATCTAAATCAGACTATATCACTGAATTTCTAACAATTATTTTTATAATTATGTATAACTACTGTAACTATCAGAGATCAGCAACTACACCCCTCATACATAGATTGACTGAAAAATAAACATAATTGTTATGTTCTTATTCTTCTTTTATTTTGGAGTATACAGTAGACTTACATTTGCATTCATAGTATTTTCAATTATTTTTAAAGAGTTTTTATTGGAGAGAGAGAGAGAGAGAGAGAGAGAGAGAGAGAGAGAGAGAGAGAGAAATACTAATGTGAGAGTGGAACATGGATTGGCTACCTTCTGTATGCCCCCACAATGGGATTGTGGCCTGACTAGGAACTGAAACAGCAACCATTCAGTGTACTGCAGGTTTTGTTTTTGTTTTTTATCCTCTTATCTACTGACTAGAGGCCTGGTGCACAAAATTTGTGCACGGGGTGGGGAGTGTCCCTCAGTCCAGCCTGCACCCTCTCCAATCTGGGACCCTCGAGGGATGTTAAACTGCCTTCCGGTCAGGTCTAAAATGGGCAGTTGGATATCCTTCTCACAATCCAGGACTGCTGGCCCCCAACTGCTCACCTGCCTGCCTTCCTGATTGCTCCTAACTGCTTCTGCCTACCAACCTGATCACCCCCCAACCACTCCCATGCCAGCCTGTTTGATGTCTAACTGCTCCCTTGCCAGCCTGTTTGCCCCCAACTTCCCTCCTATGCTGGCTTGGCCACCACTAACTACCCTCCTCTGTAGGGTTGATTGCCTCCAACTGCCCTCCCTTGCAGGCATGGTCCCTCCCTACTGTCCTCCCATGCTGGCCATCTTGTGGTGGCCATCTTGTATCCACATAGGGCAGGATCTTTGACCACATGGGGGCAGCCATCTTGTGTGTTGGAGTGATGGCCAATCTGCATATTACTCTTTTTTCCTCATTTTTTTAATTAAAGTATTATATGTGTACATACTTTACCAATCCCCATTCCCCCACTCCCTCCCCAGAGTTTTGTGACCATTGGTTATGCTTATATGCATGCATACAAGTCCTTCAGTTGATCTCTTAAAAATACTAGAGGCATCCACAGGCAGCAAAATCTCAGACATATGCCTAAAGAACTTCTTCACTGATACTGCCCCTAGGGCAATGGAAGCTAAAGAGAAAATAAACAAATGGGACTACATCAAAATAAAATCTTTGTTACAGCAAAATAAACCATCAACAAAACAACAAGAAAGCCCACTGTATGGGAGAACATATTTGCAAATGTTAATCTCCAACATCTACAGACAGCTTATACAACTTAATAAAAGGAAGATAAATGATCCAATTAAAAAAAAGGGCTATGGACCTAAATAGAATCTTTTCAAAAGAAGACAGAAGGAAGGCCAAGAGGCACACAAAAACATCCTCAAAGTCACTAATTATCCTAGAGATGCAAATCAAAATGACAATGCGGTATCATCTCACATCTGTCAGAATGGCTATCATCAACAAATCTGCAAACACAAGTGTTGGCAAGGTTGTGGAGAAAAAGGAACCCTCGTGCACTGCTGGTGGGATTGCAGGTAGGTGCAACCACTTTGGAGAACATTACAGAGTTTCCTCAAAAAACTGAAAATGGAACTCCCATTTGACCCAGTAATGCATATTACTCTTTTATTAGATAGGATAGAGGCCTGGTGCATGGGTGGGGGCCAGCTGGTTTGATCCCCAGGTTCCCAAATACAACTTTCCTTAGAGTCTGTGACAGTGTTCCCAATTACTAAGCCCAGTCCCTTATGTCCTGGACTTAGTAATCAAAAAGCAAGGATTTAAAGAGTAAAAAAAAAAAAAAAAAAGCCACAGTAAGTGCGTTAACTCACGACTTTTACCTTCTGGCGCTGCGTGCAACTCCGTGAGTGTCTCTGTGCATGTATTTTTCCCCTGGCAGCCAGTACACTGGTAATACTTTAAGTTTCCTTTTTGTGCCCAGTCCAGCTATGGATTGAATTTTAGAGTTCCCTTCTGCCAGCAGTCCTGTGGATCCCCTTCCACATTCCCTGATCACTCTGGCCCCAATGGCTGTGGATTTTGTGGGGCACAGATTCCCCTGAAACTCTAGATCCTGCTGTATTCCTTTCTCCTTCCAGTCTTAATGGCAGACCTCACCTTTCCCTAGGTGAAATCTGACCTTTCTTTGAAAAAGTTCAGAGCTAGCTTATCTGTGCTGCTTGAGATCCAGTGTTCCTGGGTTCGGAACTGGTCCCTAGGTGTTGTAGTTGTCGAGTCCCAGGATATATAGGCTTCTGATCACAGCCACTCTCCCCTTCAAGATGGCATGGTCTCCATGGCAGAGCCGGTTGCTTGGGAGAGATTTCAGCAGCAGTGGATACTGTCCGGTCAGGGGAGCCTGGTCAGCCAGTCCCCAACAGTCCCTTGGAGTATAGCTGTCCCTCACCCACAAAGAAATATTCCCCATACACCCTCACACTCTTTTTGTTCTTTAATTCATACACTATCTTTCAGTCTGCCTTCCCGTTGGCAGCAATCTTCAGTTCTCTTGCTGCCTATGTTTTATTCAAGAAATTTTATGACATATTTAAATATTTTATTAATTTTGAGTTTATTCTTGTGTATGGTATGAGTTGGTGGTTTAGTTTCATTTTTTTACATGTAGCTGTCCAATTATCCCAACACCATTTTTTTTTAAATATTTTTATTGATATTTTACAGGGAGGAAGGGAGAGAGATAGAGAGCTAGAAACGTCGATGGGAGAGAAACATCGACCAGCTGCCTCTTGCACACCCACTACCGGGGATGTGCCCACAACCACTGTACATGCCCTTGACCGGAATCGAACCCGGGACCTTTCAGTCCGCAGACCGACGCTCTACCACTGAGCCAAACCGGCTTCGGCCCAACACCATTTTTTGAAGAGGTTGTCTTGGTTCCATTGTATGCTCTTGCCTCCTTTATCAAACATCACTTGAGATTAATGGCTTGGGTCAATTTCTGGGTTATCTATTCTGTTCCATTGATCTATATGGCTGTTTCTATTACAGTGGTTTTGTAGTATAGCTTCATATCTTTTGGCCTGTCTCAGATTTTGACATACCTTCCTCACTAAGTTTAATCATTTCTAGATTTTGATTTTTCAAGTGAGAGATGTGAGACGCTTCTTTTCACTTGAACACTTAGATGGCTTTGTAGGGTTACTAATTGGTCTAATTTAAATAATGTTGTGTCTCAGGGAATGAGGAGATCAAAGGAGATGGATAGAGATGAGAGAACAGCTGTTTGGTGGAGCATTCAGAACATACACACAACATTTATTTACTATTTGACATCTTATATGTGCATGTTTGATGGTGCCCCAAAGCAATTATAATAGTAACATCAAATATCACAGATCACAGATCACCATAATAACAATAACAACAACAATAAAGTTTGAAATATTACAAGGATTACCAAAATGTAACACATAGATACAAAGTGAGCAAATGCTATTGGAAAATACGGTGCCAAGAAATTTGCGTGATGCAGATCTTCCATAAAACTACAATATAAAAACACAGTTCTTTGTAGAGTACAATAAAGTGAAGTGCAATACAATTAGGTATTCCCGTACACATTCAATAAATCTAAATAAATTCAGTATTTATAAATGAAAAACAGTAAGGCATATTAATTAATTATTTTTCTTATATTTTATTTTTGTAGCAGAAGTGATTAAAAGTATTGATCATTAGTATGTACTGAAAGTACATATATTATTTTATTGCCTAAAATAAGATATTAAATTATTTTTACATTTAATTTACTGTCCAGCATTATTACTGAACTGATGGTAAAAGCAAAATACCATTTGAAATAAAATTTTCTGTACTCCGTAGAGAGAGTATCCATCATATGCTCATAATATCACTACTTGGCTAATTATGATTGCCTTTTGCATTTAGTTCAGAAAATAGCAAAAAACACAGTGTGATAAAGAAAATGTGATTTTTTAAACCCACATTAAATCATCCTGACTTGCACTAGAAGGAGTGACTCTGGCACTCGTATATGCCAATAAGTTCATCTGGAAGTATTCTCAGTAGAATCTTCCAGATAATTCTGGCTTCCTTCATCAACATGAAGCTTTAGCATTAATGGCAGGGAGAGATTCTGGGAGAAAGGCCCATATGTGAAAGGACATCAGCAGTCATTTGTTCCTGATCCTTCTTTCTGACCTTTCCTTTTCAATCCCATTTGTATAAGCATGTTGCTTTTTCTTTCTGGACCCAACTCACCAGATCTCTATTTAAAAATTTCATAAGGTACAAATTGAAAAGACCTAGTATATTCTAATGTGAATGGCATCACTATATATCTTTTTTTATAGTTGACAGTATTAAAAATGCCCCCCATTCCTCCCTTCTGGCTCTTCCTCCACCCAGCACCGCTACTTCTATATTTCTTTGATTTTTAGTATATACAGGTCTTCCCAACTGTCAGAAAGTAGAGTATCCCTCTGAAACCTTTCTATGCCAAAATGGCAAAAAGCAAAGAAATAATTAGTATTAATTTATATGAAAAAACTTCTGAGCATTCCCAAACATCCAATTAACTTAGCAAATCATATCAAATGACACATATAGTCTAAAACAACACTAATACATAATAAAAGCAGTGCCACTCCCACTGCTGGAGGTGTGCATTCTTTCTATAAGGGTTCTCTGGGAAAAAAAAGCTGGACAATATTTTCACCTTTTTGTGTGTGTATTTTTAAAATGAGATGTGCCATAACTTAACGTATATATGTAAGGTGGCATTGTTCTGTTTTTGCCCCCAAATCTTATTCCTTATGGATCATGATATATTGCAATCAAAGAAATGAATTCCATATCTTATATTGCTCTTCATGGACCTATCACAAAGGCTGTGGAAATGCTAACAAACCTTAAGATTATAGTTCCAATATGCAATGAAAGAGTCAGATACCACTTCAGAGAATGTATTGTGCCAGCAGTAGGACTAGTCTTAAATGATGAGAATGAAGCTTTATTAGAATACCTGAGTGTTGTATATATTACTGCCTACCATATTCCAGTGTGTACAGAGGCATAAATCAGATAGGAATGAATCTCAGATATGCACAGATCCAATTTCATTTTATAGATCAGTTTTTTTTCAGGCAGTGAAAGAATGGGCAATATGTGATCTGACAAAGAGGTTTTATAATATTTTTATTGGCTGGCAAATTCTTTTGTATATCTAAGACATCCCCAAGCTCATGAGGTTTCATCTAACCAGTGCCACCAAACCAAATTTTCAGTGGGAGTTGTGAAAAGATGTTATAGTACTTTAAGTCCTCAGCTCTCCTGAGGAAAACAGATAAATATTTTGCAACCATGAACTCTACGATATTAATTTTCCAGAGATATTCAATACTTCACCACAGGTTCTTGAGTCAGCTCTGTTCTAGGTCACTACAAATGTATAAATTTCCATTTGCTGGTTGGTGAAAAGACTTCTGAAAAAAATAAATATCTGAAAAAACAGTTATAGTATCCATGCACATCCATATATCATCTATTTACTTCCCAAACCAAGACTATCCTAATGTGCCTAGTTGAACACAGTACTCTTTTCAGCTGAGCTCTCACACAATCTAATGAGCCTTCACAACTCAGCTCTCCAAGCAGCCGGAAAGGGAAACCTATTTCATATCCTTGGGTTAGACCCTATTTTTTTTGTTGTTGTTGTTAATCCTCACCCAAGGGTATTTTTCTATTGATTTTTAGAAAGAGTGGAATAGAGGGAGAATGGGAGGAGAGAGAGAGAGAGAGAAAGACAGAAGGAGAGAGAGAAACATAGATGTGAGAATGACACATTGATTGGTTGCCTCCCACACATGCCCCAACAGGGGGCCAGGGATCAACCTGTAATCCAGGTGTGTGCCCTTGACTAGGGATTGAACCCATGACCCTTTGATGTGCAGGCTAACCCTCTAACCACTAAGACTGGCCATGGCTAGAGGCTATTTTTTGTACCATCTCCAAACCAAATGGTTCACTAGAAATCTGTGCTGAATGTTCAAGCTCAACTCTAATTACTACTAAAGATGCCTGTTGTCTTTGCTAGCTCATTTACCAATGGCACCTAATTAAGCTATATGTAATAATGATATATATAATGTATCACATATAAAATGTATATGAGAGTATGTCAAATTCATGTAAGGTATAAAAGTGCTCAATGTAAGTAAATATTCTCAAGAAACTGGTTTTAATCCTTCCCACTAAAAGAAAATTAGGCTATTTGCATTGATTCAACTGTCAATTATAGCTTTTCCACCAGTTATTGTTGACCTTGACTGCATATTTCAATATCTTGGAAGGTTTTAAAAATTATTGATATCTGGGTCCTATCCCAGGCCAGTTGATATCTAATTTATGGTGGATGGGAGTGGGACATCTGCATTTTTAAAAGGCTTCATATTATTCTAACATACCACTTAAGCAATAAGACAATCATCAACGAACAGGTAGAATTATAAAAATGATCAAAGGCGGAGGAAGGTCAATTGAAAAAAAAAGGACTTATGTATTACATTTGTAATACTTTAAACAATAATAAGCAAAAAATATTCAAAACATTTTTGGCTGACTTTTCAGGTATTATTCTACTATTATATTGATGATGGAGAAATAAATGGCTAACTATGGCATTGTGATCAGAGCTGAAAGTAAATATTTTAGTGATCTTAATGAGCACAAAGTCACTGATTTGTTTATATTCTATGTGTAAGGGAGGATGACAAGAATGAACGCTTTTCAAGTCTTTTCTATGAATCTGGCAGCACATATAAACAAGGCAAGTATAAAACACATTTCCTGATCTTGGCATGACTAAAGAAAAAAGACACATAAACAGATAAACTGCATTACCACTGGTGTGTGTGATACCAAAAACCTTCTATGTACTGGTGAACACAGAAAGTAGATTAATCAACATTGTCTTGGGAGAAGGATGTGTTAGGGAAGTCTTGGATAACCTGAAGAGTCTTGCAGAATGAGTTTTATGCAGCAGAGGAGGAGATGGCAATTCTAATAAACTGAACAACAAGTTTTAAAAAAGGAAAGAAGACCTGGGCATGACAGGTGACACTATAGATCACTCAGTGAGCTAGAGTATAGTTTATATGTAGGGAGCAGGTGAGGGTTCATTTAAAGAGGAAGTCAGATTGAGAAAGTTAAGAAAAATGCACCAAGTCTTGTAAGTGATAGAATAGCAAGAAAGTAAATAGGTTTGTAAACTGGAGGGTAAACTAATCAGACTCTATTAACATGATTGTCAGTGGAATTCTATAAGATGTGAGAGAAGAAACTTGGGCCTACATAGTTCTCTACTGCAGTAGCTATGTTCTCCTTTGAGCAACATCAAAGGAATTTTATGCCTATGTGGGGAAAGAATCTATATATACCAAAGCCTAAGTGACTGACCAAATGGCCGACCAACCAACCAGCCAACCAGCCAACCACCTGACTAATTGGTAGCTATGCAAACTGACCACCAGGGGGAAGACAATACAGGAGTGGAAACCACAGGCATAGAAACAAGGAACAGACTGATGAATCTCAGAGGAAAGGGGTAGAGCAGGAGGAGATTAACCTAAGATCTTATATGTATACTAGATGCCCAGTGCATGGATTTTGCAGGGATCAGGCTGAGACTAGCTCAGCTCTCCAACATCCTCTGAAGGGTCCCAGATTGCGAGAGGGTACAGACCAGGCTGAGGGACCCCACAAATCCATGCACCGGGCCTCTAGTATGGATATAAAGGTTAAAATCAGTAGCATTTGTACTTTAAGCTTTCATAAAAAAAAAGTAAAAAGTAATGATAGGGAAGGTAGGTGTACTTTGTTTCACAACTGCTAATTGGCTTTTAGGGTTTTACCAATATTGTATTTCCAGCTTCTGCAGTGGTTTCCAACACAAGCCAACCTCGGCAAAGCACTCTCAGCTCCCTCTTCTGTCATTTGTAATCTATGGATTGCCAAGAAGCGTGTTTAAACCAGATGGTCCTCCTTAAGAGCAATGCATTTTGAGGGGTTAGCTCTTGCAGTGCTATTTGAAACAGTTCCATCTGTCCCCTGGTCAATAAGGTAGTAATGGTGATTTGTTTATTTTCTTGACAAGGAAATGCCTTTGCAGAGCTCTTCTACAGAAGAATGTGAGGCAGCTTTGCACATCAATAAGTCAAGTGATGGATTTCAGGACACATGCATTTTGTTGCATTTATGGGAAGTAATTTGAATAAGTGTGACAAATATGTCACTAAGGATGTCATCTGAAAAATACACCAATTCTATAATTGTTAAGCTAACCACTGGGGACAAAAACTGAAGCCACTTCCAATTACCTTTGCACAATAATGGCAGAAATGATGTTCTGAGAAAGAAAAGTATCTCCGAGGGTCAGTTTTAGCAACTGATTTTGTACCTATAAGTGAGACATATACAAACAATTACACTTTGTAATGAGAATCTACCTGAGCTATAAACTCAGTTTTTAAAAATAACACAACCTGTTTTAGATGCATTTATATATGGAACTTTTCTGTAAAAACAGTTATAAAGAAAAAATGGGTGTCTTAACATTTTATAGGAAAAGCATGGCCTCTTGATCTCAATATAGATAAGAAAATATAATAGTATTTGTCTCATAAATCTTCTGAGAAAAAAAGACCAAAAAATATTGCAATGAATTGATTAAGTGAAAAGAAGCCTCAACTCCACAAATTATGGACAAGATGTGTGACCTTTAGGTGTCTCTCCCCTTATGTTTAGATATATTCTACTTGGTGGAGAGTGCAGAAGTTATAAGACAAGATCTAACCTCACCCATGAACACCCATATTGCAAATAAGAAAGAACAAAAATAGTTCATCATGAGTTATTGTGGCTCCAGGAACCCATAGATATAGTATAGCAATTGTGTGAGCATATGCATTTACATGTTGAGAAAGCTTTTTTCTGCAGCTCAGAGGTCCTTACTCTCACCCCCAAATTAGAAACAACTGATCCAAGACTCCTTCCAATTCTAAGTATCTATATCTTAATATCTGGAAAATCCAAAACAGATCTACAGGTTGCTCCATGTTGAAAGTTAATTTGGTTCTATAATTATATATACAATTATTTAAGAAATGTAGACACATCAGCCCAAGCTGCTTTGGATCAGTGGATAGTCTCAGCCTGGAGACTGAAGAGTCCCAGGCTTGATTCTGGTCAAGGACACATGCCTAGGTTACAAGCTTTATCCCCAGTAGGGGGCATGTGGGAGGCAACTGATCAATGATTCTCTCTCATCATTGATGTTTCTATCTCTCTCTCTCCCTTCCTCTCTGAATCCAATAAAAATATATTTGAAAAAGGAAATATATCCATATGAAACACACACACACACACACACACACACACACACACACACACACACACCTTTGAAATTCATCAGATTTTGTAAATCATTTTCCAGGTTCACATCATGAAGAGAAGTCACCTCATAATGAGTTCCCTCTGAGTAAATATCCAATTAGCTCTAATACAAGCCCACTTTATGCTAAAGTGATTAGAGAAGTAGCCTTGAATATGATGGCCTGAATTCTAGTCTCAATTCTACTACTACCAGCTGTGTAACAAAAAGCAATGTACTTGACACTTCTTGACCTCAGCTTCCTCCCCAGTAAAATGGAAACTATATGAGGATGGAAAAAAGTCCTAAATTTATGCTTTCCTCAATGTTGTATGGTGCAGTTGTTATAGCAAAGATTCTCTGGTAACCCAGAACTATAAATATTATAATATCTGGCAACCCAGTCTCTGTTCTACATTTCTTTACCATGTTTATTGTGTACCCAGGGAAAATTATAAAATATTCAAACAAAATGAAGAAATCTTTTTTTAAAATATATATTTTATTGATATTTTACAGAGAGGAAGGGAGAGAGATAGAGAGCAAGAAACATCGATGAAAGAGAAACATGGACTAGCTGCCTCTTGCACACCCCCTACCGGGGATGTGCCCACAACCAATGTACATGCCCTTGACCGGAATCGAACCCGGGACCTTTCAGTACGTAGACTCAGCTCTACCGCTGAGCCAAACCGGTTTTGGGAAAATGAAGAAATCTTGATATAATGTAGTAAGAAAGTAGATTTAACATATCTCTCAACGCAAATGCTAAAAACCTCAATAACGACCAATGTTTATGGAAATTATTTTATTGCTGCCATCATATATTTGAATATAAGTATGCAGACTGATGTGGAGCCACATTGCCTGATTAAACTCTTACTGAAACTTCATAGTTATATAACACTGGGAAGGATATCAATCACCTTATGCATCACTTCCATGCTATCTAATAAAAGAGAAACATGCAAATTGACAGTACATCCATTACTCCCACCAGCCAATCAGGAGTGAGTATGCAAATTAACCCAACAAAAAAAATGGTGGCAGCCATGTAGCTGGAGAGAGCAGGAGGCTTGGGTTGCCCCTGGCAATGGAGGAAGCCAAGGTTCCTGCCCACTCTGGTCTGCCCTGGTCTCCAGTCAAGGCTATTAAGTTTCAACTATAGAAGATAAATAAATGCCAGATACCAGGGCCTCTGCTTGGGTCATCAGGGGATGTGGCTAGCCTGAAAACCTCTAGAGACCCTTCACCCAGGCCACCACAATACCTCAAGGGAACCCCCACCCTGATCCAGGACACCTTGATGGAAAACCAGCTGGCCCCCACCTATGCACAAGGTCTTTATCCTATCTAATAAAAGAGTAATATGCAAATTGAACATCACTCCAACCCACAAGATGGCTGGCGCCATGTAAACACAAGATGGCCAGGAGGGGAGGGCAGTTAGGGGTGACCAGGCCTGTAGGGGAGGGCAGTTAGGGACAATAGGCTAGCAGGAGAGCAGTTAGGCATCAATCAAGCTGGCAGGGGAGTGGTTAGGGGTGATCAGGCTGACAGGCAGAAGTGGTTAGGGGCATTCAGGAAGGCAGGCAGGCGAGCAGTTGGGAGCCAGCAGTCCTTGATTGAGAGAGGGATGTCTGACTGCCCATTTAGGCCTGAAACCAGCAGTCAGACATTCCTAGAGGGGTCCAGATTGGAGAGTTTGCAGGCTGGGCTGAGGGACACCTTGCCTTGCACTAATTTCATGCGCCAAACCTCTAGTTGTTTATAAAATGGAATAATAGTAGTGCTTAATTATCTTATAGGGATGTTATAAACTCACAATATGAAAATTCATGTGAATGATTCAACCATGAAAGTGAATATGGTAAAGACTCAATAAATGTAAGATACTATTATTAAATATATAACATTACACAGGCATATTTACAAGAACCAAAAGGAGAGTTGAAACAACAATGAGTTGGAGCTTATTGGGGCAGGGGAGGGGGTTAGAACCATGCATGGATTTATTATTTGTTTGATTATAAATCCACTAATAGTGTTATACTGCTTAAATAATTTAAAATTATTTTTCAAAAACTCATATGCCATAACAGCTTACACTATACATCTTGCTTGTTCTATTAGAAAAACAAACAAACAAACAAAACTCTTCAAATCCATATATGTTTATATCTATTAAATTCCTTTTCTAACCTCAACAGAAAACTTTTCCATGGCTACACTCAAAATTGCTTAATCTCCTTCTACTTTCTCAACTGTCAAACGCATATAAATATACAACTGATGCAACACATGGGTAGGTGATTACAGATATATAAATTAAGTTGCTGCCTATATAGGAAGTATTTAATAATGATGTTTTGAAAATGTTCTGGGATTATTTATGAAAATTGATTAAAATCACCTTAAAAACACACTCCTTTGCATCCTATTTTTGCTATAGTGACTTGTGGCCCTCAGTTGTTTTCTATGGATTACAGATAATACTAATTTGAATTCTGATACTGCATGCTGGGAAATCATGTTTCTCCCATGGCAGGTGTGTTTCCTTCGAGCCCACTTTTCTTTCTATAGAGAATGATGCCTGGTCTGGATCACAATCCTTTGCAAATAAGCTTGTTCTCAGTATTCTGGTGAAGCTTCATTGGCTCAAACTTCAATTTTATAGAGTGCCAGGGCCAGCCTGACATGTGAACCAGGCTGAGGTAGGGAGGTGGGAATTAAGAAAAGAAAGACAAGAAAGTGGGATCGGGAGGGCTCCAAGCCATTGACAGACTGAAGCAACTTTATTAACTGCATAATGACTTTTATACACAAACACTGAATGGGAGGTCAGTCAAGAGGAATGTACTCTTTGTTCCTCTTAATATCTCTATGGGAGAGATAGAGCAGAAAGGCAAATTCTCGGTATAGCAAATTTCAGTAAGTACAGACTTCTGGTAAGCCATGAAAAGTTGCTCTCATTCTACAGATAATTGGAAATCGCCATTCAAACAAGCCTGGGAACACTGTGTGGGTAGGGAGCTGAATATTATCAGTCCCTTCGGGTGCAAGGACTCAGCTTACACCCAGTCTCCAACAATAGAGTAATATTTTTAAAAATATATATATTTTATTGATATTTTACAGTGAGGAAGGGAGAGAGATAGAGAGCTAGAAACGTCAATGAGAGAGAAATATCGACCAGCTGCCTCTTGCACACCCCTTACCAGGGATGTGCCCACAACCAAGGTATATGCCCTTGGCCGGAATCGAACCTGGGACCTTTCAGTCCGCAGACCAACGCTCTACCACTGAGCCAAACCGGTTTCGGCTAGAGTAATATTTTTATGGTATATAATATTTATGTAAGCTCAATAATATTAGGAAAATTAACCACTTAAGGAAAGAAAAAGAAAAAAAGACCCACACAATAAGAACAAAAATCAACTGTCTGTATATAATGCAAGTCAAATGTGATCCATAAACTAATGCAATCATTTCTTTGAATTTAGTTACTTATTATCCATTGCTCTATAATCTCTATTTCCAGATTCCTCTTCTACAAGAGACTATTACACTCTTTCCAAAGATGTAACTGCTAGCATTATACTAAACTCTGATTCCAGGGCCTTAAATCCAGTTAGCTGCTACCAATATTTTGCCACCTGATATTTGAAGGGCTCTGCGCCAAGCATCTCATGACAATTACTTACTATGAGAAAAGCCCATTTACCTCCATTTGTCTCTGACTCTATTAGCGGGAGAGCATTCTGATAACAACCCAGGCAGTCACAGATATTTCTGCTGCTAGGGCAAGAAAAGTAACTGCAGACACATCAGCTTCATTTATGAACTGACAAGCATGGCTGAAGTTTATTTAATCACAGTTAGAAGTGGCCACTTCACAATATACAGCTGTTAGGCTTTGGCCTAGAAAAAGAACTGCTACTTGCTGTAGCAGAGCTTCTCAAGAGAAATTTTTTATGTTAATAAAATATATAATTTTTATTTTGTATTTTCTGCATGTCACAGTTTTATTAAAAACACAACAATACCCAAGTATAATCACTGCCTTATTACTCAGATTTAACTGCATAATTTATGGCATGTTATGATCTTTATTCACAAAATATTTTCATTTTCTATAGAAACATGTGATTTTACTTATAAGTAAATGCAAGGAGTTTCTAATGTATATTTTAGAATGTGGTCCAACAGACAGAGGGAGAGGGAAAGTGAGAAAGAGGAAGAGACAGAGAGAGAAATATAGACATTCAGACAAAGAATCAGAAACCGAGAAACAAAAAGCCCCAAAAACTATTGTTCTGAGCTCTTGGCATAGGGGAATGAATAGCACATTTCATCTCTAAATTTTGTGTGTGGATGGTGATAAGTATTAAATTTTAGCCATGTAAGAAAATTGCTTGGAAAAGTTTTATAATCTAGCTTTATAAGATGCCAATATATTTCCTATAGGAGATATGGGGGGGGGGAGAGAAAATAAACTTAGACTGCATCATGTATACTGTATTTACTACCAGTATGTTTTAATGTTATAATGTTGTCTTTAAGAGAAATAACATTAATGATATATGATACATAGTGGATAATGTCCTTAGAAAATCCAAGCATCATCAGAATGTATTGAAACTTAAACAATTCACCACACACACACACACACACACACACACACACACACACACACACATATATATATATATATATATATATATATATATATATATATATAATGTCATAAAACTATTATGGTGGGAATTTGGCAGGAGGTATGGAAGAGAATTCCCGATTTTCATTATTACCATCTTTCACTTTAATTATCAGAATAATTTGATTTTTTTAAAAATAAAATGCCTCCAAGGGGACCCTAATACAGACTCTTATGCAGATAATAACACATTGGGAATTTCTCAAATTTCCTCTTCCATAAGTGCTCAACTACTACCTCATTGTCTAAAAGAAAAATGTTATATTTGCTTCACAGTGGTTCTTCTAAAATATAAAGGAAGCAACCTGACCAGTGTGGCTCAGCAGTTGAGCATTGACCTATGAACAAGGAGATCATGGTTTGATTCCCATTCAGGGCACATGGCTGGGTTGTGGGTTCAATACCCAGTGTGGGGAATGCAGGAGGCAGCCAATAAATGATTCTTTCTTATAATTGATGTTTCTATCAATCATTCCTCCTCACTTCCTCTCTGAAATCAATAATATATATATGAAGCATCCTTATTTGGAAGTGTTTTAAATTTGAATAGCAGTACAAAATTGCAATCCTCTCATCTAGAATAAACTTTCCTAGGCAACTGAATTAAATCTAATAATGTCCAAGTCATAAAAGAAGGAATCACTTATTGATCCATTGTTTCCCTTTACTAGATCAAATGTCAATTGAAAATGCTTTTAATGATGGTTGTAATTTAATATGGGAAAAATTCATGGCATGTGGCAAGGATTTAATTCTTGTTACTATTTGCTTCCAGTCATAACATCTTTATTTTCCCCTTTATTTTCATTTTTACTCTATGGATGTCCCCATTTTCCTCTCCTTTGCCCACCTTCACCTAATCCTCACCTTCTTCCCTCTGGTTATTGTCACACTGTTATCTGTGTCTAAGGGTTATGCATATATATTTTCCTTTACCTTCTTTAATCCAATAAATCTATACCTACTTTCCTCTTGGAGCTATCAGTATATGTTCATGCCTGTTTCTATTTAGTTCATCAGTATATTTTGATCATTATATTCCACATATAAGTGAGATCATATGATAATTATCTTTCTCTGATTGGTGTATTTCACGGTACATTCAACGTAATTCCTATTAAAATATCAATGGCATTTTTCACATATCTAGAATAAATATTCCAAAAATGTATATGGAACTTATGAAGACCCTCAAATAGCTTTAGAAATCTTGATAAAGGATAACAAAGTTGGAGGTATCACAATACCTGATATGAAACTATACTACAAGGCCACTGTAATCAAAACAGCCTGGTACTGGCATAAAAACAGCCATATAAATCAATGTAATGGAGCAAACATCCCAGAAATCAACTCACACCTATATGGTCAATTAATGTTTAACGAAAGAGTCAAGAACATAAGATGGAGTAGAGATAGTCTTTTCAATAAATGGCATTGGGAAAGTTGGACAGGCACGTTAAAGAAAATGTAACTATATGACCAACTTATACCATACAAAATAATAAATGCAAAATGTATAAAAGATGTAAATGAATGTAAATCATGAAGCCATAAAAATCCTAGAAGAAAGCATAGGTAGTAAAATATCAGACATCTCTCATAACAATATTTATGGCAATATATCTCCTATGGCAAGGGAAATAAATAAAAGCATAAATAAATAGAACTACATCTAACTAAAAAGCTTCTGCACAACAAAAGAAGCCATCAACAAAATGAAAAGGGAACCCACTGAATGGGGGAACATATTCACTAATGATACATTGAATAATGAGTTAATTTAAAAAATATATGAATAACTTCTACAACTCAACAACAGGAAGACAAACAATCCAATTATAAAATGGCTACTTATATGCTTTTAAATCATCTGATTTGATGCATGACCAGTCCAAGTTTCCATTTATTTAATCTATACTCTCTGTTGTGAAAATAATGGGAGCTTGTCCAAATTTTGAGTGTTTCATATGTATATAAAGATCATTTTTCATTTCTGCATTTTCAGATTGAGAAGGTCGAGTTACTTAAAATTCTTCCAAAACACACAATGTGCAAATGTCATATACCAATATTTTAAATATATATTTTACATAATGGAAAAATCGTTGAAAACCAAGGTTACTTGTCACATCCTTCTAATTAGAGGCTAGTTTATGACCCTATAATGTGATAACATTGTGTTGTCCTCTTTCTGAGTCATTCCCAATAGAATCAATTGGGAAAAATAATTATTTTGCAGAGATGATTTTAATATCAAAATGACACAAGAGTACTTTAAAATCTGAGGCAAATAATACACTACCATTTTCATCTTACTTTTACATTTATTACTTTGAGCTCCACAATAGCTTGGAAGTCTGGTTTAGCACTAGAATTACAGCCATTTACAGAAGAAACAAAAGCTCTGAAAATTTAAACTATTTATAGATACACTTAATAAATGCTTTTGAAACTTGAACTGAAATTCTAAACCTGAACCCAGTGTTCATTCTTTTTAATTATATTGTGCCATATTTTGGTTAATGCTTTAATGCAATGCCAATGGGATCTCAGGTATTACTGATCATATTACATAGCATCATCATTAAAAGAAAACAAAACAATTAGTACTAGCTTTCAAATATCATTACTGAGTTTAATTCAGCCAGACCTGTAAGAACATCACCACAGATATAAAAGACAAGCTTGAAGCTTTGGTAGCACTGTAATCCTTTTCAAAATTGAAAAGTGATTTGCAACATTTATCCTAAGTCTCATTTATTGCAACTGAATGTTATTCATGTTTGGTTGGTTGCTTAAGCAAGATAGGAAAATAATCTGTCTACAAAATTTGATAAAAAATAAATAAAATTTAAAAGGAAGAGGAGGCAACTGAAGTGTACTGTTAATGAGTAAAGAGAAAATTCAGAAGAAGCATTCCTGCAGGTTCTGGTCAAAAGTTAAATTTTGAAATGTCAATTTATAATTTGTATCACATTTTATACAAATACCTTATCAAATTATTATTAGTAGCTAACTGGTTATCTTCATGGAATATTTTACTTTTTATAGCAGATTTCGGAGATCAGTTTGTTTGCAATGTTTTAGCTTAGCACAAAATCCACTCAACAAATATTTGAAACAGGACTGGTACAGTATTACCTTGGTTTGTCTATAGTCATAGTATCAAGTGGGTATTTGGTTGCATTAGTTTCCTATTTCTACTGTAATAAATTACAAAAAAGTAGTTTACATTACAATTTATTATTTTTTGTAAATCAAAAGTCCATCATGGGTCTCACCAGAATGAAATAAAATATTGGCAGGATATTTAGGGGCTCCCCACCTTAGCTCCAGGAGCCTGTTCTCCATCATCAAAGCCAGCATGTTGTACTTCTCTAACCATTAATCTATAGTCATAGCTCCCTCTGTCCAAAGATAGAAAAGGTTTTCTAATTTTAAAAATTCATTTAATTAGATTGGCTCACCCTAACTAACCCATGATAATCTCCCCATCTCAAATACCTTAACCTTAATCCCATCTACAAAGTCTTTCTCCCATGTAAGGTAATATATTCACATGTCCTGGGGATGGAAATGCAAGCAATTTTAGGAGCTTTTTCTTATTCCTACCACAGTGGTAGAGACAAAATTAGAATTTAGGACTTTTGATGTTTATCAGAGTGTTTGTGTCATAGGACACATTCAGTAAGTATGAGATAGAGACCAGGCTCTATTGGACAAGGAGAGACTACCACTGCTGTGGGCACTCCCTGGACTGCGGGACTCGGGCATGGAGCCTATGCCATTTTGAAGGGGAGAGAGGCATTTTCTAGGAACTCATTATTAGACTTAATAAATGAATTTAAATTATTAGACTTAATAACTTATCAAAATTATTAGACTTAATAAATGAATTTATTAGACTTAATAAATGAATTATCAAAAATTATTAGACTTAATAAATGAATTTGGCACTGTAACAGGATACAAAGTTAATGTTAAGAAGTCTATGGCATTTCTATACACCAAGAGTGAACTTACAGAAAGAGAGACTAAGAAAACAATCCCATTTACCATCAAACCAAAAGAATTAAGATACCCAGGAATAAATTTAACTAAGGAGGCAAACTACCTCTACTTAGAAAACTACAGAACATTGAAAAAAAAGAGATAGAGGAAGATATAAATGGAAGAGCATACCGTTTTCATGGATTGGTAGAATCAACATCACTAAAATGTCCACACTACCAAAACTTCATCTAGAATAAAAAAAGACCTTGACTAACTGTAGCAATCCTGAGAAAGAAGAGTAATGTAGGAGGGATTGCAGTACCAAATATCAAGCTGTATTGCAAAGATACTGTTCTCAAAACTGCCTGGTACTGGCAGAAGAACAGACATAGAGACCAATGGAATATAATAGAGAACCCAGAAATTGATCCAAACCACTATGCTAAATTAATATTTGACAAAAAAGGACAAGAGCATACAATGGATTCAAGACAGTCTCTTCAATTGGGAAAATTGGTTGTATATCTTCCTTTTGTTAAGTTGTATGAGTTCCCTGTAAATGTTAGAAATTAAACCCTTATTAGAGATAACGTTGGCAAATATGTTCTCCCATGCAGTGGGCTTTGTTGTTGTTTTGTTGATGGTTTCTTTTGCTGTGCAGAAGCTTTTTATTTTCATGTAGTCCCATTTGTTTATTTTGCCTTTAGTTTCTATTGCCCTAGGAGCAGTATCAGTGAAGAAATTGCTTTGGCATATGTCTGAGATTTTGTTGCCTGTGGATTCCTCTAATATTTTTATGGTTCCCCAACTTACATTTAAGTCCTTTATCCATTAAGAGTTTATTTATGTGTATAGTGTATGTTGGTGGTCCAGGTTCACTTATTTTTTGGATATATAAAATGACTCCTTTAAGGAACTTTGAGAAAAAACTATACTCAAACAATTATCACCCCTTCAAGAAAACCTAAGGAAAATATAACAAGGCTAATCATATTTATCTGTTATCTCAGGCTGAGTAAGACATGAAAATAAAAATTGGCCCATCAGGAACAAGGGACACTGAAAAAATCCACCATTCCAAGTAATTCCCTATGTATAACAAGGTCCAGATACCTATAACCACTTGCCATGTCTACAGAGGAGGCTGTGGAGAAAGGGTCAGTAGCATAGGAAACAAATCTTGTACCAACAGGGTGTGCTTATGTTAATAATTAAAATAAAATAAATGAGATGTGAAAAGGAGATATGTGTGTGCACAAGTTTTCTTGTTTCTAACTCTATCTCTCTCCCTTCCTCTCTGTAAAAAATCAATTTATATATATGTTTATTTATTTAAAAGGGCTTGGGGTCTTGAAGAATTGGGGGCCAAACTTGCAGGATCACAGATAAGCAGATATTAGTGATAAAGTCTGAATGAGGAAGGAGAACTTGACAAATTTCCTGGGTTACCAATTTTCTGATTACCACCTGAAAGGAGTAAAAAGGCTTACCATTTCTGCGCATGTGGAGGAGAAGACTTAAATACTGAGAGGTCTGTTGCAAATGTGGTGATAATACTATGTACAAAAGAACTCATAAATCCCTAATGGGTTTGGCTCAGTGGGAAGAGCGTTGGACTGCAGACTGAAGGGTCCCAGGTTTGATTTCGGTCAAGAGCAGGTACCATGGTTGCAGGCACATTCTGAGTAGGTGGTGCGCAGGAGGCAGCTTATCGATGTTTCTCTCTCATCAATGTTTCTAACTCTCTATGCCTCTCTCTTTCTTTTAAAAAAATCAATAAAATACATTTTTTAAAAGAAGAAGTCATAAAAAATTACTTCCATACCACATAACTTATATTGTGGTTTTTTTGTATGTCATCCTATATTGTAAGCAAATGAAGCCCTCAGAGGGACCAATAATATTTCTCCTCACACACCCAAGTACTAAAATAATGGTGTTTGGTGGCCACAAACCCTACACTTATTAGATCACTTTCTTATACCTTAATTATATCTTAATCACTTAATCACTTGATTATTTCTAAAAACTTGGGGTGAAGCAGTGGCCTACCAAAGATGGGGTAATAGAAGTTTTCTACTCTCCATGTAGGCAATAAAGGGAAGCATATCTTAATGAAAGATAAAGCTGAGTGATATCTGCTCTTATTTTAAATATCGTCTTCATGCCTTTGTACTTGAACATTTTTTAGCAATGCCAGTGAAAAAATACTCTCACATACTCTACCCCCAAAATAATCTTTTTGTGTGCTTAGTGTTTATTAAGTTTCTTAGATGTGTGAGTTGAGTTCAAGTCCATTAATTTGTTCTTCTGCAATATCTAAACTGTATTAATACAATTGATAGTGTTTTCAACTCATAAGTTATAATTTTTATCTATAGAAGTTTAATTTGAATATATTTGTAATAATCGGTGTCTCTACTTAACTTTTGGAACATATGGAATGTAGTTATAGTAAATATCTTAATGTCCTTGTCTGTTAATTCTAACATCTGTATATATCCAAGGTTGATTTTGATTGATAAAATTCTTTTCTCTTAATGGTTCATATTACCCTGCTTCTTTGAATGTCTAGTTATTTTGCATTGAATGCCAGATGTTATGAATTTTATCTTCTTGAGTGCTGATATTTTTTATATTCCTATAAATATTATTAAGCAATGCTCTGGGGTGCATTAGTTATTTGGAAACAGCTTAATCCTTTTGTACCTTGCTTGGATTTACTAGGTGAGACTAACACTGTGTTCAGTCATTGCTAATTATTACCCACTGCAGAGGCAAAATTCTTTTATGCATTCAACAAAAATTTCCATGAATCTTGAGGTTTTCCAGTTTGGTTGATTGGGACTAGCCCTATTAGACAATGATTTCTTTTATCCGTGTTCATGGTTGTTCTCCCCAACACCCCTCTTTCTAAACTTAGGTTAGTTTTCTCACATGCATGCTCTGATCAGTAGTCTTCTGAATATTCAAGATATATTGTTTGCAGAAGTAAAATTTTCTCTGTACAAATCTCTCCTTTATGTTCTATGAGCAGTAGTTGCTTTTGTTTTGCTAGAATCTCAATAAATCTACTTAGTTTTGTGATTGAAGTCTGTCTCCATCTGGGTATTCCATCCCTGAAATGCAGGCTGTGAATTCTTACAAAGTAGGTGGGTTGGACAATTGTAGGGATCACCGCATTTATTTCTTATCTCTCAGAAACCCTTATCGTTCATTGCCTGATGTCCAGTGTTTTGAAAAACATTGTTTCAAATATGGTTTTGCCTTTTCCTTGTTTCAGGAGAGAGGTTGAATTCAGTCTTGGCTACTCATTTTTATTTGTAAGCAGAACTTTTAAGTCACAGAAAGTACAACTTTTTTTGTGGTTTGTACTAATTCTTATCTATAAACAATATGAATTATAATAGTTATTATGTTAGGTAGCCACATATTCGATCTCACTAAACCCTCATACCAACTTCACATAGTAACCATTATTGTCATTCCCACTGCTCAGATAAGGTAATGAATTTCAGTGAGGCCAAGTAGCTTGCTCAAAGTCACATACCCAGTAAGTATAAGAAGTCCACCTAAGACCTAATTCACACCTATCTGAAATTAAAGACCCTGATCTTAATAATGTCACTATCCTTTCATGACTGCCAACTGACCCATAATTTCTGTGTTATCACTAGTACAAAGACAATTGTTATCATTTTTATGTCATTTAGAAGTATGGATAATTTTTCTCTAGTGCGAAGTATAAAAGTGCTTATTAAGCCAAAAATAATCATCATACCAGCGATTTTGTATGCCTTGGGTTTAGATTTAAAAAAAAATCTAAATGTCATCTTGTCAAGCTCAAATACCAACATTTGTGTGTGCTGCTTCCAACAACACAACCTTTGAAAAGTTGTTTTTCTTTCATTGCAAAAGATACAAGATCTGTGGGAGTAACAGAATGCTAAATGTTGACTGGTGCCAAATGCAGGTGAAACAGCTTGGGAAAAACAAGTACCATTTGAAAGCTACACCTAGGACTTAGCAGTGTTGTGTCATTTTAGTCACAACAAGTTACCCAGATTCACTATAAAACTTTATTCCCCCAAATGAAGTGGTTTGGATGGAGATGGTAAATGCCACTAAACCAATTGATTCCAAAGTTCTAGCAATGTGGATGGAATGGTAAATGGAGTCAGGGATGTGGAGAAGGTACACAAGGACCCATCAGAGACTAGAGAGGTAGCATTGGGAAAGCAAGATCCAGCAGGCAAGTCTGAGAGGTTTAGGCCCAATGCCCTGTTGTACCTATCTTTTCTGTCTGAAGAGCTCACTGATCATATTACATAATTCATCTTTTTGTGTCTGAAAGTGAGAAGAGCAGGGAGAAGGGATGAAGTCTTTCAACCTCCAAATTATCCTAACACTTCTGCCAGGATGATATTTCTAAAACGTGAATCTGAGCATGTAGTTTCCTGACAATAAAAAGCAACTTTAAACTGTTTCTTTACTATGCCACATAAAGGCTTCTGTTCTCTAAACGTACCTTGCTATTCAATGCCAACATGCTTTACTTATCTGCTCTACCTCTCATTGGCATGGCCTGCCCCTCTCCTTATCTTCCTAGGAGAATATTCCATATCGTTCACATGACAATTTATTAGTAAAAGTCTCCTATTTGGTACAAATTTCTTTGACTTTCTCAAGGGAAGCCATCACTTCCTCCTTATTTCAATAATATACCTAACTCTTACCTCAGTTATTACATTTGCTAGAGGCCCAGTGCCTGAAATTCTTGCAACCCAGCCTGCACCCTCTCCAATCCAGGACCCCTGATTGCCCCTAACTGCCCCCTGCTGCTGGACAGGTCACCCTCAACTGCCCTTCTACTGGCCTAGTCACCCCAACTGTAACCCCCCACTAGCCTGATCACCTATTACTGCCCCCTCTGCCAGCTTGGTCACCCCTAACTGCCCCCCCGCACTGGCCTGGTTGCCCAGTTGTTTGGTCATTCCTCACTAACCCCCTGAAGATCTGGTCAAAGGCAGCCATCTTGTGAGGTTATGATGGTCAATTTGCATATTACCTTTTTATTATATAGGATTAAAATGCCAAGAAATGGAATCACACATGGAAGAGCTCTTAAAAAGCAGCTAGTTACCAAGGAAACTTTTCACTTAATAAATGTGGAAACCATATCCAAGAGACACTAATGCTAACATGCTCAAAATCATACAGTGAATTGATAGAGATGTAGAAACAAGAATTCAGGCCTTCTAATTTCTAGTCAAGGATAGCTTTTATCATACACAGGATGGCATATTTGATATACCCCAAAATATTTTTACATCACACTGTTCCATAAACAAATCCTTTACAAAGACCTTGCAGTTAACAAAAATTATAGAGTTGAGCCAGATGCAGAGCATGAGGAGTGGTTGGCATGGGAGTACACTGGATAGTAAATGTCCCATGTAAAATAGTCAGCCATCAATTGTTGGTTTTCTTTCTTATTTCTTTCTTTCTTTCTTTCTTTCTTTCTTTCTTTCTTTCTTTCTTTCTTTCTTTCTTCCTTCCTTCCTTCCTTCCTTCCTTCCTTCCTTCCTTCCTTCCTTCCTTCCTTTCTCTTCATCTGAGGATGTTTTCCATTGATTTTTATAGAGTGGAAAAGAAAGGGAAAAACAGAGAAAAATATCAATGCTAGAGAAACACATCTATTGGTTGCCTCCTGCATGTGCCCTGACCATGGCCTGAGTCTGAGAGGAGCCTGTGACCAAGGCACATGCCCTTGACCAGAATTGAACCTGGAACTCTTCGGTTAGCAGGCTGATGTTCTATCCACTGAGCTAAACCAGCTAGGATAATTGATGGTTTTCATATGGGAATATAGACCCAGTGTTTCTTAATCTTCTGATTATTCACACAGAGTCAGAAACCCAATACTAATGTGATCTATCTAGATGACAACAAATTATTTTTTTTCTTCATTTAAGTATTGAGCTGACCATTTTTCCCATGGGCAGCCCATACTGTCATTGAGACTATTTATAAATGTGATACTAAGGGAGCATGATTGACAATGAATAATGATAATATATAAAAATTGTAATACTGCCGAAACCAGTTTGGCACAATGGATAGAGCTTTGGCCTGCAGACTGAAGAGTCAAGGGTTTGATTCTGGTCAAGGGTATGTACCTTGGTTGCAGGCACATACCCAGTAGGAGGTGTGTAGGAGGCAGCTGTGTTTCTCTCTCATCGATGTTTCTAACTCTCTATACCTCTCCTTTCCTCTCTGTAAAAAAAAATCAATAAAATATATATATTTTAAATTGTAATACTTTATAGAAGCTCCAAAAATGCAACAGTTAGTAAAGTGATCACTGTAACTATTTTGCCATTTTTAGATGACAACTGATTTATGGTATAAAAATATACCATACATATATATCATGTATATAATTATATAAAATATTTATTCTTGCAAGATAGTTCACTTTAGTTTTCCTTAGTGAACTTTAATGCATTCAAAATAACAGTGTTTTATGAAGCAATTGATATGCAAACAACTTTTTGGTACTCATCTACCATTTATACAGATACGTATTTGCACTTTCTAATAACAATTTAAATCTGGCATTAGATTTTTACAGCAAGTCCTGAGTTACTTTTTCCTCTTTTTATATCAATAATTAAATGATATACATTTCAGCTTTTGTGTTTAACTATAAGGTATCTCATATCTTTGAATTTTATATTATCTTATTTTTTTATTTTTAAATTTATCTTTATTGTTGAAAATATTACAGATGTCCCCCTTTTCTCCACATTTACCCCCTTCTGAACTTTATAATATCATAATATACATTTTCTTCAAAAGTTAGGTAGAAGTACAAATGTATAAAGTGTGTGAACATTTAATTTTAGTGTAAATATCATTGAATTATAGATATTAGTAGTTCTCATGGTAGGAGTTTCCATGACACTTTCAGGAGGCCTGAAGTCAAAAAGCATTTTCATAATAACATAAAAATGTTTTTAGTATGTTTACATTTTTGATGATGATTGAAAAGCAATAGCAGGGAAAACTTTTGTGACATTAAAATAAATCAAGGATAGTATCAAACTATATTAATCTTTGCATTCCTCACAGAAGATAAAAAATTTTAAGTTCCACTTAAGAATTTCCTGATCAAGAATTAAAAATGTTTACTTTTATTAAATCTCCACCCTTGAATGCAATCTTTTAACATTTCGTGGAACAAAATGGGAAGTATACATAAAACAGAGTATTAAAAGTTCATTGATAAGGTTTAAGATTTCCTGTTGTAACTAACCTATAGGAAATTACACTTGTTGAATTTGGATATTTCAATATCCACGGAGAATGCCCACAATTATCATAAAAGTATTCCTTACTTTTTAAACTCTGTACCTATACAATGCCCAATTATCTTCATATATATTAGTGAAATCACTGTATTGCAAATGACTGGATGCACTTACTTTAATGAGAATTTCACGTATATCAATAGATATTTTTGTTTGCAAAACAGTTTATTTTTCATAAAGTATGGTATTTATGTTAATATGAAATGGATTTATTATTGATAGTTCTAAATGAACTGGTAAATAAAATCTTTTAAAATGTGTTTTAATTACAAATACAATAAATATGATAAATTTTATATAGACAATCTACATCAATAAAAGCTCGGTGGTGTCTCCATTTAAAAAATATAAAGAGGTATTAAGATAAAAACATTTGCGAATCACTATTATATATTAAATGATTCAATAAATATTCATTGAAAATATAATACTCTTGTCAAAGCTAGGGAATAATGTAGTGATCAAAACAGACATAGTCCATATAGTTATGGAAATGATGAGCTTGGTGGGAAATGCACAATAAACAAGTAACACATTCAACAAAAAATTAATCACAAGTTTTAAAAAGTGCTGTTTAAGAAATAACCACGGTATAATGTTGGTAAAAACAAAACAAAATCTTACCTTACCATGTCCTATTTTCCTCCTTCCATTCTCTCACATCTTTCACTACAATAACCTTGTAGCATTACAGCTTTTGCCTGCCAAGACTTTCCTTTCTATTCTACTGACTATTTCACTGTAATTATTTTTACTGGGATCCACCTGTGTAGAAGTGAGCATATGACTCAGCTCTAACGGGAGAAGTGTGCCATCTTATTGTCCAGAGTACTCAGGAAGAGATATATGACACAACTTGAACTAGAGAGGTCTTCTGCTGAACCCAAATAAGGACCATGTAAGCTTAGAAGCAGTACATGAAAAAAGAAATAAGGACAGAGAGAAAGATATATACAGATTAAAAGAAAGGCAGAAGTATTGTAGAGGGTTATTATTTTATTACTAGAGGCCCAGTGCATAAATTTTGTGCATGGGGGGGAGGTCCCCTCAGCCCAGCCTGCACTCTCTCCAATACAGGCCTAAACTGGTAGTTGGACATCCCTCTCATAATCCTGGACTGTTGGCTCCTAATCGCTCACCTGCCTGCCTGCCTGGTTGCCCCAACTGCCCCCCCTTACAGGCCTGATCACCCCACAGAGTCTGCTGTTCAGTCGTTTGGTCATCCCTCACTAACCTCCCTGCCGACCTGGTCATAGGCAGCCATCTTGTGAGGGTGTGACAGTCTATTTGCATATTATCTCTTTATTATATAGGATGAAAGCCAGTGTATTACATGTACTGTTTTTCTTTCCTTTTTTGTACAAGCTACCACTACTGCCTTAGCTCAGCTCATATGAATTTATTTTCTTTATTAAACACATTCAACATGAAGAAAGTACCAGGATAATTGTAGTAAACACAGATGCATTTATGATCCAGAATAAACAAATAAAGATACAAATAGTTGTTTTTAATTCTTTTCCCTTTCCTATTTTCTTAATGAAATCACTATCTTAAAGTTATTTACTAAACTTTGTCTATTTTTATACTTTTATATCATAAGGTACATATCAATGATTAATACATAATGTAGTTTCCGTGTTTAAAAGTTTATTAAATGAAATATACTATATATCTGTATTTTGTATTTTCACTTAGTTTATTTTTAAAGATTTTTATTTCTCAGAACTTTTTAAAACTGCTTTAGGGCTTCCTTATATAAATTTTCCATAATGTATTTATACATTCCTCTATTAATGTAAATGTGGAAATGAAATGGTAGGTCATAATGTACTCTGGGCATGGAACTTTCAACTTGATCAGATATTATTAAACATCTCTCCCAAATGGTTGTGACAATCTAGGTGCTAACTTAAAGTAGATGAGAACTTCTGTTTTACCAGTCCCTTATCAGTATTAATATAATCATCCTTTTTAAATTTCTCCTAGTTGAATGGAATGAAATACATCTGAAATGATTGACAGTAAATTGGTAAAAGGTGGTTATTTTAATAAAGTCAGATATTTCTTCTCTCTTGTTTGTATTTTCTCTTTAGTCAAAATATTTCCCTAGGAAAGAAATTTTTTTTCAATAATTCCATTAACCTCAGATTACCATAACCCTAAAGGGTGGATGTATTATTTAAAATTTAGTGAATTTCACAGTGTAGTAGAAAGAACATTTGCTTTGCAGCCATTACAGGCTTTAGTTCAATTTGTTGTGGTTGTTGTTAATCCTTACCTGAGGATACTTTTCCATTGATTTTTTATTGTTTAAATTATTACAAATAGTAAAACATATGTCTCTATTTTCCCCTTTTGACCTCCCCTGGCCTCCCTCCCTCCCCTGCATATGCTCTCAGCCCCCTAGTGTCTGTGTCCATTGGTTATGCTAATATGCATTTTTAGAGAGAGTGGAAAGGGAGAGAGAGAGAGAGAGAGAGAGAGAGAGAGAGAGAGAGAGAGAGAGAGAGAGGTGTCTTCCCATCAATTTATTGCCTCATGCACACTTCCCAACCAGGCCTGCAATTGAGAGTGCAACCCAGGTACATGCCCTTGACCGAAATTGGACCCGGACCCTTCAATCCCTGGACCAACGCTCTAGCTGCTGAGACAAACTGGCTAGGCAGTTCAAATTTTGTTCTCAGTATTTTCTGGTCATGTGTTCATATGCTGTTTCTGAACCTTAGTTCTTGCATTTAAAAATTGTAATAAATTTTAAAATTATTGTGTGGAACATATTAAGTGGTATATGTAAAGCAGATAGCATAGTTCTTAGCATTTTTAAATTAGTGAAACATTGTAGTTTTGTTATTGATTATATGCAGTACTCAAATCATACTGCACAGTCCACTGGGATGAGGATACAGTGCTGTGAAAGACAATGAAATCTCACAGGACATAACTGACAAGATAGCATAGGAAAAATCTCATGTAAGATTTGGGAATGATAGAGATATTGTCTTAAATTGTGTTTCCAGTAAAATCATTCCTAACAAATAGTAAAGTAAAATGATGGTTCTAGCAGATATGTTTTTTTTTGGGGGGGAGGGGTATGTCCCCAGAACATATGTTGTGCAAATCTACCTCTGTGGGTGTTTGTGCACATGTGTGTGCTTATATTCAATTTAGCTTGTTGTATTGCTCCAAAAATAACAGTGCTGAATACATTGTGATTTGAGTAGAATGGTGACAATTTATGATATTGAATAACTTTGGGCTAGGTTTCAGAAAATAGGACACTAAAAAGGTCATGTTTTACAGCTAAAATTTACTCTGCTATAATTTTGAATAATAAATCACTTTGGAACTTACCAAAAGTTCAAAGTCATATTTTTCTGTGGTTACTATAGTGAACAGCAAAGAACTTAAAGATTAATTGTAATACATTTAAAAATCAAACTAAATTATAAATTGTATAATGATTACACATAACATTTTGAATTTTTACTTATATTCAAGGATTGTGGTGTGCTAATGCATAAACAGAGATACATAAATAAAGGAACGAATTCCTGTTGTGTGACTCTTAGTGTAAAGAGCCTTTTAAATAACATTCTTTAATGATATTTAAAAAATAAACAAATAGAATTTACCTGGGTTTGAATTATATTCAGGAAGCAGTGGGAAAAAATGCAAGCCTTTAAAAAATGCAAACTTTTCAAAACAATGAAATTGCTTATGTAATGAGAAGTTGCATTTCAGCCCCAAAGAACTAACTTTGCTCTTGACTACAAAAGATCTCCGTAGGAATTTTGACCTTGCCGCCCACACTCTCATTCTGTGGTTTACAAATACCCTACATTCACAACTTCTTCTTTAGACATCCCTGCTTATTTTTTACTGATACTGGATATTCATTTCTCTTTGAAAAGTCCTTTCTAAATAGATGCTCATGTTTCCCATTTTTGAACAACTTTAGGACCACTTATAGATCATTACTCCACCATGATCATGTAAAATGTGTGTGTGTGTGTTCTTTTTGAAGTTTATGACATTCAACAATATCACCTCTAAATCTCCTTGTTTTTCCACCTACTAATTTATTGGTTAATCCCCAAATCAGGGGGTTAACATACTATATCTCATGGGCCAAGTGTATTTTGCCTTATTTTAGAAATCAATTTTTATTGGCATATGTCATGTTTGTTCACTTAATGGTGGCTGTATTAGTACCATATTTTTCGCACCATAAGACGCACCCAACCATAAGACGCACCTGGTTTTTAGAGGAGAAAAATAGGAAAAAAATATTCTGAACCAAATAGTGTAATAAAATATTTAATAAAGTATAACAGAATAATATTTGAACCATATAAACTGAACAGCAGTCAACAGTGGCATTGAGAACCATTATCACTGTCATTAACACATAAAGACAAAGGTTTGAGTACTCTAGTCTTCTGAAAACCCCAAGAACTCTTCTTCGCTAGAGTCAGAATTCATGAAGACGCAGGCACTTCTTCTATTCGGACCATAAGACACAGGCACTTTTCCTCCCACTATTTGGTGAAGAAAAAGTGTGTCTTATGGTCCGAAAAATACGGTAATTGCTTTTGCAGAACAATAAAAAATTTGAGTAATTGAAACAGAGATCTTATGACCTACAAAGCCTAAAATGTTTACTATTTGGACCCTGATAGAAGTTTGCTGACATTGAAGAATTCAGTACATTCTTATGTTTCTCCCCTTTGCAAGCCCTGTCATGGTCGTTCAGGTATAGGTGTTAAAATAACCCAAACAGTACTTCTTAGTCCTTTACCTTTTCCATTGACAAAGTTAACCATTTCTACTCTACTCCAGTGGCCTACCACCATGATTATTCCCTAGATCTTGTCAACACCTGAAACTGTTTCACTTATCTAGTTTTAAAATCAAATATATTACTCTGTCCACAACTATACTTATCTTTTTGTTATGGATAACATCATAGAAATGGAGTGAGGGATATTTACATAAAAGAAAATACCTGTATTCAAGTGACAAAGAAGTGTAGCCCAATAGGGAACAACATGAATAATGCAAAGACAGAACTTTTGGGAATATAAAGGTATTGAGCAATAGAGATGCCATGGATGGATCCTGAGAAGGAACTATCTAAAAGGTAAGAGGCCTAAGAGAATGCAGTATTGTAGAATCCATGGGAGGGTACTTGATAAGATAAGATTGTCAATAATGTTAAATGCTGCAAAGTGAAAATGTGTATGCATTGAAGTAAAATAGTGTCTTTGTCCCATTCACACTGGATAAAATGTTGCCTGAATATAAGAATCCCAGCTGATGTTTTTCTTCTCAAAGACCCTTGTTGATCAATGACTTTCATTATATTGTCCAAATTTATTTTTCCATGGGCATATATCCTTAATAACAAAATTACAATTTATAATCCACAGTTATGAAATCATGTGCATACATAAATGTTTTATGATAAAGTATTAACAATATTGAAAGAAAAAAAGAGGTGAATGCCAAACAATAAGGGGTATTATTATATTAGTCAGCCTGAACTAAATGCAATAAAATAACAGTAAAATAGAACAGAACAGACTAAAACATCTTGTGTGACTGGCCCTTCTGTCCCTCCCCTTACCTCAAGCTAACATTTACTTCTGTCCCTCCCCAAGAATTTACAATAATAAAATTGTGATATTCTCAAATTATTGGCTCTGAAACTACTTCTAAGCATATTGATAGGTTGCTTAGGTTTCTTAATGTGTAGGACTTTTTAAAAATAAAAAAGAGGTATAAAGACGTGGTAGAAGCAGCATTCATTCTTTTTTTTTTCTTTTTACATTTTATTGATATTTTACAGAGAGGAAGGGAGAGAGATAGAGAGTCAGAAACGTCGGTGAGAGAGAAACATCGACCAGTCACCTCCTGCACACCCCCCACCAGGAATGTGCCCGCAACCAATGTACATGCCCTTGACCTGAATCGAGCCCGGGACCTCTCAGTCAGTCCGCAGACCCGACGCTCTACCACGGAGCCAAACCGGTTCGGCAGCATTCATTATTTTAATCAGCATTTGTTGAGGGTTTATTATGTACCAGTCAGTCTGCGTTGTGAGGAGAGGGGCAACCACTCCAATGTACCACTCAGTTGGAAAATGCCAATTGAAGCTATGTTTTTTATTCATTCATACAGATGCTTGAAGGATGATTTGCTCCCTAGTTTAATAGAAACAGTGAATTATTTATGAAAATAATAACATAAAAGAAAATATTCATGAGACCATTGGATCAATAAATATTTAACCTCCTGTAACTACCCAAACTTCACTTCTGAAGGCTCCAATATCTCAAAAATAGGATGGAGAAAGTTTCAAGATGTGTTTCAAAGAGAATAGACTCATGTAAACTGAAAGCAAATCATCAGTTCCATATCAAATCAGTTTTCTTACTTAATGCTACAATAGATGGTAGATAAAGAACTATAACTCAATTCTGAGATGATCCACAGAACATGGCTGTGCTTTGGTGAGAGACAGGACTTCTGGAAAGCCTAAAAATAAAGATGTTGACAACTTTGGAAAGGAAGAATTTTCTTACCTCCTTGGAAGAGCTGGCTATAATAAGTTAATCTTTGTGTGAGGGTTGGGAATGCCTGTACAAAGCAGAGAGAACCAGTTGTCATTACTGTCAAACTCCATACAGGCATGTAATTCATCTGAGTTTTCTCTAAAGCATGTCAAAGAATCAAATAAACCCCAACATGCAGATACCTTAAGGCTGTGGTAAGCAAACTGCAGCTCACAAGCCATATTTGGTTATTAGGCTCCATGAGTGTGGCTCTTCCACAAAATACCATGGCATGGGTAAGTCTGTTTTGAAGAAGTGGCATCAGGAGAAGTTTAAGTTTAAAAAATTTAGCTCTCAAAAGAAATTTCACTCGTACTGCTGATATTTGGCTCTGTTGACTAATGAGTTTGCTGACCACTGCCTTAAGGGATTAGCCATCATTTATTGACTGATACTTTGGCAGAAAGGAAACAAGGAATTGATTATTTCATTATATATATCCACAGAGAGAGGGGGGGGGTAAGGCTGATTTGAGTTAATTATACTTTTCTTTATTTCTTGCTTATTAACTTTTATTTTTAAACTATTTTTCTATTACATTTATTTTCTTTCAAATCTACACTTTTTCCAATCCCATAATTTAGGCCATAATAATTTTTTTACATAGAATTAGGTCATTATTTCCCAAATGGTGTCCTGCCCCTCTCCAATTGCTTTCCACTGCCCAGGGATATTAGAGTAGCTTATTAGAGTTTGTATATTGGAATTGAAAAGAATATATAACGTTGTACATGCTTTTATTTACAGAGGTTGCTGTGAATATCTAAGTTTGCTCAAATGCACAGTCTAAATTAAAACCCGATTCTAACAATTTCCAGTGCAATGTACTTTGCATGGATTCATTTTGTTGTTGTTGTTACCCATCAGTGCTCTACTAAATCAGCCTCAGTCTCTCTTAAATCCTCTCTCTACTAATAAATAGAAGGCTGCTGAGTCCTGATTCTTCTAGGCTTTATCTGTACTTTAGGTTTCATACATTTGTATGTTTTTAGTCTTTGTAGCCTTCTCCCTATGCTACATTCTTTCATTAATGATTGTATCCTTTACTTTCTTTTGTGACAATGTAAATGTACCATATTTACATCCACAGGTCATTTTTCCACAATAAGAAAAGCTCTCTTTATGGTGGGTGTATTTTTTTTGAGGGCTAAAATCATTTTATTTATTTATTTATTTATTTATTTTAATTAAATTATTATCTGTGTACATATCTTACCATTTCCCCCCTCCCAAACATGCCCTCCCTCCCCAGAGTTTTGTGTCCATTGGTTATACTTATATGTAAGTATACAAGCCCTTCCGTTGATCTCTTATCTCCCCCGGATCTCCCTACCCTCCCTGCAGTAATTTGACAGTCTGCTTGTTGCTTTACTGTCACTATATCTATCTTATGGTTCATCAGTTTATAATGTGCTTTATTATCCACAAATGAGTGAGGACATATGGTGTTTCTCTTTCATTGACTGGCTTATTTCACTCATCATGAATGTTCTCCAATTCCATCCAGGTTGCTGCAAATAATGAGAATCCCTTTCTTTTTATGGCAGCATAGTATTCCATTCTGTAGATGTACCATAGTTTTCTGATCCATTCATCTGCTGACCGACAACTAGGCTGTTTCCAAATCCTAGCTATTGTAAATTGTGCTGCTATGAATATAGGGGTGCATATATCCTTTCTCATTGGTGTTCCTAGTTTCTTGGGATATATTCCTAGGAGTGGGGTTACTGGGTCAAATGGGAGTTCCATTTTCAGTTTTTTGAGGAAACTCCATACTATTCTCCACAGTGGTTGCACCAGTCTGCATTAACACTAGCAGTGCAGGGGGGTTCCTTTTTCTCCACAACCTTACCAACACTTGTCGTTTGTTGATTTATTAATGTTGGCCATTCTGAAAGGTGTGAGATGGTACCACATTGTTGTTTTGATTTGCATCTCTCAGATAATTAGTGACTTTGAGCATGTTTTCATGTGCCTCTTGGCTTTACTTCTGTCTTCTTTTGAGAAGATTCTATTTAGTTCCATTGCCCATTTTTTAATTGGCTCATTTATCTTCCTTTTATTAAGTTGTATAAGCTATCTGTAGATGTTGGATATTAAACCTTTATCAGTGAAAACATTTGCAAATATGTTCTCCCTTACAGTGGGCTTTCTTGTTGTTTTGTTGATGATTTCTTTTGCTGTAAAAAAAAGCGCTTTTTTGATGTAGTCCCATTTGTTTATTTTCTATTTAGCTTCCATTGCCCTAGGGGCAGTATCAGTGAAGAAGTTCTTTTGGCATCTGTCTGAGATTTTGCTGCCTGTGGATGCCTCTAGTATTTTTATGGTTTCCCATCTTATCTTTAAGTCCTGTATCCATTTCGAATTTATTTTTGTGTATGGTATAAGTTGGTGATCTAGTTTCAATCTTTTGCATGTATCTGTCCAATTTTTCCAACACCATTTATTGAAGAGACTGTCTTGACTCCATTGTATATTTGTGCCTCCTTTGTCAAATATTAATTGGGTATAGTGATTTGGATTGATATCTGGATTCTCTATTCTATTCTATTGATCTATATGTCTATTCTTGTGCCAGTACCAGGCTGTTTTGAGAACAGTGGCTTTGTAATACAGCTTGAAATCTGGTATTGAGATCCCTCCTACTTTATTCTTCTTTCTCAGTATTGCTGTGGCTATTCGGGGTCTTTTATTGTTCCAAATGAATTTTTGGAGAGTTCTTTCTAGGTCAGTGAAATATGCTGTTGGTATTTTAATGGGGAGTGCATTGAATCTATAAATTGCTTTGGGAAGTATGGACATTTTAATGATGTTGATTCTACCTATCCATGAACATAGTATATTCTTCCATCTGTTTACATTTTCCTCTATCTCTTTTTTCAGTGTAGTGTAGTTTTCAGCATATCGGTCTTTTATCTCCTTAGTTAGGTGGGTGTATTTTTTTTTATTGTTGTCATTAGTCCTCACTCGAGGATATTTTTCTATTGATTTTTTTAGGGGGAGTGGAAAAGAGAGGGAAAGACAGAGAGAAACATAGATGTTATGGCAACACATCAATTGGTTGCCTCCACCATATGCCATGACCAGGGCTCTGGCCAGGGAGGGTTCTGCAACCAAGGTCCATGCACTTGACCAGAATTGAACCTGAAACCCTTTACTCTGCAGACCAACTCTACCCACTAAGCCAAACAAGCTAGGGCATATGAGTGTGTTTTCACAGATGAATGTTGGTTTTGGCTTTTGAAAATGTAGCTTTTTGACAGCAGCATGTTCACAAATGTCTACTGCAGCCATAGGATTTATTGGAAAGGCTTTAGCATCTACAGAATAGCCCCACAAAGTCTGTTTTCATCAGTCTTTGTGAAAATTTCTCAGTGATGTTTTGGTAGATTAGTGTCCATCATTGTCTTAGGAAGAAACACTCAACATTCTGAACACTCATAACAGTTTGGTATCGATGTGATTTTTTGTTTATTATTAACAGAATTCTGCAAAATATATGATATCAGATCAACCATAGTGCAGGAAAATTCATTAATCAAATTATGTGGATATTAGGCATCTCTTAGTGGATCAAGACTTATTTCAATTCATCATCTATGAGGTCCGTGTGTGCCAATTCATCACTATTGCAATCTTGTCAGTTTGTACCTTCATAAATAATTATTTCCACATCCAGTCTTCTAAGGGGCTTGGCAGGGTATCTTACCAGCTGGTCCACATTAATGAAAAAACAAACTGCTTATGATCTATGGCTATGGTTCATTCTAAGCTGAGTGATGTCACACTTACATGCATGGTGATTATACTGTTTGAAACTGCATTTTCCCATGCACTTTATAGAAAACTAATTTTATTTTGTTAGGAATGACTAGCAGATTGCCAACCTAATAATTGAAAAAAACAATAGGTTATTCATATCTGTGATTACACTAATAGAAATAGATTGTTTGACAGAATCATCATCTCTAGTTCACTTTATGCGTTGTGACTACTATTTATGTGCATGTTGGAATCAGAATATCATGGCCAGATACCAAGAAAGAAACCATTATATTCCTTTTTTTCAAGGCAAATTGTTCTCTGTCTACACACTCAATAAAATCATGTCAAGATAAAATCAGGGTTGTTATTCTCCATATATCCTGCGAGTATAACTTATTTTGATATTAATAGAAAGATCTCTAGAAAAGTAGGAACATGTGGCTACATAATTCTATGATGTTTTTATGTGAACAGATGTATACACATACTTCTGATTATTTTCAAAGAAAAGATGAACTTTTGTTTTAGATAAGTTTATATTAATCATTTATTCTCTGTGTGGAGATTATATATATATATATATATATATATATATAATGTGTGTGTGTGTGTGTATTCCACTAGAAATAGAAAAAGTCAAAATGACATTACTTTTGTTAATATGTCCTAACCATGAGATTTCTTATTACCTAAAAAATGTCATCACATCTCAATCCGGTACCAGCTATATATAGGCAGGAGATACAAACCAAAATGATTGCCTCTAGCAGATGTTATTGCATTTCATCCATATCATCTTGACTTACTTTGGAGTTTCCTGCGGACAGTTCTAATACAGCAATGACTTCCTACATCTGTCTGTTTGAGAGTGTTATCTTACCATCCTCCACATTGGTAGATTATGCTTGATGGAAGTTAACACACTGGTACCTACTCTGAACAAATGAGGGATAGGAATTGCTGAATAAATGTCCCAGCTTCCTCACTCCTTAGTAGGATAATTCTCAAATGTTATTTTAAAATATATTGTTATTTATTTCAGAGACAAAGGGAGAGGGAGAGATAGAAACTTCAATGATGAGAGAATCACTGATCGGCTACTTCCTGCATGCTCCACACTGGGGATTGAGCCTGCAACCCCGGCATGTGGCCTGACTTGGGATCTAACCATGACTTAGTGTTCATAGGTTAATGTTCAATCACTGAGCTGTGCCAGCCAGGCATGGAAACTACAGTTTTAATCACTATATTGCTCCTAAAATAGATTCTTTGTAATCCAAATAATTGTTACGCATGGAAGGACTGAAAAAAGAAAGAACCTCCGAATACCCACAGCAATCCTGAGAAAGAAGAGCAAATTTGGAGGGATCAGAATACCAGATATCAAGCTATATTAGCAAGCCACAGTTCTCAAAACTGCCTGGTATTGGCACAAGAACAGACATATAGACCAGTGGAACAGAACAGAGAACCCAGATATTGACTCAAGCCATTATGCTCAACTAATACTTGACAAAAAAGGCAAGAGCACACAATGTTGGGTCAAGACAGTCTCTTCAATAAATGGTGCTGGGGAATTTGGTGAGATATATGCAAAAAATGAGACTAGACCACCAACTTACACCATACACAAAAATAAACTCAAAATGGATAAAGGACTTAAATATAAATGGGAAACTATAAAAAAATTTAGAAGAAAAAAATAAAAAATAAAAATAAAATTTAGAAGAGTCCATAGGCAGCAAAACATCAGACATGTTGTAGCAATATATTTAACAATACAGCTCATAGGGCAATGGAAACTAAAGAGAAAATAAACAAATGGGACTACATCAAAATAAAAAGCTTCTACACAGCAAAAGGAACCATCAACAAAACAACAAGAAAGCCACTGCATGGGAAAACATATTTACCAATGCTATTTTAGATGAGTGTTTAATCTCCAAAAGTTACAGAGAACTCATACAACTTTAACAAAAGGAAGATAAATAATCCAATCAAAAAATGGACAAAGGACTAATTAGGCTCTTTTCAAAAGAGGAAATGCAGAAGACCAAGAGACATATGAAAATATGCTCAAAGTCACTAATCATCTGAGAGATGCAAATCAAAAAACAACAATAAGGTGCCATCTTAAACCTGTAAGAATGGCTATCATCAACAAATCAACAAAGACAAGTGCTGGTCAGGATGTGGAAAAAAATTAACCCATGTGCACTGCTGGTGGGAATGCAGACTGGTGCAGCCACTGTGGAGAACAGTATGAAGTTTCCTTAAAAATTTAAAAATGGAACTCCCATTTGACTCAGTAATCCCATTTCTAGGACTATATCCCAAGAAGCCAGAAATACCAATCAAAAAGGATATATGCACCCCTATGTTCATAGCAGCACAATTTACAATAGCTAAGATTTGGAAAAAGCCTAAGTGCCCATCAGCAGATGAGTAGATTAAATGACTGTGGTATATCTACACAATGGAATACTAATCCACTATAAAAATAAGGAACTTTCACCATTTGCAACAGCATGTATGGAATGACAAGCATTATGCTATGCAAAGTAAGCCAGTTGGATATATATATTTTGATCTCACTCATTTGTGGGATATACTGATCGACATAAACTGATGAACAAAAAATAGATCCAGAGACAAATGGCAGGGGAGGAGTGGGAAGTTAGAGATCAATCAAAGGACTTGCATGCATGCATATTACCATAACCAATGGACACAGATATTGGGGTGATGGGACTTTCCCACAGGGGTGGGAGTGGCTGGGGGGGTCAATCGGGGAAAAGGAGACATTTGTAATACTTCAAACAATAACAACAAAATAAAAATATGAGCTTAAAAAAGGGAAAAAATGTTTCAGTACCTAAGATTTGATTGACTCTATACACAGAGAATACTGAATAGGGCTAGTATTTCTGAGAACCATGTAAATTAATTTAAGAACACTTAGGGTTTCAGTATACTAAAAAAGAGTGTAGTTAGCAATGAAATTCCAGGACTGTTACTTAGGATTTGCAAAGGAACCAACAGCAAACTACTTTGGCCATTCATTCTTTACAATGTTTCTGAGAGTGGCAATGAAGGACATTAGTTCTTCCTTCTCTCCCTTCGTAAAATCCCAACCCTAGTTACTTTGCAAAATAAATTTGAGAGCTTTAAAAAAAGCTGCTGTCTAAGATATACCTTCCAGAGGTACTAAACCAATTGGACTGGGATAGGGGACAAGGCATGGGTATTTTTAAAAAGTTCCCTCAGATGATTCTAATGTGTAGCCAGAGTTGTAATCCATTGCTCTATCAGATCAACTTGAAAAATTAAGAAATGTAATTATGCATGCTCTTTAGGCAATGGTAGTCTATATCAATCTTAAAAACATACTTTCATAATTTATGTTTTATGGAGCTCATACTCTATATTATAATATCAATTTTGAAGTATGAGAGTGCAAGAGGCAGCCAATCAATTATTCCTTCTCATGGATGTTTCTATCTCTCTATCCCTCTCTTTTTCCTTCTCTCTAAAGTCAATTAAAATCATATATATATATATTTTTTTTTTTAATTTTTGAAATAAAAAATCATAACTAATAAATACTAATTATTTTTAATAGAACTTACCTCCGAAAATAAGACCTACTTACTGGTTTCCTTCTGAGTGAAATATAAGGCATCCCCCTGAAAATAAGGCCCCCAGGATCTGTCTCAGAATGAAAATTAATTTACCATAAACTGGTCTCTAGGGCCGCCCCAACTGGCATCTAGCAACTAGTGATGTTACGCGGAGTCCTGATGTCACTGCTGTGTGAATGGAGAGAAATCAGCATGGAAACTTTGTGAAACCTAAACTGCAACAAGTTGTGACTTATGTGAAGAATTCATGAGAAAATCACTGACAGTTGCATTGCAAATGCACTGCGAGCAGGCTACCTTGACAAGAAGTGCTCATTTAAAGACAGTGCTATTGCTAAACATGAGAGATTTGGTCCACTGATTCTGAAAGAAATGGAGTCACAAGAAATTCACCAGGAAATTCAGGAATTGGATTGTTATGATGATGTTCCAGAAGCTGATGACATGATTGTCATTGAATAAATGAGTAAATTCTTGATACTGTAGGATTCACAGTTTGTCTGGTTTGTGTTGACAACTACCGTAGTACCGTACCGTATACAGGTAATAAATTTCCTTTATTTTCATTTAACAATAAATGTGTACCATATTCTTCTTCATGGAAAAATAAGACATCCCCTGAAAATAAGACCTAGCTCATATTTGGGAGCAAAAATTAATATAAGACACTGTCTTATTTTCAGGAAAACAGGGTATTATTCTTCTGAAGTTTAAGCCCATCCAGCTCTCCTCATATAAACACTACTATCTCTAAACAGGAAAGTTCATATTGTCATAACATTTTATATCATATATTAATTTTGAGGGAAATTAAGTCTCAATTTTATAATTCCCATTGTATAGAGCATATATTTCACATGTTAAAGAAACACGTGTGGACAGTTGATTGTTTTTTCTCAAAAGTTATGACAACTAAAGGGAGTATTAACAGTCTGTGTCTGTCAGTCCAAAAGAAATATTTTCAATTATATTCTGCATTAAAATAGTTTCTTCTGTTTTACCAAGCAATCTTTTATATCCTCTACATTAATCAATTTTTAGTTACCTGAATATGCCTATGCATAAATATCTTGCTTTATGTGGATTGAGGTCTTTGTAGAGAAGCATCACTCTTAATATAATAGGCCTCCTTGATATTTCATGACAATACAAATTAAATATAAAATCAATTTCTGCATACATTTACATACTAAATAAAAGAAAGAAGTTGAGTGTAATACATATAAGCTATATATTGTTAAAATTTTGTATTTTGAATGTTTACTTATAATAAGAGTATCATTATGAACACAAGTCTTCAGAAAACACAGTGAAGATATCTATTGAGAACTAAGTCAAATTTATTTTACAAAACACAGCGCTTTTCTTCTTTCTTTCTTTGTTTCCATATCATGCATATCTTTCAAAGTACTTTGTAATTGGTGTTATTTTCCTGTTCCCCAATATACCTGCTCCTTAGAGATGAATGCACAGAGGAACACAGGACGATGTCTAGGTTTAAGAGCATGATTTGTTAAAGATTGAATATTTACCTGGCTTATGAGCAAGAGGCCAATCTAAAATGAAAATCAGTGCAGAACAAAAGAAAAAAGAGGTATTTCAAGACACTATTCATAGATGTTAACAAAAATGCCATGAAGAATGTGTTTCATTGTCATTTTCATTTATGAGACCTGCTTTGTTCTGTGTTCTGACTCTCTCAGAAACTGCGATGAGGAGACTCAGGATAGGTTTGAATTAGCTTGTGCTTACTTCAGTGTTTTAATTCATTGGACTTTAGGAAACACAGTGGAAGAAAATTATTGACCTGAGCTATGTCTTCTTTGCTGTGTCATTGCAGCCCTTCTAGGATACCTAGGAAAGAATCACTCCTGGGGCCTGGAATCAACTTTTATTGTTACTTGATTAATGCTAAGAAGACATTGTTTATTTCTGCCAGTGAAGCATGTGCTCCAGTTATTTTTTTCATAGTTTTAGAGCTGACCTGTTCTTTTGGCTGAGAATTTGCTAGAAGGGATTAAGATGCTAGGCTCTGGAGTCAGGAAATCTAGGATCAAATCCTGGGTGACTTTGGTCAGATCAATGAACATTTCTGTGCATCCATTTCCTCATCTGTAAAATAGATGTAATAGCCCAATTGACATGGCTCAGTGGTTGAGTGTTGACCTATGAACCAGGAGGTCACTGTTCGATTCCAGGTCAGGGCACATGCCCAGGTTGTGGGCTTGATCCCCAGTGTAGGGCTTGCAGGAGACAGCCAATCAATGATTCTCTGTCATCATTGATATTTCTATCTCTCCTCCCTTTCTCTTTGAAATCAATAAAAATATATTTTAAACATAAAATGGCTACAATATCTCATAGGGTTGTGGTAAGGATTAAATTATTTAATATATGAGATGCACTTATGAACTACTTATAAAATTATAAGAAGTATATAAGAACATTATACATTACATGACCTTCTCTTTCTCATCTTTCTCTTCTAATCATTACCAAACCCTAAAATATTATTCTTCAAGCTCTAGGTGGCCAGTCATTAGTGGTTTGAGGAATCAACTTGGTAGGATGTAGCCTCTATTATTATTATTCAATTGAAACAAAATAGGAAATACCAGAACGCATCACATGAAATTCTAGTATTGTTTCATGAAATATTTGATTCAACTATGAGTATGTGAATGTTCACTCGCAATTTGAAATATATTTTATTCAGTCTATACATTTTATATCTCCCACCAAATAAGAGGGAAAAGGGAAGATTTTGTGGAATATGCAACCATTTCTCTATTCAAAACATAATCAAGGTATATGATGCTCTAGTTGATAATTATGACTTTCTTATAGAAGTGCTTCTAAACTAGTTATATTTGTAGAGGGATACAACTTAACTCATTTACCCATTGTCTATTATATAAAATCCTAGTGAGGCTGTGGGGGAGAGTAATAGGGTCTGGCATAAATTCCCTGCATGTTTGAGAATCACTGCACTAGACAGTAAGTTCCTTAACATGCAGCACCCTTCTTTATGTGTTGTTTTTTCCCCCTAGTACTCCACACATTGAAGTGCTTAAGAATGCTGATAACCCTTAAAGAAGAAATCCATTCATATAATAAATCCATTCATTGAATAACTACTACTGGGGCAAAATAAGTTCTACAAGCAATCTAATCTAAAGGAAGAAAGTTGTCAGATCTGAACAACAGTGAATATTTGCAGGGTAAAAATAACCATGCTTCTTTCTAAGGATGCTGTTCTTTATGATGGATGTTAGCAGTTCTCCTTTCCCAGACAGTCTCCAGAAAAGACATTGCTATAGTCAGAAATGTGTCTGGCTGTTATCTTGGTTGGATGCAAATGCAAGTGTATCTTGTTTTATACCAGAAATAAGTGCACAAAGAATACTTATTAGTTATAAAAGAATTTACAAAAGTAAAAACTCTAAAGTAAAATAACTGTGAATTGTGAATAACTTCTGATGACTTTCTCAAAATTTCCTTCTACTTCCTTTGAAGTCTTATCTCTGTTTAAATATAAATAAATTTGCATTTATGGTAATCATGTAGTTTAACAAACTCATCTTTACCTGAAAATGCAGGGCCTCAAAGTTCCTCCAACGTATTTCTTGGACTTTCCCCCAAAATACATTATATGTCCTAACAGATGATCCTTTCAGGATCTCCCTATCAAGTTGTTCTGATTTACAGTCAATATTCAAGAAGCCACATAAGAACAGCATCTCACCCTTGCCTCTGCTATTGGCACCTCCACATGTGATTATTTGTTTCTAGGGTAGATCCCTAGGTGCTTCCAAAGTGGCGAACCCTGGATGGAGTCACATACTGCTGGACTATTGCAGTTTCTACTGCATGGACCCCGAACCCTGTTCTCTTCCCAGTGATCCCTACACTGGGCTGCATCATCAGACATGAGGATTGATGAGGAGCTGCTTTGGCCCTTATGCATTTGAATCCTTTTCATCTTCCTGAGTTTCTCTATGAGGTGCCTCTCTCCTGAGGTGTCAGGAAGGACTTTGTAGCACTAAGTCTACTGTTTTTCAAAAGGCACCACGGGAATTGTAACTAGACCTCAAGGGCTTTGCTAGGGCCTAGAAAAAGTTTAAGATATGAACCTCTAAAAAATCCTAAAATATAAAAAGTCAACTGAAAAGTAAAAATTAACATCTGCGTACTCGCTCTGATTGGCTGGTGGGCATGGCTTGTGGGTATAGTGGAGTGACAGTTAATTTGTATATTACTCTTTTATTAGATAGGATGAGTTTATTTTTGTGTATGGTGTAAGTTGGTGATCTAGTTTCATTTTTTTACATGTATCTGTCCAATTTTCCCAACACCATTTACTGAAGAGACTCCATTGTATGCTTATGTAGCCTTTGTCAATTATTAATTGGGCATAGTGGTTTGGACGATATCTGGGTTCTCTGTTCTATTCCATTGATCTCTATGTCTGTTCTTGGGCCAGTACCAGACTGTTTTGAGAACAGTAGCTTTGTAATACAGCTTGAAATCTGGTATTGAAATCCCACCTACTTTCTTCTTCTATCTCAGTATTGTTGTGGCTATTCAGGGTCTTTTTTTATTCTAGATAAATTTTTGGAGCTTTCTCTCTAGGTCTGTGAAATATGCAATTTGTATTTTACTGGGGAGTGCATTGCATCTATAGATTGCTTTGGGTAGTAAAGACATTTTAATGATGTTGACTACTAATCCGTGAACATGGTATGTTCTTCTATCTGTTTATGTCTTCCTCTGTCTCTCATTTCAGTGCCCTATAGTTTTCTGGGTATAGGTCTTTTACCTCCTTAGGTAAGTTTATCCCTAGGTATTTTCATTTTTAGAGAGATGGTAAATGAGATTGCTTTTTTAGTCTCTCTTTCTGTAAGTTCACTATTTGTGTACAGAAATTCCATAGATTTATTGGCATTAATTTTGTATCCTGCTACATTGCCAAATTCATTTCTTAAGTCTAATAAATTTTTATGGACTCTTTAGTTATTTTATGTATATATTGTCATCCACAAATACAGTTTTATTTCCTCTTTTCCAATTTGGATTCCATTTATTTATTCTTCTTGTCTAATCACAATGGCTAATACTTCCACTACTATATCAAAAAGGAGTGGTGAGAGTGGGCATCCCTAACTTGTCCCTGTTCCTAGGGGAAATGGTTTTAGTTTTAGCTGATTGAGTATGATGTTGGCTGTGGATTTGTCATATATGGTTTTTATTATGTTGAGGTATGATCTTTTATTCCTACCTTGTTGAGATTTTTTATCAAGAATGAGTGTTGGATTTTGTCAAATGCTTTTTCTGAATCAATTGATATAACTATGTGATTTTCATCTCTCATTTGTTCATATGATGTATCACATTTATTGATTTGCAGATATTGTACCATCCTTGTATCCCTGGGATAAATTCTACTTGGTCATGGTGATGATCTTTCTGTTCAACTGCTGGATCTGATTTGATAGAATTTTGTTGAGGATTTTGGCATCTCTGTTCAATGAGAGATACATTACATTGGCCTGTAATTTTCTTTCATTGTGTTGTCTTTATCTGGTTTTCGTATTAGGTTGATGCTGCCTTCAGAGAATGATCTTGGAAGTGTTCCGTGAGGGTGTGCAGAGCTCATTGAATCCGCTTGCTCGCCTCCCTTGGTGACTGGTGTTCTGGGGTTCACAGATGTTCACTGGGTGCCATAGTTGTAGATTTGTGTTTTTTTTTCAGGTTTTGGATAACATCCACTTTCCCCTCCAACATGACACACTCTCTGCATCAGAGCCAGTCACTCCAGGAGTCAGCAGTGGGGGTTGCCTAGTCAGGAGAATTCCACCTGGCAGTCCCCCACAGTCTCCTGGAGTATACCTGTCCCTCAACTCACCAACAAACACTCCCCTTGCGACCACACACTCTCCCTTTGTTCTCTCACTTACACACTATCTTACAGTCTGTCTTCCAGTAAGCAGCTGTCTTCCCTTCTCCTTTTTAGCACTATAAATGGTTGAAAAGTATACTAGTAAAAAGAATAATGCTCTATGACTAGTAAATTATGTAAAATTCAAATGCCATTGCCCAACAATGAACTTTTATTGCAATACAGCCATCCCCATTCTCTTATGTATCATCTATGCCATGCTACAATAGCAGAGATGAGTCATAATGACAATGACCATATGGCCTGAAAAGACTGAAATATGTATTACCTTATCCTTTGCAGAAAAAGTGTGCTGATCTCTGGCAGAGAGGAAAATTAAAATAATTACCTTTTTTTTTTACCACTTCCTTTTGTTCAGATGAAGGAAAACATGAAGCATTTGAAAGCAAGAAGGTTCTAAGCATTCATAAGACCTCACTGGGCCTTGAGTGCAAGTCCTGCCCTGGTTTCATTTATATTTGGGCAGCCATGGCACCAGATCATTCTTGCTCAAACAACTCCCTTGCTACCCCCACAGTTGGGAGCCCTTTGGTGTTGCTTGACAGAGATAAGAGGAAACACATATATCTTCCAGTGTCCTCATTGCTAATTGCAGATTAAGATATATAAATGCTACATAATTTTGTATATTTAAGGTTATTTCCACTTCTCAATTATATAGAGAGAGTATTCTCTAATTAACTGATATCTCCATCTTTAGACAACACCACTGATGGATACTAAATGGCATTTGTGATTAAACCAACTTAATTTACAAATTTTGGATAATAAGTATTCCCTATTTTTTCTAAATCTGCATGTCTGTAGGCATGTTTGTCATCTCATCTATTAATTGGCAAGTTTCATGTGTTCTTCAGAATATAAGGACGAATAACGACACCCCCCCCCCGTTCTTAAGGAGCTCACAGCCCAAAAGAGAGACAGACATTTATCTTCTATGTTCTAATTGCATTGTTAATCTTCTAAATCCAGCTTCCTGAGACCAGAGAGAGAAAACAATAACTTATGTTTGAGGAATGACACTAGCTTTGGCTTAGAATATCAATTGTATTTTAATAGGAAATGGGGGAGTGAGGGGAGGTGGAATGATCACCACCAGGAATTTGAAAGGACATTTAAAATTATGTCCTATAAACGACCAGGGGTGCTCACTAACTATAGTGTCCAGAGAGTGATATGGGAAGGTGATTTAAAAGGAGAGAAAATGACAAAAGAAAGGGGGAGGCATGCTGGGGCCCCAAAGAGAAAAAATATGTTCAGATAATGGAAGGTCTTGAATAGTAAGACAGGTATTTTAGATTTTAGGACATTGATGATTTTTTAAAATCTCAAAAAATTTAAGCCCAGGAACAAAATAATTCAACTTTACAATTTAGCCTAACTATTTAGAAAATGGCACTTCCCTATTGAACAATGTTATATATCAAGTAGCATTCTGTTTTAATAGCTTTTATAAGGCTGTAACAAACAACTCTAAATCTTAGTGGCTTACAATAGTTGATTGAGATTTTTCTTTAACTGCACATTTCTTCCATGGATTGGCTATGATGTTTTCTGTGCCTTCTTTGTTGTCCAGACCCAGCCTGCATGAGTAGCTTCTATCTGAGCCATTCTGGATTCATGTAAACAGGACAAAGAATAATGACAGAACCAAGTGGTGACTCTTAAAGATTTTCTTCAGAGATTGCTTGTGTTACTGCAATTCCATTTTTATTGGCCACACAACTTAGTCAAATGAAGAGGACTGTAATATGTTTTTTCACAGTGAGGGGAACAAATATGAAAAGCAAAAATACCAGACATACCATTCACCAAGATGTTAAGTATATTAACTAATGCTTGAAACCTAGGTTCAGATCCCAGCTCTGCTGCTTAGTAGCTATAAAACTTTTGGCAACTTACTTAACATCTTTGTGCTATTTGCTATTAGAATGATTTAAATAATAACAATTGCAATGAATACTTATGTTTCTGAATATAATATTTGGCTTTGAAAATTGATCTGTAACCTTGTACACAACAAGAAAATCTCCCCAGGTCCTGAACTGTGAGTGCCTCCATAGTGCTTTATACATGTACCAGCCCATGATCACATATGGCTCAAAGGCCAAAACAACTTAGATTTGTCTTTGTAGCCCAAACTGTGCTTAACAGAGTACTTATTTCCCAGTAAAGATTCAACAATATCAGCTTTAATGAATGGGATTTGAGCTGCCGCAGCTCTCTGAAAAACTGCCAAGAGAGTGATTTGGAATTTCATTTGACAGTACTGAGACTGACAAATTTAGCCACTGTAGTGTTTTTAGCACAATGAGAAGGCAATATCGTCTAGCAATGTTTTTACTGGACCACTTCCATGCCTGGGGCAGGCCCTGCCCCTGCATGATATAGAAACTTTTGAGTGTCAGGCGACTTCCAGGGTCTTGACTCACCCAGGAAAAATTTCAAGAATGAGTCAGACGATTTTTATTCAGGTAGAAGAAAAGAAGGGGTCAGGGTGTAGTGCTGCTGTGAAAGAAGCAAACGGTACCATCAGAGTGGACATGGGCCAACTGACAAGTGAATTGCACACATGGTCAGTTTGGGGATTTTATGTATTTCCAAGGTGAGGGGTGGGGTTGTCTCCATGATTTGTGACACCAATTCTGACCCCACCTTATGATTGGGGGAGGGTCTTGTTCCTAATATGGTCCATTCTGGAGACATCATGGCCTTCGTCCCTCTTGACCTGCCTTCTATTTGTGGTGTCAATTTTCATCATAACGATGATAGAGTGAGTTTTGGGGTCATTCTCTGGTCAATTTTTTTCCAGATGTAAATCATTTTTGTTTTCTACCTCCCTGATTAAAGCTTCTGCTCTTAGGTATCTTCAGTTAGGGAGGATAGGGTCTTATGATTTATGAGCTGGCTGTTAATTGCTCAGGTGTCTGGCAGTTTGTTCAGCCAATTGCCTAAGTTTTTTTATTCCACTTGCCAGGGAATTTTCATAGTTTCTTACTCACCTCCCTCAATATTAGAAAATAGAATTTATATGGTACTTCTGTGTGAAAGGTATTCTATGAGCACTATCTCATTTTATAGTCATAACATTCCTGCTGCAAATGTTTCACCATTCTTACTTTACAGACAAGGAAAAATAGACACAGAAATGTTAAGCAAGTTTTCTAAGGTCATATAACCTGGGATAGGAGAAACAGGATTCAAATGCTGACAGACTAGCTCAAAACTCCATGCACAATTCTATTCCCGTAACAGCAGTCATTATCAACGGAGTGTTAAAATGTTAAAATCAGAAGGCCCTTTGAGAGGTAGCTACTACAGGGGGTTTCAAACTGTGTCCAACACAACTTTTGGTTCTGTAGAGGTTACTTTCTATTACAATTGTTTTGGATACTTAGGGCTATAGCTATAATATATGATTTCAATTTTTATATGACTAAAAGATCTGCACTGTCCTCTTTGTTCCATGTTATAATATATTATTATACACTTTAACTTATGAAATAAATTAATTCCAAGAATTGTTTGTCTGCATTTTTTTGGTCAGCGATCTGTTCATTAGGAAAAAGAGTTCTTCAAAAATTGAAACTACTGATCATTTCTAACTTTTTTCATTGACAGTTAAAGAAACTCAAGTCTCAGGGATAGAAGCAAGGATATGATGGTTCCTAAAAAACAGTCTTTCACATCAGGACTCTTGACACTCAGTCCCAAGTATTTTTAGGTGCATCCTGCTGTTCTAAGAAGTAAAATTCTATCTTGAGTTATATGCAATACGTTATTGCAAGAAATGAGCACATCAACTCACCCTTCCTTTGTGTATAGTCCCAAGCCATGGGAAAGAGATTCATTTTCATAAATTGGATTGATCTATTTGAATTTATTTTATCTTACTCTAGGATAGGCTAGGGTATGATTTTTCTATACTTCTTCTTATAAATAATATCTTAGTAGCTACCCTGGAGGCTGCATTGGATTCTCAAGTTTTACATTACACAATATAGATGGCTTTTCAATAATTTACACTGTAATATTTACAATGAGTTCACAGGTATTAAAAATTAATGAAGAATAAATAATATTCTAACAATGAGACTGGCTAGATAGAATTACCCACCAAGGAATGGGACTGTAAAAAATGTATATTAAACATCTTGATTAGAGCAACATTTTAAATAGGTTTCTCTCATAACTTTTAAGAAGAAATGGGATACATGGTATAAAAATTCTAATCACTTCTCCATTGTCATCATGCTGCCTAATAAAATGGATCTTTTAAATTATAAAAGCAAATTCTGAGATTTCACCACTCCCATGCACATCTCAGCTCCTTTACCACCTGAAAGTCTTTCTTTTTCAAGACTTCATCAAAGTATCTGCTTGTATTAATCTATGTATGTTATCTTTTCTCCTTTTAAACTTCCAATCCCCTTCCCCAAATTATTAACAACAAATTTATGAGCCATATAACTTATCTTCCTGAGTTTCATACTCATTCATTAAAGCACAATTAAATTGTTATTTCTGATGTAAAGCTTTTCCTATCATTAGAATCAGTAAAATTTTTTATTTTGTTTGCACTCATGTATAAATTTGAGTGTTCTGATTAAAGCATAAATTATCAGTTTTGTCTTTCAGTCAAAATTTGCACAATGATACAAAATCTACAAAATAAAATCAGCATCATAATTTTATATATATATATATATATATATATATATATATATATATATATAGTTATTTATATGCTTTCCATGTCAGACTATAAGACCTTTGAGTGTGGGTATTTTCTTTCCTTTGAATGCTTGATGCATAGCACAGTGTTCAATACATTTTCTTTGAAAGGTAATTATTTTTAAATATGAAAATTCTCACAAGAGTTAATAACTCAAAGCTTTGATAAAAATGTACTTATTAATAATCCTATAATAAAGAATATGAACTTTATATATCTAAAGAGTTCTAGGCTGGTTTTAACTTTTATAGGCAGAAGAGAGATTACCTTTCAATTTTTTTGCTAGATTAATGAAGATTTAATCACTTACTTCGACAAGCTACTGTTTAAAATGCTGTCATTTTTTTATCCACAAAGAATTACATCAAGGATACTACATTGCATTTGGTCCTCATGTTTCTTTAAGCTCCTCTGCCTGTGATAGTTTCCAGACATTCCTTGTTTTTGATAATCTTAAAGTTTTTGAAAAATATTCATCAGGTATTTTGTAGAAAGTCTCTCAACTGGGATTTGTCTGGTGTTTTCCCATGATTATGCTAAAGTTAATGGTTTTGGAAAGATACACAATTATATTGAGTTTTTACAGAGAAGAAGAGAGACAGATAGAAAGCTAGAAACATCGATCAGATGCCTCTTGCACACCCTGCTGGGGATGTGCCTGTAACCAAGGTACATGCCCTTGACTGGAATCGAGCCTAGGACCTTTTAGTCCGCAGGTTGAGGCTCTATCCACTGAGCCAAACCTGTTTTGGCTAAAGTTCCATTTTTATTATATCATATCAACATGACAGATTGTTGTTAGTGGTGATCCTTACCACCCAGATTAGGTAGTTCTTGGAAGATTCTCTATTGCAAATCATTATTTTTGTCCCCTTTCCATACTATACTCTCTGGAACAAAGTCACTTATCAGCAGCCCAAACTTAAGGAGTGATGAATTATGCTCTCCCCACCTTGAGGGTGTAGCATCTGCATGAATGTTCTGGAATTTTCTTCAAAGGAAATAACATTCTTTTATATTCTATTTACTTATTCAATCATTAATTTTTATCAATGTGGACACATGAATATTAATTTTGTACTTTTGGTTATAGTCGAATACTACTCTATTTTCTTGCTCAAATTATTTCAGATTTGGCCATTGGAAGCTCTTTCATGTAACTTCAGAGTCCCTTTGATGTACCCCCTTCACTGTGGGTTCTTTTAAGAAATTTCTTACTTTCTGAAACTACAAGATATACCAGCCTCATCTTATATATTTGGTAGGCCAGTCCTAGAATCAGCTCTGACTACAAGGATTTCTTTTCCTTTTATTGGAGAATGACCATTTAATTATCTTTTAAAAAACAGAGGCACAATGATGTAGTGGAGAGATACCATGACACAATTTGTTCTTAGATGATTTCTGATAAATTATGCATCACACACTGTCTCACTGGAAAACGATTGTGTTCAGTCCAAGAAGATACTCATTTAATTTACTTGTAATACAGGCATCACAAATAAATTCTTCTATGAATTCTAAAAGACTTCAAAGACCCTCTGGATTCTCATCTTTTCATTCTTAAGCCAGTTATTTTAAATCTTTCATATTTATAGAGAAGGCATAGACATTTATTCTTTGAGATAAAATATCATAGAAAAAGAAATTAACCTTTTAACCAGATCATTTGGCAAAAAAATCTTTCAAATAATAGTAATATTATAGTTTTCCAGTTGCATGGTGAGTATAATTAAGGTGACTAAATGACTCTGTAATAATTATGATGCAAATTTTAGTTTGTAGATTTTGCATCATTGTGCAAATTTTGACTGAAAGACAAAACTGATAATTTATACAATCTATTGCTTCACATGGTATTTATAGTACAATTAAAAAAATCATTACTGCACTTACCAAAAGATATATAAATCCTATATGACATTGATATATATATGCTTTCAATAAATATCACTGCGAATGATTTTAACCTGAACTTTTCATTAATATAAAAGTATATTTTGGGACATAAACAGATGAATGACAAAAGATACCATGGCATTTTAAGGCACTATTTTTTTTTGGAAGTCTCCTGGTTGACAAGGGTTTTCTTCCAACAACATTGTGAAGCGATATGGTTAAAAACAAATGAAGGTTAAGCATTCTTTCCACTTTATTAGGCTTCAAATAAAATTAGCCAAATGACCTTTTCACAATTATATAAAATTATTATATTTTAATCTATAGCCTAGAAATACACAACTGGAAGAATAGCAAATGTTGTTTAATCAAATGTTGAACCAGTCCACCAGTACTATTTATTTTCCATTGTTTTTTTCAGTCTTTGTCATTTCTCATTAATACAGTTGCACAGATCTCAACTACATTTTTGACCTCACAGATGCTTTGTTTTCCAATAAGGAAAGTCAATGGGTCTTCTGTCTGAAAGCTTTATCATATTGTCTGGAGAATCTCCAAAAATAAATATGCCGACAGTGGAGCAAAGTAAATGCTGGTGAGGTTCACATTTTCCTGCCAAATTACCATGAGTCTGTGCTGATAATGTTTTGAAGTAACTGTATTTTACTCTTTCACCAGTTGAAGTGAATAAGTTTTTATTGAATACATATTATACATTATGTTGACCCTCTGAATTTTGGAGGGGTCATGTATGATATGAACACAGCCCCAGTGTGAGGCTTGCAGAAGCCAGGTGATCAATGATTCTCTTTCATAATTCTCTCTCTCTCTCTCTCTCTCTCTCTCTCTCTCTCTCTCTCTCTCTCTCTCTCTCCCACCTGGGCCCTGGCAGATGAATTAGTTGGTGGGAGCATCCTACACCAAAAGGTTGTATATTTGTGTCCCTATCAGGACACATACCTAGTTTGTGGGTTTGATTCGCAGTTGGGCTGGATATGGGATGTAACTGATTTATGTTTCTCTCTCACATCAATGTTTCTCTAATTCTCCCTTCTTCTTTCTCTAAAAATTCAGTAAAACATATTCTTGGATGAGGAATAAATAAAGAAGAAGAACCGCATGGGACTCCAGCAGCACTCTGTCTAAGCCTTAATTCTAATGTTTTGTTTTGTTTTTTATAGCCAGAAGATATGGGAACTTGTTCCTGATACTGGAAACCTGATTTTGGTGGCCTGGTGTGGAGCTGACATTCTTCAGTCCTCAGGAGACCTCTACATCAGAGATATTCCTCTGATTTTTATCTGCCACATGTGAGTGTGGGACCAACTTTGCCACTCCTATCAGTCTTGCTTCAGCTTCTTGTCTTATCCCTCATTGTAGGAATACCATTCAGCTAGATTTTAAGCAATTTTGAATGATGGTTGATCTGTAGCTTAGTTGTAATTTTGATGTGATTGTGGATGTGAATACCATGTTTATCCATGCCACCATTTTTATCAGAAGTCTATCAATATTTATTATTTTTATGAATGACAGTTATGTGAGATTATATTAGGTGACTATGTATGGTAAGTCTAATCATTCTGAGTTATGTAGCTACAGAGTTACTTATCTTTATTTATGGATTTTTGATGTCTTGTGCTGCATTTGAAAAGCCCAGAAAGATTAATATTTTAAATAATACATTAGTTTTTAGCATTTAATTATTTATAGTTCAGTACAAATACCAAAGTAATAATTAGTTCTATGTCTCCCTCAAATGATTAGTCACTGCTACTGACACAATTTATTAAAACATTCCCTCAATGATTTGAAATGCCACTTTTATCATAATCTACATTCCTATATGTAGTTAGTACCCTATATAATAAAAGACTATTATGCAATTAGACTGAATGGCAGAACAACCAAACAACATGTCACTAACACATGCGCTGACCACCAGGGAGCGTGCATGAAATATGGTAGGCAACAATAGCAGGCGGCAGGGTCCGGAACGTGGCTGGCATCAGCCACAGTGGGATGGCGGAACAGGTGAATGGGGGCTCCAGACCAAGGCAGGCAGCCGGTCACTATCATCAGGATGAGCTTATCGGGTGGATGAGTCTCTGAAAGTTCTTTACTCCTGCACACTATGATCCCACCCGGCACTTACATCTGCTGTGAGCACCTGACACTGGCCCCGATTGCCCCTCAGGACTTCTCCACCTCCCCTGCTTTTGAGGGACAATCGGGGCCAGCAGCCACCTCTGATAACCACTGCCAATGACGGCCCTGCTCACGCCCGCAACTGGCAATGAAGCCACCCCTTGCATCTGCTGCTGGCGCCAGGCACCAGTCCTGATAGCTCAGCACCATTAGTGGGTGTGAGCAGTGGTTTCCAGCTCTCTATCTTCCCTTGCTCCTGATGGGAGATCGGGGCACCAGCTGCTACTCACAGGTGCTGTTGGCACTGGCCTCAATTGCTGTGCACCATCACGGGGTGTGAACCAGGCTGAGCTGTCAGCATGTGAGAGCGGTGATGTTGGAAACAGGGCTGCCTGCCAGCAGACAGGGGACCTGGGGCCACAGTGGGAGGGGCTGGGCTGGGACATGGAAGATGGGCTGAGACCTGGCCCTGTGCCCAGGGCAGCCTTGCAAACCACAGTTCCTTTCAAGGTGCATGAATTGGCGCACTGGGACCCTAGTAGTTAAATATATGTCTGGATTATGTACCCTGTTACATTCATCTGTCTGCTTTTGTGTGTGTGCTTGTAATTTAAAAATGTAGACAGGATCCTTGGATTAAAACTTTGTTATATAGATGGAACCTAAATGAAAATACACAGATTGGTTCAGTTATGCAGTGAGGCAGAAGATCTAGTCCTACCATAGAGGTAGTGAAAACAGAGTCACTATTATTGTAACTTAGCCTAAAAGAAGTAATTGACAAGAGTCAGAAAGCCTGTGTTATATGTGCTGCTGGGTGGATAATAGCAGGGAGATGAGGTGGGTGAAAGACCTGAGAAATAAATAAAAGTTGAGGACAGCTCATGAAGGAGGTTATTTATTTAAGAAGTCTGCTCTTTCTTTGTTGACAGTAGGAAACCTTTGACAGATTTAAAGGTAAGGTGGGACACAGCCAGAACAGCCAGAACTCTTTTAGCAAGATCATTCCAGTGGCAGAATAAAGTACTGAGACTGAATAAAGATAGCATTGTAAGATAAAAGTTCTGTGTGTAGATTTTTGTGTGTGTGCCCCCCCCCCCCCGAAAACTCCTAATAGGAAGCTAAAATCTTTTATTTATTGAGTCATTAAGTGATTTCTGGCATTTAATGTCCATGGTATTATAGTTCTCTCTTCTGAGGATAATTCTTTTGTGTCTTAAAATTTTAAAACTATGAGCTAATTTGGTAACCCTTAAAAGTAATATTTTTTGCAAAGGAGAATAGACTTCTTTTTGGCCAGAGTTACCTTTTGTTCTGTTTGATCAAAAAATCAAACAAAGTGTCAAGAAAATCCTTATAGGATTTATATGGCATGGTAGGATTTCACTCAAATAGTACCCCGAAGAAAACCTATTTAAACAGGAAATTTGAAATAACTTTCAAATAAAATTCTTTTTTCACAGCTAAATGTCAAGAAAATAAAATAAAAAGGATTTCTTATCTTCATATTTCCAAAGAAGCAACATTGGAAAGATTTATCTTTCAAAGTCTCTATCTAGAAAGCAAAGAGCATAATTATGAATTAGGATAGGAGCTATAAATTACATATTGAAAAAACACTAAAAACCTGAGTTTTATTTTGGGTAAAGTTTATAATATATGCCTTTATTGCCCCTTCAACAATGTTTATTTTAATTTCAAGGCAGTAATAGTTAACTCAATTATTTCATGTTAGTCCAAAAAGAAACAGTATTAAAACCTTAGTTTCAATTATAAGTTTGAAAAAAAGTAAAGATTTTGTTCCTGGAAATTACTGTGATATACATATAGCCTCTAAAATAGGTCCTCAAAATGGGTCCCCAAAGGTAGCTAGCAGCAAATAAAAGACATGAGTGGGGGAAAGGCAGGCTGGGTTTTGAAATGCAAGGGAAAAAAGAGGCTTTGAACTGCTGCAAATAGCACAGATACCCTCATCCAATATCTTCTCCATTAGCATAAGATGGCCTTATTGATTTACTTTTAACAATTAAAATATGACAGAATTTATGGTATGCCACTTCTGAGATTAAGTTTTTAAAATATCCTGACTTTTGATGTAGGTGCTTTCTCTCACTCTCTGTTGAATCAGTCACCCTTAAGGGAAGATAGGTGCTATGTTGTCAGGTGATTGAGGTTGGAAATTACCTCTTTCCTTCTCCAGTTGAACCTTCAGAGGTATTTCCAGCTCTAGTTGACTGCTTGACTGCAACCTCATGAGAGACTTTGAGCCAGAGATCTTTATAAGTTGTCCCCAAATTCCTTGATCACAGACACTTTGAAACAGTTGTTTGTTTTTTTTTAACCTATTATGTTTTGGATTAAGTTATTACACAAGAGTAGATAAGTAGCACACTGACTGTATCCATAGTATGGCTGTCAATTCTATTTGAGAGTGGACCCCCTTGATTCACGCTCAGATTTGCTTATGAAAGAGACCAAATAGTACTCAGAAATATTTCCAGTATAGTTAATGTGTTTTAAAAATGACATTATAAGAAAATAACCTTAAAATAAATTGATAGAAACTAAATAAACAAACAAAAACAACACCTACTCGACCTTATTACATGACAATGTCAAACCTAGTCATTAATTCTGTGCTTGCCCTCTTCTTTCTCCATGTAGAAGAGACTGTAAATGTTCAATGATAACCATCTTTACTTTTACATTTCACAATGGGATTGTCCTTGTGACTAGTTTGCACCATTAGAATGTCAACGGAAGTCTTGAGTATCAGGTATAGAACAAAGTTAAAGGATATGGTATGATTTCTCCAAAACTGCCCCCAACCTCCCACTGACTGTCTGATGCCAGGGTAATAGTAAGCCCCAGGATAGAAGCAGCCTGAGTCTCTAAGCCAGTGCTTATTAGAAAACTTCCCAGCTTGTAATTGATTGGTCCAAGAGCTGGTCATTTTTGTTATAGCAACATTTCCAATTTTATTTTATGATCATCATCCTCTCAAACCCTACCCCCTCACTTTAATCTTGTAAGGGAGGAGGATCCTTTGTTATTCTAACATTGAAATTATCTAAGCTTTTGCTGTATCTGGGGTAGTATATTTGAGCTTCTAAATTGTTGCTAACAGTAAAAAGTTAAAATGTCAAAAAGTATAATAAGACACAAAGTTGGTCATTTAATACCTAGAGGCCCAATGCATGAAAATTCATGCAAAAGTAGTCATTCCTTCCCTTGCTGCCTGCACCGGCTTCCTTCCAGCACCAGGGACTTGGGTTGCTTCCCTCCTGACCCTGGCTTGGTCAGGAAGGATGTCTGGAAGACCGCCTGTCTAATTAGCATATTATCCCTTTATTATTATAGATAAATGTGTCAATTCACCAGGAAGATATAGCAGTGGTTAGTATATATGCACCCAACATTGGAAGATATTTAGCAAATGTTAACAGATATGAAGGCAGAAGTAGAAAGAAATGCAATAACAGAAGGAGACCTCAGTACCACATTTTCAACAATGATTGGATCATCGAAACAGAAGATAATTAAGGAAATGTTAGACTTAAACTATAGATTAGACCAAATAAACCTAACACATATTTACAGAACATTTCATTAAACATCAACATTCTTCTTATGCACACAATGAATATTCTCCATAATAGAGCATGTCTTTGGTTATAAAACAAGTCTTAACAAAATTTAAAATGAGTGAAACCTCATAAAGTATTATTTCTGATTACAATGGTAGGAAACTAGAAATCAATAATAGAAGGAAAGCTGAAAAATCCACAAATATGTAGAAATTAAACACACTCTTGAAGAACTGGGAGGTCAAAGAAAGAAATAAAATGATAAATCAAATTGTCTTGAGACAAACAAAAAAGAAAACACAATATAACAAAACTTATGGTATGTGACAAAAGCAATTCTAAAAGGGGAGTTTATAAATATATACATTAAGAAGAAATAAAGCTCTCAAATAAATAACAACTTTATCCCTGAAGGAACCCAAAAAATACAGAAGAAACTAAATCCAAAGTTAGCAGAAGGGAGGAAATAACAAAAATCAAACAGAAATAAATGAAAAAGACACTAGAAAAATAATTAAAAAGATCAATGAAGCTAAGAACTTTTAAAAAAATATATTTTATTGATATTTTACAGAGAGGAAGGGAGAGAGATAGAGAGCCAGAAACGTCGATGAGAGAGAAACATCAACTAGCCGCCTCCTGCACACCCCCCACCGGGGACGTGCCCGCAACCAATGTACATGCCCTTGACCGGGATCGAACCTGGGACCTTTCAGTCCATAGACCCACGCTCTATCCACTGAGCCAAACTGGTTCGGCTAAGCTAAGAACTTTTTTGTTTTCTTAAAAAAAATAAGCAAAATTTGATTCTATAGCGGTTTATAGTCCACTTTAAGGCCTTTGGATTTTATTCTAAGTGTACCCACAAGTCATTGGAAGATTTGTGACGTGGGACCATTATAAATTAATTATTATTTTTTAAAAGGTTACTTTACCTGCTATATGAAGGAAAGATTCTGTGAAACTGGGGTAGAGGTCATGAATAGAAGCAGGGAGACCAGTGAGGAAGCTATTACTGAGGTCTAAGTAGTTAGGTGATGATGTAACCACTTGCATTTCCTATGCACCGTACTTCTTAGTTTCAATTATCTTATAAATATCTAATGAAGATCAGCGAAGGCAAAATGAAAGAAAAAGCCAAAAATAAATCTTTGCCAGTATAAACCAGACTTCAGTCACCTGACCACTCCAGGCCCCCATCTTTTGTGACCTCATCATGCATTATCCTTACTATTTGTATTTAAACACAAATCAAGAATATCACTATTGAATTGCTCTGGTTTACTTTAATTTAATCTTTATATAAATATCCCTCAACTTTCTTTTCATGTTATTCATTCCACACACTGTGTTCTCCCTAGAAAATGAGTCCACCCAGGCCATGCTCAAGTCTTAAAACTATTAGAGTATCGCAGGAGAACCTTCTTCAGTGAATGCTACATAGGACTTCTCAAGAAGTGGAGCTCAATCAATTGTTTCTCTGCCACAGGCCAAATTCCTTTACATACTAAAGCTGGAAATCAGAATTGAGCAGTAGTAAACTCAAGCTAATTATTTTCTAGGTAGTTAGCATCTTGATAGCAAAGACTGGTATTGCTTTATCTCTGTCTACTCTTAAAACACAACCATGGCAAGGCACCCTGTAGAAATTTAGAGATGAGTGTTGGACTGATTCACTGGCTACTAGCAGAATCTTGCCAGCAGACCCTGAGCAATGGATGAAAGGATTACCGGACACAACATTTGCTGTAAAAGAAAGGATAAAGGACAGCCTGACCAAAGGAACCAGGCAGCCTCAATTGCTTGTCTCATTAGGTTTTTATTGCAGTTTTTATCTTTAGATACAATCAGTAGGGTGAGTAATCTTGAGAGGACACATGTGTTTGCATTGTCCTCAAGGCAAGGGTACCCAAAGATTAGGCATAAGGATTCCAGTAAGCACCCAGGGGTCTGCACATGCACATACTTGTTTGGAAAGGTCAAGAAATAATTACAGCCACTCCCCTAAGCCCTCCCTAAGTCATAATTCCAATAAACAGGTCAGGCATCCTTCTATACACTTCCCTTTTATCAGAATGTCCTCTTTACAACTTTCCAACCAAGTCTCCTGTACTTCCCAATATCACCCCCCTTTTTTTTCTGAATGTAGAAGACAGGGAGGTAGTGAACTTTCTGCTTCTGTATGTCAGGGTCCATGAAGTGCATTTACTGCTCCAGATCCAATTTTATAGGCTTTAAAAAAAATAAAAAGAGCAATGGTTAGTTATCTTGAACATGTGGAGTATGAGTATGCTCCAATAATTAATTGCTCAGCCTCTGCTATCAGTTTCTTCATCATTCCCCAGGTTATTCTGGGGGTGGGGGTGTCTGGGTCCTGTGAAGGCAGATCATTTGGGGCTGTGGAGTCCTCAGGCCCAAATTCTTCTCATTTCTGGAAGAAGATTGGCCTCGGACCATGCCATGGCAGGGTTTAATCTAGCAAGCTGGAAACTACAGAGGCTCTATGTGTGTAGAAACCCACGCATATCCTCTTCCCCATGTTAATAATTAATTGGGTCCCATCCAGATATTAGTGTCCACATCTCACCATAACATTTGTGGTTTCTGAGATGGGGTTAGAGAGGATTGAAAAATGATTATTCATATTTTAAAAATTAAGGGAAAATATTGTTTTAGATAACATTATATCTGGGTCCTTGAGTCCCATATATCCCCCTTTTTTGTTTTATTAGCATGCCCTTCAGGGTAGCATAGACACGTTCAATGATGGCCTGCCCTTGTGAGGTGTAAGGAATTCCTCATAGACATATGAATATGCAAAAAAGATTCTTCTTTCAAATTTTAGAATGCTAGACTGTCAGAAACCATATAGTTCAGTGTTTCTCATATTGTGTCAAGTATGGAGCCTTTGTAAAGAGAAAAATAATAATATCTTATCTCTAGTGTTGACCAAAACAATGTTTAAGTTGATGTAAGTTACTTAAGTTTGTGCTGACTTAACAATAGGTATAAACTCCTTATACATTTAGTTCATATGTGACTATAACATAAAAACATAGTGGGAAATTAAACACAAAGCAAAACTAAAGAAAATGAAGAATATTAAAGTAGTCACATTAATATAATGGAAGCATCATACAGAAAATAAAATTGTAGCTCACCAAGTGAATATAGTGCTGATTGCTATAGTACAAACTCTTGGGAGTTCTGTGTGATTACGTTGAGGTGTAATTCAATTCTCCCAACACTTTCTTTATTCACACCATGAAACCTTTGTTTATTCAGATGACATATGATGACATCATTTGGCTTCATTTGTCAAAAAGACACCAACAAAGGTCAGTTGTGTCTTATAACTCTGCACTTCAAATTATAGCTATGGTGTCAATGGCATCATTGCCATAACCCATACAGGGGTCTTGAAATCACATGCAGTACTTATGTCTAAAGTGACCATGAAGATGATAAGGGGTAGACTTAGAGAACTTATGGCATATTATGTTATGTTATGTTATGTTATGTTATGTTATGTTATGTTATGTTATGTTATGTTATGTTATGTTATTTATAACCAACAACATAAACACACACACACACACACACACACACACACACACACACACACACACACTATACAATCATATAGAAAATTTCTAAGCCCATGGAATGTTTAAGAATGCAGTTTATAAATAATGATATATACTGTTTGAAAATTGTGCCTGTGAGACAAAGTTATTACATTTAAGATTTCTAGGGTTTCATAGACTATTAGGTCAGAGACTTTTTTAGGAAATCAGAGTGTTAGCTACAGTTGCTTAATAATACTTCATTTCAAGACCCATCCGTTCTTTGATATGTTCAAGCACTGGAACAGCAGTCCAAATTCTGGAATGCTAGTGCTGGCCCCATCTCTTATTCTAACATTCAAAACATCAAGTCCCATAGCCTGTTTATCTTTTCCATAAAATGAGCATCATAGTCTCTATCTATCTTGCAAGCCTCACAGAGTAGATATAGAGGCCATTTGAAATGACAGCTGTGAAAAGGATTTATAAATAATAAAGGACTGTGTGCTTGTGGGCCTGGCTATTTTTAAACCCTTTACCTTTTGAATAAATTCAACCTGAAAACAGAAACAAAAGAAGATCCAGTCTTTATCTCACCAGTTGGGCCACATCTGAGATGATCAGTGGGAAAATTTGAGTTTACTCAATACTAATATTTAGCATCGCCTTCTTCAAAGGATAAAGTAAACTTTACACTGGAATTAAGTTTATTTTGTTCCTGTACACTTGGGTTTACTAAGCTATACATAGGAGCCCTTGCTAAATGGCCACCTTGCTCCAATATTTTAATTCTGCTCTGAAAGATTCTGATAACCACATTGACTTTAAAATAACCAATGAAAAAAAGGTATCCAGAGAAAGAATAAACAATTCTCTAACCACTATTATCAATATTGCTATATCCAAATTGTTGATATACCTACATTTCCTGGAGCTTTGTGTGTGAACTATGTTCAGTTCAAATGATTTGGGCTGGTATCCACAACTATTAATTTTGTTCTGAAACATTTTAGAAACTTAAGCTAGCAGATTATGTCACTCTCCTGGTCCTTACTGAATGCAATCACAATTGAAAAACTTAAAGGCAAGCTGAAAATCATCCAGATGCAATGTGATGTACTAAAAATTGTGTGTATTTAAGTGGTAGAATTTAACAAACCCAGTAAAAATTGGTTTTATTCATATTCATGGTTCCCAGGACATTGCACATTCTCTGTGTCTCCTTTCATCATTTCTACAAATTGCTCCACTGGCTTAGGTAGTTTTCTTTCTTTATACTATCACTCCTCCACATTTTATATAGCTAAATTCTCCTGCATCTCAAAGCTAGTATAATATATACCCTCTCCCAATTAGATCTTAACAGCCTTTCTGATTCTGTCAAGTAGTGTCTAGGTATTCCTCCATGTATTTCTTTCTACTCATGCAATCCATACTAAATTTATCTATATCCCGGTATGTGCTTTATTTTTTCTATGCATGAATGAACAAAAATACTGAAGTGTCATTCATTATGGCATCTAACATACTTAACAATACTTACCTCATAGAGTTACTGTGAGAACCAAATAAAATAATGTTCTTTATGGGTTAAATTTTCATTCTCCCTCCAGTACTGCAGAACATGACCTTACTTGGAGATGGATCTTTACAGCTGTAATCAAGTTAAAATGATGTAATCAAGGTGGGAATTAAGCTAATGTGATTGGTGTTCTTATGACAAGGATAAAGTTGTACATAGAGACACACCCTGCAGAAAAATGAAAGTGAAGAAACATGGGGAAAAGATATCCTTCTACTAGCTAGGGATAAAGGCTTATGATAAATTATTCCTTCACAGCCCTCCTAAATAAGCAACCTTGTCCAGTTGGTGTGGCTCAGTGGTTGAGTGTCAACCTAGGAACCAGGAGGTCATAGTTTTATTCCAAGTCTAGGCACATGCCCAGGTTGTGGGCTAGATCCCTAGTGTAGGATGTGCAGGAGGCAGCCAATCAATGATTCTCCATCACCATTGATGTTTCTCTCTCCCTCTCTGAAATCAATAAAATATATATTTTTAAAAAGTAAAGAAATAAGCAACCCTGACTATGTTTTGATTTTAAAATTCAAGCCTCCAGATTGTGAGATAATACATTTCTATTGTTTAAGCCACCCACTTTGTGGTACATTGTTATGGAAGCCTTAGGAAACTAATACATTCATGTGAAGCTTCTGGCCCACTATTAGTAAATATGTACAGTCTGTTTAAATGTGACCTTTGCAGTAAAGCCTTCTCTGTCCTCTCTGTTTATATATAACCCCATACCTTGACACTCGCTGTCCTTCTTCCCTCCTTTATTTTTTCTCTATTGCATTTAACATCTAGGTACAACCTGTTTTACTGATTTTATTATCTTGTTTCGTATACTAGAATGTAAGCTCCATGAGGACAGAGATATGTATCCGTTTTGTTCCTTGGAAGAATGGCTGGCATGTAGTAGGTATTTGGTAAATATTAATTAGGTGACAGGTACTGTTGCTGTTACTGATAGAAGATAAATTATCTCTCACAACAATACCCCTAAATACTTACATATACTCATTTAGCCTACTTAATGCCAGGCACTGAGCTAGATGCTAGCTAGGGGTACAGAGAAACTAAGATATAGTTTATCTTCACAAAAAGGCTTAATTTTATTGGAGGGAAACAGACATGAAGGAAAACCAATGTTCCAAAGATTCTGTCCAGGATAGGGTGGTGGCATATTAGCCCTTGAGGATATTTTATAAAGGGAGAAGTTCTCTTCATAAACTTATGATACCATCCTTTATTTATTTTGTGTTGAACTGTCCACAAAAAGGATTTATAGATTTAAAGTCTACTTATTGAAGGTCTCTTTCTTGCCCATACACTTCTTTCAGTGTTACTAGCCTTTATAAGTGCTCACAGCAATTTCTTCTCTACCGTTGGTTTTGCACTTGGACACTGAAAGCAATAGAGAGGAGAGTCAGCCATAGACAGGAACAATAATTATATTTTATTTTTCTTTACATTATTTTATAAAGTTAATCACAGAAGTAACTATCATGTATTCCAAAGAATACTGTACTAAACCTTAGAGGATTTTGAGTCAGAATCTTCACTCCTTCAATTTCTAGATGTCATTGTGAGCAAGTCACTTTAGCTGAGTCACTATTTCCTCATATGTAAAATACAGTTAGAATACCTGCCCTATTACTTTTATGATTGCTTGTTGTCATTGGGGACCTACAGAATGTTAGGGGACTTTAGAAGTCATCTAAGCTATTCATTCCTCAAATGAACAAACTTAGATTAAAAGACTTTAAACCAATTTATCTCAGGGGTACAGCTAATGAGGTCAAAATTCAGTCACACATTTCTTCAGTCATTCCACTATATTCCAAGACTTCCCATGCTCTATTATAAACTCACATCTTAAAATTGTAAGGTAAGTGCCTCTTGACAACTGGTAAGAAAATCGAAATAGCAAGTCTGTATTCTAGAGTCTACAGTGGTTAAATGTTTATATTGAGCCAAGTTTTTAAAAATGTAATTTAGCTTTATGCCAATAACATTATTTACAATTGCTGAATTCAATGCAAAATTTTATAGAATATAAGCGATCAGAACAGGAACATTTAAAAAAATTTACTTTGTCCCTTACTGCTTACATTTAAATGACAAATTATCTTCTATCCTAAGGAAGATTTAGCTGAAATAAATGTATTTCCTATTCAGAAGAGGAAATATTTTTTATTTATGAAACAAAGCCTAAAATTGAATTAAAAATAATTCAATTACACTATATAATTACCTTTCACAATCTTTAAAGTCAAGTAGCCCAGGGGATCTTGGCTATTTGTAGAGATGTTTAAGCCTTTTTTACTTTACTATTCATTAAACAAAGGTAATTCCTTCCTAATTGCCCTCTGACACACATTATGTTTCTAAAGAAGAAAAGAACTTAGTAAACAAAGTCCTTTTTTTGAATAGAGATGCTGAGTATGTCAAATTATTCAAGTAAGAATTCACTGAAGAAAAAAACTAAAAGAATAGCTTCAAAAAAACGGCACTGTGTTTCAAGAACAAAAATATGTTAAATAGACTGTTGGGATATGAATTAAGCTAACATTGGGAAATCCCAGTGAGGTGCAAATTCATGCTTGAGATTTTAATATCATTCCAAAGTTCATCCTTAACTTAAAAGTAATTTATGCAAATCTACACCAAATTAAGGGTAGAAAAACATTAGAGGTGACTGGGAGACACAACCAATTATGAAAAAATCTAGTTCATAGTTCCAAGACTCCTTAATTTCTAATATATTGATATGGATGATGAATTGCTTTCCTTCGAAATCTAGGACCCCTTGCCACTGAAGTTGTACTAATTGTACTTTATTTGATTGCCTAATCTATCCCCTTTTTTAGTTAGAAAATCTAGATGGATCATGTCAAGAGGCAATTTGAGAGAAGAGAGGATTAAGAAAATATGGCAGCTGATATATATATATATATATATATATATATATATATATATAGAGAGAGAGAGAGAGAGAGAGAGAGAGAGAGAGAGAGAGAGAGAAGAGAGAGAGAAAAAGAGAGAGAGAGAGAGAGAGAGAGAGAGAGAGAGAGAGAGAGAGAGAGAATTTCTCCTGGGAGGAGAATTTCTGTGTCATAGGGGCACATATATATTTTATTTTATTCAAAATGCTATTTTTTCCACAATTGGAACACAATTTTAAACTTCAACAATGTATTTAAGTATCAGTTGTTCTATGTCTTTGCCCAATTCTTGTATTTTTAGTAATGTAAGCAATTCCAATGTGTGTGTAGTTGTACCTCACTTTTGCTCAATTTAAATTTTCTATATAATAATTCTAAGTATCCACCCATGAACTAATAGGCTAGCTCTGTATCTTCTTTTGTAAAATATTTCTTCAAATATTTTTAATTGTATCCACTTGTTTATATTTATTTATTTCTAAGAGTTCTGTAAACATTCTGATACAAGTACTTTGTCAGTTGTATGCATTACAAATATGTTTCCATGTTTATAATTTGACTTTTATTTTGTTAACTAGAGGCTTGGTACACAAAATTTGTGCACGGGATGGGTGATGTCCCTCAGCCCAGCCTGCACCCTCTCCAATCTGGGACCCCTCGGGGGATGTCCGACTGCTAGGATAGGGCCTAAACCAGCAGTTGGACATCCCTCTCACAATCCGTGACTGCCTGCTCCTAACTGTTCACCTGCATGCCTGCTTGGTCACCCCTAACCACCTCTGCCTGCCTGCCTGATAGCCCCCAACTGCCCTCTCTGCCAGCCTGATAGCCCCTAACTGCTTGCTCACCTGCTTTCCTGATAGCCCCTAACAACTTGCTCCTCTATGGCCTGATTGCCCCTAACCAACTCTGCCCCTTCCACTATGGCTTCGTCCTGAAGGAAGTCAAACTTCTGGAAGATGTTCCATCTATCCAGTCTAATTAGCATATCACCCTTCTATTAGTATAGACAGTTTCTTTTGATGAGAAGAGTTTTTTAAAGTAGGAAATCTATTTATTTTGTATTTATTCATTGAAAATATGAAATCCAATTTATTTATTTTTGTATTAATTTCTATTTGTTTCCTTAGAAAGGTTGCCTGGGTATTCTGCCCATTTAAAAAAAATTAGCTTAACTTATTGGGGTGACAGTGGTTAATAAAATTATATAGTTTTCAGGTGTTCATTTGTATGATACATGAGATTTATATTCCATTGTGTTCCCACCCCACAAAGTCAAATGTCCTTCTGTCACCATATATTTGCCCCCCTTTACCCTTCACTGTCTCCTACCCCACTTGTCTCTGGTAACCACCGCACTGTTGTCTATGCCTATGAATTTCAGTTTTACATCCAAGATATGATTGAAATCATATGATTGTTAGCTTTTTCTCACTGACTTGTTTCACTTAGCATGTTATTCTCAAGGTCCATTCATGTTGTTTCAAATGGCACTATTCCATCTTTCTTTATGGCTAATATTATATTGTATATATGTACCATACCTGCTTTATTACAATCATCTATGGAAGGACATTTCAGCTGTTTCCATGTCTTGGTCACTGTGAATAATGCTTCAATGAGCTTTTCAATTCCTGCTATAATAACATCTCATTCCTTTGATTTTCCCTTTATATTTTTGTTAATCTCCTACTCCCTCCAACTGATATCATTACCACTTCAGTCAGATGGAATATTATGCGAGTATTACTGATTGTTTTTAACAAATGCCCTATGAACAGGACAACTTTCATTGACCAGGTTCTGAGCCAGGTCAAATAAAAAGTTAAGTGGGGTTTTTCCAGGTCAAAATGGGGACAATTTTTTATACATGTGGATTTTGTGCCAGCTCCAAACTTTTTGTACCTCCTCTGGTGACTGCTCAGCTGTCGGTTTTCATAGTTACCATTTTGGTAAGGCTGTCATCTAACTTTCTTGAATTTATCTTTGTACATTTGTTTCTCTAGCTATAAAAGAAGAATAATGAAACAGGAAATAATTTTGCTAATTCTAGCTCTGTTATTGTGACCCTCCTACATTTTTAAGCACCTCATTATATATAGAAACTTCACTACCTAATGTCACTCTAGCCATTTTAATAAAATGCAATTGTTTTACTAGACTGAAGTATCTTTTCATGCATAATATGCTTTATTGTTATTACAAATAGCATTTAAAATATATTTTATTGATTTTCCACAGAGAGGAAGGGAGAGGGATAGAGAACTAGAAATGTCGATGAGAGAGAAACATTGACCAGCTGCCTCCTGCACACCCCTGACTGGGGATGTGCCCGCAACCAATGTACATGCCTTTGACAGGAATCGAACCTGGGACCTTTCAGTCCGCAGACCGATGCTCTATCCACTGAGGCAAACCGGTTTCGGCAAAAATAGCATTTTAAAATATTATGGTATTAATTATCAAAAAATTATTCTTCAATGCCTCAATACAATCCAGTATCCTTGGGCAAGGAGAATTGGATTTTAAGAGCTTTGCGATTGCATCATAGATATAATCTTGGCATCTTTACCCTTTCTCAGTGGAAAAATAAACAATTCTATCCCACCAATTGGTTTGATGTGCATTATACCAACTAGTAGAATAATTGTGTTAGTTAAGCAAATTCTTTGTCTTTGAAGGTAAATGAACTGTTTGAAAAATTAGCTCAATTAGAAGTATAATAATTTTAAAGAATATCAGATTTGAAACATATTTCATTGAGTCTGTTTCTGTTAACAAAGATTGTTTCCTCCACTTGGTAAGGTTCTCTCTCTTTAAGTGTCTTAATTGTTGGTAGTATTATAGATGCCCCCCCTTTTTCCCTTAATGACCCCCTCCACCCAACTCTCAACCCCCCAGGCCTTCACCACACTTTTATCTATCCATGGGTTATGCATATATGTATATAAATTCTTTGGGCAATCTCTTCTCACCCCTTCACCTCCACACTTAAAGATTAAAGATAATTCCTTTCTTCTACCACTCACCACATTTTACATCACAGTAATCAAGTATGTTGTTGCTATGGTCTAAAAGTTTAGGTCCCCTCAAAATTCATATGTTGAAATCCTAACCCCCAAAGTTAATGATATTGGGAGGTTGGTAATTTTTGAGATGTTTATGTCATGAGTATGGAGCCCACGTTCATGGGATAAATGTCCTATACAATATACTCCAGAGAGATTCCTTATCCCTTATACCATGTGAGGATGATCACCCTTCCACCTGGAACCTTGATCTTGTGCTTCCAGCCTCCAGAACAGTGAGAAATAAATCTTTGTTGTTTATAGGCTAATTAGCCTTGTGGCATTTTATTATAGTGGCTCAAACAAACTAAGACAGTAATAATGATTGTGCTGTTAGTGATGGTGGTGGTAGTAGTAGTAGTAGTGGCAGTAAACATGTGTGATTATCTACTGTATCAAACTGTTACACATTTACAAGCATTATCTCAATTATTCTACCTAATGACTTCGAGGTAGGTTTTATTATAATTTCTATTTTACAAATGAAAAAATGATGAATGTATTCAAGTTTTCACAACTAAAAAATGGTAAGTTGAAGATTCAACCTAAGGTTGACTATGTGTCTATGAAGTGTAAACATTTACCACCACTTTTTCATAGTACACATGAAATAAATCAAACGGGGGTGGGGCAAAGCAAAAGTAATCCTAAAAACCATAGGTAATTTATAAGAGAGAATATAGTAAAAATAAAACCACTTTGGTGGGGGGCTGGCTAGAAGATGTCAATAGGATAAAAAAGGAACATATGTAATACTTTCAAAAATAAAGATTAAAACAAAATAAAATAAAACCTCCAGAGGAATTTTAATACATGACCCCTTGCTTTGACAAAATAATCTTTTATTTCCTGAGCTTCTGTACATGATGTGTGGTAGCATGTATCCAATATGTCACTCAAGGGAAAATCCAGTTAAGATGTCTAGTCATGTAGGCTGAAATCTGGGAGTGTGATGTTCAGTTTGTGATATAACACCAGGGATAGATGAATTCAGGAGAGTCTCTATAATGAAAATGTGGAAGGCTTTGAGATTTGAGCATCTTCTAGACAAAGTCATTTTTGGTAATGGCTTTAAATTCAACTGATACATTATTTGCTACCAAAAGTTTTGTTTTCCTGAATAGTCATTACCTTGCAAGATAAGTTAGTGTGAGAGGAACAATTTAATTTTACTCCCGTAACTGACCCTTCCATACAAGAATTATCTTTTTAGAAGGTGTCTACCAAGAAAGCACTTGAGGCTGACTTAAACCTAAAACTTAAATTTCTAGAAAAATTATATTTGCTTTTTACAAAGTGGAGGCATACACACCGGAATGCATGTGTACTCACAGGTATGTGTATGTGTGTGAGCATGTATACACACACACACACACACACACACACACACACACACACACACACACAAACTTTAAGCTTTAAAGAAAAATCAATGTTGCATTTTCAATGTGCATGAATATAAAATGCTCAAAAATTTTAACTCTCCTAATCACATTGCACATCTATATTTTGAAGTTATTCTTTAGTCTAGTAACTTTAAGTATAAACTTACCATTGATTTCTTTTTATTCTATTGATTTCCCTGTGCATTTAAGTTTCTTTTTGTGAGGCATATAAATAATGGAGATATCATTTCAATGGGCATTGTCATTGTCCATCTATAAAATTTCCCTCTTCATATGTTATTGGCCACTTTGTTATTATGGTAGTGACAAAGCATGAAGAAGAGAGATAAATTTATGATTTATTGAATGTCTTAATTTCAAAATGCAGGTAACCTGAGGAAGGTATAAATTTCTGTGTAAGATTGTATCTACACAATAGCAAGTAAATAACTTTTCTTGAAATTGCTCAGTAAGTATAATCACTCCCTTTCTTTTCCATTGGATAATATTTTTCTGAAGATAGAAATGCTCTGATTTGGCTTTCAGTTAGTCAGATACTATTTTTCACTTAGAAGTAGTATGATTATATGGCTCCTTAGTTATCTTCAAATACTTAAACTATTTAATCCCCAAAGTGTAAATGTGCTAACACTTGCTAATTTTGACCACACTCCCCAGGCTGTAACACCTCCTTTGAACCAATATTTAAAGTCTATACACCTATGGAGAAAGAAGAGCTAATAAAGCAATGATTATCCATCTTTATAAAGTCCTACATCATCTAAGGGATATGGTACATACCTGTCCATAAAGATGACTGAGTAGAAAAGTAATTAATAATGGCAGCTCTGTGAAGGCAGTGATTACCATACCCGAAGCTTCCCCCATGTATGACATATTTGAATTGGTGGTGGTATACTTACTAGTCAATTGCAAGGAAACAAGACCTCTGTTTCATAACTAAAGGGAATATAAAAGCCCTGCTAAGATCTATTAATATGTAAAAATGCACATTATTTTTAAAGCTTTCTAACAAATCCTCCCCCAAGGGATATACGTTTTTATTGACTTGAGAGAGACAGAGAGAGAGAGAGATGAGTTGCTAAATTAAATTTGAAATTGCTCATCTCTGAATTTCTTGTTATAGGAGAGTACTACTTCTGATTATTGGATATACATTCAGTTGGCTCTTCTGTTAATTAAAGCTAAAGTCAGACAATTGATATATTCCCAAATATATACCTCTGTCCCAGATTTTCTTGCTATAATTTACATTCACATATTCAGCTGCCTACTGTATATCCCTAATTGGGTAACTAATAAACACTTGAAATTTAGCAAGTCCAAAGTTGGACTCCTGATTAACACAATGCCATGAAACTTGCTCCTCTTCTAGGTTTCCTTCATCTTAATAAATGGCATTTAAGAGACCTTATATGCTTCTTCTAACCCATTTGCTCCTTTGCCATCTCCAGAATAAAATGCCCTAGCTATCCTGCAGGTTTCAGGAATATAATGAGAAACTTGTGAAGTGGAGCCACTCATATGTCACAGCCTGAAGCAAAGCTGCCCTAACCAACCCACAGACCTGCTGTCGAAAGCAGATCCATGTAGCTAAGACCAAACTAAAACATGCGGATGTGTGTGCAATGGGGAATGAGGATAGGTATAAATTACTGAATTAGAGGTGCTTTGTTAAGTGGTGTATTAGAGTTTTCCAGAGAAACAAAATCAGTAGAAGATAGATTAATATCCTATCTAAGAAAGAGGGAATATGCTAATTGACCATCACACCCTCACTAATATGGTGGTGCCCACAGCCAATAAGGAGGGAATATGCTAATTTAACCACATTCTCAAAGAGGGTGGTGCCCACAGCCACAGCCACAAGATGGCAGTGCCCAGTCCCCTCAGCCCTGCTATGGCAGAAGGTGCACAGTATGGCCTGGCCTGCCCTCAGGTGGGTCCAGCCACTCCGTACACCTGCCTCCAGAGTCCCCCACTCCCCTCATTCCCCCAGATGCCCAGAGCCATCCTAAGGTGCAGGCAAGCCTCAGATGGAAGCTGCCCATGATAGCAGCTGCCCAGCCGATGATTGAGGAACAGGCAAGACTCAGATGACAGCTGCCTAGCTGCCCAGGGCCAGCCTGAGATGCAGAAAAGCCTAGAATAGTGGCTGCTCAGCTGCCCAGGGCTGGACCAAGATGCAGGCAAGTCTCAGATGGCGGCCTTCCAGCTGATGCCCGAGGTGCAGGCAAGCCTCAAATGGCAGCTACCCAGCCACCCAGGGACAGCCCAAGGTGCGGGCAAGCTGCTGGTGGTGGCTGCCCAGTGGCCCAGAACCAGCCTGATGTGCAAGCAAGCCTTGGATGGTAGCTGCTCAGCTGCCCAAGGCCACCCAAGGCTCAGGTAATCAGGGATGACCCAGGCTTTTCACTGCTGTCAGTGGAAGCAGTAGAGGTATGATGAGGTCATGGCCTTCCTCTGATCACCAGGTCACCTCCCACCCATGAGGGCTCCTGAACTGTGAGAGGGGGCAGGTCAGGCTGAGGAACCCCCCCCCCATCCAGCACATGAATTTTAATGTACCAGGCCTCTAGTAGATATATAAGAGGAGATGTATTAAAAGAATTTGATAACATTATTATGGAGGCTGATAATGTAATTTTGATCTGCTATCTGCAAGCTGGAGAACCAGGAAAGCTTATGGTTTAATTCAGTCCAAGTCCAAAGACCTGAGAACCAGGGAAGCTAGCTGATGGTGTAAGTCTGAAACCAAAGGGCCGTGAATCAGGGAACTGGGGGCCAATGGTATACGTGCTGATCTGAGAATGAGGGTCTGAGAATCAAGTGACAAAAGGGGAAGTTGAAATCTTTATGTATTTCATCTGTTTCAATAAATGTGTATATTCATCTCTAATCCAAATGCATACATTTCAATTGTAACATAGAATATTTATTAAACCACAAATATAAATATTAACTAGGCACATGTTTGCACATACATATTGGTTTGGGGTAGAATGATGAATTTGACCAATCAATCTCTTCTTATTTGAACCATTTCTATGCAGTTCCTACCCATGTTTTTAAATTCAATTGCTGTTTTCAAAATACATAAATGACTAAAAGATATTTTTCAAAGTATCTTTGTGTAGGTAGTCTCAATTTCACATTGACAATATATTTTGTGGTCAATTCTTTTTTCTGCAAGTCAGATTGTAGATCCCTGATTTTTTTTTTTTATGTTTGCTTTCTCTATCAGTTTTCCTTGTTACTCTTGTGGTCTCTTGCCTAGAGCTCTCCATACACTATGTACTGCATAAATGCCTGTTGACAGATAATTAATGACTCATGGTCTTTATTGCAGAGTATGACGGATAATGCAGAATACTGGCTAACAGCCCAGTGTGATCTTCCCTTTGGCATCAAGACTGCTTTATTCAGCAGATATGTTGACTCTATAATTCTATCTATTCTTTTTGGCAGAGGAATTTCATTGAACATTAGATAAGATCTCAGGTATTGGAATCAAAGTTTTGAGTTTTACCCCTGCTCATGGGCAGCGCGGCCATGCACATCTCTGCCGCAGGTGTGGCCAAGGACACCCTCTACTGCTGCCTCTTCCTGCTGGACAGGACCAAAGTGAGCCTGAATCCACCTGCATGTCCTAAAATCCAGCACCACTACTCTTAACACTTGGGATTCTGGGAAGATGGCGGCATAGGTAAACACTTGTACTTGCTGCCCCTCACAACCACATCAGAGCTGCAACTGGGGATCTTATCTGAGACCTGAAAAAAACTGTGGAGACCACTGTGCAGCTGTGGGGCCACAATAAGTGTGGACACGCAGATTCCACAGAAAGGAGAGACCACCCAAATTGGCTGGCCCTTAGAGACTGCAGGGGGAAACTGCTTTTATGGAAGCTGGGAAGCAGAGCAGGGAGAGACTATCTGGGATTTAGCTCTGAGACAAAATCGGTATTGAGTGCCATAGAGAAAGAAGGCTAGAGCAGCTAAAAAGATGGGGACATCAAACCAAAAGCACTGCCACCTAGGGTCTGGAGTACAAACTGACTGTTTATTACTAGTTTTATTTAATTAAAAACCAAGAAACTAAGAAATTGCCATCTTAAAATTAAGGACTAGCTTACATCACTAAGGTGCAGCAGAATGCTGGGAACTGCAATACTGTATAGACTGAGTAACAGACATGCCAAACAGAATAAAGGAGAAAGTGAATGGCCTTCACAACTGCACACTTTTTGTTTTGCTAATTTTTTTATTTTTAATTTTATTTTCATTTTTTGCATCTTTTACTTAAGAAATGAATTTTCTCCTTTTTTCCTCACTTGATTTTACCTTTTTAATTATTACATTTTTAAGTTCAGTCAGTATTATTACTACTGCTATTTTTACTTTTTTGTTTCCTTTTTCTTTCTTTCTTTTTTTTAAGTGCCATTTTATTTTCTCTTTATTTTACATTGGAATTAGTGTTCTTCATTCTATTTTTATTTCTCCTTTAGCATCCCTTAACCCTATCTCATTATGGCCTTTATATCATCACTCTCTTCCTAACCTTTCCCCTTTTGCTATCCTGTTTATCTTAATACTTTCCTGCTTTAGATTTTCCCTACTCTTTCTGTCTCCACCCTGCTAAAATTTCTACCCTATTATATATATAAATTCCAATCCCCTGTGTCAAGTGCAAACACACCCCTCTCTGAGCTGTATTAAGTAGCAAATAAATTGTTTTCCCCTCTGTCCTTTTGATGCTGTTTGTGTGAATGTTTATTATATTGTATTTTTATGCTTTTTAGTGAAATTATTTTGCGTATGCTTTTGTTGTTTCTGTTGCTTGGTATTTTTTTATTTGCTTTGTTTTTATTTGTTTGTTTGTTCTTACTTCTGTTTACTCTTGCTTTGCTAGATATTAGTGGGTATTAATCTCCAGATACTGTTGCCAGCATTTTCTGGGGTTAGTGGTTGTTCTATTGAAATTCACTGCATGTATATAGTTTGTTCCCCTTTTCTCTATTAGTCTCTTTCTTATCTTTCTTCTTCTTCTTCTTCTTCTTCTTCTTCTTCTTCTTCTTCTTCTTCTCTCTCTCTCTCTCTCTCTCTCTCTCTCTCTCTCTCCCTCGCTCTCTCTCTCCCTCTTTTCTCCCTGTTTCCCAATTTCATTTTGACACCCCTTTTCCTCCTGTATCTTTTTCTTTTTCTCCCTCTATCTTCTCTTTTTATTCTTATTCTTTCTTTCCTATCCCCTAATTTGCCTTTCCCTAGTGATCACCTTTATTGGAGGTTATTCCTGTTCAATGCCTTGTGTGTTGTACCAGGTTGTTTTGTATTTTGTGCCTTTAAATCAACACAGGAGAGAGAGGTCCACATAACCAGATATCCTTAAAAGAGAGACCATGGGGAGACAAAGAAATATCCCACAAATGAAAGAAAAGCAGGCATCACCAGAAACGGAAGTAAAGGAGTTAGAGACAAGCAACCTACCAGAGCAAGAATTCAAAGCAATGATAGGATGCCTAAAAATAATGAAAGACAAATTTGACAATATGAGTAAGTACCAAGAGAAAATGAAGAAGGACCAAGAGGAAATGAACCAAGAAGAAATTATAAATGACATCGCTACTGTGAAGAACTCAATAGAAAGCATCAAAAGTATACTAGAAGAAGCAGAGGACTGCATCAGTGAGCTAGAAGACAAGATGGAAAAAAAAATACCCAATTAGAGCAGCTTCTAGGAAAAAAAAATGACAAAGCAGGAGGAGAGCCTACAGGAACTTTGGGACAATACAAAACAAAACAGTATTAGAATAATAGGGGTTCCAGAAGGAAAGGAAATTGAAGAAGGCATAGAAAAACTGTTTCCAGATATGACAGAAAACTTTCCTGAGATAGAGACGAAAAAACCCACACAAATCCAAGAAGCTGGCAGAGTCCCAAGCAAAATGAATCCCAAAAGACTGACACCAAGGCACATTGTAATTAAATGCGGTGCCTCTCACACCTGTCAGAATGACCAACATCAACAAATCAACAAAGGACATGTGTTGGCGAGGTTGCAGAGAAAAAGGAACCCTCATGCACTGCTGGTGGGAATGCAGACTGGTGCAACCACTGTGGAGAACAGTATGGAGTTTCCTAAAAAAACTGAAAATGGAACTCCCATTTGAGCCAGTAATCCCACTCCTAGGAATATATCCCACAAACCTAGAAATACCAATCAGACAGGATACATGCACCCCTATGTTCATAGCAGCACAATTTACTATAGGTAGGATTTGGAAACAGCCTTGGTGCCCATCAGCAGATGATTGGATCAAAAAACTATGGTACATCTACACAATGGAATACTATGCTGCCATAAAAAAGAAGGGATTCTCATCATTTGCAGCAACCTGAATGGAATTGGAGAACATCATGCTGAGTGAAATAAGGCAGTCAATTAAAGAGAAACACCACATGACCTCACTCATTTATGGATAATAAATCACATTATAAACTGATGAACCAAAAGATAGATATAGAGACAGTAAAGCAACAAGCAGACTGTCAAATTACAGTGGGGAGGGTAGGGAGACCTGGGGGAGATAAGAGATCAACTGAAGGACTTGTATACATTCATATAAGTACAACCAATGGACATAAAACTCTGGATAGGGAGGGCATGTTTGGGGGGCAATGGTAAGCTATTACACAGATAATAATTTAATTTAAAAAGTTTTGAGTTTTAATGCCTGCTTTAACTCTTATAGTTACCTACACTAATAGAAGAGAAAGTTGCAAATTGACCATACCTTCCCAATGCCCACCAGCCAATCAGGAGTATGCAAATTAACCCAACAAAGATAGTAGCTTAATTTGCATAAACAGGCACCAAGCAGCCAGGGGCAGGACTCTTGTTCCATTACCATGGCAACAACACAAGAATTCTACACCACCCCAGCTGCTCAGGGCCTCTGGGAAGCACAGGAAATTGGAAAGGCAGCTTCTAGAGGAGCAAAGACAGAAAGGCAGCTCTGGGCCAGAGTAAAGGTGGTGCTGGCAGCCAGGGGAAGGAAAGCCCATTCTTGCACAAATCTTCGTGCATAGGGCCTCTAGTGTTAAATATATGACATTAGTCTGTCATATTTTCAGGCTAATGGTTCTTGAATAAACATGCTTTCCTTCCACTATTCCTTGTCTCTTGATTATTGGCTTTCTATCAGCAGGCAACCAAACCTAGGTTCAGTATCGTCAACATACTGTGCCTTGGTGTCCATATCTTTAAAATATGAATAATAAATAATAGCACCTATCTCTGAAGTTTTCTATAAGGATTAAATAAAACAATGTATGCCAAGTATAATTTATTACAGTACCCAATACATAATAATAGTTTAGAACAGTAGCTAGTGTTATTATTATATATCATATTAAAACTGCCTTTCCTTCTGATACAAATAGTAGTTTTTAGCAGTTTTAATGTTCTCTAAGTGGTCAGAACTGAAATGCTTTCTCTTTTATTATTAAAACAATTTAATGCTGACATAATTGCAGGTGTCCCCTCCTTTCCCTCTTTGTTTATCTCTGTTTCCTTCTCCCCCTCCTTGGCCTTCAATAAATTATTGTCCTATTGTCTGTGTCCATGGGGTATGAGTGCATATTATTTAGCTAATCTCTTCACCTTCTTTATTTGTTCACCCCAACCCCTCTCCTTGGGCACTGGCCAATCTTTTCCATGTGTCCATGCTTCCAGTTCCATTTTGTTCCTCAGTTTTTTTTTTTCATTAGATTCTAAATGTTAATGAGTTATTTCTCTTTCTCTGATTGACTTATGTTTCTAAAAATTAAAAATAGAACTGCCTTTAGACACAGTGATCCCATTTCTGGGAATATACCCTAAGAATATTGAAACACCAGTCAAAAAGAATATATTCATCCCTAAGTTTATAACAGCATTCTGTACAATTAGGTGCCCAGTGCACAAATTCGTGCACCTTGAAAGGAACTGTGTGCCACAAGGTTGTGGTGAACATAGGGGCAAGTATTGGCCCATCCTCCATGCCCCCACCTTGCCCCTCCAGCCATGGCCCCTGATCCCTTATCTGCCAACAGCCACACTCTTGCTGCTGCTGCTCCCATACACTGATAGTGTGGAATGACTGGGGCCCGGTGCCAGCAGGGGGTGCTAGCAGCAGTTGCTGCCCTGATTGTCCATCAGGAGTAGGGGAAGGTAGAGAAGCCCTCAGGGGTGATCAGGGCCAGCAGCTGTCCCTCACTCCCACTGATGGTGCTAAGTGATAGGGACCAGGTCAGAGCGCAAGCAGCAGGTGTGAGTGGTAGCTCTGGCACCAGCTGCAGGTGCAATTGGAGCCATCACCAGCAGCAGGTTCCGGAGGTGGCTGCTGGCCCTCATCGCCACTCGAAAGCTGGGGGAAGTGGAGAAGCCCTGAGGGGAAATCAGGGCCTGCAGCGGCCACTCTCACCCACTGACAGTGCCAAGTGATCAGGGCTGGCACCAGGCACCAATAGCAGGTGCAAGGGGCAGCTTCAGCATTGGCAGTGGGTGTAAGTGCCCAGTGGAACCGTTGTGCATGGGAGCAAAGAATTTTCAATAACAATCAGAGACTCAGGTTGATGTCAGTGACTGGTCCCCACTCACATGCTCCACCATCCTACCACAGCTGATGCCCACCATGTTTCGCACACACCCCCAGTGGTCAGTGCACATCATAGCAACCAGTTGTGCAGTTGTTCAATTATTCTGCCATTCAGTCTATTTGCATATTAGGGTTTTATATAGACAGAGAGCCAAGATCTTGAAACAGCCCGAGTGGCCATCAGAAGATGAATGAATAAGAAAACAATGGAATGCTCTGTGTCTATAAAAAGAAGGAATTTTTTCCCTGACTGGTTTTGCTCAGTGGATAGAGCATAAACCTGTGTACTGAAAGGTCCCAGGTTTGATTCCGGTCAAGAGCATGTATCTTGGTTGTGGGCACATCCCCTGTAGGAGGTGTGCAGGAAGTAGCTGATCGATGCTTCTCTCTCATGGATGTTTCTAACTCTTTATCCCTCTCCCTTCCTCTGTAAAAAAAAATCAATAAAATATATTACAAAAAAAGAGGGAACTCTTATCCTTTGCCACATAATGGATTCACCTGGACAGCACTGATATTTTTTCTAAATGTATCTATATAAAACCAGAAATGTCAAAGCCAATGAGTAAGGGGGAAAACTAGACTGCATAAAATGAGAATTGTGATTGTTTTCAACTTCTTTTTTTAATGAAATTGAGATAATAATATTTGATCTCATGGTTAGATATGGACAATTGATTTTTATTTATTATTCACATTTGGGACTCTGACAGAAACAGAATATTTATTGGCAATGTGCCTCTTCCAAACTGCAGAATTCCCCAGTTTGAAATGGCTTGATAAAATCATGTGTAGAAAAATAACATTGATTTGCCAAAGTTAAGGTTTATATTTACTGCAGTTGTAACTCACTTTACTGTGCTTTGTTTTATTGCACCTCACAAATGTTGCATTATTTTTACAAACTAAAGACCCTCTACAAGCAAAGAGATTGTGACTCATTTTACTGTGATAAAATGTTTCTCTGTCATCGATGTTTCTAACTCTCTATCCCTCTCCCTTCCTCTGTAAAAAATTCAATAAAATATATTACAAAAAAAGAGGAAACTCTTATCCTTTGCCAAAAAATAAATATTCTGTTTATTGTGATCCTTGCTTTATTGTGTTCTGAAATGGAACCCATAATATATCTGAGGTATGTCTGTAGTTAGTTCCTTTCCAAAACCTGGATGAGTATCATAAAGTTTAATCCAAGACTTTCAATTCTGTTAATTTTTTTCTTTTTAATATTAATTCATTTATTTGTAATTTACATTTGTTTCAGATGTAAAGTGTAATGGTTAGACAATGATATAGTTTATGAAGTGATCATCAAGATAATTCTAGAACCCACTTGGCAAAGGCACAAAAATTAAAATATATCTATACTAATAAAGCCTAGGTGACTATTGCATGTGGCATCATCACAAAATAGCTGCCACAAGATGGCCACCACAAGATGGCCAAGTGCACAGTGGAGGTAGGGCCTGGCAACAGCTCCGCACAGTTTAGCCTGGGTGTCCTGTGGCTCCACATGGTGTGGAGGAGGCCCCAGTCCTGGAATCTCTGCCACCTTGTGCAGAGGAGGTGGGTCACGGCAGGGTGGGGGCGATCAGGCCTGCAGGAAAGGCAGTTGGGGGTGATCGGGCTGTCAGGAGAGTGATTAAGAGCCAGTGGTCCCTGATTGTGAGAGGGATTGGACCTAAACTGGCAGTTGGATATCCCCTGAGGGGTCCCAGATTGGAGAGAGGTCCCAGGCCAAAGTGAGGGACATACCTCATGCATGGATTTCATGTACCAGGCCACTAGTATTTGTTTATTTTATTGTCATGAAACAATTGGTCTATGCATCCAGTGCTATCATATTATTAGTGCTGTGTATTTGATGTGAAATGTTCTTGTCAATATGATAAAAGAAGAGTCCAAAGACTATGGGATGTCTTCCCAACTCTGTAACTACTTTCTGGGTGATTGAGAGATAAATAATTTCAACTTTTTTTTGGTTCAGTTTCCTCTTCTGTCAAAAGACTGTTAATGCCACCTCTTTTCTTCAAAGGTCCTGTTAATGGAGGAAATTTGATATTCAATCAATGTGTACCAGTATCTAGGCAGCACTTCTTTTATTCCTAATTTTGAATCTGAGTTAGTTTATTTCCTTGGTTGGGTCTTGATATTAATGAGGGGCATGACACGTTTTGCACATAGGGAAATAGTGCACTCTGCTGTAAAGCCACAACTGAAGCCTTCCCCATTTGTTAAATAAATGTATGTCTTCAGTCACAAAGGCTAAGCAAGGACAGTTGAGAGAGCCTAAATGCTTTTGCATTGTGTAGTGGAAAAGGAAAGGCTTCTTAAGTCACAACAGTTCTGTCTTGACTTGATGTGGAATCCTGGGCACATTCCTTACCTCTATGTCTCTCAGCTATTTCATCTGAAAAATGGAGACAAATATACACATAATTCTTAGATTATTTTTTGTACTGAAATTATATAAAGTATGTGAAGAACCTTGTGGAGATTACTGTGCCAAATGAAAATGGTTGACAAATTTATTTTTCTCCCCTGCCCCACATTTAATATTATCTGCAACTCTACCAAGAATGCACTTCACTTGGCCAGCGGCTCAGTGGTTGATCACTGATCTATGAACCAGAAGGTCATGGTTCAATTCCCAGTCAGGGCACATGCTAGGGTTGCAGACTTGAGACCCAGTAGGGAGTAAGCAAGAGGTAGTCAATCAATGATTCTCTCTCATCATTGATGTTTGTAATCCTTCCCTCTCCCTTCAACTCTGAAATCAATAAAATATATACCGTATTTGCCTGCATATAAGACGATTGATGAAGGAAATGCCTGTGCCAAAAAAGGGCTAAGCCAGAACCTTGTGTGAAGAATTACTACAGAATCGCTGGATTGATGGATAAACTGGCAGATTTCTACCTCCTTCACATCTGACATATCTGCCCTTATTTTACTCCCTACCCATCCTCAGCTAACACACAAAAATACAAGTATATTTCCTTTATACAATACTAGTATTTATTCAAGGAGACCATTTTTTTTTATTTCCTCATAACGCCCATGTCTTAGTTTTTTCGGTAGAGAAGCTACACATACTTAAGGGTCTTCATCTGGGAGACGCGGGTCATCACTTGTGGTAGAGGAACACTCCAGTACTTGTACTTCATCTGCGGGCTTGCTTACTGGATCTTTTCTACCCTTCCTGGAGGAAAGTACAATTTTCTGATTCCTTCTGTCTTTTTTATTCTTTTTGTAACGCTTCTTGAGGCCAAAATATACCTTGGCCATTTCCTTCGTTTTCTATTTAGGAAAGAAGGTAAACCAAAAAAAGACATTGGTTTGGGTGAAGATACTGGGAAATGTGTGGGAATGGGGCTTCTAAAAGGAAGACAATGGATTGCTTAGGGAAGTGCCTATGCCAAAAAAAAGGCAAGGCCAGAACCTTGTGAGAGGAATTACTGGGAAAGAAGCAGGGGCATATGAGTAGTAGTAGTCTGACCTTATCCGTTTTTTTGGCACCCAGTTGGGAAACAGACTTCCAATTCCCATTAGGACTTGAAAGTTCTTGGTCCATCGTTCCAGCTGGAGTCTGCTGATTAGTTATCTAAACTAGGATACAGTATTCTCTTAGTAACGTTGGCTTTGTTGTAGCAACAGGCCAAATTCAGAGGCTCCTGCCCTCTATATATATTCTCCAAGACCATCAGCTCTGATTGGCCAACATTCAGTGGTTGCTATGGTAGGCTTGACATCATAAGGCATCAGCTAGACCATTCTTGAGGGAGTGTGGGGGGATGACTATGCATAGGACTCAGATGATAAGGGTAGAGGAAGTGGAGCTTCTTCCTAAATAGTTTCTCAAATATTTCCAAAACTGATTTCTCACTCATTTCCTCTAGTTTAATTATTGTCCAGCACATGGCAGTTGGGGATGTTTCCTCTAGGCCTGTTCTCATACCCGGAATCCATTAATTGGCTCATTCTACTCTCCTCCATACATTATCTCTACTTGGCATTTTGAGTGTTCTTTTAATGGTGGTTTTATTTCAGACTAGGTTTAGATTTCAAAAAAAAAATGCTAAGATTATACACAGATACCCCATGTCAATTATGTCTTATTATTAATATCTTATGTTGACGTGTTCCAATTATAACATGTGATGAAACATCAGTGAAACAGTTATAGCCCAATTTCAGTTCTCTGACATTTCCATTATCAATCAGTTGGGTTTCTAGAACGCTTAAAATTATATATGTACCTGTTGTGGAACAAAACGTCAGTTCCAGACCTGAAAACCCTTTCATGCTGATGTCTGTGCATGACACAAAACATCTACATGCAACAAAAAAAAGAGATAATGTTTATGATGATGGAAAAATCCGATTAGCAGTTTTACAACATAAAGTGGTCAAGGAGAGAACCTTTATGTTACTAAGGGTGTGAAAAAGCTAATAAAACAACAATCTCAGACAATTAAAGAGGTAGAAAAATTGTTGTTGATTTGGATAAATGTAAAGCAGTTATCCTGTGATAGCATTAGGGAGGCAATGGTATGGGGAAATGTGAAGATGGTGCTTGCTGATCACCTGAAGGTCAGCGCTGAAAAGAAGGCTCAATGTGATTCATTTAAGGCTAACAGGGAGTGGTTCCATAAATTAAAAAGAAAACAAGACCAAACAAGTATTTATTTTAAGATTGAATAGCATATTAGACATGTCCTTTATATAAGGAAGCTAAAACAATGAATCATTTGTGTTTGGAATTAATTCATTAAATTTAAATATATGTCCAAACAGAAAAATCATTTAGTGTTTTTTTTTTTTATTTCTACTAGGGACACAGTGCATGGATTGGTGCACCTTGAAAGGAACTGTTGACTTTGATGCTGTGGTGGTCACTGGGGCATGTCTCAGTCATCCTCCATGCCCCTGCCCAACCCATGCCACCACTACCACTGTCTCCTCTCTACTGGCAATGCCACTGCTAATGCTGCAACTCTCTTGCACTATCTGTGCCAGTGCAGCTCACAGGCACAGAGTGATTTTGGTTGGTACCAACAGCAGGTGCAAAGGGAAGCTGCTGCCCTGATTGCCCTTTAAGAGAAGAGGGCAGTGGAGAAGCCCTCAGAGGAGATTGGGGCCAGTAGCTGCTGCTCATACCAACTAATGGTGCTGAGCAAGATGGATCTTCACCTGCAGTGTTTGTGGAGGCTCCAGCACTCGCTGTGGTGCAAGTGGGACTGAAATCAGCATCAGGTGGGAGCACCAGCTGGGATCATAGCATGCAAGTAAATAATTTTTAATAACCACCCGAGGTTCACCCTGATGACAGCAACTTGTGTCCCATTCAGATTGGTGCCACTACTAACATGCTCCACTATCTCCCCTACCGCCAATGCCCACCATGTACAATGTTCTGCTGACTTCTTCCAATGCCCAACATGTTCTGAATGTCCATGGTGATCAGGGCACCTGAAAGTGGCTGGATGTTTGATTGGTTGTTCTGTGGGTAGGTTTATTTGTATATTAGCATTTTTAATATAGTATTGATTTCAAAAGAGGAAGGCAGAAGAAGACAGAGATACATACATCAGTGGTGCTGGAAAATAATGGAATTTCTACCTCCTGCAAACCTCCTACTTTTGATTGAGATCAAAACCCAGGCATGTGCCTTTGGCCTGAATAAAACCCTGGACCTTTCAGTCCACAGACTGATGCTCTACAACTGAGATAACTGACTAGGAGTGATTTGAGTTTCGAACAAATCACTTCTCAAACTGCCCTCTGAAATAAATTAAGTTCAGGAAGTGAATTCAATATTTTTGAAGTCTTTATTTTATTAAGATTTCCTTATTTTTCACTTAATGTGCTTTTTCTGCCCCAGAATCCCATCCCAGATACCATATTAAATTGTAGTCATCATGCCATGCCTCATTGGGATCCTCCTGGTGGAACAGGTTTATAGACTTCTTGTTTTAGAAAACCTCATCCTTTTGGTTTGTTTGTTTTGTACATTAAATACTCAAAAGATATGTACCCTTCTAACATGCTCTTCCTATTTCCTCCAACCCTCAGCAGCTGACAAACACTTTTCAACTCTCTGTTTCAATGAGTTGGACTATTTCTATTTTTAATATTCCACGTATATATGATGTGGTACAGGTGGGGGCGTATATTTTTGTGTGCATAACATTTTTATTCATTCATCTATTGATGAATACTAACATTACATACTTGACAGTTGTGAATAATGCAAAATATTTCCTAGTATTTTGGATGTCTTACCCCAAACTCCACAGAACTAAATACTCATTTTTATTTCAATAAAGACATGAGATATCACCCTTTCCTCCTACTTGGCTTTACTGGGAAACCTTCTCAGGTTGCATGTGTGGTATGTATCTCTACTAGATATATTTCACTGATTGTCTCTACTACTCCTCTCATATTTATTTTCTTTTTTCCCAGAGACCCTCACACCTAGTCAGTATCATCAAGGTTATAGATCTCTCCAGGACAGTGGCTGAATTATTTTTTGCTTTGTCACAGGTTTGGGATATAATGTATGTTTCTCCTTAGAACTCTAAGGATTAGGATTTAGGATTCTGGCTGTGTTTGAGGGAGAGAGAGAGGGGGGGGAGAGAGATAGAGAGAGAGGGAGAGATAGAGAGAGAGAGATGGACAGCAACAGCTGAAAGACTATACATTGTCCTAGTGAGTCTTCTGCTTTCTCGTTTGTGACTTAAGCTTCCCACATAGTAACTGCTATTACTCAATGAGTGACTACCCAATGGACTACAGGAACAAGCTCTATATAGAAAGGGTTCCATACTGGTTAAGACGCCGCAAATGTTAAACCTAGTGTCAGTCACATCTTATTTTTGGACTGAAACATGTGATTAGATCTGAGACTTACAAATAGGTCCAAGTTGAGTAAAATGATTGAGGATTACGGTAAAGAGGACTCCTGATACTCTATGTTAATTTGCTAAGCTAACTAATTTGCTAACGTAAATAGGGTAAAGGAACTGTCTACAATAGTGAAAAATAACAGGACTAGAGAGGTACCCTACGTAGCACACATGTAAAGGTGTAGTATATTTCTAAATTTGAAGTTTAACTGTAGCTATAGTGTGTGGAAACAGTCATGGAATATAAGATGTTATTCAAATACTTTGTTATGCCTGTTAATTATTTACCAGTTTGTTTGTGTTGAATCAGTAATTATAATAAAATTAGATGTGGATTCCCAAATGGGCGGGACCATGACATTAATAATGTGAAAATTCACACTGAGGAATCAATTATGTTTTCCATGTTTAAGAGCACATAAAATCTGGCTGATAGATTCAGAAGCAGTAGGGGTGATTAGTTCTCTAACTAGGTCTCATACAATTTCATTCTACCTGTGAAGACCATATTTTCATTTTTGTTTGGCACTTTTTCAACCAGGGTGAAAGTTTTTTTTATATATAAGAAAGAAGTTGCACAGGGTACCCCGTTTTCAAACTGATTATAAGTTCATAAAACATAATTTTCCTCTTCATTGTGCCAGATTCCCATTGTGCACTTGAAAATATTTTAGGGAAATGAGTGCTTTAGCTATGGGAAATTTCTGCAACACAATAGTTCTAATGGTTAAGTTCACACATATTTGTTCCCTTTTTTATGTGTTCACCCAATTTGGGCTAGATGGCAGAGAGAAAGGAATGAGGCTTAAAAATATCAAAAGTAAAATATATAAAATGGAATCGCAAACCCTCGCACAACACTATCTTGCCTGCCCCGCCCCTTGCTTGTGCCAAAAACAAGCAAAATCACCAACTCCTTTTCTACTTTACCTGTATGACAAACTGTTAAGGAAGAAATCTTCTTTGGTTTTCACCTAGTTGGTGTCTCAGGAACTACAGAATCGCTGGACTAATGGACAAACTGGCAGATTTCTACCTCCCTCACATCTGACATATCTGCCCTTATTTTACTCCCTACCCATCCTCAGCTAACACACAAAAATACAAGTATATTTCCTTTATACAATACTAGTATTTATTCAAGGAGACCATTTTTTTTATTTCCTCATAACGCCCATGTCTTAGTTTTTTTCGGTAGAGAAACTAGACATACTTAAGGGTCTTCATCTGTGAGACGCGGGTCATCACTTGTGGTAGAAGAACACTCCAGTACTTGTACTTCATCTGCGGGCTTGCTTACTGGATCTTTTCTACCCTTCTTGGAGGAAAGTGCAATTTTCTGATTCCTTCTGTCTTTTTTATTCTTTTTGTAACGCTTCTTGAGGCCAAAATATACCTTGGCCATTTCCTTCGTTTTCTATTTAGGAAAGAAGGTAAACCAAAAAAAGACATTGGTTTGGGTGAAGATACTGGGAAATGTGTGGGAATGGGGCTTCTAAAAGGAAGACAATGGATTGCTTAGGGAAGTGCCTATGCCAAAAAAAAGGCAAGGCCAGAACCTTGTGAGAGGAATTACTGGGAAAGAAGCAGGAGCATATGAGTAGTAGTAGTCTGACCTTATCCGTTTTTTTGGCACCCAGTTGGGAAACAGACTTCCAATTCCCATTAGGACTCGAAAGTTCTTGGTCCATCGTTCCAGCTGGAGTCTGCTGATTCGTTATCTAAACTAGGCTACAGTACTTTCTTAGTAATGTTGGCTTTGTTGTAGCAACAGGCCAAATTCAGAGGCTCCTGCCCTCTATATATATTCTCCAAGACCATCAGCTCTGATTGGCCAACATTCAGTGGTTGCTATGGTAGGCTTGACATCATAAGGCATCAGCTATACCATTCTTGAGGGAGTGTGGGGGGATGACTATGCATAGAACTCAGATGATATGGGTAGAGAAAGTGGAGCTTCTTCCTAAATAGTTTCTCAAATATTTCCAAAACTGATCTCTCACTCATTTCCTCCATTATAATTATTGTCCAGCACATGGCAGTTATGGTTGTTTACTCTAGGCCAGTTCTCATACCCGGGATCCATTAAATGGCTCATTCTACTCTCCCCCATATATTATGGCTACCTTGAATTTTGAGTGTTCTTTTAAAGGTTGTTTTATTTCAGACTAGTTTTAGATTTCCAGAAAAATTCATAAGATTATACACAGATACCCCATATTAAATGTCTTATTATTAATATCTTATATTGATATGTTCCAATTATAACATATGATGAAACATCAGTGAAACAGTTTAGCCCAACTTCAATTCCATTATCAATCAGTTTGGATCTAGACCACTTATAAGTATATATGTACCTGTTGTGGAATAAAACTTCAGTTCCACACCTGACAACCCTTTCATGCTGAAATCTTTGCATGACAAAAAACTTCTATCATGCAACAAAAAAAGACATAATGTTTATGATGCTGGAAAATCTGATTAGCACAGTTTTAAAACAAAATGAGGTCAAGAAGAGCACCTTTAAGTTGCCAAGGGTGTGAAGAACTAACGAAACAATAATCTCAGACAATTAAAGAGATAGAAATATTGTTGTTGATTTGGATAAATGCAAAGCCGTTAGCCTGTGATAGCATTAGGGAGGCAATGGTATGGGGAAATGTGAAGATGGTGCTTGCTGATCACCTGAAGGTCACTCCTGAAAAGAAGGCTCAATGTGATTCATTTAAGGCAAATAGGGAGTGGTTCCACAAATTAAAAACAAAACAAAACAAAACAAAACAAGTATTCATTTTAAGATTAAATAAAAATTAGACATGTCCTTTATATAAGGAAGCTAAAACAGTGAATCATTTGTGTTTGGAATTAATTCATTAAATTTAAAGATATATCTAATCAGAAAAATAATTTAGTGTTTTTTTATATTTCTACTAGGTGCATAGTGCATGGATATGTGCACCTTGAAAGGAACTGTTGACTTTGATGCTGTGGTGGTCACTGGGGTATGTCTGAGCCTTCCTCCATGCCCCTGCCCAACCCATCCCACCACTACCACTGTCTCCTGTCTGCTGGCAATTCCACTGCTAATGCTGCTGCTCTCTTACACTCTCTGTGCCAGTGAAGCTCACAGGCACAGTGATTTTGGCTGGTACCAACAGCAGGTGCCAAAGGACGGTGCTGCACCAATTACCCTGTAAGAGAAGAGGGCAGTGGAGAAGCCCTCAGAGGAGATTGGGGCCAGTTGCTGCTACTCATACCAACTAATGGTACTGAGCAAGCTGGATCTTCACCTGCAGTGAGAGTTTGTGGAGGCTCCAGCACTCGCTGTGGTGCAAGTGGGGCTGAAATCAGCAGCAGGTGGGAGCACCAGGTGGGATCATGACATGCAAGTAAAAAATTTTTGATAACCACCATAGGTTCACCCTGATGACCTCAACTTGTGCCCCATTCAGATTCTAACCTGCTCCAATATTTTCCCTAAATCCAATGCCGACCATGTCCCATGGTCTGCTGACTTCTGCCAATGGCCACCATGTTCCGCATGCCCATGATGGTCAGGGCACCGGATAGTGGCTGGTTGTTTGATTGCTTGTTCTGTGGGTCGGTCCATTTGCATATTAGCATTTTATTATATAGGATTGATTTCAAAAGAGGTAGGCAGAGGGAGACAGAGATAGACACATCAGTGGTGCTGGAACATAATGGAATGTCTACCTCCTGCAAACCTTCTGCTTGTGATTGAGACTAAAACCCAGGCATGTGCCCTTGACCAGAATAGAGCCCTAAAGCCTTCAATCCACACACTGATGCTCTGCCACTGAGACAACTAACTAGGACTGATTTGAGTTTCGAACAAATCACTTCTCAAACTGCCTTCTGAAAGAAATTAAGTTCAAGAAGTGAATTCTACATTATTGTAGTCTTTATTTTATTAAGATTTCCTGAGTTTTCACTTGATGTGCTTTTTCTGCCCCAGGATCCTATCCCAGATGCCATATTAAATTGTAGTCATCATGCCATGCCTCATTGGGATCCTCATGGTGGAACAGTTTTCTAGACTTCTTGGTTGTCTCTACTATTCATCGCACATTCATTTCTTTTTATTTTTCATTTTTTCGTAGAACCTCAAACCATCTGGGTTATGTCACTTCCCATGACAGTAGCTGAATTCTTCTATTGGCTTTGCCATTGTTTTGTCATGGAATGGATGTATCACCCTAGAAATCTGAGGATCAAAATCCTGGGTGTGTGTCAAACACACACACACACACACACACACACACACACACACACACACAGACAGAGAGAGAGAGAGAGAGAGAGAGAGAGAGAGAGAGAAAGAAAGAGAGAGAGAGTTCACTTGAAAATATTTTAGGGGAATGAATGCTATGGCTATGGGAAATTTCCATAACACAATAGTTCCAATGATTAATTTTGGCCATATTTGTTCCCCTTTTTATATGGTTGCCCTAATATGGTGTAGATGGGACAGAGAAAGGAATGAAGGGTAAATATGTCAAAAGTTTAATATCTAAATAGAATCAGATTTGTTATTATCCTGTGCCAACTCTCACATAAAATTATTCTGCCAGCCTCCCCGACCTTTGCCAGTGCCAAAAACAAGCAAAATCAGCAACTCCTTTTCGTCCTTACCTGTATGACAAACTGTTAAGGAAAAAAAAATCTTCTTAGGTCTTCATCTAGGCATAATCTTGGTGTCTGGCTCACTATAAAGTGGCTGGTCTGGTGCACAAACAAGCAGAATTCTACTTCCTCCCTTCTCACATATCTGCCCTTACTTTGCTCCCTACCCATCCTCAATTAGCACAAAAAATACAAGCACATTTCCTTTATACAAGGCTAGTATTTATTCAAGGAGACCATTTCTGGTTTGATCCATTTGTAATGCCATTTCTTAAGTTTTTTTGTAGAGAAGCTACACATACTTAAGGGTCTTCATCCTGGAGACACTGAGTATCACTTGTGGTAGAAGAACACTCCAGTACTACTTCTTCTTCATCTCAGTGCTTGCTTACTGGAGATTTTCTACCCTTCCTGGAGGAAAGTGCAATTATCTGATTCCTTCTGTCGTTTTCATTCTTTTCATCACACTGCTTGATGCCAGAAAATACCTTCGCCATTTTCTTCGTTTTCTATTTGGGACAGAAGGTAAACCCAGAAAGATATTGGTTTGGGCGAAGATACTGGGAAATGTGTGGGAATGGGGCTTGTAAAAGAAAGACAATGGACTGATTAAGGAAGCACCTGTGCCAAATAAGGCAAGGCCATAACCTTGGGTGAGGAATTATTGAGAAAGAAGCAGAGGAATTATTGGGAAAGAAGCAGAAGTAGTTTGACCTTATCCTTATTTTTGTCACTGAGTTGGGAAACTTGTACTTGATGTTTCTTGTCCATCCTTGCAGCTGGAGTCTGATTTGTTATCTCAAGTTCACTACAGTATTTTCTTAGTAACATTGGCTTTGTTGTAGCAACAGGCCATATTCAGAGACTGCTGCCCTTTATATATACTCTCTAGGACAATGAAGAGCCACACCCATCACCTCTTATTATTGGCCAATATTCAGTGGTTGCCATGGTATGGCTTACATCACAGAGAGTCAGCTTGACCATCCTTGAGGGAGTGTGTGTGTGTGGGGGGGGGGTGACTATGCATAGGACTCAGATGATATGGGTAGAGAAAGTGGAGCTTTTTCCTAAATTGATCCAAAAATATTTCCCAAAATGACCTCTCACTCTTTTCCTCTAGTTCAGTTATTGTCCTACACTTGGTGGGGAGGGGGTGTTTCCTCTAAGTTATTTCTCATACCCCGCATCCATTCAGTGGCTCATTCTACTATCCCCCATATATTATCATTACCTACCTAGCATTTTGAGTGTTCTTTTAATGGTGGTTTTATTTTAGACTAGTTTTAGATTTCCAGAAAAATTGTTAAGATTTTACACACATGCCCATATATCTTATTAATATCTTATATTGACATGTTCCAATTATATTATGTGATGAACCATTTGTGAAACAGTTATAGCCCAACCTCAGTTCTCTGTCATTTCCATTATCAATCAATTTGGATCTAGACCACATTCCCCCCCCCCCCAAAAAAAAAAAATGTACCTGTTGTGGAACAAAACTTGTTCTTGACCTGATACCCCTTTCATGCTGATATCTCTGCATGACACAAACCATCTTCATGCAACAAAGGAAGGAATGTTTATATTGCTGGAAAAATCTGATTAGCACAATTTTAAAAGATAAAGAGACCATAGATAGCACCAACATTGTTAAGGGTGTGAAAATGCTGATAAAACAACAATCACAGACAATTGCAGATGTAGAGAAATTGTTGTAGATTTGGATAAATGCAATGCTATTAGCCTGTGATAGCATTTGGGAGGCAATGTTGTGTGGAATGTGAAGATGGTGCTTACTGACCACCTTAAGGGTTCTCCGGAAAGCAGTTCTGAGTCTGTACCTTGAGACTGTGGTGGTCAGAGGGGCACATCTTGGCCGGTCCTCCATGCCCCCGCCCAACTCATTGTACCACTGCCTCTGTCTCCTGTCTGCCAGCAATGCCACTGCTTCTTTCTACCACTATCTGAGAAAGCCCTCGTCATAGGCATAGAGTGATTTTTGGCTGGTACCAACAGTGAGTGCAAGTGGCAGCTGCTGCCCCAATTGCCCCTTAAGAGGGGAGTGGAGAAGCCTTCATAGGAGATGGGGGCCAGTAGCTGCTGCTCACACCCACCAGTGATGGTCAGCAATGTGGATTATCACCTGCAGTGAGTGTGAGTGGTAACTCCAGGACTGGATGTGGATGCAAGTGGGGCCCACACCAGCAGCAGGTGGAAGCACCATGTGGAGCCATGGCTTGTGAGAGCAAATAATTTTTAGTAACCATCTGAGGCTCACCCTGATGACAGCAACTGGTGCCTGACCCTGTTCTGGCGCCCCCTCTCACCTGCTACACCATCCCCCTATGGCCAATGCCCACCATGAGAGTGACTGGTTTTTTTTTTGTTTGTTTTTTTTTTTTTTGGTTGATTGTTTGATTGTTCTTTGGTTCAGGCTATTTGCATATTAGCATTTTATTATATAGGATTTATTTCAAAAGAGGAAGGCAGAGGGAAACAGAGATAGACACATCGGTTATGCTATTGAATAATGGAATATCTACCTCTTGCATGCCCCCTACTTGCAATTGAGACCAAAACCATGTTCCTTTGACCAAAATAGTACCGGGAGCTTTCATTCCACAGACTAATGCTCTATCCACTGAGACAAATTGGCTAAGACTGATTTGGGTTTTTAACAAATCACTTCTCAAATAGCCTACTGAAACAAATTAAGTTTAAGAAGTAAGGTTCTACTGTATTGAAGTCTTCATTTTATTAATATTTCCTTAGTTTTTACTTCATATGTTTTTTTCTGCCTCCAAATTCCATACAGGATACCATATTATAATATAATAATCATGCCATATGTCATTGGGATCCTTGTGGCTGTATAGTATTCTAGACTTCATGTTTTAGAGAACTTTAATCTTTTGGTTAGTTTCACATTAAATTTTCAGAAGTTATTGATGTTATAGTTGAAGTTTTACCCTTTTACCAAGGTCTTCCTATTTCCTCCACCCCTCAGCTGCTGGCAAAATTTTTTCTACTCTCTATTTCAATGATTTTAACTGTTTTTATTTTGAATCTTCCACGTAAGTAATATGATGTTGTGAGGGTGTTTGTATATGTGGGTGTGCAACACATCTTCTTTATCCATCCATCTATTGATAACAATTGTATTGTTTACTTTGACTATTGTTAATAATGCAGTATATCACCTTGTATTTTGGATGGCTTATCTCAAGCCCAACAAAACTAAATACCCAATTTTATGTTTCAATTAAGATATTAATTATGACACTTCCCTCTTCCCTCCAACATTTGGCTCTTCCAGGCAACCTTTCCAGGTTTCTTGTGGGTTGTGTATCTTTACAGTATATACTTCACTGATTATCTCCATCCATCTCCTCCTATTTATTTTATTTTTTTCCTGGAGGACCTCAAATTTAGTACCTTCAGGGTTATGGAACTCCCCAAGACAGTGGCTGAATTAATCTATTTTCTTTTTCACTGGGTTGTCATGGGTATTTCTTTCTAGAATACTGAGGATCAGGATCCTCTGTGTGTGTGTCATACACACACACACACACACACACACACACACACACACAGACATATGGAACATTTTGCAATGTCCTTGTGAGTATTCTGCTTTCAAGTTTGTGACATTAGCATCCTACATAGTAACTGCTGTTCCTCCATGAATGACTACCCAATGTACTTGTATATTGAACAAACTATCCAACCAAACTCTATATAGAAAGGGTACCAACATCTGGTTAAGACACAAAAAATGTTCACAATAGCCATTCCCTTAGCCACAGTGTCAGTCACATCTTATTTTGGAAATGGGACCTATGATTCAGTTTGAGAGTCGAAAATAGGTCCAAGTTGAGAAACACGATTGAGGACTACTTTAAGGTGGCCCCTGACACTGTATGTTAATTTGCTAATCTGACTAGTTTTCAAAGCTAGATATGTTGAAGATATTGTCTGGAAAGATAATGAGAGTTAACAGGACTGGATATGTACCCTACTGAGTACCCAAATAAAGGTGTATTATGTCTCTAAAGGTGAAGATTGACTATAGCTATAGTCTGTTAAAATTGGCACTGAACAGAACATGTCAGTCAAACACATTGCTATGACTGATAACTATATACAAGTTTCTTTGTGTAGAATCAATAATTTTATTAATATTATATATGGATCCCTATGATTAGACCATGGCATTACTAATCTAAAAATTCACACTGAGGAGCCAATCATTATTTTCAGGTTTAAGAACAAGTCAAAATTGGCTGCTAAATTCAGAAGCAGTAGGGTTAATTATACCTTCTCTAACTAGGTCTTATATAATGGGTGTCTATTTTTCAAGGCCACATTTTCATTTACCTTGAACCTTTTGTCAACAAGGGTAAAATTGTTATTATATTATAAGTAGGGAAAATGGTCTGTAGGATAACATTTTTTAAAGCTGATTATAAGTGCAAAGGGATTAATTTTACTACTCATTGGGTCACATTGCCATTATGCACTAGAAAATATTTTAGGACAATGAGTGCTTTGACAATGAGTGATTTACATTAAATCATCAGAGGAATCTAGGCAACACATTAGTTTTAATGATTTATTTTAGACATATTTGTTCCATTTTTTATCTGCTTGTCCTATTGTGGGCTAGATGATGCAGAGAAAGGAATGAAGCTGAAAGCTGTCAATAGTCTAATGTGGGCAGCTGATCAATGTTTCTCATCGATGTTTCTAACTCTCTATCTCTATCCTTTCCTCTCTGTAAAAAAATCAATGAAATATATTCAAAAAATAATAATACCAGTTGTGGAACAAAACATCATTTCTTGACCTGACAACTCTTTCATGCTGATACCTCTGCATGACTCAAAGCATCTTTTATGCAACAAACAAATGAGAGATATTTTTCCCCTGGCAATTTCTGATTAGCACAATTTTAAAACATAAAGAGGCCATCAAGAGCACCAATGTTGCTAAAGGTGTGAAAATGCAACATACAACACTCATACAACAACAATCACAGGCAATTGAAGAGGTAGAACAATTGTTGTTGATTTGGATAAATGAAAAGCAATGAAAAGCAGTTTGCCAGTGACAGCATTTGGGAGGCAATGATATATGAAAAGGTGAAGATGTTGCCTTCTGACCACCTGAAGGATACTACTGAAAGGAGTGCTGAATGTGATTCATTTAAGGCTAGCATGGTGCGATTCCATAAAAGTAAGAAAACAAGTGTTTCTTTTTAAATAGTACATTAGGCACATACTGTATATAAGAAAGTTAAAACAGGGAACCCTTTGTGTGTCTGGGATGGATTCATTCCATTTAAATACATGTCTAATTGGAAAGTTATTTGGTTTTCTTTTTTATATTTCTATTTATTTCAAAAGAGGAAGGCACAGGGACAGAGAGATAGAAACATCAGTCATGCTAGAGAATACTTGCCCAGCTGCCTCCTACACATCCCCCACCCCCAACACCACCACCTACCGGGGATTCAGAGCATGACCCAGGCATGTGCCTTTGCCCAGAATACAAACCAGGAACCTTCATCCACAGACTGATGCTCTATCCTATGAGACAAACTTTCTAGGGCTGATTTGGGTTTTGAACAAATCACTTTTCAAACAGCCTTCAAAATAAATTAAGTTCAAGAAGTGAAGTTATACAGTATTGATGTCTTAAGATTTTCTTAGTTTTTATTTAATGTGCTTTTTTTTGACTGAGGATCCCATCCAGGATACCATATTAAATTTTAGTCATCATGTCATGCCTCATTGAGATCCTCGTGGATGTACAGTTTTCTAGACTTCTTGTTTGAGAGAACCTTCATCTTTTTTTTACATTAAATCATCAGATGTTATTGATGTTACAGTTGAAGGTTTGTACCCTTTAACCAAGCTCTTCCTATTGTCTCCACCCCCAGCTGCTGGCAAACACTTTTCTACTCTGTGCTGCAATGAGCTTGACTTTTTATGTTTTTAATAGTCCACATAAGTGATATGATACAGTATAGGGGCTATGCATGTGTGTGCAGAACATTTTTATCCATTCATCTATTGAACACTTATATCACATACTTTGGTAATTGTGAATATTACCTAGTCTTTTGGATGTCTTACCTAAAACCTCACAGAAATAAATACCCATTTATATGATTAAATCAAGATATGAATTATCACATATCCCTACAAATCTTGGCTCTTCCAGGCAACCTTCCCAGGTTTCATGTGGGGTGTGTATCTTTACTGGATATACTTCACTGTTATTCTCCGCTCCCCTACTCCTATTTATTTATTTTTCTTCAGGAGAACCTCAAACCAAGTCAGTACAATCAGGGTTAATCCCTTCGCTTTGTCACAAGGGTGACATGAATATTTCTCTCTAGAACCCAGAGGATATGGAAAGAGAGAGAGAGAGAGAGAGAGAGAGAGAGAGAGAGAGAGAGAGAGAGATATGAGCAGGGAAAGGAGAAACATTTTGCAAGGTCTTAGTGAGTCTCCTGCTTTCAGTTGTGTGACATTAGCATCCCACATAGTAACTGCTATTCCTCCATGAATGACTATCCAATAGACTTGTGTATTGAACAGACTATCCAAACTCTATATAGATAGGGGCAACATCTGATTAAGACACAACAAATGTTCACAAGGTAAAAGTCATTCCCTTAGGCACAGTGTTATTCACATCTTACTTTGAAACTGAGACACATGATTTAATATGAGACTCACAAATAGGTTCATGTTGAGAAACAGGATGGAGGGCTACTTTAGGGAAGTCTCCTAATATTCTATGTTAATTTGCTAAACTGACTAATTTGCTAAACCAGATGTGGCAAAGATACTGTCTGTAAATATAATGAAACATAACAGGATGGGAGAGGTGCCCTACTTAGTACCCAAGTAAAGGTGTATTATTTCTCTAAAGGAAGTTAACTGCAGCTGTAGTCTGTTGAAATATTCACTGAAGAGAACATGTCAGTCAAATATCCTGCTATGACTGATAATTATTTATCAATTTTTCTGTATAATACTTACTTTTAATAATACTAGATATGGAACCCTAATTGGTGGGACCAAGACATTAATAATCTGAAAATTCACACTGAAGCACCAATAATGATTTTCAGTTTCAAAAACAAGTCAAAGTTGGCTGTTAAATTCAGAAGCAGTAGGGATGATTATACCTTTTCTAACTAGATCTTATATATGTCTATCAGTGAAGGTCCTGTTTTCCTTTATGCTGGGTCCTCTTTCAACAAGGGTGAACGTTGTTATAAGTATGAAGGAAGGATCATTGGGAACCCTTTTTTTTTCAAGCTGATTATCAGGTCAAAAGATTTATTTTACTACTCATTGGATCAGACTGTCATTATGCACTAGAATATATTTTAAGACAATAGGTGATTTTACTATGGGAAACTGAGATAATACAGTAGTTCTAATGGTTAAGTTTAGACATATTTGTTTCTATTTTATGATGAGAAACTCCCTTTTTATCAGCTTATACAAATGTTGGGTGGACAGGGAAGAGAAAGAAATGAGGCTTAAAGCTGCCAATAGTATATAACACTTAAAATGGAAATCATATTCATTATTAGACACTGCCAACCCTCACACAACACCCTGATCTCGCTCTCCCCTACCATTTTCCCCCACCTCCACTCTCAATGTGAAACATATGCAGAAACAACTTCTTTTCTTCATTGCCAGTATGATAGTTTTAAGGAAAAAAAATCATTTTCAGTCTTCACATTGTCTTTATTCACAGTATCTAGCTTATGATGAACTGGTTGGTTTGATGCCCAAACTTGTAGAATTCTATATCCCTCCCTTCTTACATACCTACCCCCTCAATTCTCCCTCTGCATCATCAGAGAACACACAGATTACAAACATGTTTCCTTTTCGTACATGCTAGTATTTATTCAAGGACACCATTTAGGTTTTTTTCCTTCTTTTCCTTCGTCGCCTTCTCCTTCTTCATTTTCCTCACCTCATTTTCTTCTTCACTTTCTTCTTTTCCTCCTTCCTCTTTTATTTCTTTTTCATCTCCTTCTTCCTCTTCATCTCCTTCTTCCTCTTCTCCTTCTTCTCCTTCTCTTTCTCCTTCCCCTTCCCCTTCTCCTTCTCCTTCTCTTTTCCCTTCATCATTATCTTTTCCCATCTTCATCCTCTTCGTCCTCCTCATCCTCATCTTCCTTAATTGGCCAGTTTATTGTGAGTTTCTTACCTTTCTTGTAGTAAAATATGAGTATTTGCCTCTTCAGTTTTCTCTCATTTTCTCCACTATATTGAAGGACTGAATTTGCATTGCCCATGATTCTCATTATCTAGTGGGTAAATAAGAGAGACCCATAAAGACATTGGATTGAGGGAAGAAATTGGGAAATGGGTCGGAAGTGGGATTGTAATAGAATGATCATGGTTTGATGAAGTGTTTGTGCCAGACAAGGGGAGGGTCAGAGTCTGTAGTAGGGAATCAATAGGAAAGAAGAGGAGGCATATGAGTAGGGTAGTGTGACCTTAGACTTGTCTTTGTCATCCAGCTCCAAAACCTACATCGTATTCTCTTCATCACTTAAAGATTCTTTGTCCATCCTTTAGATACTGTGGTGCAGTATCTAAATAAAACTTCTGTTCTTTCTTAGTAACCTTGTTTTTGACATAAAAACTGTGCCCTACACCTGGACTCTATATGTACTCTCCAGGACAATGAGGAGCCACACCCTAAAACTCTAATAGGCCAAGGCAGTGGTTGCAATGGTGTAGCCTTACATCACAAAGCCTCAGCTTAACCATGGGGGGGGGGGAATGCAGCGACTTAAATGCTCTGGATAGAGACCAAGGCAGTGGTTGCCATGGGGTAGCCTTACATCACAAAGCCTCAGCTTAACAAGGGGGGGGGATGCAGATGACTTACATACTCTGGAAGGAGACCAAGGCAGTGTTTGACATGGTGTAGTCTTATATCACAAAGCCTCAGCTTAACCATGGGGTGGAGGATGCAGAGGACTTAAATGCTCTGGATAGAGACCAAGGCAGTGGTTGACATGGTGTACCCTTATATCACAAAGCCTCAGCTTAACCATGGGGGGGGGGAAGCAGAGGACTTACCATATTTGCCAGCATATAAGTCGATTTTTTGGCACTGAATAAATACATATTTGCCGGCTTATAAGATGACTGGGCATATAAAACAACCCCCTAACATATCCACTAAAAATACAGAGTTTGTTATATACTCTCCTTAAGAGACTACCCCCCACTTGGAGGCATATTTTTCAGGGCCAAAGGGTCGTCTTATAAGCCGGAAAATACGGTAAATACTCTGGATAGAGACCAAGGCAGTGATTGCCATGGTGTAGCCTTATATCAAAAAGACTTTGCTTAACCATGGGGGGGGGTGCAGAGGACTTAAATGCTCTGGATAGAGACATGGACAGTGGTTGCCATGGTGTAGCCTTATATCACAAAGCCTCAGCTTAACCATGGGGGGGGGGATGCAGAGGACTTACCATATTTGCCAGCGTATAAGTCGATTTTTTGGCACTGAATAAATACATATTTGCCGTCTTAGTCTTATAAGATGACTGGGCATATAAATCGACCCAAAACATTTCCACTTAAAATACAGAGTTTGTTATATACTCACCGTAAGAGATTACCCCCCACTCGGAGGCATATTTTTCAGGGCCAAAGGGTCTTCTTAAAGCCGGCAAATATGGTAAATGCTCTGGATAGAGACCAAGGCAGTGGTTGCCATGGTGTAGCCTTATATAACAAAGACTCAGCTTAACCATAGCAGGGGTGGGGGGGAATGCAGCGACTTAAATGCTCTGGATAGAGACCAAGGCAGTGGTTGCCATGGTGTAGCCTTATATCACAAAGCCTCAGCTTACCCATGGAGGGGGGATGCAGAGGACTCAAATGCTCTGGATAGAGACCAAGGCAGTGGTTGCCATGGTGTAGCCTTACATCACAAAGCCTCAGCTTAACCATGGGGGGGGGGAGGATGCAGACGACTTAAATGCTCTGGATAGAGACCAATGCAGTGGTTTCAATGGTGTAGCCTTATATCACAAAGCCTCAGCTTAACCAAGGGGGGGGGGGATGCAGAGGACTTAAATGCTCTGGATAGAGACCAAGGCAGTCGTTGCCATGGTGTAGCCTTATATCACAAAGCCTCAGGTTAACCATGGGGGGGGGGGGGATGCAGAGGACTTACAGTATTTGCCATCGTATAATTCGATTTTTTGGCCCTGAAAAAATACATGTTTGCCGGCTTATAAGATGACTGGGCATATAAGACGACCCAAAACATTTCCACTTAAAATACAGAGTTTGTTATATTCTCACCGTAAGAGATTACCCCCCACTCGGAGGCATATTTTTCAGGGCCAAAGGGTCGTCTTAAAGCCGGAAAATATGGTAAATGCTCTGGATAGAGACCAAGGCAGTGGTTGCCATGGTGTAGCCTTACATCACAAAGCCTCAGCTTAACTATGGGGGGGGATGCAGAGGACTCAAATGCTCTGGACAGAGACCAAGGCAGTGGTAGCCTTGGAGTAGCCTTACATCACAAAGCCTCAGCTTAACCATGGGGGGGGGGATGCAGAGGACTTAAATGCTCTGGATAGAGACCAAGGCAGTGGTTGCCATGGTGTAGCCTTATATCACAAAGCCTCAGGTTAACCATGGGGGGGGGATGCAGAGGACTTACAGTATTTGCCATCGTATAAGTCGATTTTTTGGCCCTGAAAAAATACATGTTTGCCGGCTTATAAGATGACTGGGCATATAAATCGACCCAAAACATTTCCACTTAAAATACAGAGTTTGTTATATACTCACCGTAAGAGACTACCCCCCACTCGGAGGCATATTTTTCAGGGCCAAAGGGTCTTCTTAAAGCCGGCAAATATGGTAAATGCTCTGGATAGAGACCAAGGCAGTGGTTGCCATGGTGTAGCCTTATATCACAAAGCCTCAGCTTAACCATGGGGGGGGATGCAGAGGACTTAAATGCTCTGGATAGAGACCAAGGCAGTGGTTGCCATGGTGTAGCCTTATATCACAAAGCCTCAGCTTAACCATGGGGGGGGGGGGGAGGATGCAGACGACTTAAATGCTCTGGATAGAGACCAATGCAGTGGTTTCCATGGTGTAGCCTTACATCACAAAGCCTCAGCTTAACTATGGGGGGGGGTGATGCAGAGGACTCAAATGCTCTGGATAGAGACCAAGGCAGTGGTTGCCATGGTGTAGCCTTATATCACAAAGCCTCAGGTTAACCATGGGGGGGGGGATGCAGAGGAATTACAGTATTTGCCATCGTATAATTCGATTTTTTGGCCCTGAAAAAATACATGTTTGCCGGCTTATAAGATGACTGGGCATATAAGACGACCCAAAACATTTCCACCTAAAATACAGAGTTTGTTATATTCTCACCGTGAGAGATTACCCCCCACTCAGAGGCATATTTTTCAGGGCCAAAGGGTAGTCTTAAAGCCGGCAAATATGGTAAATGCTCTGGATAGAGACCAAGGCAGCGGTAGCCATGGTGTAGCCTTATATCACAAAGCCTCAGCTTAACCATGGGGGGGGGGGAATGCAGAGGACTTAAATGCTCTGGATAGAGACCAAGGCAGTGGTTGCCATGGTGTAGCCTTATATCACAAAGCCTCACCTTAACCATGGGGGGCGGGGGGGGATGCAGAGGACTTAAATGATCTGGATAGAGACCAAGGCAGCGGTTGCCATGGTGTAGCCTTACATCACAAAGCTTCAGCTTAACCATGGGGGGGGGGGATGCAGAGGACTTAAATGCTCTGGATAGAGACCAAGGCAGTGGTTGCCATGGTGTAGCCTTATATCACAAAGCCTCACCTTAACCATAGGGGGGGGGGAATGCAGAGGACTTACAGTATTTGCCATCGTATAAGTCGATTATTTGGCCCTGAAAAAATACATGTTTGCCGGCTTATAAGATGACTGGGCATATAAGACGACCCAAAACATTTCCACTTAAAATACAGAGTTTGTTATATTCTCACCATAAGAGATTACCCCCCACTCGGAGGCATATTTTTCAGGGCCAAAGGGTCGTCTTAAAGCCGGCAAATATGGTAAATGCTCTGGATAGAGACCAAGGCAGTGGTTGCCATGGTGTAGCCTTACATCACAAAGCCTCAGCTTAACTATGGGGGGGATGCAGAGGACTCAAATGCTCTGGACAGAGACCAAGGCAGTGGTAGCCTTGGAGTAGCCTTACATCACAAAGCCTCAGCTTAACCATGGGGGGGGGGATGCAGAGGACTTAAATGCTCTGGATAGAGACCAAGGCAGTGGTTGCCATGGTGTAGCCTTACATCACAAAGCCTCAGCTTAACTATGGGGGGGGATGCAGAGGACTCAAATGCTCTGGATAGAGACCAAGGCAGTGGTTGCCATGGTGTAGCCTTATATCACAAATCCTCAGCTTAACCATGGGGGGCGGGGGTGCAGAGGACTTAAATGCTCTGGATAGAGACCAAGGCAGTGGTTGCCATGGTGTAGCCTTATATCACAAAGCCTCAGCTTAACCATGGGGGGGGGGGGATGCAGAGGACTTAAATGCTCTGGATAGAGACCAAGGCAGTGGTTGCCATGGTGTAGCCTTACATCACAAAGCCTCAGCTTAACCATGGGGGGCGGGGGTGCAGAGAACTTAAATGCTCTGGATAGAGACCAAAGCAGTGGTTGCCATGATGTAGCCTTATATAACAAAGACTCAGCTTAACCATAGCAGGGGTGGGTGGGAATGCAGCGACTTAAATGCTCTGGATAGAGACCAAGGCAGTGGTTGCCATGGTGTAGCCTTATATCACAAAGCCTCAGCTTAACCATGGGGGGGGGATGCAGAGGACTCAAATGCTCTGGATAGAGACCAAGGCAGTGGTTGCCATGGTGTAGCCTTATATCACAAAGCCTCAGCTTAACTATGGGGGGGGATGCAGAGGACTCAAATGCTCTGGATAGAGACCAAGGCAGTGGTTGCCATGGTGTAGCCTTATATCACAAAGCCTCAGCTTAACCATGGGGGGGGGGGGATGCAGAGGACTTAAATGCTGTGGACAGAGACCAAGGCAGCGGTAGCCATGGTGTAGCCTTACATCACAAAGCCTCAGCTTAACCATGGGGGGGGGGGATGCAGAGGAATTAAATGCTCTGGATAGAGACCAAGGCAGTGGTTGCCATGGTGTAGCCTTATATCACAAAGCCTCACCTTAACCATGGGGTGGGGGATGCAAAGGACTTAAATGCTCTGGATAGAGACCAAGGCAGTGGTTGCCATGGTGTAGCCTTATATCACAAAGCCTCACCTTAACCATAGGGGTGGGGGAATGCAGAGGACTTACAGTATTTGCCATTGTATAAGTCGATTATTTGGCCCTGAAAAAATACATGTTTGCCGGCTTATAAGATGACTGGGCATATAAGACGACCCAAAACATTTCCACTTAAAATACAGAGTTTGTTATATACTCACCGTAAGAGATTACCCCCCACTCAGAGGCATATTTTTCAGGGCCAAAGGGTAGTCTTAAAGCCGGCAAATATGGTAAATGCTCTGGATAGAGACCAAGGCAGTGGTTGCCATGGTGTAGCCTTATATCACAAAGTCTCAGCTTAACCATGGGGGGCGGGGGGGGATGCAGAGGACTTAAATGCTCTGGATAGAGACCAAGGCAGCGGTTGCCATAGTGTAGCCTTACATCACAAAGCCTCAGCTTAACCATGGGGGGGGGGGTGCGCAGAGGACTTAAATGCTCTGGATAGAGACCAAGGTAGTGGTTCCCATGGTGTTGCCTTATATCACAAAGCCTCAGCTTAACCATGGGGGGGATGCATAGGACTTAAATGCTCTGGATAGAGACCAAGGCAGTGGTTGCCATGGTGTAGCCTTACATCACAAAGCTTCAGCTTAACTATGGGGGGGGATGCAGAGGACTCAAATGCTCTGGATAGAGACCAAGGCAGTGGTTGCCATGGTGTAGCCTTATATCACAAAGCCTCAGCTTAACCAAGGTGGGGGGGGAATGCAGAGGACTTAGATGCTCTGGATAGAGACCAAGGCATTGGTTGCCTTGGAGTAGCCTTATATCACAAAGCCTCAGCTTAACCATGGGGGGGATGCAGAGGACTTAAATGCTCTGGATAGAGACCAAGGCAGTGGTTGCCATGGTGTAGCCTTACATCACAAAACCTCAGCTTAACCTTGGGGGGGGGGATGCAGAGGACTTAAATGCTCTGGATAGAGACCAAGGCAGTGGTTGCCATGGTGTAGCCTTACATCACAAAGCCTCAGCTTAACCATAGGGGGTACAGAGGACTTAAATGCTCTGGATAGAGACCAAGGCAGTGGTTGCCATGGTGTAGCCTTACATCACAAAGCCTCAGCTTAACCATGGGTGGGGGGAATGCAGAGGACTTAAATGCTCTGGATAGAGACCAAGGCAGAAAATTCAGGATAAGGTGTTCATATACCTCTCAGACAAGCTTGTTGATATGGTCACCTTATTCTAGGAAGTCTCCAAATCTAACAATCTGGCATCAGAAGTAACTGCAGCTCTTAGAAAAATTGCATTTATTTGCTCAAAAGTCAGATATTGCATCTGTCAAATATAAGGATTCAAGACACTGCCCCGTGTCACCAATGTGTGGATAGAGCTAAGCTACAGCTCTTACTAAATGTGGTTTTTTTTTTCTGTATAAATACTCTGAAAGGAACTGTTAATGGATAGATTTTACTTTGCCCCTAAAACATGTTTACAGGATTACCAGCAATCAAAAAACAGAGTGCTCTTATTTGACAGAGTGTCCTCTTTCAATCAAACCAATTTTTTCCTTTCTATGTATTGAAATGACAAGCACATGTCTTTCTTAGACATCTGGCACCTCTTGTGATTATTTCTTCATGTCAAAATGACAAGCTCTTAATTACCAGGGCTACTTGATCCTTTCTTGTAACAATTCATCATGACATTTTTATCCTAATGTCATTTCTCCTAAGCTCTTATTTGGTGTTCAGTCAGAAGTGAGGATGCAAGGCTATACATAAGAGTTTTTACATTGTAGCTTTGCAAGGTGTTTTTTTTTTTAGTTAAACATATGTGAGATCTGTGATGTATATCGTGTATTTTTAAAAGATTATTGTCATCTCTAGCACAACCATTCTAGCTGTATTCATGGTCTATCCTTTTAAATCCAGTTCCTATAGGAAGCCAAATGATAATCCATTCAGGATCCAAAGTGTCATACAATTGTAAGTGTGCAATGAAGCAGTGAAGAGCAATAGCAGCAACCCCAGATTCCAGATCGGGAAATGTGTGGATGCATTTCTTTGCTAATCATTTACATTATTGACATTTCTAAGAGTGCCTAGAAGAATCTATTCTCTTGACTAAAATGAACTCAATTTATTCTAATATGTTCTAGGCTTTTTGTGAGGAATTTTTATTTTTATTTTACTTGTTATCAAGCATGCCTTACTGATCTGATCTTTGGAGATTTTCTTCAATTAATTGAACTTGCTTTCCATGAGGTAAAACCAAGCAGATCTAAGAATTTTCAATGGACTTTGACTTAAATAATTATTCACCTGTGTTATTGCTTTATCTGTCTCATTTTTATATTTAACATAATATTTCAAAGCTAAAAATGCCTTAGGATCCAAGTGCAATCACAAATATATTGATCTCTTTCACACACCCAGTAGCAATGTGATATAGATATCCCCAATGAACAGTGGCTTTACTATGTGGATTGGCTAAGTGTGGGCCCTTATACAAAGCATATCTAATAATCACCTCTTTTCAAATGTTCATTAACGCTAAATGTTGGAATCAAAGAATATGAGTGTTATGAAAACTTTTGATAAATTTTGTCATTTTCCCTAGAAACTCTGTATTACTTGACATTCCCACAATAAGCAATATATTAAAGAACCCTTCTCATCTCTCATTTGCCAGCAAAGCATGTTGATATTTTTAAATTTTTTTCTATTTTTATATTAAAAGTGATATATTATTGTGACCTCAATTTAAATCCCTGGGCTTATTATTGAGGAATGAACATTTTTTTCATCCATAATAACAATGCATATTTCTAGCTCTGTAAATAGTCTCTTAACTGATGAAAGAATTGGTGGTAGTAAATTTTATGGATTTTTTCCTTTAAGTAACTTTAAGTAAAGAGTCTAGGATTTCCAAAATGTTTTTCACTCTCTGTCTGATAGACTAAAGAAGAAATCTTTTCCCACTTGGAATTTCATGATATGCCACTAATAATTATTGCCTTATTTTTCCATAATGACTTCATACAAAATGTACTTTGTACCTTAAAGAACTACTAGACTTGCTAAATAAAATGTGCATTCTTAGACTCTATTATTATTTATGTGATATTTTATTGATAACATCAAGTTCTAGATTTTTTGAGTGATTCTTAAGCTATGATTTTAGATAGACAAACCATGCAACTTACCATGTGTCAAGCCATAGATAGTGCTAACAAAGTACAAAGTAGGAGCCCAGTCTGTATTTACTGAATTAATAAAAAATGAGAAAGGGAAAGAAGTGAATAATGCTATTTCTTACAAAGAAACAAAGTATTAGCTCTTCTTGACATGGTTTGATGCCTTTTATACTTTGTATTTCCCTAAACTCTGAGACTTTTCTATACATTTTCATCTTTCAGAAAACAATTACTATCTTTCCCTAATTAAGGTATAGATTTTGTTGATCACTGAATATTTAGAAAGAGGTGAACATTGCCCTACTCTGGCAACCAGTACATTCAAGTCTTCTCCCACCCCTGTTAATTTTTGCATTCTTCTCCTCATAGTGTTGAAGTTTTGGAGGGTTGCACAATGTGTTTTGTCCACTTTGGAATTTTGCCTTTCTTAATTTTGCCTCAGGATAATGTGCCAATGGTATACTTTTCACACTGATTGATTTTTAAAATATTGTCAGAGGGCTTGTAGATTTCTTTTGAGAGCTTCTCATTTCAAAGGACAGAGGCAGTAGGGATTCAGTAGTTATAGCTGAAGCAACATCACAAATCATATTGAGCGATAAAAGAATCAATGACATATTTCAGCAGGAACAATGTCTCTTGGCAAGAGTCTTTGACCCTTACTTTTAAAAAACAGAATTTTTTTCCTTTCCAGACATTACAATATACTTCTAGAAAGTCATAATGCAAGAGGACATGTCTAATCTTGCTCTGTTAAGAGAAACTCCCTCTCCTCTTCCACTTCTCCCCTGGTTTCCCTGGTGTTCTTTGCAAAGAGGAAAGTAGTTTATTATCCTAAACCAAGTGCTCCTCCACTGTTTCAAGCCCCAATAAATGGAACAACAATTCATCCAAATGTGAAAGCAAGAAATCTAGAAGATATTCTGGTTACCACTCTCCCTCACCAATTCTCCATAATCAGTGAAGAGATTATATCAACTAATTATTTCCTAAATTACCAAATAACATGCTTCTCTCTCTGTTTCCATCATCTCTAATCTAAGCAATTATCATTGTTCACCTGGACTAATGGCTCCCAACTGGTTTCTTTTTTTCTTCTCTTGCACTTCTCCAACTCATTATTCGTATCCCATCTTAAAATAGCAGGTGTAACTCATCAAATGTTTATATATATATATATATATATATATATATATATATATATATATATATATTTACAGAGAGGAAGGGAGAGAGATAGAGAGCTAGAAACGTTGACGAGAGAGAAGCATCGACCAGCTGCCTCCTGCACACCGCCCACCAGGGATGTGGCCGCAACCAATGTATATGCCCTTGACCAGAATCGAATCCGGGACCTTTCAGTCCGCAGATCTACACTCTATCCACTGAGCCAAACCGGTTTCGGCCTCATACAATATTTTTAATGTTGACATACATCACAACTACTTACCAAATTGTATGAGTCAGAGAATTTGTACTCTCTCTTTATACCTCATGCTTCTTTACTCACTCACATTTAATTCATCATCAAATATTAGTGCTCTTTACTCAAAAATATACCGCAAATTTATATGCACATTTTTTTCTTTTATACCACTACCCTCCTAAGCCGTATAATCTCTAGTGTGGTATAATACAGTAGTCTATTTTATATTTTACCTAAATCCAGTCTTTCTCTTCATTATTCCGCCTTCCACATAATGTGCATAACATACTTTTAAAAATGTAAATCAAATTATAAAAAGAAAAATAGGAGCTCTAAAATGGATCCAAAGGCCCCATATATTCCGAATATGGGGAAATATATATTTAAAATATATTTTAAAAATAAATAAAATAGATTTACAAACATGAGCAAGGAATATCACTAATGTTTTATTTCTTTCATGTTTTTAATTAAAAATTTTTATTGTAGTTGTCTCCATCTCTCCCTTTGCCCACTTCCACCTAGCTCCTGCCCACCCTTCCTTTGTCCTCACCACATTATTGTCTTTGTCCATGGGCTATATACATGTGCTCTTTAGCTAATCTCATACCACATTGATTGTGCTGATCTTGTCTGATATCACAGATATTTTGAGGATTCTACGTTATTTTATAAACACCACTGTATGTATCACATGGATCCCTAAAGATAAATAGCCCAACTGAGTTTGCTAAGCATGAAGTAAGTTGAATTCACTACTTCATTAGCATCATATATTATAAGCAACACTAGAGGCCCAGTGCACAAAACTCATGAACGGGAGGATGGGGGTCCCTCAGCCTGGCCTGCACCCTTTCACAATCCGGGACCACTGGCTCTTAACCGCTCACCTACTTGCCAGTCTATTCACCCCAACCATTCTATCTGCCTGCTGACACCCCTAACTACTCACATGTCTGCCTGATCATGCCTAACTACTCCTCTGCCTGACTGAACGACCTAACTTCCTCTGTCTCGGCCCCCGCCATTTCGGTTTCATCAGGAAGGACATCCAGAATCACGTCTGGAAGGTCATTCAGCTGTTCGGTCTAATTAGCGTACTATACTTTTATTATTATAGATTAACTTTATTTATTTATTTATTTATTTATTTAGATGTAGTTAAGGAAATGAGGCATTCCTCCCCTCACCCCTGTAGTAGCTTTATTGAGATGCAATTTACATTAAATACTGTGTATGTTTAGGGTGAATAATATGATAATTTGATACACATATCTTTAAAAGTGTTTACCATAATATGGTTTGTTAAGACATCCTTCACTTCACATTATTATCACTTTTTTGGTTTAGTGAGAAGATTTACAATCTTCTCTATTAGCAATTTTCAAGTATACAATACTATATCGCTAACTGTAGTCACCATACTGTACATTAGATTCCCAGAATTTATTCTCCTTATAAATGGAAGTTTGTGGCCTTTGACCAACATCTCCTAATTTCCCCCACCCCTCAGCCACTGGTAGTTATCAAATATTATGCTTTTATGAATTTGGCTTTTTTAAATTCAACAAGTGAAATCATACCCTATTTTTGCCTTTGTCTGACTTATTTCACTTAGTGTAATGTCCTCAAGGCCTATCCATGCTGTCAACAATGGCAGAATTTCCTTTCCTTTTAATGGCTGAGAAATATTCCATTAAATTTATTGGGGTGACATTGGTTAACGTGACCATATAGCTTTCAATGTTAAAGGATATGTATATTGCATACAAAGGCAAATATTCTTTCTGGCTATCACCACACTACTCTTTATGTTCACGAGTTTCACTTTTACATCCCACATATGAGTGAAATTATATGGTTCTTAATTTTTATGACTTATTTTACTGAGCATAATGTTCTCAAATCCATCCATATTGTTGCAGATGGTGCTATTTCATCCTTTATTATGGCTGAGTAATATGCAATTGTGTATATGTAACATGTCCTCTTTTTCCATTCCTCTATCACAGGATACTTTGGTTGTTTCCATGTCTTGGCCACTATGGATAATGCTACAATGAATATAGGGGTGCATATTTTTTTTCAAATACATTATTTTGAATTTTTGGGGGGTGTATATACTCAGGAGAGGGCTTGATGAGTCGTATGGTAGCTCCATTCTTAATTTTTTGAGGAATCACCAGACTGATTGCATATTGGTTGTACATTCCCATCAGCAATGAATGGGAATTCATTCTTTTTTCACAGCCTCTATAACTCTTGTTACTGCTTGTCTTGTTGATAATGGCCACTCTAACAGGTGTGAGGTTGTATCTCATTGTAGTTTTGATTTGCATTTCCCTAATTGTCAGTGAGGTTAAACATCTTTTCATATATCTATTGGCTGTCCATATGTTTTCTTGGGAGAAGTGTATTTTAGATCCTCTGCCCACTTTTTGATTGGGTCATTTGTTCAGTGTTGAATTTTATGAGTTCTTCATATATGTTGGAAGTTGAACCTTTGTCTAAGCTACTTTTGCAAATATTATTTTACATATAATTGTCTGCCTCTGGTTTGTTATCAGTTTCTTTTGCTGTGCAGAAGCTTTTTAGTTTTATATAGTCCCATTCACTTATTTTTTTTCCTTTTCTTCCCTTACCTTTGGGGTCAAATTCATAAAATGTTCTCTACAACAAAGGTCTATAAGTCGTTCAGTACCTATGTTTCCTTATATGAAAATTTATCATTTCAGGTCTTATATTTATATCTTTCTTTCATTTCCCATGCCAATCTTATAATGCGAATGTTTTTACTATGGTTTTGTATATAGCTGAGCCTTAAATACAAAGTGATTGTGACTTTTGAATCTAATTTGCATGGTATATATGATTTACTCACTCATTAGCTCAACAAATAATTATTTAAAATAAATTATGTTCCAAGCTTTGTGGTAGAATGTGGATGAATAAAACACTTAATATCTTTGATTTCATAGAATGTGTAGCCCAGGAAGGGACATAGATATTTAATGATTATACACACAGGCATATGAATGACTACAATTTGTGGTAGGTCTTATGAGGAAATTATGAGAGAGAAGCATGGCACACCTAAGTTAAAGAAACAAGGGTGATGAGGGAATTCACTGCCAACTCCAAGGCAGTGAATTAAAGTTAAGACCTGAAATCTGAATAAGGAATTACCCATGTGGTGAAAGTTCCAGTTAGACCATTCCCCATATTCACAAGTTCTAAATTAGGAAAAGTCTGTATTCATTGGAGAAGTGAAAACATCAAGGACTAGATCATCATAAGAATAAAGTATATGAATCTTAAAAGGTAGGCAGGAGCAAGATCATCCAGACCATGTGAAAAACATTTAAAAAAAGATTTGTCCAGGGTTACTAAGAATCAAAGATGGCTACCAGCAGGACAGCAGTGAGGGAGAGAGTGAGGGAGTGAAAGGGGAGTGTGCAGATCTGTGGTGTGTGTGTGTGTGTGTGTGTGTGGAGAGAGAGAGAGAGAGAGAGAGAGAGAGAGAGAGTATGTGTATGTGTTAGGGGCAGTTAGATCTGGTAGGACTCTCAGGGGCTGGTGGACCAGGCAGTCTTGGACTCTGAGACACTGCTGCCACTGCAAAGATTTCCAGGCATCTGTCACTGTCAAAGAAGCCATGCCATCTCTAAGTGAAGACTGCTGTGAAGGAAAACTCAGCCTCATCACCACCCAGACTGGCCTCGGATGCAAATGTGGACCCTACAGCCTATTTGGACAAAGACTTACTACTGCAGCTGCAGACCCATGGATACAGAGACTCCAGCCATCCCTGCTGCAGGCTCCTGTGAGTCACAGAGCACATCCCCCTCTCACGGGCCTGCCACAGAACCATAGGGCCTGCACAACACACAGCACATGAGTGGGCCTTCCACAGACATAGGGTAACCTTGCAACATTGTCCCCTAGCAGGCCCATGAAGGAGAATTACAGGCCAATATCCCTCATGAACATACACTGAGTGACAAGATTATTATGATGCCTGAATGCATAATAATCTGGCCACTCAGTGTGTGTGTGTGTGTGTGTGTGTGTGTGTGTGTGTGTGTGTGTGTATTAGAGGCCCGGTGCATGAAGTCATGCATGGGTGGGGTCCAACCAGCCTGTCCATGGGGAGGAGACATGGGCAGTTGGCTGGCCTGCCTGCTGGTTGAACTCCTGGTAATGGGGAAATTTGCATATAATTAGCCTTTTATTATATAGGATATACACTGAGTGGCCAGATTATTATGTATTCAGAGATCATAATAATCTGGCCACTCAGTATAGATGCCAAAATTCTCAACAAAATTCTAGCAAATCAGATCCAGCATTACATTAAAAAGATCATACACCATGACTAAGTGGGATTTATTCCGGGCATACAAGGATGGTACAATATCTGAAAATCAATAAATGTGATACATCACATAAACAAATTGAGAGAAAAAAATCACATAATATCGCTGAAACTGATTTGAGTCAGTGGATAGAGCATCAGTAGGACTGAAGGGTCCCAGGTTTGATTCTGGTCAGGGGCATGTACATTGGTTGTGGGCACATCCCTGGAAGGGGGTGTGCACGAGGTGGCTGGTCAATGTTTCTCTCTCATTGATGTTTCTCTCTATCCCTCTCCCTTCCTCACTGTAAAACAATCAATAAAATATAGTTTTAAAAATCACATAATCATATCAATAGACGCAGAAAATGCATTTGACAAAATCCAATACCCTTTCTTGATAAAAACTCTTAGCAAAGTGGGAATAGAAGGATCAGACCTCAACATAATAAACAAGAAAATATATAAAGACAAAGAAGTATTGAAGAGACTGTCAAACTAAAGCAAATGTCAGGGAGGGGCTGGGGGGCAGGTGAAAGTTCAACCAAAGCACTTGTATGCATGCATGTAAGCATATCCAATGGACAAATGCACTAGGAGGATGAGGTCATGTGCTGGGGATTGGGGAGTGAGGGAAGCTGGGGGAGGCAAATAGGGTGGAAAAGGAGACACGTGTACTACTATTTGTAATATTTTAAACAATAAAAGAAATGAGGTTACCTTTTAACTTTGCTTCTTAATATCTGTGTAACCTTGGGCATGTGAATTAACCTATGTAAGCTTCAGCTTAGATCTACACTGAGTGGCCAGATTATTATGATCACTGAAAGCATAATAATCTGGCCACTCAGTGTATATCCTATATCATAAAAAGCTAATATGCAAATTGTTCCCTCAACCAGGTGTTCGACCAGCAGGCAGGCCGGCCAACTGCCCATGTCCCCACCCCCTGGTCAGAATGGCCAGACTCACGCACTGGGAGATAGATAGATAGATAGGTAGATAGGTAGATAGATAGATAGATAGATAGAGATGGAGATGGAGATAGAGAGAGTGGCCAGATTATTATGCATTCAGATATCATAATAATCTGGCCCCTCACTGTATAAAGTGACGATAATAGTGGTACCTACTTTATAGAGTAAAAACATCATAGCCAAATGAGATGATACATGTTAAACATTTGGCACAATTCCTGATACATTCAGCATTCAAATTTGATGTAATTTAGTATCAATTCATAATAAACTAGTTTTTAATTTTAAAATATTATATATATATATATATATATATATATATATATATATATATTCCTCGGGGGAGGTATTCAAAGATACTAGTATATTTGGAAGTTCTTTTTCCTCTACCCAATTTGAATCCTTCAAACATTTAATAACCATGCACCAACTTTCCAGATGACCAATTCTATATCTAGTAAAGTAACATTTAGATTTTCAGTTATGTTACTCTCAGAGGCATTTATACAATTTTGTTAGGTGACAAGACATGATTCTGTAATTGACTGTCCCCTGATTCAACAATGTACAATTGAAACTAGCTAGACCAGATAAGAGGTCTATAATAGTAAGATGTTTTAGAGGGATCAGTATGTTCTCTACTGCTGCACTCTATGTACTTTTCCCTAATTTAATTAGGCACGATGTTCTCAGGTTAATGAAATAGAATTTTAGGGTCATGGAGATGAAATGACTTTCTCACAGTTACTAGGAGAGTTGATTTAATACCTTTCATTTGAGAACTCCGGTTGCTAGAGCATCCTTTCAAAATGATATTTATAATTAATAATTATTCACCCATTGATCTATTGTCACCTAGTAAAATTCTATGCATTCCTCTGAGGATGAATATAGATAGATATAGAGATATAGATATAGATATATCTTACATTTTCTTTATCAGTTCATTCACCAATTGACACTTAGGTCACTTCTACATTTTGACTACTTAAATAATGCTTTAATGAACATAGGGCTGCATGTAACTTTTCAAACTATTGTCTCTGTTTCCTTTGGATACTCAGAATTGGAATTGCTGGGTCATATTGTAATTCTATTTTTTAGTTTTGGGGGAACTTCCATACTGTTTTCCATAGTGACTGAAACAATTTCCAACCCAGCAGCAGTGCATGAAAGTTCTCTTTTCTTCACAATCTCACCAACACTTGTTTTTTGTTAACTTTTGATAATAGCCATTCTGATAATGTGAGGTGTTCTCTCATTGTGGTCTTTATCTCCATTTCCCTGATGATTAGTAATGTTGAGCAGCTTTTCATGTGTCTGTTCACCATCTATATGTGTTCTTTATAGAAATGTCTATTGAGGTCATCTGTCCATTTTATAACTGGATTTCCTTGATGTTGACCGGTATGAGTTCTTTACTGATGTTCTTAAGAGGAAGGGGGTTTGAGGAGTGAGTGGAAAAGGTAAACGAGAATAAAATTTACAAATTCCCAGTTGTAAAATAAGTAAGTCATGGGTATATAATGTACAGCACAGGGAATCTCTATATATAAAAACACAGTGACCGTTACAGCGGCATGACCAAGATGACCAGAACAATCGGTGGCTATGACATGCACTGCAGCAGGCAACCAGCCTGATCGAAGGAAGATTACCTCTAACACCCTTATCAGGGTGGGGGCCATTTGGCCAACCATCTTGGCTGGCATAAATTTGGGGTTGGGGACCTGTAGGTACTCAGTCTCAGGCAGCTGTGCTGGTAAAATTCTCCTTTGGCGGAAATGGACTCAGGATCATGGCACTGGAGTCAGGGATGAGTGAGGAGGCTTTCCTGGTGGCCACAGCAGTCCCCTTAGGCCATACACAGCACCTAGGTGTCTAGCCCCAGTCAAAGCAGTGGCAGAAATAGGGGCCACAGGGTGCAGGGGACTGTGGCTCACAGGAGCCCGGAGGTGCAAGGCCTGGCCTGGGCTCTTGCCCCACCCACTTGGCCCAGCAATACCAGCAGGTGGGCCATAGTATGCAGCGAGGTACTAGGCTGCCAACTGGGGGCGAAGTGAGCCAGGATGGCAGGCCCTATACCAACCAGAGTCATGAGTGGTGTGGGCAGGACTGGAGCTGGAAACCCTGGTAGAGGGAGTAGGGCTGCATCCCTGTGCCTTTTTGGCATTGGCCTTGGAATTCTGTGGAAAACCAGTGTACTGTTTACCAGAGTGTCAGAGGTCAGCCCTACTTCAAGAGAGAGGGCGTGGTGGAAAGTGGCAAGGTCACAGGGGGGATGGGAAATGTTGAGGCCATTTTCCAGAAACACAACTGCCACAGTCTTCAGTAACTATGAACAGATAACCTCTAATCTCAGTTCTACAGAAGAGGAAGCTTATACTCACAGAAGGGAGCCTTCCACAACACCTCACCAACTTCTCATACTTAACCCTATGCAGCATTATTTTCATTGAAAGTAGAGAATCCAAAATGGTTTTAGATCTTTGCTATTTTAGGCAAGAAATAATTTAGCACAGGGAATTGCTCCTTGAAAATCATCAGAAAGCTGGAGGAGTGGGTATTAGGCTGGCCCAGGAAAGAATCCCTGATCAGCTGGAGGAGCTGCCCCCTCAGTCATAACTGACTTCTAGGACACTGGCACAGCTGTGACCTGGGGATTGGGAAACTGCTGCCCCTGAAAGTGCCCTCCAGCTCCCACAAAACAGGTCACTAGGCACTGCCTCTGCCACAATTGCCTGTGCACAGCCTGGATTCCACTGCAGAAAACCTCCAAATCTTTGCAAACATGATTACCAGCAGCAAACAGTCCAAAATGGGCGAAGATGCTTCTGTCCCACTTCTGCCTTAAGAATATTGTACAAGCACATCCCCAATCAGCAGAAATGAATTCATATCCAGAAACCTATCTGCAAAGGAGTTTGGGGCAATTTCAGACTTTTATATAGGAGTGAGATCTTGGCAATGTACCTCATGTGCCTGGTATTGATAAAAATGGGTCCTGGCTGTTGGGGCTCAGTGGTTGAGCATTTATCTATGTACCAGGAGGTAACAATATGATTCCTGGTCAGGTTTTGGGCTCGATCCTCATTAGGGGGTGCAAGAAGCAGCTGATCAATGATGCTTTATCATCACTGATGTTTCTATGTCTCCCTCTCCCTCTGAAATCTATATTTTTTTAAATGGGGTCATGCTGTATAAGTGTTATGAGTTTTTCACTTGATAGACCACTAATGTCTTTCCTGTTAAAACCATACTTATAGAACATCATTTACTTATCATTCATTTTAATTGATCTCTGATAGAAGAAGGCAGAGATAGAGAATCATTGCTCCATTGTTTCCTGCACTCACTAGACTGGGTATTGAATCTGCAACCTAGGCATGTACCCTGATTTGCAATCAATCCACCACTTTCTGGTGTATGGGATGATGCTATGCTGGTACCCTGTCTCAAAATTCCAGCCTCTAGAACTGTGAGAAAAATAAATATCTGTCCTTTAAGCCACACAAAATTTATGATATTTTGTTATGGCTGTCTGAGCTGACAAATCCTATATAATAAAAGTCCAACAATTGAATGGCAGAATGACTGGAATGACCAGAACAACTGCAGCCCCTCACTCTGGCTGGCGCTGACCCTATAGGCCCCAATCAGGGTGGGCTGACCGGACCCCACCTGTGCACAAATTCATGCTCCGGGCCTCTAGTATAGATATAGTTAATTATAAAAGCCCAGTGACCATAATGGCAGTATGACCAGAATTACTGGTGGTTAGGATGTATACTGTAGCAGCCAAGCAGCCTTATCTGGGCCCTGATCAGCTTCCCAACCCAGCCCTGATATGCCCACAACACCCAGATCAGGGACATGGCCAGCTGCCAACGGCCCGTGGTCCCTCTCTTGACCAACCCTGCCCATGGCCCCTCCCCTGGCTGCCCATGCCCCAGTTGTGCCCCACCCCAATTGGTGTGGGGCCAGTCAGCCAACTACTCAGGGCCCCTCCTTCTCACCTGCCAGGCCTGATGGACTCCCATTGGCTGGCCAGCCACTCACCACCTGTGCATGAATTTGTGTGCACTGGGTCTCTAGTATCATAACAATTTTGTATGGTGACAGATGATTACTAGATTTATTATGGTAACTATTCTATTATACACTGTCTTTTAGTTTCCAGAGAGAGAATATAGAAAAAAAAAAGTAGATATTCTTCTATTTCAATCAGAGACAATGAGTTCCAAACTGAAGCCAACTTCTCCTGGAATAACACAGGCCTTCACTAGAGCCCTATTTATGCTGAGACTCTCATGAATATTACAGGTTTAAATCTCATTAAAGTATAAATGTTGATGTTATTTGATAGCTTCTTTTCCTTCCTTCTGATCATATTATTAGTGGCTGTTGTAACTTTTTCTACCCTTACTCTTTTTTATTTCTTGATAATGCCACACTAGTTTAAGCCCAGGTTTCCTTTAGCTTCATCTACATCAGCCTCATATATGGGCTCTTCTTGCTTTAATCCATTTTACACAACTACCTTGATTATCTTTCTAAGAAGCATTCCAATTGTGCCATCCCCTTCCTCAAAAACATTTAGTGGCTTCATATTGCCTATGAAAGTAAAAACAAATTACTTAACAGATGTTAAAGATCCTTTGGAGTATGTCTCATAGCTACCTTACTTTTCCCTAACATTATGATTCAGCTGTTGGAAGTATTCTTTGTCCTTTATACTCTCTCGATGCAATTTCCATTTTCTCCTTTCAAGGTCCTGCCTAACTAAAAACTTCTGTCAAATACCTGTCTCATCATAAAAAGTGATCAATCTTGGGGATTTTTACTGTGTCCTGAGCACCTATAACAGACTCTGGCACAGAGTAGATTTTTAGTATATATATCTTGTAAAATGTAAATGAAAGGTTATTGAATGATTTTACACATAGTGCTTACTGTAAAGAAAGCAGTATTAACTTAGAAGAATTAATTCTAGTGAGAGTATTAATTATCTATTTTGAGTGATGGCTATACTTTACTCAAATATGTAAGCTTTTTAAAGGAAATTATATATACTAGTCTGGATATTTCTTGGTGATATTAATAGATAAAAACAAACAATAGTATTAAAGTCCTTTGCCAACAAATATGTCAAGATACATGAAGCTATCTTTTTCCTGTATTCACAACCGAGTTGGATTATCTGATGCTTTTTTAGCAAATTAAATCTCAGAATTGTCTTAGGCTGAAGAACATCAATTTATATAATTCTGGCACTCTATTGTTGGTTAAATCTACTCAGTGTTATCACTGAAGATCACAGTAAAGCTTATTTTATTCTAATTCTGACTGAGAGCTTATTTTATTCTAATTCTTGTGTAATGGACTTATATTACCAACAATACTTAAAAACCTCACTTCTTACAAGCAATATATTTTCTATTGTTTTAATAGTGATATAAACAAATGTACATATATAATTTTTCATAAATGCATTATCTGAGGTTATATTCACATGTACTATGTGCAATCATTTTTCTTCTTATATTTTTATTATTAAATTTTATTAAATGTATTGGGGTAAAATTAGTCAATAAAATTATATATAAGTTTCAAGTGTACAATTCCATGATACATTATCTGCATATTTCATTGTATCTTCACCACACAATTTCAAGTCTCCTTCCATCACCATTTATTTTACACCTTTACCTTCTTCTCTTTTCCAGTCATCCTTTCCTCGGTTTGTGTCTAGGAGGTATTTTGTTGGTTTTGTTTGTTGTTTGTTGTTTCCTGTTTTATATCACACATATGAGTTAAAGTATATGGTTTTGTATTTTTCCATGTAACTTATACTTAGCATGATATTCACAAGATACATTCATGTTTCTCTCTCAGCAATGTATTTGTCTTTCTCACTCCCTTACTCACTTTCTAAAAATCAATAAAAACACATCTAAACAAGTCATATAGAAAAGTAGGGAAGTGTTAACTGTGCTTGGTGATAATTAGATTTTGTGATTATTTCACAATGTATACATATTCCAAAATATTAGGTTGTACACTTTAAATACATGCAATATTATTTGACCACTAGAGGCCTGGTGCATGAAATTCATGCATTGGGAGGGTGCCCTTCAGCCCAATCTGCACCTTCTCCAATCTGGGACTCATTGGGGGATGTCTGACTGCCAGTTTAGGCCCAAACAGGCAGTTGGACACCCCTCTCACAATCTGGGACTGCTGGGTCCCAACCATTCGCCTCCCTGCCAGCTTGATAGCCCTTAATCTCTTCTGCCTGCCAATATGATCACCCCCTAACCACTCCCCTGCCAGACTGATTAACACCTAATTGCACCCCTGCCAACCCGTCATCCCCAACTGCCCTCTCCTACAAGCCTGGTCCCTCCCAACTGTCCTCCCCTACCAGCCTGGTTGCCCCCAACTTCCCTCTTCTACTGGCCTGATCACCTCTAACTGCCTATGCTGGCCTGACTACCCCCAACTGCTCTCCCCTGTAGGCCTGATATTGCCCCCAACTGCCATCCTTTGCTGGCCAATTTGGTTCTGATTGGGAGGTTTCTATGCCAGTCAGCCTCAAAAGCTCCACGTGCTAGGCAACCATTAGAACATCACAGTTGACCCTGATTTGGTTCTGATTGGTCAGAATCTATGTAAGTCATCTCCAGGCCTGTCTCCAGGGCTGCTGGCAGCGGCTGAACTGCTGACCTCTGGGAGAAAAGAGAGGAGCTTGGCTGCTGGTGAGGAAGGGAGATCTGCTTCTCTCCCAGCCTCTCCAGCAGCCATTGGCACTGCTGACAACCCTACCTCTTTCTTTCTCTGAGAGGTCAGCAGTTCAGCCCGCTTGCCTGCTAAGTGCACAGCCTGGAGAATGGTCAAGCCTCCCAGTTGTAGAAGTGACGGACCCAAGATTTTTATATATTAGGATGGTACCTAAAAAAACAAACAACAAAAACCCCTGAAAACAATAGCATAAGAACTCATTACAATTCACCTCTGAAGTTTGAGTGATAAATAAAACAGTCCATGGTTAATTTAATTTATTTTATACTTGTTTAAGCAATTATGGTACTATAATCCTGATACCAGTTATAAAGTTGAATGTTCCATTGAATATATTGTTCCATAGCCCAGGATTATGTACTGTGAGAAGTAAAATAAGTGCCTTGGTAACTATCAAAGATGTGTGGAATTCAGAATGGATAAGGAGTGGCATGTGAGACCATGTAGTCTGGCTTTAATATATACAGAGCAATATGTGCCCCATTTATATTTTTGAATCTATTAGGCAATATATTCCAAGATATATTTAGCCCAAATAAGCCAAACTTGGATAGGAATTGTTTGTATTGACTAGACCGGGTGGTCAGACCATTGGCTATAGCCCAAAGAGCTATAAAAATATGCCCATGAGACAAATTGTTGTCCAAGACATCCAGTGGTAAAATGACTGCCTAAAGTTCAGCCAACTGAACTGACCCTCGGGTCCTGTCTTTACCAAGAATACACTGGTTAAGGTATAAAAAGCAGAAACTCTCAAATAAGTTTTTTTTTTTTTTAATTTTGATAGTGATAAAATCATTGCTTAAGTGAATGGGCTCCTTTAGATATGGGCTCTGTAGATACTAATATATCCCCCAGGTATCCAAGAGTTCTAAGAGAAAGATGAACTTTTCTTGTATTTTGGCATCTGGGAAGAGAATGGGCAAAGGAGAACTTACCTTGTCCAGTAGATGGGGTATGCAGAGTAATCACCCTGTAGCAAGGAGGCCCAATAGCTATGCTGAGCTTGCAGAATTGTTGCCTCCATAATTCAGGTTCAGGACCTGAGATTGTCTTTACTTTTAACAAAGTCCAGTATATGGCCATCAATTCCATAATAATGGCATACAACATTGGTCCATGGAGGGAGTTTATTGAACCAGAAGACCATTGGCAACTAATGGCTATCATGAATGATCCAGGGACTCCAAGAGGTATAAGAGAAAGTTGTTAAAGCTTCTACAGTAAAGGAGTTTCTAAAAAGCCGTATCAGGACATTGTTCTAGAGTAATTTAGACAGATTTTAGAGCCCTATGTTACACAGAATCCTATTAAGGTAAGCCAGTCTGCAAGTAACATATCTAATGGAATTAAATAAAATTTATTAGGAATGTAGCTTCCATAATCCCAAAAAAAAGAAAAACTGCAAAAGATAGTGGGTTTCTTTTTACAATGTGGGTATTAAGAAGGATAAAAGCTGTTTCCTGACATACTCAGGATTAGAGCAGGCCTCAGATTAACAAATCATTGTCAGAAATTTAATTTAGGCAGTGGGGCCTTTTCTGTGAGTAGGGGTACTAGATACTCACTCTGTGAGCTCATTTGTTTTTAGGCCCTGAATAAGTGTATCATATGAACCTCCTCAATGGAGGATGTCATCAGTGTGATGTCATACCTGTGCATCTGGAAAACTCTAGCTGTGGTGAAGATACCGGCTGCAAAGATAATGTGAAATAACAGGACTGGATAGGTAGCCTACTAAGTACCCAGGTAAAGGTATATTATGTCTCTCCAAACGTGTGGGTTAACTGTAGCTACTGTATGTCAAAATAGGTACTTAGTAGAACATGTCAGTCAAATACTTTGTTATGACTGCTAATTATTTACCAGTTTCTTACTGGGTAGTATCAGCAATTTCAAAAATATTATATATGGATTCTTAATGAGTGGAACCATAACATTAAACATCTGAAAATTCACACTGAGGCACCAATCATGCTTTTCAGATTTATGAGGAAGTCTAAATTGGCTGGTAAATTCAGAAGCAGTAGGTATAATTATACCTTTTCAAACTAGGTCTTATATAATGGATGTCTACCAGTGAAGGTCTTGTTTTCATTTATATTGGGTCCTGTTTCAACAAGAGTGAAAGGTATTATTTTATAAATAGGTAGGAAGGTCATAGGGTAACATTTTCTCAAGGTGGTTATAAGGGCAAAAGATTTATTTTATTACTCATTGAATCAGATTGCCATTATGCACTACAAAATAATTTAGGATAATAATTGCTTTGGCTATGGGAAATTGAGATAATACAATAGTTCTAATGGTTAAGTTTAGACTTATTTGTTTCTATTTTATGACCAGAAAGTCCTTTTTTATTAGTTTGTCCAAATATTGGCTGTCCAGGGAAGAGAATGAAATGAGGCTTAAAGCTGTCAATAGTATAACATCTAAAATGGAAATCAGATTCATTATTACACACTGCCAACCTCATATAACTTACTTGCCAGTATGATAAAGGGTTAAGGAAAAATTTATCTTCAGTCTTCACCTTGTCCTTATTCTCAGTGTCTGGCTATCTATGGAATGGCTGTTCTTGTGTCCAAACTTGTATAATTCTATGTTCTTCCCTTTTCACATACCTGCCCTCTCCTTTGCTCCTGCCCCATCACAGATACAAATACATTTCCTTTATACACGTGCTAGTATTTATTCAAGGATACCAGTTAGAATTTGACACACACACAATGATCAATTCTTAAGTGTTTTCTTGAAAGGCAACGCATACTTAAACGCCTTCCTCTTCAGGTAAACCCTGTGCATCACTTACGGTAGCATTCCCTTGTCCTTCTCCTTCTCCTTCTCCTTCTCCTTCTCCTTCTCCTTCTCCTTCTCCTTCTCCTTCTCCTTCTCCTTCTCCTTCACCTTCACCTTCACCTTCACCTTCACCTTCTTCATCATCGTCTCCTTCTCTTTCTTCCTCTTCCTCCTCCTCCTCATCATCTTCTTCTTCTCCTCCTTCTTCTTCTTCTCCATCTCCTTCTTCTTCATCTTCGTCATCTTCTCCTCCTTCTTCTGATCCTTCTCCTTCATCATCTTCATCATCTCCATCTCTGTCTTCCTCATCAACAGAATCTTCATCATCTTCATCTCTGTCTTCCTCATCAACAGAATCTCCTTCTTCTTCTTCATCTTCTTGCCCATCATCTTCATCATCTGCTTCTTCATCATAATCTTCTTCTCCTTCCACATCTCCTTCTCCTTCTTCCTCTTCTTCTTCTCCATCTTCTTCTTCTCCTTCCCCTTCATCATTAATTTCTTCATTGTCCTCATCCTCATAGTCCTCCTCATCCTTGTCATTCTCATTTGGCTGATTTATTGTGGGTTTCTTACCTTTCCTGTAGTAAAATATGAATACCTGCCTTTTTCTTTTTCTTCCATTATTTGATTGAAGGACTGAATCTGTATTTTCCAATACCTTCATTATCTAGTGGGGAAACAAGAGCAACCCATAAAGAAATTGGTTTGGGGAAAGAAATTGGGAAATGTTTGGAAAGTGAGATTGTAATAGAATGACAGTGGATTGATTGAGGAGGTGTTTGTCCTACACAGGGCAGGGTCAGAGTCTGTGGTGGGGAATCAATAGGAAAGGAGTCATGAGTAGGGTATTCTCACCTTATCCGTGTCTTTTTCATCAAATTCAGAAACTGACACAGTATTATCTTCACTACTTGAAGATTCTTGGCCCATCCTTGAAGTTGGAGTTTGTTATCCAGTATCTAAACTAAACTTTGGTATTTTCTTAGTAACCTTGGCTTCGTTGTAGAGACTGTGTCCTAATCCAGGGCTCCTGCCCTCTATATATACTCTCCAGGACAATGGGGAGCCACACCCTTCAACTCTAATTGACCAAGTCAGTGGTTGCCATGGTGTAGCCTTACATCACAAAGCCTCAGCTTAACCATCTGGGGGGGGGGGGGAGATGCAGAGGACTCAAATGCTCTGGATAAGAGACCAAGGCAGTGGTTGCCATGGTGTAGCCTTACATCACAAAGCCTCAGCTTAACCATCTGGGGGGGGGGGAGAAGGGGAGGATGCAGAGGACTCAGATGCTCTGGATAGAGAAAGGGGAGCTTCCTCAATATCTCCTAAAATATTTCCCAAACTGACCTCTCACTTCTTCATTTCCTCTAGTTCAATTATTGTCCAGCACATGGCAGGGAGGGAGTGTTTCAAGCCATTTCTCATACCCCCTCGATCCATTCAGTGGTTCATTCTACTACTTCCCAGCTATTATCATTGCCTAGTATTTTGTGTGTTATTTTAATAGGTGTTTTCTTTTAGAATAGTTTTAGATTTACAGAAAAATCTTGATGATAGAACCCATATCTGCCATACCCAATTCCCCTTATTATTAATATCTTACATTGGTATGGTGTGATTTTTACATGTGGTGAACTATCAATGAAAAGGTTACATTCAAACCTCAGTTCTCAAAAATCTCCAATATAGAACAATTTGTTTCTAGACCAAGGTGTTCAAGGAAAAAATGCATTAGTTGTTGAATAAAACTTCAGTTCTTGACTTTATAACTCTTTCATGCTGATACCTCTAACATGACACAAAGCTTCTCTAGTGCAACAAACAAAGAAAAGAATATTTTTGTTGCTGGAAACCTTGACAGTTTGTACAATTTTAAAACATAAGGAAGCCATCAAGAATGCAAATTTAGCCAAATTTGTGAAAGTGCTCACAAAACAACAATATCAAGCAATTGAACACTTAGAAAAATTGTTGTTGATTTGGATAAATGAAAAGCTGTTAGCCAGTGATAGCATTTAGGAAGCAAAGATGTGTTTAAAGGTGAAGATGGTGCCTTCTGACCTTTTTAATGATACCCCTGAAAGCAGTGCTAAATGTGATTCATTTAAAGCTATCAGGGGTAGTTCCATAAATTTAAGAAATATAAGCATTTATTTTTAGATTAAACAGTACTTTAGACTTGTACTATATATTAAAAGTTAAAACAGAGTTATTTGTGTGTCTGGGATTGATTCATTCAATTTACATTTATATCTAACTGGAAAAATTATTTGGATTTCTTTTTTTATATTTCAACTAGCAGCCTGGTACATGAAACCAATGCATGGCTGTTTTCAACTAGCAGCCTGGCCTGCAATCAGGGCCAATTGTGGCCTGGGATATCTGAGTCTGAAGGTCAGGGGAGTACTTGGGGGAGGTATGTGGCATGGGAGCTTAGCCACCAGCCCTGAGAATGGAGCTGGCCCTTGATCCCCCTGAGAAGGGGGCCACATCCGCTGCCACCCATCTAAATTTTCTCTTCTCAGCTTGGGACCAGAAGGCCCCAGTGCAGTCAGGAAAGAAGGTGATAGTGGCTGGGCCAGACATGGAAGAAACAGATGACAACGCCACTGATGGTGCTCAACCATCAATGGTTCCCTGCCTACCCATCTCATCCTTCCCTTGCTGTTAAACTGCCACTGCAGAAGACACATGGCAGGCCTATTGGGGCTGCTGGCAGGGGTGTGGGACGAGGATCGGGAGGTTGGCTGCCAGCCCCAAGGAGGGAGCCAACATTTGGATCCCTGGGAGAGGGGACCACGTCCTCCACAGCCCATCCCCAGTTCCCAGTCCCAGCCAGCAGTCCAGCCCCATCAGGTGATTGGAGCCTGCCAACTGTGGGAAGGAACTGTGGGAGATTAGCATACCAGTGGAGATTGACTGTGGGAGTGCACTGACCACCAGGGGGCAGCCCCTGCATTGAGGGTCTGCTTCCTGGTGGTCAGTGAACTTCATAAAGATCTGTCATTCCAGTCTTTCCTTACATTCTAATTCTTCAATTTTAAAGATCGCTTAGAATTTAATACATATAGAATAATTTCAAAAGGGGAAGGCACACTGAGAGGGAGATAGAAACATCAGTGATGCCAGACAATCATTGATTGGCTGCCTTTTGCACTCCACCTTCTGAGGATCAAGTCCACAACCCAGGAATGTACCTTTGACAAGAAACAAACCTGAGTAACTTGAGTCCACTGAGTCAAACTGGCTATGGATGATTTGTTTTTTGAACAAGTCACTTCTCAAACAGCCTTTTGAAACAAATTAAGTTCAAGAAGTGTGGCTCTACAGTATTGAGGTCTTTAATTTATTATGATTTCTATCATTTCTGCTTAATGTGCTTTTTCTGGCCCAGGATCCCATCCAGGTTACCATATTGAATTTTAGTTAGACATCATGTCATGCCTCATTGGGATCCACCTGGTTGTAAAGTATTCTAGACTTCTTGTTTTAGACAACCTTAATCTTTTGCTTTGTTTTTTTTTGTTTCTTTTTTACATTAAATAATCAGATGTTATTGATGTTATAAGTGAAGGTTTTCACCCTTTACCAAGCTGTTCCTATTTCCTGCACCCCTAAGCCTCTGGAAAACACTTTTCCACTCTGTGTTCTCTGTGTTGCAACAAGTTTGACTTTTTCTATTTTTTAATAATTCACACATAATTGATATGACACACTGTGAGGGCTGTGTATGTGTGTGTGCATAACATCTTCTTTATCTATCCATCTATTAATGAACACTTACATTACTACCTTGGCTATTGTGAATAATGCAGCACATTGCCTACTATTTTGGATATCTTATTTAAAACCTCAAAGAACTATATACCCATTTCTATGTTTCAATAAAAATATGAATTATCACACTTCCCTCCAACATTTGGCTCTTTCAGGCAACTTTCCCAGGTTGCATGAGGGGCGTGTATTTTTACTGGATACACTTTAATGGTTTTCTACACTACCATCTTCATATATATGTATTTTTCTTCTGCAGAACCTCAAACCAAGTCATTACCATCAATGTTATGGAACACTCCATTACAGTGGTGAATTAATCCCCTGGTATTGTCACAGGGGTGTCATGGATGTTTCTCTCTAGAAATCTGAGGGTCAGGATCCTGTGTGTGTGTGTGTGTGTGTGTGTGTGTGTGTGTGTGTGTGTGTGTGTGTGCGCGCGCACACACACATACACATACACACGGCGGGGGGGGGGGCATTTTGCAAGGCCCCAGTGAGTCTTCTGTTTTCAGGTGTGTGACATTAGCATCCCTTATAGTAACTGCATTTCTCCATGAGAAAATGACTACTCAATGGACTTGTATATAGAACATACTATCCAACAAAACTCTATATAGAAAAGGGACCAACATCTGCTTAAGAAACCACAAATGTTCACAAGGTAAAAGTCATTCCCTTAGGCACCATGTCAGTCACATCTTAATTTGGAACTGGACACATGATTCAATCTGAGACTAACAAGTAGTTCCAGGTTGAGACACATGATTGAAGACTACTTTCAGGATGCTTCCTATCACTCTATGTTAATTTTTTAAATTGACTTATGTGGGTCAAATCTTTAATAGATGCTTGGTAAGTCTCACTAATTCAGTACAAAGAATAGCAGTTGAAAGCACAAGCTTGCCACTAGGCAATGGCTCAAAGTGTATGCCTACCAGCATGTAGCAGTCAGTTAGAAGCCAAAGCAAGATAAGATCCCTGGCAGTATGGACAGTAACTTTATGTCCTCCTCACATGGCCATTTGTTGTGATCACTCCATAGACACAGGACAAATTATACACCTAAAATTTCTTCTGGATGCCAAGACTGATGACACAGACACCATGAGAGTATGAAAAAGTTTTTTACTCACATAATGAGGCTTTCTGGGAAGGCTCTCAAGCAGATTCTAGAATGTATGTATACAACTGAAACTAATGTAAAATAATATTGATTGTCACCTATAATTTAAAGTTATTTTAAAGAATGGAAAGACAGGGGAGAGACAGAGAGAGAAAGAGAGAGTGGAAGAGAGATAAGAGACTTAGCTTTTGTTATAATAAGAGGATGAATCAAGAATGAATATCCATATAGGTTAGGGTTTGCATGTTCTGATCCTCCTTCTGGCCCTACAGAAAAGTGTAAATGGGCTTTCTTATCAGATATAGGTCAGTAAGGAAAGAGGAAGTGGTGGCACTCTTTTATAGAATAATGTTTTATAAATGCAAGATGTTCTAGCAAAATTTAGTATTTTCATATCCCATATAACCAACCTTCTCCCATTGTTTTTGCTTAAACTGATTTTAATAGATAAACATTTATGAAATTATGATCCTTTATATGTTTTAAAGTAGCTTAGAATTATTTTCATTCAGTAGAGAAACAGTGTAGAAAGATAAAAGACTGCTAGCATCAACAAGTCTGACACTGCCTACAAGAGTGCAGACTTAGTTATACTATTTGCTGAATTTTGTGGGATTACTTACATTTTTCCTATTCTAGATGTTTACTATAACATACAAAGACTGTAATATTTATAATAATAGAAACTAACATTTATTGACCACTGACTGTATGTAGAAATTATAATAAATATCCATGTCCCTATTTAATCTTCATCAGATCCCTATGAAGGTAAGTGAGAAAACAATATTATCTGGCAGCTTTGCTGGAACTCCTGTGATTATCTCCATTCCAATACAGAAAAAGAAAAGAGTATGGTATAGGTCACATTGAAACTTTTGTTGGCTAGACTCATAGAGAGGCATGCATTGCTCCTGCTCACATTTCATTGAAAAAAACTCACATAGCCACATACTCAGACACAGTTACCTCAGACAGGAATAATCTAAAGGTTATTAGTGATAACATCATTAAGAATGATTGTAGCACTGGCTGTGTGGCTTATTTGATTATAACATTATCCTGTGCACTATAAGGTTAAGGGTTCTATTCAAGGGCAGAGCAAATGCCTCAGTTATGGGTTTGATCTTGGGTCAGGGTGCATAAGGAATCCAACTGATCAATGTTTATCTCTCATATCGATGTTTCTCTATTTCTCCCTCTTCCCCTGTCTCTTTTTAAAAAAAAAAATCAGTAAACACATATTCTTGTGTCTGGATTAAGCAAAAAATTTTTTGGTCCATATTTGAATTTCCTTCTGGATTTTCTCTTCAGTTCCATTGAAATATGTGTCTATCCTCAATCAATAACATTTTGTCTTGATTACTGTAGCAACATAGTGAACAGTGTCATTCTTTCAATTGCATTTTAGTTTTAAAAATTGGTTTAGAAACCTAAAATAGTAAGTACAAGGTCTATGAGAGGAAGACTATAATGTTGCAATTAATGAAATCAAATAAATTTTCCATGTGCATGAAAAACTCAATTTGGTTAAGATAATTACTCTCCTCAACTTGATAAATATAGATTACATACAATCATAATAAAAATATCAGCAGGTTACTTTCTGGATAGCAGCAAACTGAATAAGGAGCTTATGTAGAGACGCAATTTTTATGTGGAGAGTGTATAGTTTTTATTTATCTATTCACCCATTCAAGTATATTTGAGTGTTTCACCTATTGTCAAATATGTATTGAACTATAACAGACAATCATACACATATTTGTGTATAAGCATTAGTTTTCATTTCTGTCAGGCATTTGATTGATGAGTCCAATGATAAATGTATATGCATATAAGAAATTATAATCATTTCCCACAGTGAGTGCTCAATTTTATATACATAGTGGCAATGCATGAGTGTTCAAATTATACCTCATCTTTGGTAGCACTTAGTTATTATTTTTTAAATCTGATCTCAAAAGTAAGTTGCTCCTTAGAGTGCTTTTAATTGACATTTTATAAAATTTACTAAATCTTTATTGTTCAAAATATTATGATTGTTCCTCTTTTCCCCCCATAGCTCCCCTCCACCTGGTTCCCACCCCACCCTCTGCACTTATTTCCCCCGCACTGTCCTCATCCATAGGTGTACACTTTTTGCCCAGTCTCTTCCCGCATCTCCCACACCCCTTTCCCCTGAGAAGTATCAGTTCACTCCATTTCTATGCCCCTGATTCTATTATATTCACCAGTTTATTCTGTTCATCAGATTTTTTATTCACTTGATTTTTAGATTCACTTGTTGCTAGACATGTATTTATTGTTCATAATTTTTATCTTTACCTTTTTCTTCTTCCTCCTCTTCTTAAAGAATACTTTTCAGCATTTCATATAATACTTGGTTTGGTGGTGATGAACTCCTTTAGCTTTTTCTTATCAGTGAATCTCTTTATCTGACCTTAATTCTGAATGATTGCTTTGCTGGTTAGAGTAATCTTGCTTGTAGATTCTGCTATTCATCAGTTTGAATATTTCTTGCCACTCCTATCTGGTCTGCATAGTTTCTGTTGAGAAATCAGCTGACAATTGTATGGGTGCTCCCTTGTAGGTAATTAACTGTCTTTCTCTTGCTGCTTTTAATATTCTTTCTTTATCTTTTGCTCTTGGCATTTTAATTATGATCTGTCTTGTTGTGTTCCTCTTTGGATTCCTTTTGATTAGGGTTCTGTACACTTCCTGAACTTATAAGTCTATTTATTTGACCAGGTGGGGGAAGTTTTCAGTCATTATTTCTTTAAATGGGTTTTCAGTATCTTGCACTCTCTCTTCTTCTGTGACCCACATAATTCTGATGTTGGTATGCTTGAGGTTGTCCCAGAAGCTCCCTACACTTTCCTCAAGTTTATGGATTCTTTTTTCTTTTTGATTTTCCAGCTGAGGTTTTTTTTTGTTTTGTTTGTTTGCTTGTTTTGTTTTTTGCTTCTTTGTATTTCAAATCTTTAACTTGATTCTTGTGATCCTCTAGTCTGCTGTTATGTCTCTGTATAATATTTTTTTATTTCAGTCAATGTATGTTAAATTTCTAGTTTATTCTTTTTCATATCCTCATGGGAATTGCTAAATTTATTGGCTTTTTCTAGGAAATTCTTGAAAAACCTTATAACCTTGGTTTTGAACTCTATGTCCAATCATTTGTTTCCTCCATTTCTTTTATTTGTGGTCTGTTTCTTTGTCTTCACATTTTTGCTGCTTCCCTGAGTTGGTAGAGTAGCTTTGTGTGCTAGGTGTCCTCTAGGACACAGTAGCTCACCCTCCAGTTACCTGAAGTGGACACTCCTGGTGCACCCCGTTGTGGACTGTGTTCTCAGCCTTGTTGTATTTAAGTCTTGATTGTTGTTGGTATCACTGGGAGGAATTGACCTCCAGGCCAATTGGCTGTGAGGGTCAGCTATATCTACACTGGGGGAACTATGCTGGAGATACTCTTATGAGACAAAAACTTGCAAAATTTCAAACACCTCTGTGTTCAGCTTGGATGGGGTGGGCTTTCAGGACAGAACAGACAGCCCTGGTTTCCCGTCAGCCCTGCCCCATGAGACCCCTGAATCTCAGTGTTTTTAGGTATCACTGCAAGCACCCCTGGGAGAATCTCGCCCTCAAGTTTTGCCCACTGCCAGACAGTCCAGTTTCTCCCCAAATGAATAGGGATTCCCAGAAACTGGCCCTGAACTGGAGATCAGCACAGTTGGGAGTTTCCTTCACCCTCCCTCTTTAGAAAACCACCCAAACACGAACACTCAGCCTCCCATGCATTCAGTCAGTCTTTTATGTGCACACACCTCTGGACCTCTGCAGCTCCAAAGATTCAGTGTGTTTTCTCTTTCCCTGAGAGTCCAGATTCCTCCTGAATGAGAATGATTTCCCAGTGTCTTGCCCGAGAGAGACTGGAGTTCAATGCAGTCAAGATCTTCTTTCTCCCTCCTAATTTAGAAAGCCAGCCGCCTATGCACACAGCAGCCCATCTTCTCCATGCGTGCAAATCTCAGTACCTCTGCCTCCAACAGCTCCTCCGAGTCTCAATGTTCTTTCCTCTTTTCTTCTAGTTGTAGAATTTATACTCAGCCAGCTTTCCTGTGGTTCTGGATGGTTTCCATTTTGTCTTTAGTTGTAGTTTTGATATTGTTGTGCGAGGTAGCAGTTTAGGTGTTTACCTATGCCAACATCTTGATTTCTCCTTAATTGACTTTTCTCTAATTATTAATGATGTAGAAAAATTATTTCAAGGAATTATTGACATGCATATGTTAATTTTAGTGATATACATTCTTCCCATTTTTAAATCTGTCTAGCTCCATTTTTTAAAATTTTGAGAGAATTCTTTGTATTTTGGATACAGATCTTTAGTTAATTTTCAAAGATAACTTTAACTTGTCTGTTCTTAATTATATCTTCCTCAGAAAAATATTTTAAGGAATATATTAGAAACTAGAGGCCTGGTGCATAAAATTCATGCCTGGGGGGTTGTCCCTCAGCCCAGCCTGCACCCTCTCCAATATGGGATCCCTAGAGGGATATCAGACATCCCATTTAGTCCTGATCCTAATGGCAGTCATACATCCCTCTCACAATCCAGGACTTCTGGCTCCCAACTGATTGCCTGCCTGCCTTTGTGATTGCCCCTAGCTGTTTCTGCCTTCCAGCCTAATCACCCCTAATCACTCCCATGCCAGCCTGATTGATGTCTAACTGCTCCCCTGCCAGCCTATTTGCCCATAACTGCCCTCCCCTAAATGCCTGGTCCCCCCAACTGCTGTTCCTGTAGGTCTGGGTCCCTCCTAGCTGCCCTTCCCTACAGGCTTGATTGTCCCCAACTTCCCTCCTCTGCCAGTGAGGTCACCCTTAATTGCCCTTCTCTGCAGGCCTGGCTCCCCCCAACTGCCCTCCCTTGTAGGCCTAGTTCCTCCAAACTGCCTTCTCCTGCTGGTCATCTTGTGATGGCCATCTTGTGTCCATATGGGGGCAGAAACTTTGACCACATGGAGGCAGTCATCCTGTGTGTTGGAGTGATGGTCAATCTGCATATTACTCTTTTATTAGATTGGATAGAGGCCTAATACATGGGTGAGGTCCAGCTGTTTTGTGCTGAAGGGTGTCCCAGGTCAAGGTGGGGTTCCCTTGGGGCATTGGGCAGCCTAGGCAAGGTTTGCAGGCAGGCCATGTCCGCTGACAACTCAAGCAGAGGCCCTGGTATCTGGGATTTATTTACCTTCTACAATTGAAACTTTGTAGCCTGGAGCAGAGCCAAGCCTTCTGCTTGCTCCATGGTGGCAGCCATTTCTGTTGGGGTTTATGTATCTTCTATAATTGAAACTTTGTAGCCTTAAGCCAAAGCCTGTGCCGGCCAGGGTGTGCAGAAAGCTTGGCTTCCTCTATTGCCAGTGGCAACTCTAGCCTCCTGCTCTTTCCAGCTCTGTGGCTGCCACCATTTCCATTTAGTTTTATGTATATTCTATCATTGAAACTTTTTAGTCTTGAGTGTAGGCTTAGGCTGGCAAGGGAAGGGGGAAATCTTGGCTTTCTCCATTGCTTAGGAAACCCAAGCCTCCCTCCTGTTCTCTGTGGCTGTAGCCAGCTTGGTTGGATTTATTTGGATATTCGCTCCTGATTGGCTTGTGGCCATGGCTTGTGGGCATGGCTTGTTAGTGTAGTGGAGTGATGGTTAATTTGTTTATTACTCTTTTATTAAATAGAATGTCCTATTTATTATTTTTAATAAATTTTAGACTTTCTTCCCTTCTTAGAAGTCATTAGATTTCTCACTATGCTTTTGTATTCAAGGTTTATACCTTTCCATTTGCACTTTTTCTTTATCTTGATAAGTCATCAGAGGTGAATATTAAGGAAGGACTGAGGAAACCTGCAACCTCAGATGAAGGAGCCCAAAGCCCTTCTGATCCTACTGTTAGGTCAGAACAGCACCAGGCTGGGCCCCAACTGTAAATCTTGAAATCCTTTGAAGGGACTTGTTGCAGGTCAGTAGAGGAAGGAGTCCAGGTCCCTCTTGGGTTTCAAAATGGGGCCTCTGAAAAGGAACAGAAGGGACCTTTGACCACAGACATAGTGAACTTTAGTCCCACTCCACCTCTGATATCAACCTCAAAAAGTCCCAGGCAAGAGCCCTGGATGTGCTGTCTCTGTACTTTCATCTTGGGAGCTTGAGGAACCAGATGGAAAGCTTCATCTGCAAGGTGTGGCTTCAAGTCTACAGGTGAGGATTCTCATCCAGCCAGGCTTCAAGTTGAGGATTCTGAGGAGGGACTGAGGCATCTCTCTGAGAGATAGTGCCACAGCCCAGCCCTGCCCCTGATGATTGCTCTGGGAAGTCCCAATTTCCAGATGTGTGGTATATCTGGACCTCCATCTTGGGAACCTGAGAGAGAAGGCATTTTCTTAAGTGTATGATCTCAGTTCCATAGAGGGAGGAGTCCTGAACAAATTATACCAAGGTGAGAATTCAAAAGGAATATATACAGGACCTCTCACAGCAGACAGAAAGAACCTCACAGAAACCTACATCTAGTATCAGTCCTGAAAGGACCCGTGCATGAACATAAGGTAAAGAGAACCCTCTGCATTTCCTTAACTTATTTTTCTGGCATTCCAGGGAGATGGTAGCATTGACCTGAGGTTACCATCCTCAGATAAACAAGTGAGAGGGGACTATCAGGAGTCAATATGATGATCTTGAGGAGCACAGAAGGGACCTCCTTTACTAGTACACACATGACCTCACAGAACTCAGTGTTTCTCTGCTATCTGCCCTGGGATGAAAATATATATATATATATATATATATATATATATATATATATATAATATTGAGGATGCCTAATATATAATTTTTGAATCATTAATTTAATTTTAATTTCTCTATTGGCTAATGATGTGGAGGAATTTTTCATGTGCTTGTTCAAGATCCATATGTCAGCTTTGTTGAATTATGTATTGACTAGAGGCCTGTTGTATGTATTCTTGCATGGGTGGGGCCCCTCTGGATAGTCTGAAGGGTTTGAGGCAAAACACTAAGTCCATTGCTGCCTGAAACTCCTATCTGTTACTCCTGTTCATCCAAGCTCCATTGCTACTGTTGTGGGCTTGTACCCAATCAGTCCAGATCTGGAGAGGCTAGTGCTACTGCATCTGGCGCCCTCCTGAGGGGAGTAGCCTATGGGATCAGGCTGAAACAGGCTCTCCCATATTCCCTGAGAGGTTCTGGATTGTTAGAGGGTACAGGCCAGGCCAAGGGACCGCACCAGTGCATGATCAGGCAGGACATGGACCACAGGAGGGCTCTAGGGAGTGTCTGGTCCCAATTGCCCAGTTTTGATCAGCCAGACCCCAGAAGCAAGCTAACCTACTATTTGGATCATCTGCCCCATTGTAGTCAGTGCATGTCATAGTAAGTGGTTGAGCGGCATTAGCATATCATTAGTATATTACACTTTGATTGGTTGAATAGTAGACTGATCATCAGATGACCAGACACTTAGCATATCATGCTTTTATTATATACTAGTGGCCTGGTGTGTGAAATTTGTGTACATTAAAAGGGAATTAATTTGATAAAATATTTTAATATTGCTATTTGCCTTTCTCTATAATAGTAGTGTCAGCGATGAAAGAAAATTAGTAAAATGTATATGAAAATTTCCTCCTGTCAGAGTCCTGGGTGACCAGGATTCCCAGAATGAAATCCCCACCCACTCACGTACATCTTGAAATTGTGCATGACCCAGACCCAGCTGGCCCCACCCCCATTGGGCAAGATCCAGACCCAGTTGGCCCCACTCCCATCAAGCCCCACAGGTCAGGGGGCACAACTCAGGTCTTCTGGTCTGGCACCGGTCAGGGGACATAGACTCAGGTCCCTGTCAAGTCCCAGTGGGTTGGGTACACAGCCTGAGGTCCCCCAGCCTAGCTCTGGGGTGGGGGTGAGGCCTGAGGTCCCTGACCCAACTGGAAGATGGGGGTGTGGCCTCTAGTCTTCCATCCTGGGGCAAAATACATGGCCTAAGGTCCCCTGTCAATCCCCACTGGGCATAGGGTACAGCCTGAGGTCCCCTGGCCTGGTTTTGGGGTGGGAGCCCACCTTGAGGTCCCCATCAAGCCTTGTTGGGCAGAGAGCACAGCCTGAGATTCCCCCATCAAGCCCCGCTGAACAGGGGTCATGGCCTAAAGTCCCTCAGGCAGATGCAGGAACAGGGAGTGTGGCCTCTGGTCCACCAGACTGGGGCGAAAGGCATGGCCTGTGGTCCCTGTCTAACCCCACTGGGTGGGGGGCACAGACTAAAGCCCCCTATCCAGCACCTCTGGGTGGGGGGCATGGCCGGACATCCCCAGTCAAGCCCCACTGGGCAGGGGGCACAGTCTCATGTTCCCTACCCTGGCCCAGCACCACGCAGTCTCTGGTCCCTGCTGATCACTCATTATGGCTTGCTACAGGAACCTCACCTCTGCTGTGGGCACAACCATCTTGTGACAATGTGAGGATAAATTTGCATATTGCCTCTTTATTATAGGATTCTGTTTTGCTCATTTGAAAAATTATATTGTTTGTTTTTCTAATCTGATGACTATTTTTATATACTAGGTTTGGTTTTTGTTTTTATTTTTTGTTGGATATTTGATTTGCAAATAGTTATTCCACTCTGTTGCATTAGTACACATTTGTAAAAATGTTCAACCTCATATGTCATTAGGGAATTTCAAGTTAAAAGAACATTGAGGTACCACTACATAGTTATTCAAATTACAAAAATTCAAAACACTAAACATTAGATCCTGATGAAGATGTGTAGCAAAGGAACTCTCAGTAATTGCTGGTGAGAAGGCAAATTAATATAGCTACTTTTATAGATAGTTCAGCAGTTTCTTCCAAAACTAAGCATAATCAAATATAGAATAGGAGAAACTTTACCACTGAGATAAGAATCTTTACCCTAAACAATAGCCTGAATATATAAATGCCCGATATCTGTGCATTGCATTTTAATTTGGGAGCAAAAATGAGTTTAAGGTTTATTTTAATGGTTGTGTGGAAATAAAATTTTACTTTAGGGTAATTATGTATGACAATTTCCAACAATCATTTTATCTTTTGTTTTTCTGATAGCTCTGTACTTCCTTTGGTTCTTTTCCTTTGTGTTTCTATCTGTTGTTTTTGTTTGGTGGTATTCCATACTCTTTCCTCTGTTTCCTCTTTCTTTAAGCTATATATCAGGTTTGGGGATTTTTGTGTGTGGTTATCTTTAGGTTTATAAAAATTAAACTTGCAAGTATACTGTAGTTTTGTTTTGTTTTTCTTTTGAGTGCATCCGATCTTCATTCTCTTTTGCCAGTTCAGAGCATCGTTATGTTTGGTTGTCACAAAGTATCCCTGTTTATGCTGTAAGTGTTTTGGTGATCTTATTTATAGTGGTGTGACCTTATGACTTTTGTTTCAAGTAGAATAACTCCCTTCAGTATTTCCTGAAATAGAAATTTTCCAGTGATAAAATTCCTCAGCTTCTGTATGTCTTAGAATATCTTTTTTTTTCATATTTAAAGGACAATTTTGTTGGATATATTATTTTTGGTTGGCGATTTCTTTCTTTCAGACATTAGAATATTTGGTTCTGCCCTCGCCAGTCTGGCCCATAGAGTGTCGGCCTGCGGAATGAATGGTCTCAGGTTCAATTCTGGCCAAGGGCACATGCCTGGGTTACGGCTCAATATACAGTAAGGGAGCGTTCAGGAGACAGTCAATCAATGATTCTCTCTCATCATTGATGTTTCTTTATTTTTAATATATTTTATTGAATTTTTATTGAGAGGAAGACAGAGAAATAGAGAGCTAGAATCGTCGATGAGAGAGAAACATCGACCAGCTGCCTCTTGCACACCCCCCACTGGGGATGTGACCACAACATGCCCTTGACCGGAATTGAACCCAGGACCTTTCAGTCCGCAGACCAATGCTCTACTGCTGAGCCAAACCGGTTTCGGCTCATCATTGATGTTTCTATCTCTCTCTCCCTCTTCCTTCCTCTCTAAAATCAATTAATAAATATATTTAAAAAAGAGAATATTTGGTTCTGCTCTCTTCCACCTTGTAGAGTTTCTACTGAGAATTTGGATAAAATTATTATGGGTATTCCTTTGTAACTCACTTCCTTCTTTTCACTGGCTTGAGAATTTTTTCTTTGTTATTAATTTTTCACAACTTTAATACCAAGTGCCTTGGGGAGAGCCTATTTGATTTAAGGTAATTAGGTTTGGGAAATTCTCATCCACTATTTTTTTATAGGCTCTCCACTTCCTATTCCCTCTCTTGCTCCTCTGGAATGCCTATAACTCCAATAATGTTCTTTCTGATGGAGTCAGATAATTCTTATATTGTTCTTTCATTTTTCTTTATACGCAGGTCTCTCTCTTTTTCCCTGTACATCATTTCTAGATTCCTATCTTTGATATTACTAATTCTTTCTCCCACTTAATTGGTTCTGTTTTCTATGCTCTGTAGTTCACTCTTAATCTTATTAAACGCATGCTTCATTTCCAGGATTTCTGGTTATGTTTAAGAGTTTCAATCTCTTTAATAAAGTAATAATTTCTTTCATTTTTTTTCTGAGTGCTTTGAATTGCCTGACAGTATTTTGTTGCATCTCATTGAATATTTTCAGAACTGCAATCTTGAAATGTTTGCCATTTATATTACACTAGAGGCCCAGTCCATGAAATCCATGCATGGGAAGGAGGAGGGGGGGTCTCCTCAGCCCAGCCTTCACCTCTCCAATACAGAACCCTTCGAGGGATGTCTGACTGTGGTTTAGGCCCGATCCCGGGGATCCAGCCTAAACTGACACTTGAATATCCCTTTCACAATCCTGTACTGCAAACTCTTAACTACTCACCTTCCTGCCTGCTGACCTGATTGCCCCCAACTACTCCCCTCCACCCCAGCCAGCCTGGTTGCCCCACATAGCCTGCTGCTCAATCATTGGTAGCTCCTCACTAACCTCCCTTCTGGCCTGGTGGCCCCAAGCACCCTGTTGGGTCATTGATTCGGTTGTGAGAGTCACTTAGGCTTTTATATAGATAGATATCTCCATGTATTCTAGCTTGCTTTCTAGGGATTTTTCATTTCCTTTCTGGTCATCCTCCATAGATATTCATGTTATTTGCTGTTCCCCTTTGCCTACTCCTTTACGTCCTTATATTTATGGCTGATAGAAGCTTTGTCTGAAGAGGTTGTTCTACTATTTTCTGTAGATGGCACTAAATCATAAGACTTTTACCTCTCTTATCTCCCATTCTTGAACTTTGTTGGCTTCTGTAAGATAGTACAGATGTGCTGCTTGGGTTTGGGGTTTGTTTTGCACTCCTTATAATGGTTAACCCTGCCCTCTGTGAGTTCCCATCCCAAGTACCCCTCTTGGGGATCAGTCACAAAGGGAAACAGCTGTTCTAATACAATAGCTCTTGGTTTACAGATAATATGTTCCTGGACCCAACTCCAAGGGCAACAAGAGGTGATTTTTGTAAATTCACACAGTGGCAGGACTCTGTTTCCATTTCTTTGTCTGAAACACCACTGCTAGCTGATAGCGGAAAGCTGCATGGGAGAACCTTGTGCTCTGTCAAGAATCTGCTGACTCAGACACTATTTGCTTCCTCAGTGCTTGCTGTGTGGGCTGCTCCCACCACTTCCACACTTCTCTGTTCCTCCAGGCCTAACGAAGCACTTTGCCCCCCGTTTTCTCCCCTCTCCTGGCTGGGCCATGAGCTCCTGGCTACATGACTGCATCTGTGGGCCTTTTGCACTTTCCTCCCTTCTTGTCTCTCTGTTTATCGCCAGCTTCCCACCCTTCAATGTTTCAATGAGCAGGTTTCTCAGGCATGCATGTGTTGAGAAGGAATTTCTTTATTGAATTATATTTGGTTAACTTATTGAAACTTCAGGGGGACAGGACAAAGTGTGCTCTCACACCAACATTATTCTGATGTCCCTTCATAATATTAATTTAAATAATATTTTCTAAATACGTATTTCATGTACAGAAATATACTTTTCTATATTCTTTGTTTTGAAATAAAGATAAACAAAACAGGTTTGTTGCTTGATATTGTCGGTTATAGAGAACAAAAGCAAGAACTGTGCTTTTCTTCTTTAGTGGTAGGGCAAAAAAAGGGGGGGGGGATGGAAAAAGTGGGCTAGAGAAATAAAGCTTTTCCAAGAAATAAGATTTTTTAGTTTATTATAAATATTTATCCAGATCAGCTGCATATGGAGATAATTTAATGAAAGTCAGTGGATACTTCAATAACCATCTCCATATAAAATACTAGTAATAATGTGGAAATTAAAATAATTTAAATAGTATTCTCTTAAGAAATGATAAAAAATAAGAATCAAACACTCATTTTTATTAGTGAGCTATAAATTTCAAACATGGTATATTTTCCTCTAGGCACTAATAAGCTTTAAAATGAATAAGGTAAAAAACATAAAATAAAATGAATAAGGTAGAATATGAGGCTGATTTGTTCATATCTGGCTTCAATGCTTAGTAAAACTTAAAAGGAGCTACTGGTTTGTTTCATGCAGGTAGGCAACAAATTTTCAAAATTTAAGATCTTGTGGAAAACAATATTATAGCATTTAGGTTAAGAGTGAGACTTTCAGATTCAAATCTTGCCTCAATTATTTAAGAGTTCTTTGACTTAGCACAAGTCATTTAACTTATCCTTTCTCAAATTTATCTTGTGTAAATCAGGGATGTAGATATGTTTTACAAGGTGTAAGTAAGTTAATATGCAAAAAGTACTTAGCACCTGATAAATGAAATAGTAGCAACACTCCCTCCACCTCACAATCACACTACCACCCCCATATGTTTATTCTTGGGTATCTCATTCTAAAATGGTCACAAATATTGAAGGTTATGAGTGACAAAAGTGATATGAGTAAATAAGATTGTCTCTGACCTAGTTACTATTATATTAAATTCACAGTCAAAGAAAGGCTCAGAAATCTAAGTGATTTTCTCAGTCACAAACTTAGAAAATAACAGTCAGATTCTGAAATTAGATGTGACATCAAACTTAAGCTCCATACATCCCAGAATATTTTCTGTCTCCATCACCCCTTTAAGTTAATGGGATCCTTATTCTTAAAACCATTTCTTATCATGATCTAAATACCAATCGGGAGTAATATGCAGAGAGAAGAGAAACAGGCTTGAGATTAGTGGAAGTATATTTCTATCTTTCTCCTCTTCCTTTGCTGCTTCCTGTTCCCAACCCTCTAATTACTAACATACATGGGGTGTCTCTCCTAGTTTCATTATGGTTGTTAGCAGTTGTCCTATAGTCTTGGGATACCTCCCAGATGTGTCTTCTCTCCCTGAAGTGTTGACTTACATTTGTATCTGACACTGTATCCTGCTTAATGTTGTAATTAGTGTTACAAATCATGTTATCATCTCTAGTGGTAATAGCAGCAGCAGCAGCAGCAGCAGCAGCAGCAGCAGCAGCAGCAGCAACAGCAGCTAAAATCAAAGCATTGTACAATTGACAATTCTCTTTTCAGATGTTGAAATGCCATCTGTTTCAGAATTCAGACTCTCTTGTCTCTATGACAGTACCCACAACTGCAGAGAGGCTTTGTTTCAAATATATGCATGAATATACTGTAAAAAATCAATAAAACCCCCATCTAACTACAGATAATGATCATTTAAAGAATAAGGGGAAAGTTTTATATTTATGGAAGGAGAATACATAATTGGGAATCTTGAACCTAGATTCTAGTCTTCGTTCAGTCATGTACTAGGTATATGATCAAAGATTACCTTTTATCTCTTATAATGTAAAATTATTTCTCCTAATGTAATTAGTTTTTTAATGGAAAATGAAAATCCCTATATCAGCCTTAAAATCCTAAAATTTTGAGAGGTGGTGGCGCCGTGGCCGGCAGCTGCCTGGGAAACGAAACTGGGGCCTTGGACACTTGGATCGCAGATGGGCAGGCCAGGCAGTCATCTCTGTGCCTCGCACCCAGGAGGCTCAAGAGTCCCCCCATGAATGGGCTGAGGGCCCCGGTCCGGCAGCTTCCTTTGTCTTTGCTAAGCCCATCAGGGGGCACAGCACTGTGGGGCTGCAGAGTGGGGGGCGGGAGCAGCTGATGCAAGGAGGGGCATGGGGCGGAGGAGAGAGTCCTTCCCCGCTGGGGAAGTGTCCCTGAGCAGGGGACTGGGAGCCCTCCCCTCCTGACCTAGGCAAAGGTTTCTGGGGGTGAGGAGGGCATATCGCCCTCTGCCCCCGCCAGCCAGCACCCTAGCCATGATGGGCAAGTCAGTGAAGGAAGTGGATCAGTACCAGGAAATGCATTAATGTATCCTTAATACATTAAGGATAAGAAAATATCCAATAAAATATATGCATACACATTTGTTTTTCTTTCAAACAACTGTGTTCTCATTAGCTGTATGGTGTAGGGCAGGAATTGGGAAACTTTTTCTGTAAAGGGTGAATATTTCAGGTTGTGGGCCATAATGCCTTAGGTGCAATTACTCAACACTGCTGTTAGAGTACAAAAGCAGTCCAGACAGTAACAAATGCTTGTGGCTGTGTCCCAACAAAACTTTTTTTATGGACTTTGAAATTTGAATTTTGGATAATTTTAACTGTAATTAAATATTCTCCTTCTTTTGGTTTTATTCAACCATTTAATAATGTAAAAACATTTTTAGTCCGGGGGTTATATATGGCATGTGGGCAATAATTTGCAACTTTGAGGTAGGGAAAAGTAGATAAATTTGTTAGTTAGATAGACTTGGTTCTACCACTTCCTAGCTATCTAATTTTTCATTGTACTTTAATTCTCTGAGTTTTGGTTTCTGCCTTTGTAAACTAGATATAATTATGATTTCCACAAATAAGTTTCAAAAGAATAAATTAGCTTTAAGCAAGATTAGTTGCATGGGCACATGGTCTGTGAGACTGCCCAGAGCACTACCCTTATTAGGTCCTGAATTTCTTTTAATCATTTGGTGTTCACCATCTTGAGATTCTTTATAATTTTGAACAGGTTCCATATTTTCATTTTACATTGAGCCCCACAAATTATGTAGCACAGACTAGGAGCCCAAAAGGAATAGTTATTTTTATTCCTATTATTGTAATATATATATATATATATATATAGATATATAGATATATAGATATATATATATAGATATATATCTATATCTATATAGATATATATATATAGATATATATATATATAGATATAGATATAGATATATATGTAAATTAATAAAGATCTAAACTCTGTCTTTAGTTAAGGAGCCATGGCTTCTTTGGGAGAGGACAAGGATATTTTCTCACAAGACAAAAGCAGGGATTGCTTCCCAGCCAGATGTACTTGGAATAGATGAGCAGGCTGACATGGAAAATAAAGACATAGCTCCCTAACCCTGCAACATGACAAATTAGTGGCCAGAAGGAAATCTTCTAGAGACTTCAAGTTGTATGGGGGACATAACTCTTCTCTTGTGATGAAGATTAGTGCTATGAAATAACTTTGGAAATGTGCTGGCTTTGTAAGGATATGTGCACAGAATATTAAACAAACTTTTGCAGTTGGGTCTTGCGGCAGCCTCTATTACAAGCAGTGACATCTGAGTATTTATCCAAACACTTGTTTAAATAGAAATGCAAGAGAAGGTGCATTGCAGTGTCTGCTGAGCAGTGTAAATCTTACATTTGTAGAAATCTGGGATTCTGAGTCTGTCTTGCCAATGCAGCCCAAACTCTGACCTACTATTAATTTCTTTATACATTGTACATGACTAAATTAGAAAACTCAGAGCTCCAAATAAATTAGATGATCAACATTTTATTCCAATTTTCATAACTGCAGCTCAGGTAAAGACAAGCGCTATGTGGTTCATAAATAAAGAAGCCACACCATTTTTTTTTCTTTATACCTAGGAGGACACCCTTGTCAGTGATAAAGTTTCCAGCATGTTTGGGTTTGTCATGTGCCATGTCAAGCAGCCTTTCGAAATAATTTGGCTGATACAAGAATTCCAATTCCAATGTCATAAAACAAAACCAGATTTTCCCAGATACTCTGAGCTTTGGCTTTCTTTAATCATGAGGGCATATGTGGTAGGAATTGATGGGTGGCCCATCCAAAAAGTTTCTACCCAGTGACCATTCTGCTAATTCCATACAGCCATTCTGAGAAGTGGCTTTAGCCACTGACCAGATGTACTTGTTCAGAATTAGTTAAGTAAACACCATAATAAAATTAATTATAATGTTTACTAAGCAGTTTATTTTATACAGAAATAGCAATCATGTACAGACTTACTGTAGTATGAAACTGATGTGAACTCCCTACATTAATGTTTTGGTGAAGCCCTGAGTTACTTATGTGTAAAATGTGTTTATCTTAAACTTAGGTATCTGCCTTTTCTTGTTCTCTGGGTGGCTGAGCTCACCCTGAACCACTTCTCCATTTCTTGTGATTCCCACTGAGCTACTCAGCTCCCTGTATCAGTACATATTCAAGGGTAAACGTCACAGCCTTAGCCAGAAAAGCAGATGAGAAATACAAACCTTATTAGCCAACAAGTTCAGGAATTTCTGCTCTACTCCTCTTCTGACAGCCTGTTATTGTGGTTTGAGCCACTTTATTGTTCATTAGCACCTCCAATATACACTGTACAAGGATCAGGAGAGAAGGTGAAAATCAAATTAGTCAATTTGGCTTCTTATTAGTTCTGGCAAAATACTTGGATGAGTGTTTCCAACTAATGGATACAATGAGAAGAAATCATCCATGTTATTCCTATTTCTGATTCCCAAGTGAGCAGAAGGCTGGCTTATTTCCTCTTTCCTGAATAGTGTCCTGAGGGTATGAATGACTTGTAAATATCCCTGTCTTAGACTGTGTCTATGTTAGGAAGCTAATCAATCAGTTGGCTTGGATGAAATAGATTTTCTAGATAAGTTTAAAATACTAAATAGATTTAACTGATCCCCCATCCCACTTAAATTATTTTTTTTGAACTTTGTTTTTTTGTCTTCTTTTTTTCCTATTAAAAAGGCATGGCTTTTGGTAATAGGGTAGGGCTGAAAATAAAAAGGTAAATCATTAAGTAAATAAACCCAGTAATTTTAGATAGTAGTAAGAGCTAGGAAGAAAATAAGGTAAGATTAAGAGTCCATGACTGGATAGGGACATAATTCTATTTTTAAAAAGATGGTAAGAGAAAGTCAGTTGAGATATTTAATCAGAAATCTGAGTGATAAGGAGAAACTTTATGAAGGTGGTGGGAGTACTTCCAAGCAGAGAAATGACAAGTATAAAAGCTCTTAAGCTGCATGAAGAGCCACAAACAAAATTAAACTTATGTGAATGAAACAGTAAACAAGAGGAAGATTGGTAAGAGAATAAATTAGAGGTCTAGACAGAGATCAGAGACTGCAAAGTCCTAAAGGCTCTGATAAGAGTTTTGGGTTTGATTCTAAGTGCAGTGGGGGGAATTTTTACATTTTAAGTAAGGAAGTGGCATGGTTTCATTTATGGCTTATCCTGTCTGCTGTGTTTACAACAGATAGTGAAGCATCCATCTTATATAAAAAAACTATTTAAAAATTTAACCCTGCTATTTTGGCTTCTGTAAATGCTTGCTTGCTTAATAATAAGGAAAATAAGACTACTCCTATTTCAGAGAGGCTATTAAACCTTCCCCAGACGAAGTTATCAGTGCTGTCATTAGGCCAAGCCTTTGGTTGACGTCTCAAAGCCCCAGCACATAGGGCTCTTATCAACTTGCAAAGGGGACCTGAAACACCCCATATTTGGGAGACAAAGAAGATAAAAACATATAAATAGGGAAAGTTTCTGTGTGTCTAGGTCCAGAATTTGAGAGACATTTTGCTCTGGGCCCATGTGTAATAATAATAATAATAATAATGTAACTCCATCTCTCTAAGTGTTGCTTGGTTATTCCCAAGTTTCTGTAACATTAATGGTTCCCTGACTAAGAAAAAGCTATGCTGGGCCTTTCGGCTTCTGGAGAGCGGGGCAGGTTTGGGGCCCAGGGGAGCTGGATAGGTCTACGGAAGGCACCACTCTGCTGATTTAGCAGAATTGAACCAGGGAACTTCACTCCCAGACCTCAGCTGGCATCTGGAGAGAGTGACAGACATTTCTGGACCTGTCGACAGAATCAGTAAGGTAGGGGCCCTTATCAGTCAGACCCACTTGGAGTGAGTGGAAGGGGGAGCTTGATCACCTCCCAGGAAGTCAAGGACCTCCTCAGGCAAATTAATCAGGAATCAGATGGACTGTTTAAACTCTGGGTAAATATCTGGGAGAAATAAAAAACTCAGACTGTCTGGTATATAAATGTAGGACTCCAGAGGTGAGTGAATTCAGATTCAATTAAGGGATCATGAGTTCATTCTGCTGTTTGTTTATGTGGGACTAGCCAATTTGCTACCAAGAAGGGGGACTGGATGCAGTCTTAACTTTTCAGTAAGTTCTCACCAAGACTTGGTCGAGAATTCTGTTCTGGGTCATGAGTGTCGGAGTGTTCTCACACCCATCTGGGGAGTTGGGCATTGTTTCCTTTATCTGCTCAACTCCAGTCTGGGCTAGTCAGAGAGTGTATGAATGTCTGTCTGTCTTGGCATAATTATCTGCTTCACACTTTGGGCCTTCTGGCTGTACACAAGAAGTATCTGTTATCTCTTTCTAGTGTTTAAAGATAGGGCAGACCCGCTGTGACAAAATGCAAAAGTCTCTAGCAGCTGTGAGATTTATTTACCTCAGAGTCTTTTGCTTTCCCTCAAAAAGGGAATCAGCCCACTTAGCTAATAAAAATTTATGTCTATCGGTTGCTCTTTCCTGAGTTGTAAATTGAAATTTTGAAATTCTGGGGTAGATGTAAAGGTATAAATTTGTGAAATTTCAAAGAACAAAGAACTTTTATTTATAGCTTTTCTTATTTCTTTTGGTAGTCGGAGGCTTCCAGGGGCAGGGCTTACAGCTCCACGGGGCAGAGAGATTTATGAGCCCTGTCTATGCCTGTGACATCATAGTCCAACGTGGTCCACCTGAGGCAGAACTAAGGCTGAAGTTATTATTAACTATATATGGACCTCGTTAATCCTGGTTGTGTGTCTTGTGCAGTCTGTTGTTTTCATGGGTGTGTGTTTTATTTGACTTGCCATTTTCAGTTATTTATTAGAATCCTCATAGAGTATACAACCTGGTCTTTCCCTTCCTCCCTCAGCCTGATTCTCATAGCATCTGTAACTGGATTAAATATCTTTTCTTTTAGGAGGCCATCCAGGCTTTCAGTACACAAGAAATCTCCCTACACACCCTTATCTTCATCCGCTATCTTTCCAGGCCAACTAAGAGTCATTTTTCCATAGGTTGGGCCCCAGCCTCCAGGAGAGAGGACTACTACAGCAGTAGTCTGTAGTTTTCTCTGAAACTCCCACTGTTTCTATTTCTCCACTCTCCAGGAATTGTCTTCCTCTGACTCACAATAAGAAAGGGAGACAAGCAAGTGAACTAGGGGACAGGGGGATGGTCGAAGAGATCAAGAGTACTAAAGGAGGAGGATTTAAGATCCTATAGGGCAGTGGTTCTCTACCTTTCTAATGCCTCGACCCTTTAATAAAGTTCCTCATCTCGTGGTGACCCCCAACCATAAAATTATTTTTGTTGCTACTTCATAACTGTAATTTTGATACTGTTATGAAATGTAATGTAAATATCTGTGTTTTCCGATGGTCTCAGATGACCCTGCTGGCGATTCGACCCACAAGTTGAGAACCGCTGCTGTAGAGCCTATGACAGACAGTAACCTGACACTTGAGCTGTTGCCCAGTAAATTATAAATATTTTACAAAAATTAATAAAAAATATAGGAACTCAGAACAACTCAGAGCAGCTGTGCCCTTGCTGCTCTGACACTTGGCCTTGCTGGTAGGGCCTAGAAAATGTGCGGGTCTCAGCAGGAGCCAGTGCTCCCAACACTAGGTGTCAGGACAGGATTTTGGAGGTAAGTGCTGTGTTGGGGAGATCATGTTGACTCCCCACCCCTTGAATACTTGGAACCAGATCCCCAAAGAGCAGCGGGGAGCAGGAGCCTTGGGAAAGAAGCAAGAACAGGCAAAAGAAGGTAGAGGGCCCTATTATCCAAGCCACTGTCACAGGAGCACTTTGAAATATGCAAAGCTGTTTCTAACTGCAACTCTGGATGTTTTAGACTGGTAGTTTAGGGCAGGGCCCTATAACTAGTAAACAGGGTTAACCAAAAGGGCAAAGGAAAGGTGTTCTCCCTGGACCAGGGAGCCTTGAGGACTTTGAGATTCTCTAAGAGAGGAGAAGTCTGACTGAGGGACTGGCCAAGACCCTGTTTGCTTAGGAGAACCGGAGGTTGCATATTGAACTTATAGACTGCAGTTTGCAAGACAGAGGTCCAGGCCCAGTTGTGTAGGGGTTAAGCTTCCTGTGTATACCAAAACAACTTTCTACCATGCCAGAACACATGTTAGGGAAATTGGACAGACTGTGATTGTGACTAGAAAGAACCATGCACAGCCCTGACAGTGGCCTGCAGAAAACTGTATAATAGACTTAGATGATGCCTAGGTCTTCATGGACATGGATCCAGAGAGACAAGAACAATTTTGCTTTGTGTGGGAAGGTCAATAATAGAGTTTAGTGACCTCCCTAAGATATTTGTATAGCCCTATCATGTGTCATATATAGTAGCAGAAGATTTGGCTACCTAAGGTGGCCACAGTGCCAATATTGTTCTTCACTGTGTTAATAATATTGCATTAACCTTACAGATTTGAATGCAGCTTCCAAAAGGGCAGGCACCCAAATGGGCAAGGAAAATATCCATCTGGTTTTTATCTCTATTGAAAGACAGTTGGCAGCCTGTATACAGCCTTGCAGGCCTGTGTGACCATACCCATGTCAGGGGTTGCACAAACCTCAACTTTAGGAAACTGCAAGGCCTGTGTGGAACAGAGGGAAATGGTAAGTACCTTTATTAACTTTTGGTCAAGAATATGTTTGTATATTTTCAGAAAGCAACTCCAAGACCATGTGGATTCCTGCAACAGAGAGGAATTGACAGGACTGCTCCAGCCATGAAGATAGGAGAAAGACAAATATCACATAATCTCACTTATTTGTATAATATAATGAACAACATAAACTGATGAACAGAGACAGATACAGAGGCAGAGAAGCATAGATCGGCTGCCAGATCTCAGAGGGAAGATAGGGGAGGGTGGCTGAAAGGAGGAGAGATCAACCAAAAGACTTGTATGCATAAATATAAGCCTAACCAATGGACATGTACACCAGGGGGGTGAGGGCATGAGTGGGGATGGGTGTGTTGGGGTGTTAGTGGAGGGATGAGGACACATATGTAATACCTTAATCAATAAAGAAATTTTAAAAATAAATTTAAAAAAATAATTATTGAAGTAAAGAAATAATTATGAAAATATGTAAATATATCTAAATATATATAAAAGAAAATTATATATATATATATAATTTTTTAAATATATTTCCCTTTCTTTAATCTATCTAGATATATATTCATCTAGGTTTGAAAAAAGAGAATAGAGAGCGGACAAGCCTGACTTTGATTAGTGAAACTAATTAAGCTATTAATAGAAGATGAGAACAAGCAAGGAGAGGAAAGATGAAAGCATAAAATAACAAAAAAAAAAAAGCAAACTAACAAACATTCAAACAAACAGCAACAATAATAATGTAAAAAAAATGGCCAGTGAAGAAGGGGAAAGAGAAAGGTACATAAACTTGGAGCAGGGGGGAGAAGAAATTAGATATATGAGTAAGCCAACAGAGACTCCTATAATAGTAGTGCATCAATAAAACAGATAAAGAATTTTAAGTTTTAGCCAGGAGTAAAAAGAAAGGAGAGAGAAAAAACTAAAGCAGGAACAGAAGAGAAATAGGATGAAAAATGGAGAAATGAGGAAGAAAGGTTTGACTAAAGGAAAACATGAGATAGATTTAAATAATGATTAAAAATGAAAATAGAATGTAGAATAATCCAAAAAAATGAAAAATTTAAAAAGAAAGATTACAGAATAATAATAATAAACAAACAAATAAATAAATAAAAGTAAAAAAACACAAAATTTAGAAAAGAGAAAAAATGGTTTCTTAAGTAAAAGGTAAAAAATAAAAACTTAGTGAAGTGTCATTTCCTTCAGCTAAGTTTTAATGTCCCATGGGGGCTGGTTTAAGACCCCTCTCTAGGGTTCTGTCAGCCACGTCTCAGTTTCCTGTTAGGTTTTCAGCACTGTATTGAAGTTCCCAGAAATCCACCGCCCCTGTGTCAGACTCTACAGCCTTGGTTTCAGGCAGGAGGGATCAATGGGCCTCCTTTGCCTGCTTTCAGTCTTATTCGCACAAGCGTCTATTTCTCATATGGCCTCTAGGTGGCGATGTTGCTGTATTAGTTTCCGGGGGGCCTGAATGGCCCCTCAACCCAGTCCCAGAGGGCACCCTGGGGGTATTCAGAATTCTTGTTTCCCTGCCGAGCTCAAGGCTGGGTGCAGTTGCACTGCTAGGAGGGGCTGGCTCTTCTGGAGAAAAATAACTGTTGAGGGTCAGAGAGATTGGATTGTCCCAGAGTTGTCTTCCTGGTCACCTCTCCCTATTTTGCTCCCCTGCTTCCACAAAACCGCCTTCTCCTGTCCCACACCTTGGTGAGTGTTTGTAATGAAAAGATCCTATGTACTGGGTTTAGTGAGTAAAAGCAAGGAAAATATAAAGACAGAGCAACTGTGCCGCTGTGTATCTCTCTTCCCCCAGCACTGGGTGGCCTGCATAGAACTTCAGGCTGCCTTTCTGAGCACAGCCTCCCATAGCTGTGGACTAAGATCTAGAGTCCCCAGCTGCCAGTATCTATGTGGACTCCCTTTTGCTTCTGAGTGTTATTCATGTCCCCACGGAACACCTAATTGGTGCGGTGCAGTTTCCTTCTGACCCTCTAGTCCAGATTGCACACGTCTCTCACTCCAGCCCAAATCCCCGATCCTACCCTTCTTCCAGACGTTTTCTGTCCTTTCTGGCCATGGATTGTCTCGCCAGCTGTGTTTAATTTGCCAGTTCCGGGTGGATGTTATTCAATCCAGCTGTTCCTTCTATCTGCTCCGTGAGAAGGCGCAGGACACATCCGTCAATTAGGCCACCACTTTGTCTCCCCCTGCACAAACATTTTAGGAGCCCGTGGCTGGGGAGGCTGGAGTCTCAGTGTTTGTGGGTTCGCAACTAAGGCAGCTGGTCCCTGGCCTGAGTGGCTGTAGGGTCCCGAGTAGCATTTGACATCTCCCTGGGTTGAGGTGAGGCTGAGCTCCCAGTTACAGCTGCTCTTCCTTTCAAGATGGCGTGGCCTCTGCAGCAGAGCCTGCTGCTCCAGGAGAGATTACAGTGGTAGTAGAGGCTGCCGTCTAGGGGAGCCTGGTCCCTCAGACGCCAATAGCAGAATGTAATTGTCCCCCCACACACACACACCCTACATGTCCACGCTTTCCCCTTTCACTCCCTCACTCACACTCTCCCTCACTGACATCCTGTTGGCCACCATCTAGGATCCCCCAAAGTTCTCCAGTCTTATTCAGAACTGATCACATTTCATTGCCTTTGTACTTGCTATTAAAATAGAAGAAAATTATGGATTCTATGTTTCATATGCATTTCTAATCGCCTATGGGAAATTCGTTGGCATTCTGATGGTTGTCAATTTCTTTTGCAGTTTTGATTATTTTATTTTACTTTCTTTCACATTCCTGTCTTTTATTTTGTGTTTCCTATTGTTTCTTTGTTTTTATATCAGCTTCAAATCTTTATTTGTTCTTAGGGAAATAAAACATCATAAATAAAACTAAATGTACCCTCAGTATCATCATTTATTGTCCTTATTTTCCAAAAGCAAATACAGCCATGAAAATCATTTTGTAAATCCTTTTACTATAACTGGTATGTTATATATATCAGCACCAAACATATAGCGTGTCCTCCCAAAAAAGTACATACACACTTTAACAGCTGATAACTTACTTAATTTTCACTGCTTTTCTGGATTCACTGATTTAAAATAATGGGTGAAACCAGACCAAGCTTTGAACAAAGAAAATTTATCTTAAAGTGCCACTAGACTGTTTTATGGGAATACATAAAAGGTAAAGTTTATGGTAAAAAACTGGCAACAGTTAACGAATTAAAGGTGCACATATATGAAAGAAATGATTATTGATGTTTGTGATTCCACTGCTTCATATTATCAGCAGTGTCTGGGCTTTTAAAAACAGGCATCGAAAAATCAATTATTTATTGTTGTGGACTCTTTTAAATTTTGAAAATGAACTGTATGTTAATAAACACTGACATCATAATCATTCAAAGTATGTATATATATTTTGGGGCACCCTATATTTATTTTTTATTATATCATCTCCTGCTAATGCATACTGTGACTTTATAAGATAGATGATTATAAAGAATAAAACACACTATAGCCATTCACTGAATTCCATTCTCTCACCCCCTTCCCAGTAGTTATCCTTATTAATTTTGTTTGGGTACAGTTCAACTTATTGTGTTAGCTAAAAGATAAGCTATATATATATATATATATATATATATATATATATATATATATATATATATTTTACAAAGTGGCAATTGTTACCTAAATATTTAAACATTTTTGTACATCACTGTTCTTATATCTTATTCCTTCCCTTTGATTGAAATACATCTCTTCTTCTGCTCGTTCTCTGTGTTTAGTAGTTTTTGGTTGTCTCTTCGTTGGTCCTTGAGAATCATATTGTACAAGCCAAGGGACTGAATTTCTGCCTTCTTCAATATTGTGTGACAAGCTAAGGTTTGACGTAGATCCTGGTGCTGCAACTCTGTTTCCCTCAGGCACTAACATACACAGCTATAAACTTACACTGTGATCACACATTTTTCCATTGGTGATGGAAGGGTGGTTATGACACAGGGAGGAAGGTAAGTTTGCATATCTTTATACTTGGAACCCAACGGGCTGCATGTTCTGTTCCATATCTACTAGTAGGTTATGGAGATGCATATTTTTTAAGCTGTGATATGGCCTTTAAACATCCAACATTGTTGTGTTTGGTGTCAAGTTGTAATTTTACTGAGTAATCTACTAAACAGAAAAATTGAGTGTAAATTCTGGTTATGGTTTTGAGGCTCTTATACAGGACAGTTATTTATATAGTAAAGATAAATAAATAAGCTAAGGGGTAAAGGACTATGTGAACACAGAGTTCTGACCTACTGCTTCTCTGGAATTCAGATACATTTTTACTTTGTCTCCTTTGTTCTTTCTTTACTCAGTGTTGTCTTCTTGAGTTTGAGAAGTAGCAAACCTGAAATACAGAAAAGTAACTGCCTACTAGTAAACTCTACATGTGTCCCATAGGCAGATTAAAGTAAAAAAAAAAGTCCTAAGTCAAGGCATCATCATACTAAAAATATCCCATTCCTCTGTGCTGTGCTTTATTTTAGTGAGTGCCACCATGATCCCCACAGATGACTGGGTCAAAAACGCTGAGATTCACTGTGACTTTTATTTCTCCAATTTCCTTCACCAAGGTCTATTGATATTACTTATTAAATATCTCATGAATTGTGTATCATGAATTTTCATAGCAACTCTTGACTTTCTAACCCAAGCCATGGCTTTAAAGAGTGTTCAGTAGTACCAGATTGCTTACAGAATAAAAGCTAACATGGCAATCTTCATAGTCTACATCTTGCTCACTACTCAAACTTAATTTGTAGACATCCATCCCAGCACCAAACTTACATAAAATATTCCAAGCTAATTTTTGTTAACTATTTTTTAAAAGAATCCTGGGGGGAAAAAAGAGTATCACTTAAATGTGAGAGAATGACCACCTTAAACATACATGTACCTGCCTCTAGACAAAAATTGCAATGATTGATAAGGAATACTAAGACAAATATTTGACCTGGTTCTCAAAAATCATTGCTTGTGCTAATTTTTCTTCTGGAATTGCCTCAAAAAATATCTCTTACCTATTCTAAAGAAAACCTTGTGGATCTCATGATTTCAGCATATATATAATATGACAGTGAGTTATTTCATGTCTCTGACAGTTCCCTTTTCCCTATTTCATTGACCGTTACATACACATGAATTTTACAAAACTTTTATTCTTACAGCATGTCATTTGTATAACATTTTTTTGTTTTTTCATTTCTTTATTGATTAAAGTATTATATATTTTTCCTTATTCCCCCATTTACTCCCACCTCCCATTCATGCTACACTCCCCTGTTGTCTGTGTCCATTGATGAGGCTTATATACACGCATATAAGTTCTTTGATTGATCTCTCCCCTTACCCCCACCCTCCCCTACCTTCTCTGAGTTTTGACATTCTGATTGATGTTTCTCTGTCTCTGGATCTATTTTTGTTCATCAGTTTATGTTGTTCATTATATTCCACAAATAAATGAGATCATGTGGTATTTATCTTTCTCTGGCTGGCTTATTTCACTTAGCATAGTGCTCTCCATCTCCTCATAAAGAGGCGGTCTACTTACATAGCTGCTGCTCATCGGAAGGGGGCAAGCTGCTTGCACAGCTGTTGCTCTTTGGAAGGTGGATGGCTGCATGTGTGGCATAGCTGCTGTTCTTCTGACAGGTGCAGGGTGTGGGCCGCATGCAGCCGCTGCTCCTCAGAGATGGGCCGGCTGCATGGGGCTGCTGCTCCTCAGTAGTGGTGGACTGCTCAAGTGGCTGCTGCTCCATGGATGGGGCGAGCTGCTCGAGTGGTTACTGTTCCTCAGACAGGGGAACTGGCTGCTTACACAGCTGCTGCTCCTTGGACAGGGGAAGGCCACATGAAGCTGCTGCTCTTAGGCCTGTGGTGGGTTGCTCACAGGGCTACTGCTCCTTGTATAGGATCAAGCTGCTTATGTATCTTCTGTCATGGTTGCAGTGCCCTAGGATACAGCATTGGGCCAGTCAGAAGGGAGCCTGCTTCCGAACTCAGGGTGGCTGGAGTCTCATTGACCGTGAGATCACAGCCTGGGTAGCATGTCCCTGGCAGGGGTATCTGTACAGTCCCAGGTGTTCTCTGAGGGAACTCTGGGTGGAGTTGAGGCTGGGAACCTGTTACAGCAACAGCAGCTCTCCCCTTCAAGAAGCTAGGCCTCTAAGGACAAGCTGGCCTCCAGATACTGTTTGTAATGGTAGCAGAAACTGCCTAGTTAGACGAGCCTGATTAGCTTGCTCTAAAAGTCTTATGGGATCTAATTGTGCCTCACTTACTCTCTCTCTCTCTCTCTCTCTCTCTCTCTCTCTCTCTCTCACACACACACACACACACACCACCTGACCACACGCTCCTCTTTTACTTCCTCACTCACTCATGCTCTTTCCCTCACTGCCATATTCTTCCTGCCTCTATAGTTGGGTCTGGGGTGTTATTGACCCGTTCATGGATGGAGTTTCCTCTCCAGGTGTCTGGTTATGTGGCTTACTCTCAAGCCCCTTGGCCATACAGTGTTAAATTTACCTCAACAAGACACAACACAGAGGGAATTAAGCACAAATGTACTCATGACACCAATAACCCCAATATAAGTGACCATCTGTGAAAAGAGAGATAGGGCAGAGAAAAGAAAGCACAAATGCTATCAAAGAGAGATAAAAAGATAAGGGATAAAATACAAAGAAATAAAAAGGAGAATAAATATATAATACCCTGGATGGTAGGGGAGGCTGCTCATATAGCTATTGTTCCTTGTATATATATATATATATATATATATATATATATATATATATATATATACTATCTTATACCACAGAACTAACAGATAAACCAAAAATAAGAAAATAAGATTAAGAATTGGATGAATATGGGGAGGGCCTCAATTTAGTATTGAGGAAGTAGAAATGGAATGAGTGGATAAGAAAGAGAATGAGAAGAAAAATAATAAATTTACAAAAAATTTTATTTCAAAATGGTATAAAAATTTTAAAATAGCAAATAAAAATAGTGATGGAAAAATAATGCAAACAAATAGAAAATAAAGCAAAAAAAAAAAAAAAAACAACAACAACAAACAAACCAGGGAAACAAAGAAGAAAAGAAGGGAAAAGGTGATAATAAAAAAAATAAGAATAAAAGTGAAAAAAGTGGAATGTCATTCCTTTGGCTGGCTTATGATTCCAGCCATTTCTACTGTACTGTTTCTCAGTTTCCAGTTGCTGGGGCTATAAATTTCTCTTATGGCCAGTTCCTATGATATCAAGGAGTATTCAGATTCCTTTGTATTATTCAGGGCTTGATTTAGGTGTGGCTGTATTGGTTGCCTGGAGACTGGAGGGAGGGGCTATCTCTCTGGAGTAAATAGCAAGTGGGCTTAGATATGACTCAGCACCAGACTCACTACCACCTCTCCTGAACCTCTGTCTACTCATCCCAGATCCCACAGATAGATTGCTGCTGGGATAAATGAGAGAAGGCCCATAGATATCCAGGATTTTTATCCTACCTGGTGGAAACAAGACCTCTCTCCCCTAGCGTCCATGGAATTCATGGCGGGAGCCCAAACTCCCACCCTCTTACCCAATATTAACAAGTTATCTCTGACACTGAGATGGTGTAAGAGGAGGAAGAGTGGAGGCCATATGGAGAGCAGCATTGAGACACCTTTTTATTTCCAAGGTAGCGTGGTATCAATGAAGGGCTAGTGGAAAGGAATGACTTTTATGCTCACCTTTGCCATCCCCAGTGTCAGTGAGGGCCATGAGGAAAGACTAAACTTCCAACTTCATCAGGAAGTAACAAAGCATCCTTCTGGGTTGTAATCAGAAGCCAGATAGAGTCACACCTCATCTGGAAATAATTATCTAAACCTACTTCCCCCATTTGGCACAGTGTCAGAGGAGGATTGCCAAAGCAAAAGATTTAAACAAGATCCAGGGTCTTACAGCAAAATACACCAGTTGTCCAGAATACAATTTTTAAAAATCGCACTCACCATATCAAGAACTAGGGCAATCTGAACTTGAATGAGAAGAAAATAGACAGCAATATTGAAAGGACACAGATGTTGGAGTTATCTAAAGAAGATTTTTAAAGTAGATATCATACAAATGCTTTAACAAGCAGTTATGAACATGCTTGGAACAAATGGAAAATATCACATCTCACCAAAATAAAAGAGGTACAGAGAAGAAACAAAAATTTAGGGCAGTTTTTATTTTCATGCAATAAGACTGCATATTACCAAACAATATACTCACCTGTATTGAACTACTTTATTACATAATGAGTACTTCAAATACTTGTGAAATTTGGAAAACATCTTGTTTAATCTTGTTTCTCATAAAACTGATGGATTAGGGTTTGGGATAACATTTCTGGAGATATTAGGAAATATAATTCCCCTCAAATTTCCCAAAATACATTGTTTTATTAAAACCACTTATTTTTAACCTACCTCTCTAACTGTTAAAGCATAACAGATTTTGTGTTGACAATACTCAGCATGTGGCTTAAAAGAACATAATTAGGAAAGATACACAGCACTTGAAAAATCATAGTTTGGGAGTTTGTTTGTTTCCTATCCTCAAGGTACTATAAAATCCTGTGGTGGATTTGAGTTGTATAAGTTTTGTTTTGTGCTATTTTTGAATTTTTAATAAGATGTAATGCTTAAATATATGCATCCATTTTAACACTGTATATTCCTAGAGACAGTAGGAAAGAGAAATGCCTCACTGAGGACACTGAATAAAATAAGTCATGTAGTGACACTAAAATGTTCCATAAAAGCAAAGCCATGAAAAACTCTCATAATGTTTAAAATTAAAAAGCATGCCTGAGTTGGATGTTCCTTGTGGAGTTTTATTCCCCCATCAGTTTTTGTGGTTCTCCACATTCAAGTATCTTTGTAGCACGCATGCTTCCTTCATTTTGTGGTAATTGGAATAGGATTCCCTAAAACTGACTTGAGATCTCATTCTTGTCTTTCACTTTTGTGGGCCTTGTTCCATTAATCAGCATAAACATATTATCACACCTCCCCCCTACCCTAACTGAATATTAACTCAATTATAAAAATTTATTTGATGTGGTTGCTAAAAGCAGACAATATAATAAATAATATTGTCAAAGTGATTTACCAGAGGGATATTCCTTAGTAAACACCCATAAGGGAGAGAATGAGGCAGGATAAAGAAGCCGAAAGAGCACAGAAGGGATGTGATCTAAAACAAAGTCTAGTCCAGGTCCTCCATGGAGAAAACCTCTTGAATATGAATGTTACCTTTTGGAAATCTTTATTTTAAATAAATGATCCAGTCTTTTATACTCTTCTATCCTTTAGTCAATAGTTGTGGGTCACACTCAGGAGATGTACCTTTCCAGGCAAGAGGGCATCCTTACAGCAGCTGGAAAAATGGGTGACCAGTTAAATAAAGAGAATCCTATATAATAAAAGTGTAGTATGTAAATTATCCCCTCAACCTGGATTTCAACCAGGGCGCAGGGCTGACCAGGCTAAGGGAGGGAGGACCTGGCCAGTTACTGACAGCCACTAGGGACCCTACCAGTGCATCAATTTCATGCACTGGGCCTCTAGTTTGAACATAACACCACAACATCTACTGCAGTCCACTCCATATACCATTAAAATCTATACACTTGTCATATAAAATTTACTCCTTCTGGACATAGCTTCTCTAGCAAAATTTCTGGGGAAGTTTAAAGAACAGACTTGCTGAAACAAATTCTGAGGTGTAGCTGAATATATATATATATATATATATATATATATATATATATATATATATATAATATTTATATTTATATTTATAATAGCCTAGTGCTTTCATGACCAGATTGACAACCAGTCACCAGAAAGTGCAGGATGCACCTCTGGGTCCCTCTCCTACAGCCCACATGCTCCTATCACAGCAACGCTTGTGGCCCAGCTGGTAGGGTGAGGAAGGCTCAGAGAGCAGGGCCTGCCAGCTGCAGCATGCCAGCAGTCCCACGTCTGCATGTGAACTGCAGAGGACTAAGCTCCTTGTATGCAACTCATAGTGTTCTTGGTAACTTGGGTGATCTAGGGTTTTTCCATCTCACTCCTGGAAGAAAAAAAATGAAGGTCTGCTACTGGAGAGGCTGATAAAAGTCAAATTGTGTCCTAGCCGGTGTCATTCAGTGGATAGAGCCTCAGCCTGCCAACCACAGGGTATGGGCTTGATTATGGTCAAGGGCATGTACCTAGGTTTTTAAATGAAATTTACCAGAAGACTCAGTTCTTAAAACTTCTATGTAAAAAGCCTAGTTAATAGTAAAAGTCATTTGGTTGTTGGTATATGTAATACACTATAATCAACATGAATAATATTTCTAAAATATATATAGATTTATTTTGGAATGATAGTTTCAATAAGTTATTTATACATATATATCAGGCAGAATTATTGTGAAAATTAAATAAAAAGTTAAATTAAGCATCTAAATTATACACTTGGTCATAGTTTTAAATTGCACAAAACTGATTTGCATATATTTATTTTCATTTAAAATGTTTAATGTAAGTTGAACATCGCACCTCTGTGTAGTCTCAACTCTGTTATTTTTACTTTACAAATGTCAATGTATCATTTTGTCAAGTGTATTTCTGCTGAACCTGCATTTTATTGAAAATCTTACTCTTTACTTTCTTAAATCCTTGTTGTTGAAATTCAAAAAGTTCTTTATTTTATATTTTTTGAATGTTATATTCACCAAAATGGGACATGTATGCCTAGTGAGATTTATGATTTGTTTTTACAGGGAGGTGTTGTTCATAAGAATGATGGGCAGGAGCTTTGAGATTCTTATTAAAACTTTGTTGGTTTGGAAAAACCCATGTAAATCATCAACTGTGGTTTCCTCTATCATATGGAAGTCAGATAAGCAACATTCTTAATATTCTGAGGAATGACTTGGGAGCCATAAAACTTAAGAGAAAACTTATTTCCGCACAGCCATTACAATAAACCCTAAACTCATTTTTGCCCTGAAATTAAAATTCAGTGCACAGATAATGGGCATTTATATATTCAGGCTACTGTTTGTGTTAAAGATTATTGTCTCAGTGGTAAAGATACTATAATATATTTTTCATAAGTATTAAGAGATCACTAATCAATTTTTATTATGCTTAATTTTTGAAGAAACAGCTGAACTATCTACAAAATTAGCTATATTAATTTGCCTTCTCACCAGCAATCACTGAGAGTTCCTTGGCTATATATCCTCAACAGCATCTGATGTTTTGAATTTTAATAATTTAAATAACTGTGTAGTGGTACCTCAATGTTGTTTTAACTTGAAATTCCCTAATGACATATGATATTAAACATAATCACAAATGTGTACTAAAGCTACAGGCTGGAAGAAAACATTTGTAAATCAAATATGTAACAAAAAACTGTACCTAGCATATAAAAATAGTCATAAAAATAGAAAAACTTAGAAAATCAAACAACCTAATTTTTCAAATGAGCAAAACACATCATTACATAATTCAGTAAAGCTGACATATGGATGTTGAATAAGCACATGAAAAAATCCTCCAGATCATTAGTCAGTAGAGAAATTCAAAATAAATTCATGATTCAATCTAAAAATGATATATTAGGCATCCTCAATATTATATATATTTTTTCTTCCCAGGGCAGATAGCAAAGAAACGCTGGGTTCTCTGTGAGGTCTTATGTGTACTAGTAAGGGAAGTCCCATTTGTGAGCTTCAAAATCATCATACTGACTCTTGATAGTCCCTTCTCACTTGTTTATCTGAGGATGGTAACCTCAGGTCAATGCTACCATCTCCCTGGAATGGCGAAAAAATAAGTCAAAGGAATGCAGAGGGTTATCTTTATGTTCATGCATGGGTCCTCTCAGGACTGATACTAGATATAGGTTTCTGTGAGGTTCTTTCTGTGTGCTGTGAGAGGTCCTCTATGTATTCCTTTTGAATTCTCACCTTGGTGCAAGGAGATACTCAGGACTGCTCCCTCTGTGGAACTGAGGTCATACACTAAAGAAAATGCCTTCTCTCTCAGGTTCCCAAGATGGAGGTCCAGATATATCACACGTCTGGAAATTGCTTGGGACTTCCCAGAGCAATCATCAGGGGCAGGGCTGGGCTGTGGCACTCTCCCTCAGAGAGGTCCCTCAGTCCCTCCTCAGAATCATCAGCTTGAAGCCTGTCTGTATGAGAACCCTCACCTGTGGACTTGAAACCACACCTTGCAGAGGAAGCTTTCCATCTGGTTCCTCAAGCTCCCATGATGAAAGTACAGAGACAGCACATCCAGGGCTCTTGCCTGGGACTTTTTGAGGTTGATATCAGAGGTGGAGTGGGACTAAAGTTCACTATGTCTTTGGTCAAAGGTCCCTTCTGTTCCTTTTCAGAGGCCCCATTTTGAAACCCAAGAGGAACCTGGACTCCTTCCTCTACTGACCTGCAACAAGTCCCTTCAAAGGATTTCAAGATTCACACTCGGGGCCCAGCCTGGTGCTGTTCTGACCTAACAGCAGGATCAGAAGGAGTTTGGGCTCCTTCATCCGAGGTTGCAGGTTTCCTCAGTCCTTCCTTAATATTCACCTCTGATGACTTATCAAGATAAAGAAAAAAGAGCAAATGGAAAGGTATAAACCTTGAATACAAAAGCATAGTGGGAAATGTAATTTCTAAGAAAGGAAGAAAGTCTAAAAGGTGTTTAAAAAATAAATAGGACATTCTATCTAATAATAGAGTAACAGACAAATTAACCTACATTCTGCTATAGCAACAAGCCAGTTAGGAGCGAATATCCAAATAAAGCCAACCAAGATGACTACAGCCACAGAGAACAGGAGGGAGGCTTGGGTTTCCCAAGCAATAGAGGAAGCCATATTCATATTGTAATTATGAAAATCTTTGTATGTTATATTAAGCATCTAGAATAGGAAAAATGTAAGTAACCCCACAAAATTCAGCAAATAGTATAACTAAGTCTTCACTCTTATAGGCAGAGTGTCAGACTTCTTGATGCTAGCAGTCTTTTATCTTTCTACACAGTTTCTCTGCTGAATGTAAATAATTCTAAGCTACTTTAAAAACAAAAACAAAGGGAGAAGGTTGGTTATATGGGATATGATAATACTAAATTGTGCTAGAACATCTTGCATTTTGAAACATTATTCTATAAAAGGGTCCCACCACCTCTTCTTTCCCTGACCTATATCTAATAAGAAATCCCAGGTACATTTTTCTGTAGGGCCAGCAGGAAGCTCAGAACATGTAAACCCTAACCTATATGGAATACTCATTCTTGAATTACCCTTTTACTATCACTCTCTCCCTCTCTTTTTCTCTATCTACCCCCTGTCTCTCCATTCTTTTAAAATAATTTTAAATTACATGTGACAATCAATATTATTTTACATTAGTTTCCGTTGTATATATAAATTCTTGAATCTGCTTTGAGAGCCTTCCCTGATGCCTCCAGAAACCTCATTATGTGAGTAAAAAACGTTTTCATACTCTCATGGTGCCTGGGTCATCAGTCTTGACATCCAGAAGAAATTTTAGGTGTAGGATCCGTCCTGTGTCTATGGAGTGATCACAACAAATGGCCATGTGAGGAGGACATAAAGGTACTGTCCATACTGCCAGGGATCTTTCTTAACTTGCTTTGGCTTCTAACTGACTGCTACATGTTGGTAGGCATATACTTTGAGCCATTGCCTGGTGGCAAGCTTGTGCTTTCAACTGCTATTCTTTGTACTGCATCAGTGAGACTTACCAAGCATCTATTAAAGCTTTGACCCACATAACTCAGTTTAAAAAATTAACATAGAGTGACAGGAAGCATCCTGAAAGTAGTCCTCAATCATGTGTCTCAACCTGAAACTATTTGCTAGTATCTGATTGAACCATGTGTCTCAGTTCCAAAATACGATGTGACTGACACTGTGCCTAAGGCTGTGGTCGGCAAACTGTGGCTCGCGAGCCCCATGCGGCTCTTTGGCCCCTTGAGTGTGGCTCTTCCACAACATACCACGGCCTGGGAAAGTCTATTTTGAAGAAGTGGCTTTAGAAGAAGTTTAAGTTTAAAAAAATTTGCTTTTCAAAAGAAATTTCAATCACTGTACTGTTGATATTTGGCTCTGTTGACTAAAGAGTTTGCCAATCAATGGCCAAAGAGAATGACTTCTACATTGTGTACATTTGTTGTTTCTTAACCAGATGTTGGTCCCCTTTATATATAGAGTTTGGTTGGATTTGCCATTCAGTATACAAGTCCATTGGGTAGTCTCTCATGGAGAAATGCAGTTACTATAGGGGATGCTATTGTCACACACCTGAGAGCAGAAGACTCACTGACTCACTGAGAATTGCAGAAGTATATCTGGTAAAAATACATACCCCACATGTAACCTGGGAAAGTTGCCTGGAAGAGCCAAATGTTGGAGGAAAAGTGTAATAATTTATATATTTTTCCCCCCACCATTTTTTATTAAGGTATTATATTGTACATTGCTTACCATTTCCTCCCGCACCTCCCATACATGCCCTCTCTCTCCAGAGTTTTATGTCCATTTGTTGTACTTATATGCATGCATGCCAGTCCTTCAGTTGATCTCTTATCTCCCCTAGATCACCCTCCCCTCCCCACTGTCATTTGACAGACTTCTTGTTGCTTTACTGTCACTGTATCTACCTTTCTGTTCATTAGTTTATAATATTCTTTATTATCCATAAATGAGTGAAGACATGTGGTGTTTCTCTTTCATTGACTGGCTTATTTCACTCAGCATGATGTTCTCCAATTCCATCCAGGTTGCTGCTAATGATGAGAATTCCTTCTTTTTATGGCAGCATAGTATTCCATTGTGTCGATGTACCATAGTTTTCTGCTCCAATCATCTGCTGACGAGCACCTAGCCTGTTTCCTAATCCTAGCTATTGTAAATTGTGCTGCTATGAACATATGGGCTCCCCCGGGTCCCACCGCCCCCCAGGTCACACGGCTCCCTCGGGTCCCACCACTCCCCTGGGGCACACGGCTCCCCGGCTCCCCCTGGTCCCAATGCTCCCCCGGTGCACAAGGCTCTCTTGGGCCACACGGCCCCTCGAGGACCGTCGATTGATGCCTCCCTATCCTGGATCCCCCGGGGCCAGAGGTGCAGGCGAGCAGGAGGATGACGAGGGGGAGGAACGGGGAGGCTCTGGCCGACTCCACCCTAGCAACCTCAGCAGCTCTGATTTCACACATTCAGGCTTTCACTCCCCTGGGTTTAGGTGTTTAGAGTCCCAGGCAGCAAAGAGTGTTTTGGGTACTACCTCTCGGTCCTCCGTCACGCTCTATGAATATGCTCCATCTTGGCGCTGGCTCTCATGGGTTCGGCAGAGGCTCCGGCCAGTCCCGGAGTCGAGGGAACAGAGGTGTGAAGGCCTCGCTGGGCCCGAGAGTGGAAGGCAAGGCCGAGGCCCTGTGCTGGCTCCCTCGCCATCAAGGTGGGTGGGTCGGGAAGTCTGAGGGCAAGGAGGCAGGGCTCCGAGGCGGCCTGCTCCCTGGGCCTGGGGCAGGGCGGGCTCTGCTCTCAGTGGTGGCAGCGGCGGCACCAGCTTTAAACTTCACATTGCGGCAGCGGCACCTCTCCTCTTTCAGTTGTAGATTTCCCCATCCACCAGCTCTCCCGCGATTCAGATAGGATCCTTTTTGATTCTCCCCCTGGGTCCCTGGCCCACTGCTGCCAGGCGAGCAGGACTAAGAGGGGGAAGAATGGGGAGGCTCCGGCCACCTCTGCCACAGTATCCTCCGTAGCCCACACTTCAACTTTCTGGCTTTCAGAGTCCCCCGGATTTAGGTGTCCAGAGTCTTAGGCAGCAAAGAGTGCTCTGGGAAAAACCTCTGGGTCCTCCTTTATGCTCCACAAGCAAGTGGGCCAGCCTGGTGGAGGGTTCACTGGGGCCGAGAGCAGAAGGCATGGACATGGCCCTGCATCGGGCTCCCTTGCTAGCAGGGAGGGCGGGCTGAGAAGGCTGCGTGCACGGAGGCTAGGTCAGGAAAGCTGTATGGGCGGAGGCCAGGCTCCAAGGCGGCTTGCTCTGGGCTGAGGCTCTGTGCCAGTTCCCTCGCTCCCATGGAGAGCAGGCAGGGAAAGCTGCGTGTGCAAAGGACAGGCTCCAAGGCAGCCCACTCCCTGGGCCCAGGGCGGGGTGAGCTCTGTTCCTGGTGGGCCTCCCTCACTGGAGGCGGCTTCCGCGGTGGTGGCTGTGGCTCCGGTTCTATTTAGGCTTTAAACTCCACATGGCGGCAGCAGTGCTTTTCCTGCCCTCTAGTTGTAGCCATCCCATTCTGCCAGCTCTCCTGTGGATCTGATGTGATCCCTTTCGATTTTAGCTGTTGTTTTTTTCCAAATTGTTGATGAGGTGGCAGCTTAGGAGACTACCTAGGCAGCCATCTTGTTTTGCAATCGATAATTCATATCTTTATTGATCTTTAAAAACAGGTATTTAGTTCTTAGGGGTTTTAGAGAAAAGATAGAAAATAATAAGCTATGTGCTGTATTATTCATAATAGCCAAGGTAAGCAATGTAAGTGTTCATCAATAGATGAATGGATAAAGAAGATGTTATTCACACACATATACACATCCCCCATACTTCATCGTATCACTTATGTGGAATATTCAAAATATAAAGAGTCAAATGTATTGCAACACAGAGTAGAGAAGTGTTTGCCAGTAGCTGAGGGATGGAGGAAATAGAAAGAGCTTGGTAAATGGGTACAGACTTTCAATTTTAGCACCAATAACATCTGAGGATTTAATGTAAAAAAAAAAAACACACCAAAAGATTAAGGTTCTCTAAAATAAGAAATCTAGACAACTGTACAACCATGAAGATCACAATGAGGCATGACATGATGACTAAAATTTAATATAGTATCCTGGATGGGATCCTGGGGCAGAAAAAGCACATTAAGTAAAAACGTTGGAAATTGTAATAAAATAAAGACTTCAATAGAGTAGAACCTCAATTATTGAACTTAATTTGTTTCAGAAGGCTGTTTGAGAAGTGATTCGTTCAAAAACCAAAACATCCATAGCCAGTTTTACTCAGTGGACTGAAGGTTCCCAGGTTTGTTTCTTGTCAAAAGTTCATGCCTATGTTGTGGGCTCAAACCCCAGTAGGCGGTGTGTAGGAGACAGCCAATCAATGATTCTCTGGCATCACCGATATTTCTATTTCCCTCTTTCTGTGCCTTCCTCTTTTGAAATTATTCTCTCTCTCTCTCTCTCTCTCTCTCTCTCTCTCTCTATATATATATATATATATATATATATATATATATAACCTTTAAGACTGAAGAATCAGAATGTCTGGAACAACTGGAATGACCAGTCTCTATGACATGTCTTCCCACAGACAACCTCCACTGGCTGGCAAACCTCCCAAGGTTCCTCCTCAGGGCTGGCAGGCTCTGATCTCCTGATGGAGGCTAGGCCCCTGGCTGGGATGGGGAACTGGGGATGGGTGGTGGCAGATGTGGCCCCTTTTCCAAGGGAGCCAAGAGCTGGCTCCTTCTTGGGGCCAGCAGCCAACCTCCTGCTCCTAGTCCCTCACCCTGGGAGCCCCATTCAGCCCACCTCCCGCCCATTGCTGTGGTAGCTCAGCAACGAGGGAAGGAAGAATCAGGGAGGCAGTAAATTGCCTGGTGGTAGGGCATCGTCAATGGTGTTGGTATCTGTTCCTTCCACTCCCGCCAAGCTACTGTTGCGGAGTGCCTCAGGCAACAGGAGGAACTGAAGGTGGGGGGCAGTGAATGCAGCTCCATCCAAGGGGGGCTGAGGGGCAACTCCATTCTCAGGGACAGTGGCCAACCTTCCAAGCCCCATCCTCCCCCAACCAGCAGGCCCAGACAGGCCTGGCCATGATCAGTCCTGATCACTAGGCAGTCGTAGGGAAGCCACCCATGCACTGGTTTCATTCTTCAGGCCTCTAATCCTATATAATAAAAGAAAAACATGTAAATTGACCATACCTCTGCTATACTCACCAGTCAATCAGGAATGATTATGCAAATTAATCTGACAAAGGTTGTGGGTTAATTTGCATACAAAGGTGCTGGGCAGAGAGCAGAGTGAGAGAGACAGTTGAGAATGGAGAGGGACAGCTGGTGGCTTGAAGGACTTGGCAGAGTGGGAGGCAGTGGAATGGAGACAGAGCAGGAAGGGAAAGTCAAGCCAGTAGGGAGCACCAGGAATTCTGGGAATAGTAGTTCTGGTGGCGGATAGGATCTATAGACACTAGAGCAAAGTGAGCCAGGAGCAAGTTACTGTTGCAGTCAGGGATGGAGGGAAAGAAAAGGTGAAAGACATAAGTAAAATCAATGTCTAGGAAAAATTAAAGGAAAGATATCCTAAAATTTCTAGGAAATCTCCACCAATGAAGCAAAGGGGGGGGGAAGCCTCTATTATTCTGTGAGCAACAAACTAAACTGGGTTGAGGTCTAAAGCAATTTTCTTATATGATTGCAAAGACAGACAGAAACTCCTGGATTGGAGAGGGCTCCCCAGAGGGCTCCCATATGGGAGAGGGTGCAGGTCAGGCTGAGGGACCCACACCTCGAATCTTTGTGCACCGGGCCCCTAGTAGAAATATAATTTTAAAAATCCAATTTTTTCCCATTAGACATAAATATAAATTGAATGAATCCATCCCAAACACACAAATGATTCCCTGTTTTTACTTTCTTATATATAGTACTATTTAATCTAAAAAGAACTACATTTTTTTTTTAATTTATGGAACTGCCCCCTGTTAGCCTTAAACAAATCACATTCAGTGCTCCTTTCAGGGGTATCCTTCAGGAGGTCAGAAGGCACCATCTTCACCTTTCCACATATCATTGCCTCCTAAATGCTATCACTGGCTAACCGCTTTTCATTTATCCAAATCAACAACAATTTTTCTAAGTGTTTAATTGCTTGTGATTGTTGTTTTGTGAGTAATTTAATACCTTTGGCTACATTAGCATTCTTGATGGCCTCCTTATTGGTTAAAATTGAGCTAATCATAGAGTCTGCCAGCAATAAAAACATTCTCTTCTATGTTGCATGAGAGAGGCTTTGTATCATGCAGAGGTATCAGTATGAAAGAGTTATCAGGTCAAGAACTGAAGTGTTGTTCCACAACTAATACATTTTTCCTTGAACAACTTGGTCTAGAACCAAATTGTTCAATATTGAAGATGTTCAACAACTGAGGTTTGAAAGTAACTATTTCACTGATAGTTCACTACATGTAAGAATTGAGCCATACCAATGTAAAATATTAATAATATGGGAAATTAGGTATGGGGTATATGGGAGTTATCATCACTATTTTTCTGTAAATGTAAACTATTTTAAAATAAAACACCCATTAAAACAACACATGAAATACTAAGTGATGATAATAGCGGGAGAAAAGTAGAATTAACCACTCAATGGAAGGGGGTTATGGGAAATGAATTGAAACATGCCTTCTGTGCCAAGTGCTGGACAATACTTGAACTAGTGGAAATGAAGGAGTGAGAGGTCAGTTTGGGAAATATTTTAGGAGATATTGAGGAAGCTCCCCTTTCTATATCCAGAGCATGTGAGTCCTCGGCATCCCCCCCCCATGGTTAAGCTGAGGCTTTGTGATGTAAGGCTACACCATGGCAACCACTGCCTTGGTCTCTATCCAGAGCATTTACAGTAAGTCCTCTGCATCCCCCCCCCCCATGATTAAGGTGAGGCTTTGTGATATAAGGCTACACCATGGCAATCACTGCCTTGGTCTCTATCCAGGGCATTTACTGTATTTTTCGGACCATAAGACACACTTTTTCTTCACCAAATATGCAGTCCCTAGGGACACAGAAGGTCCCGGGGGACCCACTGCAGCTCTGCAACTCGGACCATAAGACGCAGGCACTACTTCTATTCGGACCATAAGACATAGGCACTTTTCCTCCCACTATTTGGTGAAGAAGAGGTGCGTATTATGGTCCGAAAAATACAGTAAGTCCTCTTCATCCCCCCCCCTGCTATGATTAAGCTGAGGCTTTGTGATGTAAGGCTACACCATGGCAACTACTGCCTTGGTCTCTATCCAGAGCATTTAAGTCCTCTGCATACTCCCCCTTCCCCATGATTAAGCTGAGGCTTTGTGATGTAAGGCTGCACCAAGGCAACCACTGCCTTGGTATCTATCCAGAGCATTTACCATATTTTTCAGACCATAAGACACACTTTTTCTTCACCAAATATGCAGTCCCAAGGGACACATAAGGTACCTGGGGACCCGCTACGGCTCTGCAACTCGGACCATAAGACACAGGCACTACTTCTATTCCGACCATAAGACGCAGGCACTTTTCCTCCCACTATTTGGTGAAGAAAAGGTGCGTCTTATGATCCGAAAAATAAGGTAAGTCCTCTGCATCCCACCCCCCTATAGTTAAGATTAGACTTTGTGATGTAAGGCTACACCATGGCAACCACTGCCTTGGTCTCTATCCAGAGCATTTAGGTCCTCTGCATCCCCCCCCCCCGCCATGGTTAAGCTGAGGCTTTGTGATATAATGCTACACCATGGTACCCAAAGCCTTGGCCTCTATCCAGAGCATTTAAGTCCTCTGGACCACCCCCCCCACCATGGTTAAGCTGAGGCTTTGTGATATAAGTCTACACCATGTCAACAACTGCCTGGTTCTCTATCCAGAGCATTTAAGTCCTCTGCTTCCCCCCCCCCATGGTTAAGCTGAGGCTTTGTGATATAAGGCTACACCATGTCAACCACTGCCTTGGTCTCTATCCAGAGCATTTAAGTCCTCTGGATCCTCCCCCCACCCCCATGGTTAAGCTGAGGCTTTGTAATGTAAGGCTACACGATGGCAACCACTGCATTGGTCTCCATCCAGAACATTTAAGTCCTCTGCATCCTCCCCCCCCCCCCCCCGCTATGGTTAAGCTGAGGCTTTGTGATGTAACGATACACCATGGCAACCACTGCCTTGGTCTCTATCTAGACCATTTGAGTCCTCTGCATCCACCCCTCCCCATGGTTAAGCTGAAGCTTTGTGATATAAGGCTACACAATGGCAACCACTGCCTTGGTCTCTACGCAGAGTATTTAACTCCTCTGCATCCTCCCACACCCCACCCATGGTTAAGCTGAAGCTTTGTGATATAAGTCTACACCATGTCAACCACTGCCGTGGACTCTATCCAGAGCATTTAAGTCCTCTGCACCCCCCGATGGTTAAGCTGAGGCTTTGTGATATAAGGCTACACAATGGCAACCACTGCCTTGGACTCTATCCAGAGCATTTAAGTCCTCTGCTTCCCCCCCCCCCCATGGTTAAGCTGAGGCTTTGTGATATAAGGCTACACCATGTCAACCACTGCCTTGGTCTCTATCCAGAGCATTTAAGTCCTCTGGATCCTCCCCCCACCCCCATGGTTAAGCTGAGGCTTTGTAATGTAAGGCTACACGATGGCAACCACTGCATTGGTCTCCATCCAGAACATTTAAGTCCTCTGCATCCTCCCCCCCCGCTATGGTTAAGCTGAGGCTTTGTGATGTAACGATACACCATGGCAACCACTGCCTTGGTCTCTATCTAGACCATTTGAGTCCTCTGAATCCACCCCTCCGCATGGTTAAGCTGAGGCTTTGTGATATAAGGCTACACAATGGCAACCACTGCCTTGGTCTCTACGTAGAGTATTTAACTCCTCTGCATCCTCCCACACCCCACCCATGGTTAAGCTGAAGCTTTGTGATATAAGTCTACACCATGTCAACCACTGCCTTGGTCTCTATCTAGACCATTTGAGTCCTCTGCATCCACCCCTCCGCATGGTTAAGCTGAGGCTTTGTGATATAAGGCTACACAATGGCAACCACTGCCTTGGTCTCTACGTAGAGTATTTAACTCCTCTGCATCCTCCCACACCCCACCCATGGTTAAGCTGAAGCTTTGTGATATAAGTCTACACCATGTCAACCACTGCCTTGGACTCTATCCAGAGCATTTAAGTCCTCTGCACCCCTCGATGGTTAAGCTGAGGCTTTGTGATATAAGGCTATACCATGACAACCACTGCCTTGGACTCTATCCAGAGCATTTAAGTCCTCTGCTTCCCCCCCCCCCCATGGTTAAGCTGAGGCTTTGTGATATAAGGCTACAGCATGGCAACCACTGCATTGGTCTCCATCCAGAACATTTAAGTCCTCTGCATCCTCCCCCCCCCGCTATGGTTAAGCTGAGGCTTTGTGATGTAACGATACACCATGGCAAACACTGCCTTGGTCTCTATCTAGACCATTTGAGTCCTCTGCATCCACCCCTCCGCATGGTTAAGCTGAGGCTTTGTGATATAAGGCTACACAATGGCAACCACTGCCTTGGTCTCTACGTAGAGTATTTAACTCCTCTGCATTCTCCCACACCCCACCCATGGTTAAGCTGAAGCTTTGTGATATAAGGCTACACCATGTCAACCACTGCCTTGGACTCTATCCAGAGCATTTAAGTCCTCTGCACCCCCCGATGGTTAAGCTGAGGCTTTGTGATATAAGGCTACACAATGGCAACCACTGCCTTGGTCTCTACGTAGAGTATTTAACTCCTCTGCATTCTCCCACACCCCACCCATGGTTAAGCTGAAGCTTTGTGATATAAGGCTACACCATGTCAACCACTGCCTTGGACTCTATCCAGAGCATTTAAGTCCTCTGCACCCCCCGATGGTTAAGCTGAGGCTTTGTGATATAAGGCTATACCATGACAACCACTGCCTTGGACTCTATCCAGAGCATTTAAGTCCTCTGCTTTCCCCCCCACCCCATGGTTAAGCTGAGGCTTTGTGATATAAGGCTACAGCATGGCAACCACTGCATTGGTCTCCATCCAGAACATTTAAGTCCTCTGCATCCTCCCCCCCCTATGGTTAAGCTGAGGCTTTGTGATGTAAGGCTATACCATGGCAACCACTGCCTTGGTCTCTATCCAGACCATTTAAATCCTCTGCATCCTACCCCCCCCACCATGGTTAAGTTGAGGTTTTGTGATGTAAGTATACACCATGGCAACCACTGTCTTGGTCTCTATCCAGAGCATTTACTGTATTTTTCGGACCATAAGACACACTTTTTCTTCACCAAATATGCAGTCCCTAGGGACACGGAAAGTCCCGGGGGACCCACTGCAGCTCTGCAACTCGGACCATAAGACGCAGGCACTACTTCTATTCGGACCATAAGACATAGGCACTTTTCCTCCCACTATTTGGTGAAGAAGAGGTGCGTATTATGGTCCGAAAAATACAGTAAGTCCTCTTCATCCCCCCCCCTGCTATGATTAAGCTGAGGCTTTGTGATGTAAGGCTACACCATGGCAACTACTGCCTTGGTCTCTATCCAGAGCATTTAAGTCCTCTGCATACTCCCCCTTCCCCATGATTAAGCTGAGGCTTTGTGATGTAAGGCTGCACCAAGGCAACCACTGCCTTGGTATCTATCCAGAGCATTTACCATATTTTTCAGACCATAAGACACACTTTTTCTTCACCAAATATGCAGTCCCAAGGGACACGTAAGGTACCTGGGGACCCGCTACGGCTCTGCAACTCGGACCATAAGACACAGATACTACTTCTATTCCGACCATAAGACGCAGGCACTTTTCCTCCCACTATTTGGTGAAGAAAAGGTGCGTCTTATGATCCGAAAAATAAGGTAAGTCCTCTGCATCCCACCCCCCTATAGTTAAGATTAGACTTTGTGATGTAAGGCTACACCATGGCAACCACTGCCTTGGTCTCTATCCAGAGCATTTAGGTCCTCTGCACCCCCCCCCGCCATGGTTAAGCTGAGGCTTTGTGATATAATGTTACACCATGGTACCCAAAGCCTTGGCCTCTATCCAGAGCATTTAAGTCCTCTGGACCCCCCCCACCATGGTTAAGCTGAGGCTTTGTGATATAAGTCTACACCATGTCAACAACAGCCTGGTTCTCTATCCAGAGCATTTAAGTCCTCTGCTTCCCCCCCCCCATGGTTAAGCTGAGGCTTTGTGATATAAGGCTACACCATGTCAACCACTGCCTTGGTCTCTATCCAGAGCATTTAAGTCCTCTGGATCCTCCCCCCACCCCCATGGTTAAGCTGAGGCTTTGTAATGTAAGGCTACACGATGGCAACCACTGCATTGGTCTCCATCCAGAACATTTAAGTCCTCTGCATCCTCCCCCCCCCCCCGCTATGGTTAAGCTGAGGCTTTGTGATGTAACGATACACCATGGCAACCACTGCCGTGGTCTCTATCTAGACCATTTGAGTCCTCTGCATCCACCCCTCCCCATGGTTAAGCTGAGGCTTTGTGATATAAGGCTACACAATGGCAACCACTGCCTTGGACTCTATCCAGAGCATTTAAGTCCTCTGCACCCCCCGATGGTTAAGTTGAGGCTTTGTGATATAAGGCTATACCATGACAACCACTGCCTTGGACTCTATCCAGAGCATTTAAGTCCTCTGCTTTCCCCCCCCCCCCCCATGGTTAAGCTGAGGCTTTGTGATATAAGGCTACAGCATGGCAACCACTGCATTGGTCTCCATCCAGAACATTTAAGTCCTCTGCATCCTCCCCCCCCCCTATGGTTAAGCTGAGGCTTTGTGATGTAAGGCTACACCATGGCAACCACTGCCTTGGTCTCTATCCAGACCATTTAAATCCTCTGCATCCTACCCCCCCCACCATGGTTAAGTTGAGGCTTTGTGATGTAAGTATACACCATGGCAACCACTGTCTTGGTCTCTATCCAGAGCATTTAAGTCCTCTGCATCCCCCCGCCCCACCCCGCCATGGTAAAGCTGAGGCTTTGTGATATAATGCTACACCATGGTACCCAAAGCCTTGGTCTCTATCCAGAGCATTTAAGTCCTCTGCATCCCCCCAACCGCCATTGTTAAGCTGAGGCTTTGTGATATAAGGCTACACAATGACAAGCACTCCCTTGTTCTCTATCCAGAGCATTTAAGTCCTCTACATCCCCCCCCAATGGTTAAGCTGAGGCTTTGTGATATATGTCTACACCATGGCAACCACTGCCTTCGTCTCGATCCAGAGCATTTAAGTCCTCTGCATCCTCCCCCCACCCTATGGTTAAGCTGAGGCTTTGTGATGTAAGGCTTCACCATGGCAACCACTGCCTTGGTCTTTACGCAGAGTATTTAACTAGTCTGCATCCTCCCACACCCCACCCATGGTTAAGCTGAAGCTTTGTGATATAAGTCTACACCATGTCAACCACTGCCTTGGACTCTATCCAGAGCATTTAAGTCCTCTGCACCCCCCGATGGTTAAGCTGAGGCTTTGTGATATAAGGCTATACCATGACAACCACTGCCTTGGACTCTATCCAGAGCATTTAAGTCCTCTGCTTTCCCCCCCCCCCCATGGTTAAGCTGAGGCTTTGTGATATAAGGCTACAGCATGGCAAGCACTGCATTGGTCTCCATCCAGAACATTTAAGTCCTCTGCATCCTCCCCCCCTATGGTTAAGCTGAGGCTTTGTGATGTAAGGCTATACCATGGCAACCACTGCCTTGGTCTCTATCCAGACCATTTAAATCCTCTGCATCCTACCCCCCCCACCATGGTTAAGTTGAGGTTTTGTGATGTAAGTATACACCATGGCAACCACTGCCTTGGTCTCTATCCAGAGCATTTAGGTCCTCTGCACCCCCCCCCCGCCATGGTTAAGCTGAGGCTTTGTGATATAAAGCTACACCATGGTACCCAAAGCCTTGGCCTCTATCCAGAGCATTTAAGTCCTATGGACCCCCCCCCCCACCATGGTTAAGCTGAGGCTTTGTGATATAAGTGTACACCATGTCAACAACTGCCTGGTTCTCTATCCAGAGCATTTAAGTCCTCTGCTTCCCCCCCCCCCCATGGTTAAGCTGAGGCTTTGTCATATAAGGCTACACCATGTCAACCACTGCCTTGGTCTCTATCCAGAGCATTTAAGTCCTCTGCATCCTCCTCCCCCCCGCTATGGTTAAGCTGAGGCTTTGTGATGTAACGATACACCATGGCAACCACTGCCTTGGTCTCTATCTAGACCATTTGAGTCCTCTGCATCCACCCCTCCCCATGGTTAAGCTGAGGCTTTGTGATATAAGGCTACACAATGGCAACCACTGCCTTGGTCGCTACGCAGAGTATTTAACTCCTCTGCATCCTCCCACACCCCACCCATGGTTAAGCTGAAGCTTTGTGATATAAGGCTACACCATGTCAACCACTGCCTTGGACTCTATCCAGAGCATTTAAGTCCTCTGCACCCCCCGATGGTTAAGCTGAGGCTTTGTGATATAAGGCTATACCATTACAACCACTGCCTTGGACTCTATCCAGAGCATTTAAGTCCTCTGCTTTCCCCCCCACCCCATGGTTAAGCTGAGGCTTTGTGATATAAGGCTACAGCATGGCAACCACTGCATTGGTCTCCATCCAGAACATTTAAGTCCTCTGCATCCTCCCCCCCCTATGGTTAAGCTGAGGCTTTGTGATGTAAGGCTATACCATGGCAACCACTGCCTTGGTCTCTATCCAGACTATTTAAATCCTCTGCATCCTACCCCCCCCACCATGGTTAAGTTGAGGTTTTGTGATGTAAGTATACACCATGGCAACCACTGTCTTGGTCTCTATCCAGAGCATTTACTGTATTTTTCGGACCATAAGACACACTTTTTCTTCACCAAATATGCAGTCCCTAGGGACACGGAAGGTCCCGGGGGACCCACTGCAGCTCTGCAACTCGGACCATAAGACGCAGGCACTACTTCTATTCGGACCATAAGACATAGGCACTTTTCCTCCCACTATTTGGTGAAGAAGAGGTGCGTATTATGGTCCGAAAAATACAGTAAGTCCTCTTCATCCCCCCCCCTGCTATGATTAAGCTGAGGCTTTGTGATGTAAGGCTACACCATGGCAACTACTGCCTTGGTCTCTATCCAGAGCATTTAAGTCCTCTGCATACTCCCCCTTCCCCATGATTAAGCTGAGGCTTTGTGAAGTAAGGCTGCACCAAGGCAACCACTGCCTTGGTATCTATCCAGAGCATTTACCATATTTTTCAGACCATAAGACACACTTTTTCTTCACCAAATATGCAGTCCCAAGGGACACGTAAGGTACCTGGGGACCCGCTACGGCTCTGCAACTCGGACCATAAGACACAGATACTACTTCTATTCCGACCATAAGACGCAGGCACTTTTCCTCCCACTATTTGGTGAAGAAAAGGTGCGTCTTATGATCCGAAAAATAAGGTAAGTCCTCTGCATCCCACCCCCCTATAGTTAAGATTAGACTTTGTGATGTAAGGCTACACCATGGCAACCACTGCCTTGGTCTCTATCCAGAGCATTTAGGTCCTCTGCACCCCCCCCCCCCGCCATGGTTAAGCTGAGGCTTTGTGATATAATGCTACACCATGGTACCCAAAGCCTTGGCCTCTATCCAGAGCATTTAAGTCCTCTGGACCCCCCCCACCATGGTTAAGCTGAGGCTTTGTGATATATGTCTACACCATGTCAACAACTGCCTGGTTCTCTATCCAGAGCATGTAAGTCCTCTGGATCCTCCCCCCACCCCCATGGTTAAGCTGAGGCTTTGTAATGTAAGGCTACACGATGGCAACCACTGCATTGGTCTCCATCCAGAACATTTAAGTCCTCTGCATCCTCCCCCCCCCCCCCGCTATGGTTAAGCTGAGGCTTTGTGATGTAACGATACACCATGGCAACCACTGCCTTGGTCTCTATCTAGACCATTTGAGTCCTCTGCATCCACCCCTCCCCATGGTTAAGCTGAGGCTTTCTGATATAAGGCTACACAATGGCAACCACTGCCTTGGTCGCTACGCAGAGTATTTAACTCCTCTGCATCCTCCCACACCCCACCCATGGTTAAGCTGAAGCTTTGTGATATAAGTCTACACCATGTCAACCACTGCCTTGGACTCTATCCAGAGCATTTAAGTCCTCTGCACCCCCCGATGGTTAAGCTGAGGCTTTGTGATATAAGGCTATACCATGACAACCACTGCCTTGGACTCTATCCAGAGCATTTAAGTCCTCTGCATCCCCCCCCCATGGTTAAGCTGAGGCTTTGTGATATAAGGCTACAGCATGGCAACCACTGCATTGGTCTCCATCCAGAACATTTAAGTCCTCTGCATCCTCCCCCCCCCCTATGGTTAAGCTGAGGCTTTGTGATGTAAGGCTACACCATGGCAACCACTGCCTTGGTCTCTATCCAGACCATTTAAATCCTCTGCATCCTACCCCCCCCACCATGGTTAAGTTGAGGCTTTGTGATGTAAGTATACACCATGGCAACCACTGTCTTGGTCTCTATCCAGAGCATTTAAGTCCTCTGCATCCCCCCGCCCCACCCCGCCATGGTAAAGCTGAGGCTTTGTGATATAATGCTACACCATGGTACCCAAAGCCTTGGTCTCTATCCAGAGCATTTAAGTCCTCTGCATCCCCCCAACCGCCATTGTTAAGCTGAGGCTTTGTGATATAAGGCTACACAATGACAAGCACTCCCTTGTTCTCTATCCAGAGCATTTAAGTCCTCTACATCCCCCCCCAATGGTTAAGCTGAGGCTTTGTGATATATGTCTACACCATGGCAACCACTGCCTTCGTCTCGATCCAGAGCATTTAAGTCCTCTGCATCCTCCCCCCACCCTATGGTTAAGCTGAGGCTTTGTGATGTAAGGCTTCACCATGGCAACCACTGCCTTGGTCTCTACGCAGAGTATTTAACTAGTCTGCATCCTCCCACACCCCACCCATGGTTAAGCTGAAGTTTTGTGATATAAGTCTACACCATGTCAACCACTGCCTTGGACTCTATCCAGAGCATTTAATTCCTCTGCACCCCCCGATGGTTAAGCTGAGGCTTTGTGATATAAGGCTATACCATGACAACCACTGCCTTGGACTCTATCCAGAGCATTTAAGTCCTCTGCTTCCCCCCCCCCCCCCATGGTTAAGCTGAGGCTTTGTGATATAAGGCTACAGCATGGCAACCACTGCATTGGTCTCCATCCAGAACATTTAAGTCCTCTGCATCCTCCCCCCCCTATGGTTAAGCTGAGGCTTTGTGATGTAAGGCTATACCATGGCAACCACTGCCTTGGTCTCTATCCAGACCATTTAAATCCTCTGCATCCTACCCCCCCCACCATGGTTAAGTTGAGGTTTTGTGATGTAAGTATACACCATGGCAACCACTGTCTTGGTCTCTATCCAGAGCATTTACTGTATTTTTCGGACCATAAGACACACTTTTTCTTCACCAAATATGCAGTCCCTAGGGACACGGAAGGTCCCGGGGGACCCACTGCAGCTCTGCAACTAGGACCATAAGACGCAGGCACTACTTCTATTCGGACCATAAGACATAGGCACTTTTCCTCCCACTATTTGGTGAAGAAGAGGTGCGTATTATGGTCCGAAAAATACAGTAAGTCCTCTTCATCCCCCCCCCCCCCGCTATGATTAAGCTGAGGCTTTGTGATGTAAGGCTACACCATGGCAACTACTGCCTTGGTCTCTATCCAGAGCATTTAAGTCCTCTGCATACTCCCCCTTCCCCATGATTAAGCTGAGGCTTTGTGATGTAAGGCTGCACCAAGGCAACCACTGCCTTGGTAAATATCCAGAGCATTTACCATATTTTTCAGACCATAAGACACACTTTTTCTTCACCAAATATGCAGTCCCAAGGGACACGTAAGGTACCTGGGGACCCGCTACGGCTCTGCAACTCGGACCATAAGACACAGGCACTACTTCCATTCCGACCATAAGACGCAGGCACTTTTCCTCCCACTATTTGGTGAAGAAAAGGTGCGTCTTATGATCCGAAAAATAAGGTAAGTCCTCTGCATCCCACCCCCCTATAGTTAAGATTAGACTTTGTGATGTAAGGCTACACCATGGCAACCACTGCCTTGGTCTCTATCCAGAGCATTTAGGTCCTCTGCACCCCCCCCCCCGCCATGGTTAAGCTGAGGCTTTGTGATATAATGCTACACCATGGTACCCAAAGCCTTGGCCTCTATCCAGAGCATTTAAGTCCTATGGACCCCCCCCCCCCACCATGGTTAAGCTGAGGCTTTGTGATATAAGTGTACACCATGTCAACAACTGCCTGGTTCTCTATCCAGAGCATTTAAGTCCTCTGCTTCCCCCCCCCCATGGTTAAGCTGAGGCTTTGTGATATAAGGCTACACCATGTCAACCACTGCCTTGGTCTCTATCCAGAGCATTTAAGTCCTCTGGATCCTCCCCCCACCCCCATGGTTAAGCTGAGGCTTTGTAATGTAAGGCTACACGATGGCAACCACTGCATTGGTCTCCATCCAGAACATTTAAGTCCTCTGCATCCTCCCCCCCCCGCTATGGTTAAGCTGAGGCTTTGTGATGTAACGATACACCATGGCAACCACTGCCTTGGTCTCTATCTAGACCATTTGAGTCCTCTGCATCCACCCCTCCCCATGGTTAAGCTGAGGCTTTGTGATATAAGGGTACACAATGGCAACCACTGCCTTGGTCGCTACGCAGAGTATTTAACTCCTCTGCATCCTCCCACACCCCACCCATGGTTAAGCTGAAGCTTTGTGATATAAGTCTACACCATGTCAACCACTGCCTTGGACTCTATCCAGAGCATTTAAGTCCTCTGCACCCCCCGATGGTTAAGCTGAGGCTTTGTGATATAAGGCTATACCATGACAACCACTGCCTTGGACTCTATCCAGAGCATTTAAGTCCTCTGCTTTCCCCCCCCCCCATGGTTAAGCTGAGGCTTTGTGATATAAGGCTACAGCATGGCAACCACTGCATTGGTCTCCATCCAGAACATTTAAGTCCTCTGCATCCTCCCCCCCCCCTATGGTTAAGCTGAGTCTTTGTGATGTAAGGCTACACCATGGCAACCACTGCCTTGGTCTCTATCCAGACCATTTAAATCCTCTGCATCCTACCCCCCCCACCATGGTTAAGTTGAGGCTTTGTGATGTAAGTATACACCATGGCAACCACCGTCTTGGTCTCTATCCAGAGCATTTAAGTCCTCTGCATCCCCCCGCCCCACCCCGCCATGGTAAAGCTGAGGCTTTGTGATATAATGCTACACCATGGTACCCAAAGCCTTGGTCTCTATCCAGAGCATTTAAGTCCTCTGCATCCCCCCAACCGCCATTGTTAAGCTGAGGCTTTGTGATATAAGGCTACACAATGACAAGCACTCCCTTGTTCTCTATCCAGAGCATTTAAGTCCTCTACATCCCCCCCCAATAGTTAAGCTGAGGCTTTGTGATATAAGTCTACACCATGTCAACAACTGCCTGGTTCTCTATCCAGAGCATTTAAGTCCTCTGCTTCCCCCCCCCCATGGTTAAGCTGAGGCTTTGTGATATAAGGCTACACCATGTCAACCACTGCCTTGGTCTCTATCCAGAGCATTTAAGTCCTCTGGATCCTCCCCCCACCCCCATGGTTAAGCTGAGGCTTTGTAATGTAAGGCTACACGATGGCAACCACTGCATTGGTCTCCATCCAGAACATTTAAGTCCTCTGCATCCTCCCCCCCCCCCCCGCTATGGTTAAGCTGAGGCTTTGTGATGTAACGATACACCATGGCAACCACTGCCTTGGTCTCTATCTAGACCATTTGAGTCCCCTGCATCCACCCCTCCCCATGGTTAAGCTGAGGCTTTGTGATATAAGGCTACACAATGGCAACCACTGCCTTGGTCTCTACGCAGAGTATTTAACTCCTCTGCATCCTCCCACACCCCACCCATGGTTAAGCTGAAGCTTTGTGATATAAGTCTACACCATGTCAACCACTGCCGTGGACTCTATCCAGAGCATTTAAGTCCTCTGCACCCCCCGATGGTTAAGCTGAGGCTTTGTGATATAAGGCTACACAATGGCAACCACTGCCTTGGACTCTATCCAGAGCATTTAAGTCCTCTGCTTCCCCCCCCCCCCATGGTTAAGCTGAGGCTTTGTGATGTAAGGCTACACCATGGCAACCACTGCCTTGGTCTCTATCCAGACCATTTAAATCCTCTGCATCCTACCCCCCCCAACCATGGTTAAGTTGAGGCTTTGTGATGTAAGTATACACCATGGCAACCACTGTCTTGGTCTCTATCCAGAGCATTTAAGTCCTCTGCATCCCTCCCGCCCCCCCACCCCGCCATGGTAAAGCTGAGGCTTTGTGATATAATGCTACACCATGGTACCCAAAGCCATGGTCTCTATCCAGAGCATTTAAGTCCTCTGCATCCCCCGATGGTTAAGCTGAGGCTTTGTGATATAAGGCTACACAATGACAAGCACTCCCTTGTTCTCTATCCAGAGCATTTAAGTCCTCTACATCCCCCCCCCAATGGTTAAGCTGAGGCTTTGTGATATATGTCTACACCATGGCAACCACTGCCTTGGTGTCTATCCAGAGCATTTAAGTCCTCTGCATCCTCCCCCCCCCCATGGTTAAGTTGAGGCTTTGTGATGTAAGGCTACACCATGGCAACCAATGCCTTGGTCTCTATCCAGAGCATTTAAGCCCTCTGCATCCTCCCCCACCCCATAGTTAAGCTGAGGCTTTGTGATATAAGGCTACCCCATGGCAACCACTGCCTTGGTGTCTATCCAGAGCATTTAAGTCCTCTGCATTCCTGCCCCCTTCTATGGTTAAGCTGAGGCTTTGTGATGTAAAGCTTCACCATGGCAACCACTGCCCTGGTCGATATCCAGAGCATATGATTCCTCTCCATCTCCCTCCTAACCATGGTTAAGCTGAGGCTTTGTGATATAAGGCTACACCGTGGCAACCACTGCCTTCGTCTCGATCCAGAGCATTTAAGTCCTCTGCATCCTCCCCCCAGATGGTTAAGCTGAGGCTTTGTAATGTAAGATTACAGCATGGCAACCACTGCATTGGTCTCCATCCAGAACATTTAAGTCCTCTGCATCCTCCCCCCCCTATGGTTAAGTTGAGGCTTTGTGATGTAAGTATACACCATGGCAACCACTGTCTTGGTCTCTATCCAGAGCATTTAAGTCCTCTGCATCCCTCCCGCCCCCCCCCCCCCCGCCATGGTAAAGCTGAGGCTTTGTGATATAATGCTACACCATGGTACCCAATTCCTTGGTCTCCATCCAGAGTATTAAAGTCCTCTGCATCCCCCCCCCCCGCCATTGTTAAGCTGAGGCTTTGTGATATAAGTCTACACAATGACAAGCACTCCCTTGTTCTCTATCCAGAGCATTTAAGTCCTCTGCATCCACCCCCCCCAATGGTTAAGCTGAAGCTTTGTGATATATGTCTACACCATGGCAACCACTGCCTTCGTCTCGATCCAGAGCATTTAAGTCCTCTGCATCCTCCCCCCACCCTATGGTTAAGCTGAGGCTTTGTGATGTAAGGCTACACCATGTCAACCACTGCCTTGGTCTCTATCCAGAGCATTTAAGTCCTCTGCATTCCTGCCCCCTTCTATGGTTAAGCTGAGGCTTTGTGATGTAAGGCTTCACCATGGCAACCACTGCCTTGGTCGTTATCCAGAGCATATGAGTCCTCTCCATCTCCCTCCTAACCATGGTTAAGCTGAGGCTTTGTGATATAAGGCTACACCGTGGCAACCACTGCCGTGGTCTCTATCCAGAGCATTTAAGTCCTCTGCATCCCTCCCGCCCCCCCCCCCCCCCCGCCATGGTAAAGCTGAGGCTTTGTGATATAATGCTACACCATTGTACCCAATTCCTTGGTCTCCATCCAGAGTATTAAAGTCCTCTGCATCCCCCCCCCCCGCCATTGTTAAGCTGAGGCTTTGTGATATAAGTCTACACAATGACAAGCACTCCCTTGTTCTCTATCCAGAGCATTTAAGTCCTCTGCATCCACCCCCCCTAATGGTTAAGCTGAAGCTTTGTGATATATGTCTACACCATGGCAACCACTGCCTTCGTCTCGATCCAGAGCATTTAAGTCCTCTGCATCCTCCCCCCACCCTATGGTTAAGCTGAGGCTTTGTGATGTAAGGCTACACCATGTCAACCACTGCCTTGGTCTCTATCCAGAGCATTTAAGTCCTCTGCATTCCTGCCCCCTTCTATGGTTAAGCTGAGGCTTTGTGATGTAAGGCTTCACCATGGCAACCACTGCCTTGGTCGTTATCCAGAGCATATGAGTCCTCTCCATCTCCCTCCTAACCATGGTTAAGCTGAGGCTTTGTGATATAAGGCTACACCGTGGCAACCACTGCCGTGGTCTCTATCCAGAGCATTTAAGTCCTCTGCATCCCCCCCCCCACGATTGTTAACCTGAGGCTTTGTGATATAAGTCTACACCATGTCAACCACTGCCTTGGTCTCTATCCAGAGCATTTAAGTCCTCTGCATCCCCACCCCAAAATGGTTAAGCTGAGGCTTTGTGATATAATGTTACCCCATGGTTACCACTGCCTTGGTCTCTATCCAGAGCATTTAAGTCCTCTGCATCGCCCCCCCCTTCTATGGTTAAGCTGAGGCTTGGTGAAATAAGTCTACACCATGGCAAACACTGCCTTGGTCGCTATCCAGAGCATATGAGTCCTCTTCATCTCATTCCTAACCATGGTTAAGCTGACGCTTTGTGATGGAAGGCTACACCATGGTTACCATGCCTTGGTCTCTATCCAGAGCATTTGAGTCCTCTGCATCCCCCCACCTCACCCCACGCATGGTTAAGCTGAGGCTTTTTGATGTAAGGCTAAACCATGGCAACCACTGCCTTGGTCTCTATACAGAGCATTTAAGTCCTGTGCACCCCCCCCCTAGTTAAGCTGAGGCTTTGTGATATAAGGCTACACCGTGGCAACAACTGCCTAGGTCTCTATCCAGAGCATTTAAGTCCTCTGCATCCCCCCGCCCACGATTGTTAAGCTGAGGCTTTGTGATATAAGTCTACACCATGTCAACCACTGCCTTGGTCTCTATCCAGAGCATTTAAGTCCTCTGCATCCCCCCCCCCCCAATGGTTAAGTTGAGGCTTTGTGATATAATGCTACCCCATGGTTACCACTGCCTTGGTCTCTATCCAGAGCATTTAAGTCCTCTGCATCGCCCCCCCCCCTTCTATGGTTAAGCTGAGGCTTGGTGATGTAAGGCTACACCATGGCAACCACTGCCTTGGTCGTTATCCAGAGCATATGAGTCCTCTCCATCTCCCTCCTAACCATGGTTAAGCTGAGGCTTTGTGATATAAGGCTACACCATGGCAACCACTGCCTTGGTCTCAATCCAGAACATTGAAGTCCACTGCATCCTCCCCCCCACCCACCATGGTTAAGCTGAGGCTTTGTGATATAAGGCTACACCGTGGCAACCACTGCCTTGGTCGCTATCCAGAGCATATGAGTCCTCTTCATGTCGTTCCTAACCATGGTTAAGCTGACGCTTTGTGATGGAAGGCTACACCATGGTTACCATGCCTTGGTCTCTATCCAGAGCATTTGAGTCCTCTGCATCCCCCCACCTCACCCCACGCATGGTTAAGCTGGGGCTTTTTGATGTAAGGCTAAACCATGGCAACCACTGCCTTGGTCTCTATACAGAGCATTTAAGTCCTGGGCACCCCCACCCCCCCTGGTGAAGCTGAGGCTTTGTGATATAAGGCTACACCGTGGCAACAACTGCCTAGGTCTCCATCCAGAGCATTTAAGTCCTCTGCATCCTCCCCCCCACGATTGTTAAGCTGAGGCTTTGTGATATAAGTCTACACCATGTCAACCACTGCCTTGTTCTCTATCCAGAGCATTTAAGTCCTCTGCATCCCCCCCCCCCAATGGTTAAGTTGAGGCTTTGTGATATAATGCTACCCCATGGTTACCACTGCCTTGGTGTCTATCCAGAGCATTTAAGTCCTCTGCATCGCCCCCCCCTTCTATGGTTAAGCTGAGGCTTGGTGATGTAAGGCTACACCATGGCAACCACTGCCTTGGTTGTTATCCAGAGCATATGAGTCCTCTCCATCTCCCTCCTAACCATGGTTAAGCTGAGGCTTTGTGATATAAGGCTACACCATGGCAACCACTGCCATGGTATCTATGGAGAGCATTTAAGTCCTCTGCTCCCCCCCCCCATGGTTAAGGTGAGGCTTTGTGACATAAGTCTCCACCATGGCAACCACTGCCTTGGTCTCTATCCAGAACATTGAAGTCCACTGCATCCTCCCCCCCCACCCACCATGGTTAAGCTGAGGCTTTGTGATATAAGGCTACACCATGGCAACCACTGCCGTGGTCTCTATCCAGAGCATTTAAGTCCTCTGCATCCCCCCCCCATGGTTAAGCTGAGGCTATGTGATATAAGACTACACCATGGCAACCACTGTGTTGGTCTCTATCCAGAGCATTTAAGTCCTCTTCATCCTCCCGCCCCCCATGGTTAAGCTGAGGCTTTGTGATATAATGCTGCACCATGGTTACCACTGCCTTGGTCTCTATCCAGAGCATTTAAGTCTTCTTCGTTGCCCCCATGGTTAAGCTGAGGCTTTGTGATGTAAGTCTACACCATGTCAACCACTGCCTTGGTCTCTATCCAGAGCATTTGAGTCCTCTGCATCCTCCTCCACCCCACCCCCCCCAGCCCACGGTTAAGCTGAAGCTTTGTGATATAAGGCTACACCATGGCAACCACTGCCTTGGTCTCTATCCAGAGCATTTAAGTCCTCTGCATCCCCCCCCCCTTTTCTATGGTTAATCTGAGGCTTGGTGATGTAAGGCTTCACCATGGCAACCACTGCCTTGGTCATTATCCAGAGCATATGAGTCCTCTCCATCTCCCTCCTAACCATGGTTAAGCTGAGGCTTGGTGATATAAGGCTACACCATGGCAACCACTGACTTTGTCTCTATCCAGAGCATTTAAGTCTTTGCATCTTCCCCACCCCCAATGGTTAAGCTGAGGCTTTGTGATATAAATCTACACCATGTCAACCACTGCCTTGGTCTCTATCCAGAGCATTTAAGTCCTCTGCATCCCCCCCCCATGGTTAAGCTGAGGCTTTGTGATATAAGGTTACACCGTGGCAACCACTGCCTTGGTCTCTATCCAGAGCATTTAAGTCCTCTGCATCCTCCCCCCCCCCGGCCCACGGTTAAGCTGCGGCTTTGTGATATAAGGCTACACCATGGCAACCACTGCCATGGTATCTATCAAGAGTATTTAAGTCCTCTGCTCCCCCCCCCCCATGGTTAAGGTGAGGCTTTGTGATATAAGTCTCCACCATGGCAACCAATGCCTTGGTCTCTATCCAGAGCATTTAAGGCCTCTGCATCCCCCCCCATTGTTAAGCTGAGGCTTTGTGATATAAGTCTCCACCGTGGCAACCACTGCCGTGGTCTCTATCCAGAGTATTTAAGTCCTCTGCATCCCCCCCCCCCATGATTAAGCTGAGGCTTTGTGATGTAAGGCTACACCATGGCAACTACTGCCTTGGTCTCTATCCAAAGCATTTAAGTCCTCTGCATCCTCCCCCCCCCATGGTTAAGCTGAGGCTTTGTGATATAATGCTGCACCATGGTTACCACTGCCTTGGTCTCTATCCAGAGCATTTAAGTCTTCTTCATTGCCCCCATGGTTAAGCTGAGACTTTGTGATATAAGTCTACACCATGTCAACCACTGCCTTGGTCTCTATCCAGAGCATTTGAGTCCTCTGCATCCTCCTCCACCCCTCCCCCCCCCATGGTTAAGCTGATGGTTTGTGGTCTAAGGCTACACCATGGCAACCACTGCCTTGGTCTCTATCCAGAGCATTTAAGTCCTCTGCATTCCCCCCCCCCTATGGTTAAGCTGAGGCTTGGTGATATAAGGCTACACCATGGCAACCAAGGCCTTGGTCTCTATCCAGAGCATTTAAGTAATCTGCACCCCCCCATAGTTAAGCTGAGGCTTTGAGACATAAGGCTACACCAAGGCAATCACTTCCTTGGTCTCTATCCAGAGCGTTTAAGTCCTCTGCATCCACCCCGCCATGGTTAAGCTGAGGCTTTGTGATATAAGACTACACCATGTCAACCACTGTCTTGGTCTCTGTCCAGAGGATTTAAGTCCTCTGCATCCTCCCTCCCCCTCCCCATGGTTAAGCTGAGGCTTTGTGATATAAGTCTACACCATGGCAACCACTGCCTTGGTCGCTATCCAGAGCATATGAGTCCTCTTCATGTCGTTCCTAACCATGGTTAAGCTGACGCTTTGTGATGGAAGGCTACACCATGGTTACCATGCCTTGGTCTCTATCCAGAGCATTTGAGTCCTCTGCATCCCCCCACCCCACCCAACGCATGGTTAAGCTGAGGCTTTTTGATGTAAGGCTAAACCAAGGCAACCACTGCCTTGGTCTCTATACAGAGCATTTAAGTCCTGTGCACCCCCCCCCCCCTGGTTAAGCTGAGGCTTTGTGATATAAGGCTACACCGTGGCAACAACTGCCTAGGTCTCTGTCCAGAGCATTTAAGTCCTCTGCATCCCCCCCCCCACGATTGTTAAGCTGAGGCTTTGTGATATAAGTCTACACCATGTCAACCACTGCCTTGGTCTCTATCCAGAGCATTTGAGTCCTCTGCATCCTCCTCCACCCCACCCCCCCAGCCCACGGTTAAGCTGAAGCTTTGTGATATAAGGCTACACCATGGCAACCACTGTCTTGGTCTCTGTCCAGAGGATTTAAGTCCTCTGCATCCTCCCTCCCCCTCCCCATGGTTAAGCTGAGGCTTTGTGATATAAGTATACACCATGGCAACCACTGCCTTGGTCGCTATCCAGAGCATATGAGTCCTCTCCATCTCGCTCCTAACCATGGTTAAGCTGACGCTTTGTGATGGAAGGCTACACCATGGTTACCATGCCTTGGTTTCTATCCAGAGCATTTGAGTCCTCTGCATCCCCCCACCCCACCCAACGCATGGTTAAGCTGAGGCTTTTTGATGTAAGGCTAAACCAAGGCAACCACTGCCTTGGTCTCTATCCAGAGCACTTCAGTCCTCTGCATCCCCCCCCCCCTTTTCTATGGTTAAGCTGAGGCTTGGTGATGTAAGGCTTCACCATGGCAACCACTGCCTTGGTCGTTATCCAGAGCATATGAGTCCTCTCCATCTCCCTCCTAACCATGGTTAAGCTAAGGCTTGGTGATATAAGGCTACACCATGGCAACCATGGCCTTGGTCTCTATCCAGAGCATTTAAGTCCTTTGCATCTTCCCCCCCCCAAATGGTTAAGCTGAGGCTTTTTGATATAAGTCTACACCATGTCAACCACTGCCTTGGTCTCTATCCAGAGCATTTAAGTCCTCTGCACCCCCCCCCCATGGTTAAGCTGAGGCTTTGTGATATAAGGTTACACCGTGGCAACCACTGCCTTGGTCTCTATCCAGAGCATTTAAGTCCTCTGCATCTTCCACCCCCCCCCGGCCCACGGTTAAACTGAAGCTTTGTGATATAAGGCTACACCATGGCAACCACTGCCATGGTATCTATCGAGAACATTTAAGTCCTCTGCTCCCCCCCCCCCATGGTTAAGGTGAGGCTTTGTGATATAAGTCTCCACCATGGCAACCAATGCCTTGGTCTCTATCCAGAACATTGAAGTCCTCTGCCTCCTCCCCCCCCCCCATGGTTAAGCTGAGGCTTTGCGATGTAAGGCTACACCATGGCAACTACTGCCTTGGTCTCTATCCAGAGCATTTAAGTCCTCTGCATCCCCCCCATGGTTAAGCTGAGGCTTTGTGATATAAGGCTACACCGTGGCAACCACTGCCGTGGTCTCTATCCAGAGCATTTAAGTCCTCTGCATCCCCCCCACAATGGTTAAGCTGAGGCTTTGTGATGTAAGGCTACACCATGGCAACCACTGCCTTGGTCTCTATCCAGAGCATTTAAGTCCTCTGCATCCACCCCCATGGTCAAGCTGAGGCTTTGTGATGTAAGGGTACACCCTGTCAACCACTGCCTTGGTCTCTATCCAGAGCATTTGAGTCCTCTGCACCCCCCCATGTTTAAGCTGAGGCTTTGTGATGTAATGCTGCACCATGGCAACCACTGCCTTGGCCAATTAGAGTTGTAGGATTTGGCTCCTCATTGTCCTGGAGACTATGTATAGAGGCCAGTTGTAGCGCACAGTGTTTATATCAAAAACAAGGTTATTAAGAAAGAACAGAAGTTTAATTTATATACTGCACCACAGTATCTAAAGGATGGACAAAGAATCTTTAAGTGGTGAAGAGAATAGGATGTCTGTTTTGGAGCTGGATGACAAAGACAAGGCTAAGGTCAGACTGCCCTACTCATATGCCTCCTCTTCTTTCCTATTGATTCCCCACTACAGACTCTGACCCTCCCCTTGTCTGGCACAAACACTTCATCAATCAAACCACGATCATTCTATTACAATCCCTCTTCCCACCCACTTCCCAATTTCTTCCCTCAAACCAATGTCTTTCTGGGTCTCTCTTGTTTACCCACTAGATAATGAGGATTATGGGTAATGCAAATTCAGTCCTTCAATATAGTGGAGAAAATGGGAGAAAACTGAAGAGGCAAATACTCATATTTTACTACAAGAAAGGTAAGAAACCCACAATAAACTGGCCAATTAAGGAAGATGAGTATGAGGAGGACGAAGAGGATGAAGATGGCGAAAAGTTAATGATGAAGGGAAAAGGGAAGGAGAAGAAGAAGGGGAAGGGGAAGGAGAAAGAGAAGGAGGAGAAGAAGGAGAAGAGGAAGAAGGAGATGAAGAGGAAGAAGGAGATGAAAAAGAAGTAAGAGAGGAAGGAGGAAAAGAAGAAAGTGAAGAAGAAAATGAGGTGAGGAAAATGAAGAAGGAGAAGGAGAAGAAGGAAAAGGAGAAGGAAAAAAACCTAAATGGTGTCCTTGAATAAATACTAACATGTACAAAAAGGAAACATGTTTGTAATCTGTGTGTTCTCTGATGATGCAGAGGGAGAATTGAGGGGGTAGGTATGTAAGAAGGGAGGGATATAGAATTCTGAAAGTTTGGGCACCAAACCAACCAGTTCATCATAAGCTAGACACTGTGAATAAAGACAATGTGAAGACTGAAATGAATTTTTTTCCTTAAAACTATCATACTGGCAATGAAGAAAAGAAGTTGTTTCTGCATATGTTTCACATTGAGAGTGGAGGTGGGGGAAAGTGGTAGGGGAGAGCGAGATCAGGGTGTTGTGTGAGGGTTGGCAGTGTCTAATAATGAATATGATTTCCATTTTAAGTGTTATACTATTGGCAGCTTTAAGCCTCATTTCTTTCTCTTCCCTGTCCACCCAACATTTGTATAATCTGATAAAAAAGGGAGTTTCTCATCATAAAATAGAAACAAATATGTCTAAACTTAACCATTAGAACTACTGCATTATCTCAGTTTCTCATAGTAAAATCACCTATTGTCTTAAAATATATTCTAGTGCATAATGACAGTCTGATCCAATGAGTAGTAAAATAAATCTTTTGACCTGATAATCAGCTTGAAAAAAAAGGGTTCCCAATGAGCCTTCCTTCATACTTATAACAACGTTCACCCTTGTTGAAAGAGAACCCAGCATAAATGAAAACAGGACCTTCACTGATAGACATATATAAGATCTAGTTAGAAAAGGTATAATCATCCCTACTGCTTCTGAATTTAACAGCCAAGTTTGACTTGTTTTTAAAACTAAAAATCATTATTGGTGCTTCAGTGTGAATTTTCAGATTATTAATGTCTTGGTCCCACCAATTAGGGTTCCATATCTAGTATTATTAAAAGTATTATACATAAAAATTGATAAATAATTATCAGTCATAGCAGGATATTTGACTGACATGTTCTCTTCAGTGAATATTTCAACAGACTATAGCTGCAGTTAACTTCCTTTAGAGAAATAATACACCTTTACTTAGGTACTAAGTAGGGCACCTCTCCCATCCTGTTATCTTTCATTATATTTACAGACAGTATCTTTGCCACATCTGGTTTAGCAAATTAGTTTAGCAAATTAACATAGAATATTAGGAGGCTTCCCTATAGTAGTCCTCCATCATGTTTCTCAACATGAACTTATCTGTGAGTCTCATATTTAATCATGTGTCTCTGTTCCAAAGTAAGATGTGAATAACACTGTGCCTAAGGGAATGACTTTTACCTTGTGAACATTTGTTGTGTCTTAATCAGATGTAGCCCCTATCTATATAGAGTTTGGATAGTCTGTTCAATACACAAGTCTATTGGATAGTCATTCATGGAGGAATAGCAGTTACTATGTGGGATGCTAATGTCACACAACTGAAAGCAGGAGACTCACTAAGACCTTGCAAAAGTTTCTCCTTTCCCTGCTCATCTCTCTCTCTCTTTCTCTTTCTCTCTCTCTCTCTCTCTCTCTCTCTCTCTCTCTCTCTCTCTCTCTCTCTTCTCATGTCCTCTGGGTTCTAGAGAATTATTCATGTCACCCCTGTGTCAAAGCGAAGGGATTAACCCTGATTGTACTGACTTGGTTTGAGGTTCTCCTCAAGACAAATAAATAAATAGGAGGACGGGAGTGGAGAATAACAGTGAAGTATATCCAGTAAAGATACACACCCCACATGAAACCTGGGAAGGTTGCCTGGAAGAGCCAAGATTTGTAGGGATATGTGATAATTCATATCTTGATTTAAACATATGAATGGGTATTTATTTCTGTGAGGTTTTAGGTAAGACATCCAAAAGACTAGGTAATATTCACAATAACCAAAGTATGTAATATAAGTGTTCAATAGATGAATGGATAAAAATGTTCTGCACACACATGCATAGCCCCTATACTGTATCATATCACTTATGTGGAATATTAAGAACATAAAAAGTCAAGCTCATTGCAGCACAGAGTAGAAAAGTGTTTGCCAGCAGCTGAGGGGTGGAGAAAATAGGAAGAGCTTGGTCAAATGGTACAAACCTTCAACTATAACATCAATAACATCTGATGATTTAATGTAAAAAAAAAAGATGAAGGTTCTCTCAAACAAGAAGTCTAGAAAACTGTACATCCACGAGGATCTCAATGAGGCATGACATGATGACTAAAATTTAATATGGTATCCTGGATGGGATCCTCAGGCAAAAAAAGCACATTAAATAAAAACTAAGAAAATCTTAAGACAGCAATACGGTATAACTTCACTTCTTGAACTTAATTTATTTTGAAGGCTGTTTGAAAAGTGATTTGTTCAAAACCCAAATCAGCCCTAGAAAGTTTGTCTCAGTGGATAGAGCATCAGTCTGTGGATGAAGGTTCCTGGTTTGTATTCTGGGCAAAGGCACATGCCTGGGTCATGCACTGAATCCCCGGTAGGTGGTGGTGTTGGGGGTAGGGGATGCGTAGGAGGCAGCTGGGCAATTATTCTCTAGCATGACTGATGTTTCTATCTCTCTGTCCCTGTGCCTTCCTCTTTTGAAATAAATAGAAATATAAAAAAGAAAACCAAATAACTTTCCAATTAGACATGTATTTAAATGGAATGAATCCATCCCAGACACACAAAGGGTTCTCTGTTTTAACTTTCTTATATACAGTATATGTCTAATGTACTGTTTAAAAATAAACACTTGTTTTCTTACTTTTATGGAATTGCACCCTGCTAGCCTTAAATGAATCACATTCAGCACTCCTTTCAGTAGTATCCTTCAGGTGGTCAGAAGGCATCATCTTCACCTTTTCATATATCATTGCCTCCCAAATGCTGTCACTGGCAAACTGCTTTTCATTTATCCAAATCAACAACAATTGTTCTACCTCTTCAATTGCCTGTGATTGTTGGTATATGAGCATTTTCATACCTTTAGCAACATTGGTGCTCTTGATGGCCTCTTTATGTTTTAAAATTGTGCTAATCAGAAATTGCCAGGGGGAAAAAAATCTCTCATTTGTTTGTTGCATAAAAGATGCTTTGAGTCATGCAGAGGTATCAGCATGAAAAAGTTGTCAGGTCAAGAAATGATGTTTTGTTCCACAACTGGTATTATTATTTTTTGAATATATTTCATTGATTTTTTTTACAGAGAGGAAAGGAGAGAGATAGAGAGTTAGAAACATCGATGAGAAACATTGATCAGCTGCCCACATTAGACTATTGACAGCTTTAAGCTTCATTCCTTTCTCTGCATCATCTAGCCCACAATAGGACAAGCAGATAAAAAATGGAACAAATATGCCTAAAATAAATCATTAAAACTAATGTGTTGCCTAGATTCCTCTGATGATTTAATGTAAATCACTCATTGTCAAAGCACTCATTGTCCTAAAATATTTTCTAGTGCATAATGGCAATGTGACCCAATGAGTAGTAAAATTAATCATTTTGCACTTATAATCAGCTTTTAAAAATGTTATCCTACGGACCATTTTCCCTACTTATAACATAATAACAATTTTACCCTTGTTGACAAAAGGTTCAAGGTAAATGAAAATGTGGCCTTGAAAAATAGACACCCATTATATAAGACCTAGTTAGAGAAGGTATAATTAACCCTACTGCTTCTGAATTTAGCAGCCAATTTTGACTTGTTCTTAAACCTGAAAATAATGATTGGCTCCTCAGTGTGAATTTTTAGATTAGTAATGCCATGGTCTAATCATAGGGATCCATATCTAATATTAATAAAATTATTGATTCTACACAAAGAAACTTGTATATAATTATCAGTCATAGAAATGTGTTTGACTGACATGTTCTGTTCAGTGCCAATTTTAACAGACTATAGCTATAGTCAATCTTCACCTTTAGAGACATAATACACCTTTATTTGGGTACTCAGTAGGGTACATATCCAGTCCTGTTAACTCTCATTATCTTTCCAGACAATATCTTCAACATATATAGCTTTGAAAACTAGTCAGATTAGCAAATTAACATAGTGTCAGGGGCCACCTTAAAGTAGTCCTCAATCGTGTTTCTCAACTTGGACCTATTTTCGCCTCTCAAACTGAATCACAGGTCCCATTTCCAAAATGAAATGTGACTGACACTGTGGCTAAGGGAATGGCTATTGTGAACATTTTTTGTGTCTTAACCAGATGTTGGTACCCTTTCTATATAGAGTTTGGTTGGATAGTTTGTTCAATATACAAGTACATTGGGTAGTCATTCATGGAGGAACAGCAGTTACTATGTACGATGCTAATGTCACAAACTTTAAAGCAGAAGACTCACAAGGACATTGCAAAATGTTCCATATGTGTGTGTGTGTGTGTGTGTGTGTGTGTGTGTGTGTATGACACACACACACAGGATCCTGATCCTCAGTATTCTAGAAAGAAATATCCATGACAACCCAGTGAAAAATAAAATAGATTAATTCAGCCACTGTCTTGGGGAGTTCCATAACCCTGAAGGTACTAAATTTGAGGTCCTCTAGGAAAAAATAAAATAAATAGGAGGAGATGAATGGAGATAATCAGTGAAGTATATACTGTAAAGATACACAACCCACAAGAAACCTGGAAAGGTTGCCTGGAAGAGCCAAATGTTGGAGGGAAGAGGGAAGTGTCATAATTAATATCTTAATTGAAACATAAAATTGGGTATTTAGTTTTGTTGGGCTTGAGGTAAGCCATCCAAAATACAAGGTAATATACTGCATTATTAACAGCAGTCAAAGTAAACAATAAAATTGTTATCAATAGATGGATGGATAAAGAAGGTGTGTTGCACACCCACATATACAAACACCCTCACAACATCATATTACTTACGTGGAAGATTCAAAATAAAAACAGTAAAAATCATTGAAATAGAGGGTAGAAAATATTTTGCCAGCAGCTGAGGGGTGGATGAAATAGGAAGAGCTTGGTAAAAGGGTAAAACTTCAATTATAACATCAATAACTTCTGAAAATTTAATGTAAAACTAACCAAAAGATTAAAGTTCTCTAAAACATGAAGTCTAGAATACTATACAGCCACAAGGATCCCAATGACATATGGCATGATTATTATATTTTAATATGGTATCCTGTATGGAATTTGGAGGCAGAAAAAAACATATGAAGTAAAAACTAAGGAAATATTAATAAAATGAAGACTTCAATACAGTAGAACCTCACTTCTTAAACTTAATTTGTTTCAGTAGGCTATTTGAGAAGTGATTTGTTAAAAACCCAAATCAGTCTTAGCCAATTTGTCTCAGTGGATAGAGCATTAGTCTGTGGAATGAAAGCTCCCGGTACTATTTTGGTCAAAGGAACATGGTTTTGGTCTCAATTGCAAGTAGGGGGCATGCAAGAGGTAGACATTCCATTATTCAATAGCATAACCGATGTGTCTATCTCTGTTTCCCTCTGCCTTCCTCTTTTGAAATAAATCCTATATAATAAAATGCTAATATGCAAATAGCCTGAACCAACGCACAATCAAACAATCAACCAAAAAAACCAGTCACTATCATAGTGGGCATTGGTCATAGGGGGATGGTGTAGCAGGTGAGAGGGGGCGCCAGAACAGGGTCAGGCACCAGTTTCTGTCATCAGGGTGAGCCTCAGATGGTTACTAAAAATTGTTTGCTCTCACAAACCATGGCTCCACATGGTGCTTCCACCTGCTGCTGGTGTGGGCCCCACTTGCATCCACATCCAGTCCTGGAGCCACCACTCACAGTCACTGCTGACCATCACTGGTGGGTGTGAGCAGCAGCTACTGGCCCCCATCTCCTATGAAGGCTTCTCCACTCCCCTCTTAAGGGGCAATTGGGGCAGCAGCTGCCACTTGCACTCACTGTTGGTACCAGCCAAAAATCTGTGCCTATGACGAGGGCTTTCTCAGAGAGTGGTAGAAAGAAGCAGTGGCATTGCTGGCAGACAGGAGACAGAGGCAGTGGTACGATGAGTTGGGCGGGGGCGTGGAGGACCGGCCAAGATGTGCCCCTCTGACCACCACAGTCTCAAGGTACACACTCAGAACTGCTTTCCGGAGTACCCTTAAGGTGGTCAGCAAGCACCATCTTCACATTCCACACAACATTGCCTCCCAAATGCTATCACAGGCTAATAGCATTGCATTTATCCAAATCTACAACAAATTCTCTACATCTGCAATTGTCTGTGATTGTTGTTTTATCAGCATTTTCACACCCTTAACAATGTTGGTGCTATCTATGGTCTCTTTATGTTTTAAAATTCGGCTAATCAGATTTTTCCAGGAACATAAACATTCCTTCCTTTGTTTGTTGCATGAAGATGGTTTGTGTCATGCAGAGATATCAGCATGAAAGGGGTATCAGGTCAAGAACAAGTTTTGTTCCACAACAGGTACATTTTTTTTTTGGAAAAATGTGGTCTAGATCCAAATTGATTGATAATGGAAATGTCAGGGAACTGAGGTTGGGCTATAACTGTTTCACTAATGGTTCATCACATATTATAATTGGAACATGTCAATATAAGATGTTAATAAGATATATTTGATATGGGCATATGTGTAAAATCTTAACAATTTTTCTGGAAATCTAAAACTAGTCTAAAATAAAACCACCGTTAAAAGAACACTCAAAATGCTAGGTAGGTAATGATAATATATGGGGGATAGTAGAATGAGCCACTGAATGGATGCGGGGTATGAGAAATAACTTAGAGGAAACACCCTCTCCCCACCATGTGTAGGACAATAACTGAACTAGAGGAAAAGAGTGAGAGGTCATTTTGGGAAATATTTATGGATCAATTTAGGAAGAAGCTCCACTTTCTCTACCCATATCATCTGAGTCCTATGCATAGTCACCCCCCCATACACACACACACTCCCTCAAGGATGGTCAAGCTGACTCTCTGTGATGTAAGCCATACCATGGCAACCACTGAATATTGGCCAATAATAAGATGTGATGGGTGTGGCTCTTCATTGTCCTAGAGAGAGTATATATAAAGGGCAGCAGTCTCTGAATATGGCCTGTTGCTACAACAAACCCAACGTTACTAAGAAAATACTGTAGTGAACTTGAGATAACAAATCAGACTTCAGCTGCAAGGATGGACAAGAAACATCAAGTACAAGTTTCCCAACTCAGTGACAAAAATAAGGATAAAGTCAAACTACTTCTGCTTCTTTCCCAATAATTCCTTTGCTTCTTTCTCAATAATTCCTCACCCAAGGTTATGGCCTTGCCTTATTTGGCACAGGCGCTTCCTTAATCAGTCCATTGTCTTTCTTTTACAATCCCCATTCCCACACATTTCCCAGTATCTTCGCCCAAACCAATATCTTTCTGGGTTTACCTTCTGTCCCAAATAGAAAATGAAGAAAATGGCGAAGGTATTTTCTGGCATCAAGCAGTGTGACGAAAAGAATGATAAAGACAGAAGGAATCAGGTAATTGCACTTTCCTCCAGGAAGGGTAGAAAATCTCCAGTAAGCAAGCACTGAGATGAAGAAGAAGTAGTACTGGAGTGTTCTACCACAAGTGATACCCAGTGTCTCCAGGATGAAGACCCTTAAGTATGTGTAGCTTCTCTACAAAAAACTTAAGAAATGACATTACAAAGGGATCAAAACAGAAATGGTCTCCTTGAATAAATACTAGCCTTATATAAAGGAAATGTGCTTGTATTTTTTGTGTTAATTGAGGATGGGTAGGGAGAAAAGTAAGGGCAGATATGTGAGAAGGGAGGGAAGGAGAATTCTGCTGGTTTGTGCACCAGACCAGCCACTTTATAGTGAGCCAGACACCAAGATTATGCCTAGATGAAGACCTAAGAAGATTTTTTTTCCTTAACAGTTTGTCATACAGGTAAGGATGAAAAGGAGTTGCTGATTTTGCTTGTTTTTGGCACTGGCAAAGGTCGGGGAGGCTGGCAGAATAATTTTATGTGAGAGTTGGCACAGGATAATAACAAATCTGATTCTATTTAGATATTAAACTTTTGACATATTTACCCTTCATTCCTTTCTCTGTCCCATCTACACCATATTAGGGAAACCATATAAAAAGGGGAACAAATATGGCCAAAATTAATCATTGGAACTATTGTGTTATGGAAATTTCCCATAGCTATAGCATTCATTCCCCTAAAATATTTTCAAGTGAACTCTCTCTCTCTCTCTCTCTCTCTCTCTCCCTCCCTCCCTCCCTCCCTCCCTCCCTCTCTGACACATACCCATGATTTTGATCCTCAGATTTCTAAGGCGATACATCCATTCCATGACAAAACATTGGCAAATCCAATAGAAGAATTCAGCTACTGTCATGGGAAGTGACATAACCTAGATGGTTTGAGATTCTCCGAAAAAAATGAAAAATAAAAAGGAATGAATGTGAGATGAATAGTAGAGACAACCAAGAAGTCTAGAAAACTGTTCCAGCATGAGGATCCCAATGAGGCATGGCATGATGACTACAATTTAATATGGCATCTGGGATAGGATCCTGGGGCAGCAAAAGCACATTAAGTGATAACTAAGGAAATCTTAATAAAATAAAGACTACAATAATGTAGAATTCACTTCTTGAACTTAATTTCTTTCAGAAGGCAGTTTGAGAAGTGATTTGTTCAAAACTCAAATCAGTCCTAGTTAGTTGTCTCAGTGGCAGAGCATCAGTGTATGGATTGAAGGCTTCAGGGCTCTATTCTGGTCAAGGGCACATGCCTGGGTTTTAGTCTCAATCACAAGCAGAAGGTTTGCAGGAGGTAGACATTCCATTATTTTCCAGCACCGCTGATGTGTCTATCTCTGTCTCCCTCTGAGTACCTCTTTTGAAATCAATCCTATATGATAAAATGGTAATATGCAAATAGACAGACCCACAGAACAAGCAATCAAAAAACAAGCCACTATCAGGTGCCCTGACCATCATGGGCATGCGGAACATGGTGGCCATTAGCAGAAGTCAGCAGACCATGGGACATGGTGGGCATTGGCTTTAGGGGAAATATTGGAGCAGGTTAGAATCTGAATGGGGCACAAGTTGAGGTCATCAGGGTGAACCTCTGGTGGTTATCAAAAATTCTTTACTTGCATGCCATGATCCCACCTGGTGCTCCCACCTGTTGCTGATTTCAACCCCACTTGCACCATAGCGAGTGCTGGAGCCTCCACAAACACTCACTGCAGGTGAAGATCCAGCTTGCTCAGTACCATTAGTTGGTATGAGTAGCAGCAACTGGCCCCAATCTCCTCTGAGGGCTTCTCCACTGCCCTCTTCACTTACAGGGCAATTGGTGCAGCACCGTCCTTTGGCACCTGCTGTTGGTACCAGCCAAAATCACTCTATGCCTGTGAGCTTCACTGGCACAGATAGTGTAAGAGAGCAGCAGTATTAGCAGTGGAATTGCCAGCAGACAGGAGACAGTGGTAGTGGTGGGATGGGTTGGGCAGGGGCATGGAGGAAGGCTCAGACAAGCCCCAAGGACCATCACAGCATCAAAGTCAACAGTTCCTTTCAAGGTGCACATATCCATGCACTATGCCCCTAGTAGAAATATAAAAAAAACACTAAATTATTTTTCTGATTAGACATAGCTTTAAATTTAATGAATTAATTCCAAACACAAATGCTTCACTGTTTTAGCTTCCTTATATAAAGAACATGTCTAATTTGTTATTTAATCTTAAAATGAATACTTGTTTTGTTTTGTTTTGTTTTTAATTTGTGGAACCACTCCCTGTTAGCCTTAAATGAATCACATTGAGCCTTCTTTTCAGGAGTGACCTTCAGGTGATCAGCAAGCACCATCTTCACATTTCCCCATACCATTGCCTCCCAAATGCTATCACAGGCTAACTGCTTTGCATTTATCCAAATCAACAACAATTTTTCTATCTCTTTAATTGTCTGAGATTATTGATTCATTAGCTTCTTCACACCCTTAGCAACTTAAAGGTGCTCTTCTTGATCTCTTTTTGTTTTAAAACTGTGCTAATCGGATTTTTCCATCATCATAAACATTATCTCCTTTTTTTGTTGCATTATAGATGTTTTTGTCATGCAAAGATGTCAGCATGAAAGGGTTGTCAGGTGTGGAACTGAAGTTTTATTCCACAACAGGTACATATATACTTATAAGTGGTCTAGATACAAACTGATTGATAATGGAATTGAAGTTGGGCTAAACTGTTTCACTGATGTTTCATCACATGTTATAATTGGAACATATCAATATAAGATATTAATAATAAGACATATTTAATATGGGGTATCTGTGTATAATCTTATGAATTTTTCTGGAAATCTAAACCTAGTCTGAAATAAAACCACCATTAAAAGAACACTCAAAATTCAAGGTAGCCATAATATATGGGGGAGAGTAGAATGAGCCATTTAATGGATTCCGGGTATGAGAACTGGCCTAGAGGCAACACCCCTAACTGTCATGTGCTGGACAATAATTATAATAGAGGAAATGAGTGAGAGATAAGTTTGGGAAATATTTGAGAAACTATTTAGGAAGAAGCTCCACTTTCTCTACCCATATCATCTGAGTCCTATGCATAGTCATCCCGCCACACTCCCTCAAGAATGGTCTAGCTGATGCCTTATGATGTCAAGTCTACCATAGCAACCACTGAATGTTGGCCAATCAGAGCTGATGGTCTTGGAGAATATATATAGAGGGCAGGAGCCTCTGAATTTGGCCTGTTGCTACAACAAAGCCAACGTTACTAAGAGAGTACTGTATCCTAGTTTAGATAACGAATCAGCATACTCCAGCTGGAAGGATGGACCAAGAACTTTCAAGTCCTAATGGGAATTGGAAGTCTGTTTCCCAACTGGGTGCCAAAAAAACAGATAAGGTCAGACTACTACCACTCATATTCCCCTGCTTCTTTCCCAGTAATTCCTCTCACAAGGTTCTGGCCTTGCCTTTTTTTTGGCACAGGCACTTCCCTAAGCAATCCATTGTCTTCCTTTTAGAAGCCCCATTCCCACACATTTCCCAGTATCTTCACCCAAACCAATGTCTTTTTTTGGTTTACCTTCTTTCCTAAATAGAAAACGAAGGAAATGGCCAAGGTATATTTTGGCCTCAAGCAGCGTTACAAAAAGAATAAAAAAGACAGAAGGAATCAGAAAATTGCACTTTCCTCCAAGAAGGGTAGAAAAGATCCAGTAAGCAAGCCCGCAGATGAAGTACAAGTACTGGAGTGTTCTTCTACCACAAGTGATGACCCGCGTCTCCCAGATGAAGACCCTTAAGTATGTGTAGCTTCTCTACCGAAAAAACTAAGACATGGGCGTTATGAGGAAATAAAAAAAATGGTCTCCTTGAATAAATACTAGTATTGTATAAAGGAAATATACTTGTATTTTTGTGTGTTAGCTGAGGATGGGTAGGGAGTAAAATAAGGGCAGATATGTCAGATGTGAGGGAGGTAGAAATCTGCCAGTTTGTCCATCAGTCCAGCGATTCTGTAGTTCCTGAGACACCAACTAGGTGAAAACCAAAGAAGATTTCTTCCTTAACAGTTTGTCATACAGGTAAGGTAGAAAAGGAGTTGGTGATTTTGCTTGTTTTTGGAACAAGCAAGGGGCGGGGCAGGCAAGATAGTGTTGTGTGAGGGTTTGCAGTGTATAATAACAAGTCTGATTCCATTTTATGTATTTAACTTTTGATATTTTTAAGCCTCATTCCTTTCACTCTGCCATCTAGCCCAAATTGGGTGAACACATAAAAAAGGGAACAAATATGTGTGAACTTAACCATCAGAACTATTGTGTTGCAGAAATTTCCCATAGCTAAAGCACTCATTTCCCTAAAATATTTTCAAGTGCACAATGGGAATCTGGCACAATGAAGAGGAAAATTATGTTTTATGAACTTATAATCATTTTGAAAACGGGGTACCCTGTGCAACTTCTTTCTTATATATAAAACAACTTTCACCCTGGTTGAAAAAGTGCCAAACAAAAATGAAAATATGGTCTTCACAGGTAGAATGCTATTGTATGAGACCTAGTTAGAGAACTAATCATCCCTACTGATTCTGAATCTATCAGCCAGATTTTATGTGCTCTTAAACATGGAAAACATAATTGATTCCTCAGTGTGAATTTTCACATTATTAATGTCATGGTCCCCCCCATTTGGGATCCACATCTAATTTTATTATAATTACTGATTCAACACAAACAAACTGGTAAATAATTAACAGGCATAACAAAGTATTTGAATGACATCTTATATTCCATGACTGTTTCCACACACTATAGATACAGTTAAACTTCAAATTTAGAAGTATACTACACCTTTACATGTGTGCTACGTAGGGTACCTCTCTAGTCCTGTTATTTTTCACTATTGTAGACAGTTCCTTTACCCTATTTACGTTAGCAAATTAGTTAGCTTAGCAAATTAACATAGAGTATCAGGAGTCCTCTTTACCGTAATCCTCAATCATTTTACTCAACTTGGACATATTTGTAAGTCTCAGATTTAATCACATGTTTCAGTCCAAAAATAAGATGTGACTGACACTAGGTTTAACATTTGCAGCGTCTTAACCAGTTTGGAAGCCTTTCTATATAGAGCTTGTTCGTGAACTCCATTGGGTAGTCACTCATTGAGTAATAGCAGTTACTATGTGGGAAGTTTAAGTCACAAACGAGAAAGCAGAAGACTCACTAGGACAATGTATAGTCTTTCAGCTGTTGCTGTTGCTGTCCATCTCTCTCTCTCTCTCTCTCTCTCTCTCTCTCTCTCTCTCTCTCTCTCTCCCTCAAACACAGCCAAAATTCTAATCCTTAGAGTTCTAAGGAGAAACATACATTATATCCCAAACCTGTGACAAAGCAAAAAAGAATACAGCCACTGTCCTGGAGAGATCTATAACCTTGATGATACTGACTAGGTGTGAGGGTCTCTGGGAAAACAGAAAATAAATATGAGAGGAGTAGTAGAGACAATCAATGAAATATATCTAGTAGAGATACATACCATACATGCAACCTGAGAAGGTTTCCCAGTAAAGCCAAGTAGGAGGAAAGGGTGATATCTCATGTCTTTATTGAAATAAAAATGAGTATTTAGTTCTGTGGAGTTTGGGGTAAGACATCCAAAATACTAGGAAATATTTTGCATTATTCACAACTGTCAAGTATGTAATGTTAGTATTCATCAATAGATGAATGAATAAAAATGTTATGCACACAAAAATATACGCCCCCACCTGTACCACATCATATATACATGGAATATTAAAAATAGAAATAGTCCAACTCATTGAAACAGAGAGTTGAAAAGTGTTTGTCAGCTGCTGAGGGTTGGAGGAAATAGGAAGAGCATGTTAGAAGGGTACATATCTTTTGAGTATTTAATGTACAAAACAAACAAACCAAAAGGATGAGGTTTTCTAAAACAAGAAGTCTATAAACCTGTTCCACCAAGAGGATCCCAATGAGGCATGGCATGATGACTACAATTTAATATGGTATCTGGGATGGGATCCTGGGGCAGAAAAAGCACATTAAGTGAAAAATAAAGAAATCTTAATAAAATAAAGACTTCAATGAAGTAGAATTCACTTCTTGAACTTAATTTCTTTCAGAAGGCAGTTTGAGAAGTGATTTGTTCGAAATTCAAATCACTCCTAGTCAGTTGTCTCAGTGGTAGAGGATCAGTCTGTGGACTGAAAGGTCCAGGGTTCTATTCTGGCCAAAGGCACATGCCTGGGTTTTGATCTTAATCAAAAGTAGGAGGTTTACAGGAGGTAGACATTCCATTATTTTCCAGCACCACTGATGTACCTATCTCTGTCTCCTTCTGCCTTCCTCTTTTGAAATCTATACTATATAATAAAATGCTAATATGCAAATAGACCGACCCACAGAACAAGCAATCAAACATCCAGCCACTTTCAGGTGCGCTGATCACCATGGACATTCAGAACATGTTGGGCATTGGCAGAAGTCAGCAGACCATGGGACATGGTGGGCATTGGCCGTAGGGGAGATAGTGGAGCATGTTCGTAGGGGCACCAATCTGAATGGGACACAAGTTGCTGTCATCAGGGTGAACCTCTGATGGTTATTAAAAATTATTTACTTGAATGCAATCATCCCAGCTGGTGCTCGCACCTGATGCTGATTTCAGTCCCACTTGCACCACAGCGAGTGCTGGAGCCTCCACAAACTCACTGCAGCTGAAGATCAAGCTTGCTTAGCACCATTAGTTGGTATGAGCAGCAGCTACTGGCCCCAATCTCCTCTGAGGGCTTCTCCACTGCCCTCTTCTCTTAAAGGGCAATCGGAGCAGCAGCTTCCCTTTGCACCTGCTGTTGGTACCAACCAAAATCACTCTGTGCCTGTGAGCTTCACTGGCACAGATAGTGCAAGAGAGCAGCAACATTAGCAGTGGCATTGCCAGTAGAGAGGAGACAGTGTAAGTGGTGGGATGGGTTGGGCAGGGGCATGGAGGATAACTGAGACATGCCCCAGTGACCACCACAGAGTCAAAGTCAACAGTTCCTTTCAAGGTGCATCAATCCATGCACTGTGTCCCTAGTAGAAATATAAAAAAAAAACACTAAATGATTTTTCTGTTTAGACATATATTTAAATTTAATTAATTAATTCCAAACACAAATGATTCAGTGTTTTAGCTGCCTTATATAAAGGACATGTCTAATATGCTATTCAACCTTAAAATAAATACTTGTTTGGTTTTGTTTTCTTTTTAATTTATGGAACCACTCCCTGTTAGCCTTAAATGAATCTCATTGAGCCTTCTTTTCAGGAGTGACCTTCAGGTGATCAGCAAGCACCATCTTCACATTTCCCCATACCATTGCCTCCCCAATGCTATCACAGGATAACTGCTTTACATTTATCCAAATCAACAACAATTTTTCTACCTCTTTAATTGTCTGAGATTGTTGTTTTATTAGCTTTTTCACACCCTTAGCAACATAAAGGTGCTCTCCTTCACCACTTTATGTTGGAAAACTGTGCTAATCAGATTTTCCAGCATCATAAACATTATCTTCTTTTTTGTTGCATGTAGATGTTTTGTGTCATGCACAGACATCAGCATGAAAGGGTTTTCAGGTCTGGAACTGACGTTTTGTTCCACAACAGGTACATATATAATTTTAAGCGTTCTAGATCCCAACTGATTGATAATGGAAAGGTCAGAGAACTGAAATTGGGCTATAACTGTTTCACTGATGTTTCATCACATGTTATAATTGGAACACGTCAAAATAAGATATTAATAATAAGATATAATTGATATGGGGTATCTGTGTATAATCTTAGCAATTTTTTTGGAAATCTAAACCTAGTCTGAAATAAAACCACCATTAAAAGAACACTCAAAATGCCAAGTAGAGATAATATATGGAGAAGAGTAGAATGAGCCAATTAATGGATTCTGGGTATGAGAACTGGCCTAGAGGAAACACCCCTAACTGCTATGTGCTGGAGAATAATTAAACTAGAGGAAATGAGTGAGAGATCAGTTTTGGAAATATTTGAGAAACTATTTAGGAAGAAGCTCCACTTTCTCTACAAATATCATCTGAGTCCTAAGAATATTCATCCCCCCACACTCCCTCAAGAATGGTATAGCTGATGCATTATGATGTCAAGCCTATCATAGCAACCACTAAATGTTGGCCAATCAGATCTGATGGTGTTGGAGAGTATATATAGAGGGCAGGAGCCTCTGAATTTGGCCTGTTGCTACAACAAAGCCAAGGTTACTAAGAAAATACTGTAGTCTAGTTTAGATAACAAATCAGCAGACTCCAGCTGCAAGGATGGCCCAAGAAATTTTAAGTACTAATGGGAATTGGAAGTCTGTTTCCCAACTTGGTGCCAAAAAAAAGGATAAGGTCAGACTTCTACTACTCATATGACCCTACTTCTTTCCCAGTAATTCCTCACACAAGGTTCTGGCTTAGCCCTTTTTTGGCACAGGCATTTCCTTCATCAATCCATTGTCTTTCTTTTACAAGACCCATTCCCACACATTTCCCAGTATCTTCCCTGAAACCAATGTTTTTCTGTGTTTACATTCTTTCATAAATAGAAAACGAAGGAAATGGCGAAGGTATGTTCTGGCATCAAGCAGCGTTACAAAAAGAATAAAAAAGACAGAAGGAATCAGAAAATTGCACTTTCCTCCAGGAAGGGTAGAAAAGATCCAGTAAGCAAGCCCGCATATGAAGTACAAGTACTGGAGTGTTCTTCTACCACAAGTGATGACCCGCGTCTCCCAGATGAAGACTCTTAAGTGTGTGTAGCTTCTGTACAAAAAAAACAAAACTAAGAAAATGGGCGTTATGAGGAGATCAAAACAGAAACGGTCTCCTTGAATAAATACTAGTATTTTATAAAGTAAATATACTTGTATTTTTGTGTGTTATCTGAGAATGGGTAGGGAGCAAATTAAGGGCAGATATGTGAGAAGGGAGGGAGGTAAAATTCTGCTAGTTTGTGCATCACACCAGAGAGTCTATAGTTCCGCAGACACGGGAAATATGGACCTGGTGAATACCAAAGAAGACTATTCCCTAACGGTTTGTCATACAGGTAAGGAAGAAAAACAGTTGCTGATCTCCTTTTTATTGGCAATGGCAAGGGGGGGGGGGTAGAATAGTGTTGTGTGAGGGTTTGCAGTGTATAATAACAAGTATGATTCCATTTTATATATTTAACTTTTGATATTTTTAACCCCCATTACTTTCTCTGTGCCATCTAGCCCACATAAGGGGGAGCATATAAAAAGGGGAAAATATGCGTGAATTTAACTATTAGAACTATTGTGTTGCAGACATTTCCCATAGCTAAAGCACTCATTTCCCTAAATTATTTTCAAGTGCACAATGGGAATCTGGCACAATGAAGACAAAATTTATATTTTATGCACTTATAATCATCTTGAAGAAGGGGTACCCTGTGCAACTTCTTTCTTATATATAAAACAACTTTCACCCTGGTTGAAAAAGGCCCTAACAATAATGAAAATATGGTCTTCACAGGTAGATTGCTGTTGTATGAGACCTAGAGAACTAATCATACCTATTGTTTCTGAATCTATAAGCCAGATTTGACTTCTCTTAAACATGGAAAACATAATTGATTCCTCAGTGTGAATTCTCAGATTATTGATGTCATGGTCCTGCCCATTAGGGATACCCATTGTAATTCTATTATAATTACTGGTTCAACAAAAAGTAACTGGTAAATAATTGGCAGTCATAACAAATTATTTGAATGCCGTATTCTATTCCATGCCTATTTCGACAGACTATAGCTACAGTTAAACTTCAACTTTCAAAATATACTACACCTTTACATGAGTACTATGTAGGGTACCTCTCTAGTCCTGTTATTTTTCACTATTGTAGACGGTTTCTTTACCCTATTTACTTTAGCAAATTAGTTAGCTTAGCAAATTAACATAGAGTATCAGGAGTCCTCCATAATGTAATCCTCAATCATTTTACTCAACTTGGACTTATTTGTAAGTCTCAGATTTAATCACATGTTTCAGTCCAAAAATAAGATGTGACTGACACTATGATTACCTGGTAAACATTTGTGGCTTATAATCAGTTTGGACCCCTTTCTATATAGAGCTTGTTCGTGTAGTCCATTGGGTAGTCACCCATTGAGTAATAGCAGTTACAATGTGGGAAACTTATGTCCCAAACCAGAAAGAGAAAGACTCACTAGGACATTGCATAATCATTCAGCTATTGCTGTTGCTGTCCACCTCTCTCTCTCTCTCTCTCTCTCTCTCTCTCTCTCTCTCTCTCTTTCTCTCTCTCTCTCTCTCTTTCTCTCTCTCTCTCTCTCTCTCTCTCTCTCTCTCTCTCTCACACACACACACACACACACACACAAACATGCACACACACACACACACACACACACACAGCCAGAATCCTAATCCTCAGAGTTCTAGGGAGAAACATCCATTCCATCCCTAAACTGTGACAAAGCCAAAAAAGAATTCAGCCACTGTCCTGGAGAGATCTATAACCTTGATGGTAATAACTAGGTTTGAATGTCTCTGGGGAAAAAAAAAGAAAATAAATAAATATGAGAGGAGTAGTAGAGACAATCAATGAAGTATATCTAGTACAGATACATACCCCACATGCAACCTGAGAAGGTTGCCCAGAAAAGCCAAGTTGGAGGAAAGGGTGATATTTCATGTCTTTATTGAAATATAAAAATTAGTATTTAGTTCTGTGGAGTTTTGGGTAAGATATCCAAAATACTAAGTAATATGTTGCATTATTCACAACTCACAAAATATGTAATGTTAGTATTCCTCAATAAATGAATGAATAAAAATGTTATGCACACACAAATACCCAGCCCCCCAACTGCACCACATCATATCTATGTAGAACATTAGAATAGAAACAGTCCAACTCATTGAAAAAAAGATTTGAAAAGTGTTTGTGTGCTATTAGGGTTGGAGGAAATAGGAAGAACATGTTAGAAGGGTACAAAGATTCAATGGTAACATCAATATCTTTTGAGGATTTAATGTAAAAGACAAACCAAAAGTTTAAGGTTTTCTAAAACAAGAAGTCTAGAAATCTGTTCCACCATGAGGATCCCAAGGAGTCATGGCATGATGACTACAATTTAATATGGTATCTGGGATGGGATCCTGGGGCAGAAAAAGCACAATAAGTGAAAAATAAGGAAATCTTAATAAAATAACGACTTCAATGAAGTAGAATTCACTTCTTGAACTTAATTTATTTCAGAAGTCTGATTTAGAAGTGATTTATTCGAAACTGAAATATGTCCTAGCCAGTTGTCTCAGTGGCAGAGCATCAGTCTGTGGACTGAAGGCTCCACGGTACTATTCTGGTCTAAGGCACATGCCTGGATTGTGGTCTCAATCACAAGTAGGGGTTTTGCAGGAGGTAGAAATTCCATTATTTTCTAGCACCACTGATGTGTCTATCTCTGTCTCCCTCTGCCTTCCTCTTTTGAAATCAGTTCTATACAATAAAATGCTAATATGCAAGACCTACCCACAGAACAACCAATCAAACAACCAGCCACTATCAGGTGCACTGACCACCATGGACATGCGGAATATGGTGGGCATTAGCAGAAGTCAGCAGACCATGGGACATGGTGGGCATTGGCGGTAGGGGAGATAGTAGAGCAGGTGAGTAGGGGCACCAATCTGAAAGGGGCACAAGTTGCTGTCATCAGTCTGAAACTCTGGTGGTTATCAAAAATTCATTACTTGCATGCCATGATCCCACCTGGTGCTCCCACCTGATGCTGATTTCAGTCCCACTTGCACCACAGTGAGTGCTGGAGCCTCCATAAACACTCACTATAGGTGAAGATCCCGCTTGCTTAGCACCATTAGTTGGTATGAGCAGCAGCTACTGGCCCCAATCTCCTCTGAGGGCTTCTCCACTGCCCTCTTCTCTTAAAGGGCAATCAGGGCAGCAACTTCCTTTTGCACCTGCTGTTGGTACCAGCCAAAATAACTCTGTGCCTGTAAGCTGCACTGGCACAGATAGTGCAAGAGAGCAGCAGCATTTGCAGTGGCATTGCCAGCAGACAAGAGACAGTGGTAGTGGTGGATGGGTTGGGCAGGGGCATGGAGGATGGGCTGAGACATGCCCCTGTGACCATCACAGTGTCAAAGTCAACAGTTCCTTTCAAGGTGCACAAATCCATGCACTGTGTCCCTAGTAGAAATATAAAAAAAACAATTATTTTTTCTGATTATATATATATATATATATGTATTGAATTAATTCCAAACAAAAATGAAACACTGTTTTAGCTTCCTTATATGAAGGACATGTCCAATGTGCTATTTAATCTTAAAATAAATAATTGTTTTGTTTGTAATGTATGGAACCACTTCTTTTTAGCCTTAAAAGAATCACATTGAGTCTTCTTTTCAGTAGTATCCTTCAGGTGATCAGCAAGCACCATCTTCACATTTCCCCATACCATTGCCTCCCAAATCATATCACAGGCTAACTGCTTTGCATTTATCCTAATCAACAACAATTTTTTTTACCTCTTTAATTGTCTGAGATTGTAGTTTTAATAGCCTTTTCATGCCATTAGCAACATAAAGTTGCTCTCCTTGAACACTTTATGTTTTAGAACTGTGCTAATCACATTATTCCAGCAACATATATATGATATTTTTTGTGTTATATGATAAATGCTTTGTGTTATGCAGAGATATCAGCAAGAAAGGGTTGTCAGGTCATGAACTGAAATTTTCTTCCACAACAAATACAGATATATTTTTAAATGGTCTAGATCCAAACTGATTGATAATGGAAATGTCAGAGAACTATAAAGTTGGGCTATAACTGTTTCACTGATGTTTCATAACATGTTATAATTGGAACATGTCAATATAAGATATTAATAATAAGACATATTTGATATAGGTTATCTGTGTATAATCTTAGCAATTTTGCTGGAAATCTAAAACTAGTCTAAAATAAAACCACTTGTTAAAAGAACACTCAAAATACTAGGTAAATATAATATATGAGGGAGTGTAGAATGAGCCATTTTATGGATTTAGGGGATGAGAACTGTCTTAGAGGAAACACCCCCAATTGCCATGTGCTGGACAATAATTAAACGAGAGGAAATGAGTGAGAGATCATTTTGTGAAATATCTGAGAAACTCTTTAGGAAGAAGCTCCACTTTCTCTATAAATATCATATCAGTGCTTAGCATAGCAATCCCCCCACACTCCCTCAAGAATGGTCTCGCTGATGCCTTGTGATGTCAAGCCTACCATAGCAACCACTGAATGTTGGCCAATCAGAGCTGATGGTCTTGGAGAATATATATAGACGGTAGGAGCCTCTGAATTTGGCCTGTTGCTATAACAAAGCCAACGTTATTAAGAGAGTACTGTACTCTAGTTTAGATAACGAATCAGCAGACTACAGCTGCAAGGATGGACGCAGAATTTTCAAGTACTAAGGGGAACTGGAAGTGTGTTTCCCAACTGGGTTCCAAAAAAAAGGATAAGGTCAGACTTCCCTACTCATATGCCCCTGCTTCTTTCCCAGTAATATCTCACACAAGGTCTGGCCTTGCCGTTTGTTGGCACAGGCACTTCCTTAAGCAATCCATTGTCTTTCTTTTAAAAGCCCCATTCACAAACATTTCCCAGTATCTTCCCCAAAACCAACATCTTTCATTGTATACCTTCTTTCCTCAATAGAAAACGAAGGCAATGGCGAAGGTATGTTCTGACATCAAGCAGTGTGACAAAAAGAATGAAAAAGAAAGAAAGAGTCAGAAAATTTCACTTTCCTCCAGGAAGGGTAGAAAAACACCAGTAAGCAAGCCCACAGATGAAATACAAGTACTGGAGTGTTCTTCTACCACAAGTGATGACCAGTGTCTTCCAGATGAAGACCCTTAAGTATGTGTAGCTTCTCTACCAAAGAAACGAATAAATCGGTGTTATGAGGAGATCAAAACAGAAATGGTCTCTTGAATAAATACGAGTATTGTATAAAGGAAATATTCTTGTATTTTTGTGTGTTATCTGTGGATGGGTAGGGAGCAATGTAAGGGCAGATATGTGAGGAGGGAGGGAGGTAGAATTCTGCTAGTTTGTGCATCAGACCAGGGTGTCTATAGTTACGCAGACAACGAAAATAAGGACTAGGTGAATACCAAAGAAGACTTTCTTCAAGGGTTTGTCATATAGGTAAGGAAGAAAAGGAGTTGGTGATTTTGCTTGGTTATGGCACTGGCAAGGGAGGGGGGCAGGCAGAATAGTGTAATGTGAGGGTTGGCAGTGTATAATAACAAATCTGATTCCATTTTATATATGAAACTTTTGATATTTTTAACCCTCATTCCTTTCTCTGTGCCATTTATCCCACATTAGGGTGAGCATGTAAAAAGGGGAACAAATATGCGTGAAGTTAACCATTAGAACTATTGTGTTGCAGAAATTTCCCATAGCTAAAGCACTCATATTCCTAAAATATTTTCAAGTGCACTATGGGAATCTGGCACAATGAAGACAAAATTTATGTTTTATGCACTTATAATCATCTTGAAGAAGGGGTACCCTGTGCAACTTCTTTCTTATATATAAAACAACTTTCACCCTGGTTGAAAAAGGCCCTAACAATAATGAAAATATGGGCTTCACAGGTAGATTGCTATTGGATGAGAACTAGTTAGAGAACAAATCATCACTACTGCTTCTGAAACTATCAGCTAGATTTGACTTGCTCTGAAACCTGAAAAACATGATTGATTCCTCAGTGTGAATTTTCAGATTATTAATGTCATGATTCAGTCCATTATGAATCCACATCTAATTTTATTATAATTACTGGTTCTAGAAAAGAAACTGGTAAATAATTAGGAGTCATAAGAAAGTATTTGAATGACATATTCTATTCCACGCCTATTTCCACAGACTATAGCTACAGTTAAACTTCAACTTTAGAAATATACTATACCTTTACGTGGGTACTACGTATGGTACCTCTCTAGTTCTGTTATTTTAAAAAATTGTAGACAGTTATTTTACCCTATTTACATTAGCAAATTAGTTACCTTAGCAAATTAAAAGAGTACAGGAGGCCCCTTAATGTAATCCTCAATCATTTTACTCAACTTGGACCTATTTGTAAGTCTCAGATTTAATCACATGTCTTAGTCCAAACATAAGATGTGACTGACACTATGTTAACCTAGTAATCATTTGCGGTGTCTTAACCAGTTTGGACCCCTTTCTATATAGAGCTTGTTGTTGTAGTCCATTGGGTTGTCACTCACTGAGTAATAGCAGTTACTATGTGGGAAGTTTATGTCACAAACTTGAAAGCAGAAGACTCACTAGGACATTGCATAGTCATTTCTCTGTTGCTGTTTCTGTCCATCTCTCTCTCTCTCTCTCTCTCTCTCTCTCTGTGTCACACACACACACACACACACACACACACACACACACACAGCCAGAATCTTAATCCTCAGAGAAACATCCATTTCATTACAAACCTGTGACAAAGCCAAAGAAGAATTCAGCCACTGTCCTGGGGAGATCAATAACCCTGATGTTATTGACTAGGTTTGAGGGTTTCTGGGGGAAAAAAGAAAATAAATAAATATGAGAGGAGTAGTAGAGACAATCAATTAAGTATATCTAATTGATATACATACCCCATATGCAACCTCAGAATGTTGTCCTGAAAGGCCATGTAGGAGAAAAGGCTGATAATTCATGTCTTTATTGAAATATAAAAATGAGTATTTAGTTCTATGGAGTTCTGGGTAACATATCCAAAATTATAGGTAATATTTTGCATTATTCACAGCTGACAAAATATGTAATGTTAGTTTTCGTAAATAGATGAATGAATAAAAATGCTATGAACACACAAATACATAGCCCCCAACTGCACCACATCATATATATGTGGAATATTAAAAATAGTAACAGTCCATATCATTAAAACAGACAGTTTAAAAGTGTTTGTCAGCTGCTGTGGGTCGGAAGTAATAGGAAGAGCATGTTAGAAATGTACAAATTTTCAACTGTGACATCAATAACTTTTGAGGATTTAATGTAAAACAGAAAAAAACAAAAGGATAAGGTTTTCTAAAACAACAAGTCTGGAAACCTGTTACACCATGAAGATCCCAATGAGATATGGAATACAGACTACAATTTAATATGGTATCTTGGATGGGATCCTAGGGCAGAAAAAGCACATTAAGTGATAACTAAGGAAATCTTAGTAAAATAAAGACTTCAATAAGTAGAATTTCACTTCTTTAACTTAATTTATTTCAGAAGGCTGACTTAGAAGTTATTTGTTCGAAACTCAAATCAGTCCTAGTCAGTTGTCTATGAGGTAGAGCATCAGTCTGTGGACTGAAGGCTCCAGGGTTCTATTCTGGTCAAAGGCACATGCCTGGGATTTGGACTGTTTCACAAGTAGGGGGTTTGCTAGAGGTAGACATTCCATTATTTTTTGCACCACTGATGTGTCTATCTCTGTCACCCTCTGCCTTTCTATTTTGAAACCAATCCTATATAATAAAATTCTAATATGCAAATAGACCGACCCTCAGAACACCCAATCAAACAACCAGCCACTCCGAAACCAGTTTGGCTCAGTGGATAGAGCTTTGGTCTGCGGACTGAATGGTCCCGGGTTTGATTCCGTTCAGGGGCATGTACATTGGTTGCGGCACATCCCCGGTAGGGGGTGTGCAACAGGCAGCTGGTCGGTGTTTCTCTCTCATTGACATTTCTAGCTCTCTATCTCTCTCCCTTCCTCACTGTGAAATATCAATAAAATATATTTTAAAAAATCAACCAGCCACAATCAAGTTCGCTGACCACCATGGGCATGCTGAACATGATAGGCATTGGCAGAAGTCAGCAGAACATGGGACATGGTAGGCATCTGCCGAAGGGGAGATAGTGGAACAGGTTAGTAGGGGCAGCAATCTGAATGGGGCACAAGTTGCTGTCATCAGGGTGAACCTCTGTGGTTATTAAAAATTCATTACTTGCATGCCATGGTCCCACCTGGTGCTCCCACCTGCAGCTGATTTCAGCCCCACTTGCACCACAGCGAGTGATGGAGCCTCCATAAACACTCACTGCAGCTGAATATCCAGCTTCCTCCACACCATTAGTTGGTATGAGCAGCAGCTACTGGCCCCAGTCTCCTCTGAGGGCTTCTCCACTGCCCTCTTCTCTTAAAGGGAAATCAGGGCAGCAGCTTCCTTTTGCACCTGCTCTTTGTACCAGCCAAAATCACTCTGTGCCTGTGAGCTGCACTGGCACAGATAGTGCAAGAGAGCACTAGCATTAGCAGTGGCATTGGCAGTAGACAGGAGACAGTGGTAGTGGTGGGATGTGTTTGGCTGTGGCATGGAGGGTGGGCTGAGACATGCCCCTGTGACAATGAGTGTCAAAGTCAACAGTTCCTTTCAAGGTGCAGAAATCCATGCACTGTGTCCCTAGTATAAATATTTAAAAAAAAACACTAAATGATTTTTCTGATTAGACATATATTTTAATTTAATGAATTAATTCCAAACACAAATGATTCACTCTTTTACATTCCTTTTCTAAAGGACATGTCTAATGTGCTATTTAATCTTAAAATTAATACTTGTTTTGTTTTCTTTTGTTTTGTTATGTTCTTAATTTATGGAACCACTCTCTATTTGCCTTAAATGAATCACATTGAGCCTTCTTTTCCGGAGTATACTTCAGGTGATCAGCAAGCATCATCTTCACATTTCCTCATACCATTGCCTCCCAAATGCTATCACAGGCTAACTTCTTTGAATTTATCCAAATCAACAACAATTTTTCAATGTCTTTAATTGTCTGTGATTGTTGTTTTATTTAATTTATCTCACCCATAGAAGCATAAAGGTGCTCTCCTTGAGCTCTTTATGGTTTTAAAATGTACAAATCGGATTATTCCAGCAACATAAACATCATCTTTTTTTGTTGTTGTTGCATGACAGACGGTTTGTTTCATGAAGAGATATCAGGAAGAAAGTGGTTTCAGGTCTGGAACTGAAATTTTGTTCCACATCAGGTACATATATATTTCTAAGTGGTCTAGATCAAAACAGATTGATAATGGTAATGTCAGAGAACTGAAGTTGGACTATAACTCTTTCACTGATGTTTCATCACATGTGATAATTGTAACATCAATATAAGATATTAATAATAAGACATATTTAATATGGGGTATCTCTGTATAATCTTAACAGTTTTTCTGGAAATCTAAAACTAGTCTAGAATAAAACCCCCGTTAAAAGAAAACTCAAAATACTAGGTAGCCATAATATATGGGGGAGAGTGGAATGAACCATTTAATGCATTAGGGGTATGAAAACTGGCTTAGAGGAAACACCCACAACTGCCATGTGCTGGACAATAATTAAACTAGAGGAAATGAGTGAGAGATCAGTTTGGGAAATATTTGAGAAACTATTTAGGAAGAAGCTCCAATTTCTCTCCCCACATCATCTGAGTCCTATGCATAGTCATCACCCCACACTCCCTCAAGAATGGTATAGCTGACTCCTAGTGATGTCAAGCCTACCATAGCAACCACTGAATGTTGGCCAATGAGTACTGATGGTCTTGGAGAGTATATATAGAGAGCAGGAGCCTCTCAATTTGGCCCGTTGCTACAACAAAGCCAAAGTTACTAAGAGAATACAGTAGCCTAGTTTAGATAACTAATCAGCAGACTCCAGCTGCAAGGATGCGCCAAGAAATATCAAGTACTAATGGGAATTGGAAGTCTGTTTCCCAACTGGGTGCCAAAAAAAAGGATAAGGTCAGACTATCCTACTCATTTGCCCCTGCTTCTTTCCCACTAATTCCTCACACAAGGTTTTGGCCTTGCCCTTTTTTGGCACAGACACTTCCTTAATCAATCCATTGTCTTTCTTTTACAAGCCCCATTCACACACATTTCCCAGTATGTTCCACCAAACCAATGACTTTCTGGGTTTACCTTCTTTCCTCAATAGAAAATGAAGGAAATGACGAATGTATGTTTCAGCATCAAGCAGTGTGAAGAAAAGAATGAAAAGGACAGAAAGAATCACAAAATTGCACTTTCCTCCAGGAAGAATAGAAAGGGTCCAGTAAAGAAGCCCGCAGATGAAATACAAGTACTGGAGTGTTCTTCTACCACAACTGATGACCAGTGTCTCCCAGATGAAGACCCTTAGGTGTGTGTAGCTTCTCTACGAAAAAAAAAATTAAGAAATGGGCGTTAGGAGGAGATCAAAAGAGAAATGGTCTCCTTGAATAAATACTTTTATTGTATAAAGGAAATATACTTGTATTTTTGTGTGTTATCTGAGGATGGGTAGCAGTAAGGGAAGATATGTGAAAAAGGAGGGAGGTAGAATTCTGTCAGTGTGTGCATCAGACCAGTGAGTCTATAGTTACCAAGACACCGAAAATAAGGACTAGGTGAATACCAAAGAAGACTTTCTTCCTTAACAATTTGTCATACAGGTAAGGAAGAAAAGGTTTTGGTGATTTTGCTTGTTTACGGCACTGGCAAGGGAGCGGGGGCGGGGGGGGGGCAGGCAGAATAGTGTTTTGTGACGTTAGGCAGTGCATAATAACAAATTCAATTTTATATATTAAACTTTTGTTATTTTTAAGCCTCATTCATTTCTCTGCCATCTAGCCCACCTTAAGGAGAGCATATTAAAAAGGGAACAAATATGCGTTAAGTTAACCGTTAGAACTTTTGTGTTGAAGAAATTTCCCATAGTTAAAGCACTCATTTCCCTAAAATATTTTCAAGTACACAATGGGAATCTGGCACAATGAAGACGAAAATTATGTTTTATGCACTTATAATCATCTTCAAAACAGGGAACTCTGTGCAACTTCTTTATTATATATAAAATGAGATTCACACTGGTTGAAAAAGGGCCCAACAAAAATGAAAATGTGGACTTCACAGGTAGATTGCTACTGTATGAGACATAGTTAGAGAACTAATCATCCCTACTGCTACTGAATCTATTAGGCAGATTTGACTTGTTCTTAAACATGGAAACCATGATTGAATGCTCATTGTGAACTTTCAGATTATTGATATCATGGTCCCGCCCATTAGGGATCAACATCTAATTTTATTATAATTACTGGTTCTACACAAAGAAACTGGTAAATAATTAGCAGTCATAACAAAGTATTTGAATGACATATTCTATTCCATGCCTATTTCCACAGACTATAGCTACATTAAACTTCAACTTTCAAAATATTATACACCTTTAAATGGGTACTGAGAAGGGTGCCTCTCTAGTCCTGTTATTTTTCACTATTGTAGACAGTTTCTTTACCCTATTTACTTTAGCAAATTAGTTACCTTAGCAAATTAACATAGAGTATCAGGAGTCCTCCTTAAAGTAATCCTCAATCATTTTACTCAACTTGGACCTATTTGTAAGTCTCAGATTTAATCACATGTCTCAGTCCAAGAATAAGACGTGACTGACACTATGTTTACCTTGTAAACATTTGCGGCATCTTAACCAGTTTGGACCCCTTTCTATATAGAGCTTGTTTGGGTAGTCAATTGGATAGTCACACATTGAGTAATAGAAGTTACTATGTGGGAAGCATAGGTCACAAACTTGAAATCAGAAGACTCACTACAACTTTGCATAGTCATTCCACTATTGCTGTTGTTGTTGCTGTCCATCTCTCTCTCTCTCTCTCTCTCTCTCTCTCTCTCTCTCTCTCTCTCTCTCTCAACACAGCCAGAATTCTAATCCTCAGAGTTCTAGGCAGAAACATCCATTCCATCCCAAACCTGTGACAAAGCCAAAGAAGAATTCAGCCACTCTACTGGGGAGATCTAAAACCCTGATGGTACTGACTAGGTTTGAGCGTCTCTGGGAAAAATATACAATAAATAAATATGAGAGGAGTAGTAGAGACAATCAATGAAGTATATCTAGAAGAGATACATACCCCACATGCAACCTGAGAAGGTTGCCCAGAAGAGCCAAGTTGGAGGAAAGGGTGATATTTCAAGCTTTTATTCAAATATACAAATGAGTGTTTAGTTCTGTGGAGTTTTGGGTAAGATATCCAAAATTACAGGTAATATGTTGCATTATTCACAACTTACAAAATATGTAATGATACTATTCGTCAATAGATGAATGAATAAAAATGCTACGCACACACAAATACACAGTCCCCAGCTGCACCACATCATATATATGTGAAATATTAAAATAGTAACAGTCCACATCATTAAAACAGACAGTTGAAAAGTGTTTGTCAGCTGCTGAGGGTTGGAGGTAATAGGAAGAGCATGTGAGAAGTGTACAAATTTTCAACTGTAACAGCAATAACTTTTGAGGATTTAATGTAAAAAACAAACAAAAAAAGGATAAGGTTTTCTAAAACAAGAAGTCTGGACACCTGTTACACCATGAGGATCCCAATGAGGTATGGAATACAGACCAAAATTTAATATGTTATCTGTGATGGAATCCTGGGGCAGAAAAGCACATTAAGCGATAACTAAGGAAATCTTAGTAAAATAAAGACTTCAATAAGTAGAATTTCACATCTTGAACTTAATTTATTTCAGAAGGCAATTTGAGAAGTGATTTGTTCGAAACTCAAATCAGTCCTAGTCAGTTGTCTCCGAGGTAGAGCATCAGTCTGTGGACTGAAGGCTCCAGGGTTCTATTCTGGCCAAAGGCACATGCCTTGGATTTGGACTGTTTCACAAGTAGGGGGTTTGCAAGAGGTATATATTCTATTACTTTCTAGCACCACTGATGTGTCTATCTCTGTCACCCTCTGCCTTTCTATTTTGAGATCAATCCTATATAATAAAATTCTACTATGCAAATAGACCGACCCACAGAACAACCAATAAAACAACCAGCCACTATCAAGTTCGCTGACCACCATGGGCATGCTTAACATGGTGGGCATTGGCAGAAGTCAGCAGAACATGGGACATGAGGGGCATCGGCCGTAGGGGAGATAGTAGAGCAGGTTAGTAGGGGCAGCAATCTGAATGGGGCACAAGTTGCTGTCATCAGGGTGAACCTCTGGTGATTATTAAAAATTCATTACTTGCATGCCATGGTCCCACCTGGTGCTCCCACCTGCTGCTGATTTCAGTCCCACTTGCACCACAGCGAGTGATGGAACCTCCATAAACACTCACTGCAGCTGAAGATCCAGCTTCCTCCACACCATTAGTTGGTATGAGCAGCAGCTACTGGCCCCAGTCTCCTCTGAGGGCTTCTCCACTGCCCTCTTCTCTTAAAGGGAAATCAGGGCAGCAGCTTCCTTTTGCACCTGCTCTTCGTACCAGCCAAAATCACTCTGTGCCTGTGCCCTGCACTGGCACCGATAGTGCAAGAGAGCACTAGCATTAGCAGTGGCACTGGCAGTAGACAGGAGACAGTGGTAGTGGTGGGATGAGTTGGGCTGTGGTATGGAGGGTGGGCTGAGACATGCCCCTGTGACAATGAGTGTCAAAGTCAACAGTTCCTTTCAAGGTGCAGAAATCCATGCACTGTGTCCCTAGTATAAATATTTAAAAAAAAACACTAAATGATTTTTCTGATTAGACATATATTTTAATTTAATGAATTAATTCCAAACACAAATGATTCACTCTTTTAGATTCCTTATCTAAAGGACATGTCTAATGTGCTATTTAATCTTAAATACTTAATTTGTTTTGCTTTGTTTTGTTCTCAATTTATGGAACCACTCTCTATTTGCCTTAAATGAATCACATTGAGCGTTCTTTTCAGGAGTATCCTTCAGGTGATCTTCAAGCATCATATTCACATTTCCTCATACCATTGCCTCCCAAATGCTATCATAGTCTAACTGCTTTGAATTTATCCAAATCGACAACAATTTTTCAATGTCTTTAATTGTCTGTGATTGTTGTTTTATTTACTTTTTCTTACCCTTAGAAACATAAAGGTGCTCTCCTTGAGCTCTTTATTGTTTTAAACTGTACTAATCATATTATTCCAGCAACATAAAAATTATCTGTTTTTTGTTGTTGCATGATAGACGGTTTGTTTCATGCAGAGATATCAGCAAGAAAGTGTTTTCAGGTCTGGAACTGAAGTTTTGTTCCACATCAGGTACATATATATATTTCTAAGTGGTCTAGATCCAAACAGATTGATAATGGTAATGTCAGAGAACTGAAGATGGGCTATAACTGTTTCACTGATATTTCATCACATGTGATAATTGTAACATCAATATAATATATTAATAAGACATATTTAATATGGGGTATCTGTGTATAATCTTAACAATTTTTCTGGAAATGTAAAACTAGTCTAAAATAAAAATCCCATTAAAAGAAAACTCAAAATGCTAGGTAGCCATAATATATGGGGGAGAGTAGAATGAGCCATTTAATGGACTGGGGGTATGAGAACTAGCTTAGAGGAAACACCCCCAACTGCCATGTGCTGGACAATAATTAAACTAGAGGAAATGAGTTAGAGATCAGTTTGGGAAATATTTGAGAAACTATTTAGGAAGAAGCTCCAATTTCTCTCCACACATCATTTGAGTCCTATGCATAGTCATCCCCCCACACTCCCTCAAGAATGGTATCGCTGACGCCTTGTGATGTCAAGCCTACCATAGCAACCACTGAATGTTGGCCAATCAGAGGTGATGGTGTTGGAGAGTATATATATAGAGGGCAGGAGCCTCTGAATTTGGCCTGTTGCTACAACAAAGCCATCGTTACTAAGAGAATACTATATCCTAGTTTAGATAACTAATCAGCAGACTCCAGCTATAAGGATGGACCAAGAACTTTCAAGTACTAACTGGAATTGGAAGTCTGTTTCCCAACTGGGTGCCAAAAAAAAGGATAAGGTCAGACTACCCTACTCATATGCCCCTACTTTTTCCCCAGTAATTCCTCACAGAAGGTTCTGGCCTTGCCATTTTTTGGCACAGGCACTTCCTTAATCAATCCATTGTCTTTCTTTTACAAGCCCAATTCACACACATTTCCCAGTATGTTCCCCCAAACCAATGACTTTCTGGGTTTACCTTCTTTCCTCAATAGAAAATGAAGGAAATGACGAATGTATGTTCCAGCATCAAGCAGTGCGACGAAAAGAATGAAAAAGACAGAAAGAATCAGAAAATTTCACTTTCCTCCAGGAAGGGTAGAAAAGGTCCAGTAAGGAAGCCCACAGATGAAATACAAGTAATGGAGTGTTCTTCTACCACAAGTGATGACCAGTGTCTTCCAGATGAAGACCCTTAAGTATGTGTAGCTTCTCTACCAAAAAAACTAAGAAATTGGCATTATGAAGAGATCAAAGGAGAAATGGTCTCCTTGAATAAATACTTTTATTGTATAAAGGAAATGTACTTGTATTTTTGTGTGTTATCTGAGGATGGGTTGGGAGCACAGTAAGGGCAGATATGTGAAAAGGTAGGGAGGTAGAAATCTGCCAGTGTGTGCATCAGACCAGCGAGTCTATAGTTACTGAGACACCGAAAATAAGGACTAGGTGAATACCAAAGAAGACTTTCTTAACAGTTTGTCATACAGGTAAGGAAGAAAAGGTTTTGGTGATTTTGCTTGTTTATGGCACTGGCAACGGAGGGGGGGTGTAGGCAGAATAGTGTTTTGTGAGGGTAAGCAGTGCATAATAACAAATCTGACTCAATTTTATATATTAAATTTTTGTTATTTTTAAGCCTCATTCCTTTCTCTCTGCCATCTAGCCCACATTAAAGAGAGCATATTAAAAAGGGACCAAATATGCGTGAAGTTAACCATTAGAACTTTTGTGTCCCAGAAATTTCCCATAGCTAAAGTACTCATTTCCTTAAAATATTTTCAAGTACAAAATGGGAATCTGGCATAATGAACAGGAAAATTATGTTTTATGCACTTATAATCATCTTCAAAACAGGGAACCCTGTGCAACTTCTTTCTTATATATAAAACAACTTTCACCCTGGTTGAAAAAGAGCCCAACAAAAATGAAAATATGGACTTCACAGGTAGATTGCTATTGTATGAGACCTAGTTAGAGAACTAATCATCCCTACTGCTTCTGAATCTATTAGCCAGATTTGACTTGCTCTTAAACATGGAAACCATGATTGAATCCTCAGTGTGAACTTTCAGATTATTGATATCATGATCCCGCCTATTAGGGATCAACATCTAATTTTATTATAATTACTGGTTCTACACAAAGAAACTGGTACATAATTAGCAGTCATAACAAAGTATTTGAATGACATATTCTATTCCATGCCTATTTCCACAGACTATAGCTACAGTTAAACTTCAACTTTCAAAATATTCTACACCTTTACATGGGTACTAAGTAGGGTACCTCGCTAGTCCTGATATTTTCACTATTGTAGACAGTTTCTTTACCCTATTTACTTTAGTATATGTGATGCCGAATCGAGCACTACCCTATTTACTTTAGCAAATTAGTTAGCTTAGCAAATTAACAAAGAGTATCAGGAGTCCTCCTTAAGGACTCAATCATTTTACTCAACTTGGACCTATTTGAATGTCTCAGATTTAATCACATGTCTCAGTCCAAAAATAAGATGTGACTGACACTATGTTTACCTGGTAAACATTTGCGACATCTTAACCAGTTTGGACCCCTTTCTATATAGAGCTTGTTCGTGTAGTCCATTGGGTATTCACACATTGAGTAAGAGAAGTTACTATCTGGGAAGTTTATGTCACAGACCTGAAATCAGAAGAGTCACTATGACTTTGCATAATCATTCCACCATTGCTGTTGTTGCTGCCCATCTCTCTCTCTCTCTCTCTCTCTCTCTCTCTCTCTCTCTCTCTCTCTCTCTCCTCTCTCTCTCAACACAGCCAGAATTCTAATCCTCAGATTTCTAGGGAGAAATATCCATTCCATCCCAAACCTGTGACAAACCCAAAGAATTCAGCCACTCTCCTGGGGTGATACATAACCCTGATGGTACTGACTAGGTTTGAGCATCTCTGGGAAAAAATATACAATAAATATATATGAGAGGAGTAGTAGAGACAATCAATGAAGTATATCTAGTACATATACATACCCCACATGCAACATTAGAAGGTTGCCATGTAAAGCCAAGTTGGAGAAAAAGGTGATATTTCATTTCTTTATTGAAATATAAAAATGAGTGTTTAGTTCTGTGGAATTTTGTGTAAGACATCCAAAATTCTAGGTAATATGTTGCATTATTGACAACTAACAAAATATGTAATGTTAGTATTCGTCAATATATGAATGAATAAAAATGTTATGCACACACATATACACAGCCCTCTACTGCACCATATCATATATATGTAGAACATTAAAAATAGAAACAGTCCAACTCTTTCAAAGAGAAAGTTGAAACGTGTTTGTCAACTGCTGAGGGTTGGAGGAAATAGGAAGAGTATGTTAGAAGGGTATAAAGATTCAACTGTAACATCAATATCTTTTGAGGATTTAGTGTAAAAAACAAAACAAAAAAACCAAAAGGATGAGGTTTTCTAAAACAAGAAGTCTAGAAACCTGTTCCACCATGAGGATCCCAATGAGGCATGGCATGATGACTACAATTTAATATGGTATCTGGGATGGGATCCTGGGGCAGAAAAAGCACATTAAGTGAAAACTAAGAAAATCTAAATAAAATAAAGACTTCAATGAAGTAGAATTCACTTCTTGAACTTAATTTATTCCAGAAAGCAGTTTGAAAAGTTATTTGTTCGAAACTCAAATCATTCCTAGTCAGTTGTCTCAGTGGTAGAGCATCAGTCTGTGGACTGAATGCTCCAGGTTCTATTCTGGTCACAGGCACATGCCTGGGTTTTGGTCTCAATCACAAGTAGCGGTTTTGCTAGGGGTAGACATTCCATTATTTTCTAGCACCACTGAAGTGTCGATCTCTGTCTCCCTCTACCATCCTCTTTTGACATCAATCCTATATCATGAAATCCTAATATGCAAACCTACAGAACAATCAATCAAACTACCAGCCACGATCAGGTGCGCTGACCACCATGGGCATGCGGAACACCGTGGGCATTAGCAGAAGTCCGTAGAACATGGGACATGGTGGGCATTGGCCATAGTGGAGATAGTAGAGCAGGTTAGTAGGGGCACCAATCTGAATGGGGCACAAGTTGCTGTCATCAGGGTGAACCTCTGATAGTTATTAAAAATTCGTTACTTACATGCCATGATCCCACCTGGTGCTCCCACCTGCTGCTGATTCCAGACCCACTTGCAATACAGTGAGTGCTGGAGCCTACACAAACACTCACTGCAGGTGAAGATCAAGCTTGCTCAGCACCATTAGTTGGTATGAGCAGCAGCTACTGGCCCCAGTCTCCTCTGAGGGCTTCTCCACTCCACTCTTCTCTTAAAGGGCAATCTGGGCAGCAGCTTCCATTTGCACCTGCTGTTGGTACCAGCCAAAATCACTCTGTACCTGTGAGCTGCACTGGCACAGATAGTGCAAGAGAGCAGCAGCATTAGCAGTGGCATTGCCAGCAGACAGGAGACAGTAGTAGTGGTGGGATGAGTTGGGCAGGGGCATGGAGGATGGGTAGAGACATGCCTCTGTGACTACCACAGCAAAGTCAACAGTTCCTTTCAAGTTGCACAAATTCATCCACTGTGTCCCTAGTAAAAATATATTTAAAAAAACACTCAATGATTTTTCTGACTAGGTATATTTTTAAATATAATGAATTAATTATACACACAAATGATTCACTGTTTTAGCTTCCTTATATAAATGACATGTCTAATGTCTTATTTAATATTAAAAAATTCTTGTTTTGTTTTGTTTTGTTTTTATGGAACCACTCCCTATTAGCCTTAAATGAATCACATTGAGTCTTCTTTTCAGGAGTGACCTTCAGGGGGTTGGGAAGCACCATCTTCACATTTATCCATACCATTGCCTCCCAAATGCTATCACAGGCTCACTGCTTTGCGTTTATCCAAATCAACTACATTTTTTCTACCTCCTTAATTTTCTGAGATTTTTGTTTTAATAGCTTTTTCACAACCTTAGCAACATAAATTTGCTCTACTTGACCTCTTTATGTTTTAAAACGGTACAATTCAGATTATTCCAGCAATATAAACATTATCTTTTTTTGTTGTTGTTGCATGATAAATGGCTTGTGTCATGCATATATATATCAGCATGAAAGGGTTGTCAGGTCTGGAACTGAAGTTTTGTTCCACAATAGGTAAATATATATATTTTAAGTTGTATAGATCTAAACTTATTGATAACGGAAATGTCAGAGAATTGAAGTTGGGCTGTAACTGTTTCACTGATGTTTTATCACATGTGATTATTGGAACATGTCAATATAAGATATTAATAATAAGATATATTTGATATAGGGTATCTGTGTATAATCTTAGCAATTTTTTTGGAAGTCTAAAACTAGCCTAAAATAAAACCACTGTTAAAAGAACACTCAAAATACTAGTTAGCCATAATATATGGGGGAGAGTAGAATGACCCATTTAATGGATTCAGGGTATGAGAACTGGCTTAGAGGAAACACCACTAACTGCCATGTGCTGGACAATAATTTAACTAGAGGAAATGAGTGAGAGAATAGTTTGTGAAATATTTGAGAAACTATTTAGGAAGAAGCTCCACTTTCTCTCCCCATATCATTTGAGTCCTATGCATAGTCATCCCCCCACACTCCTTCAAGAATGGTCTAGGTGACTCCTTGTAATGTCAAACCTACCTTAGCAACTACTGAATATTGGCCAATCAGAGCTGATGGTCTTGGAGTGTATATATAGAGGCAGGAGCCTCTGAATTTGGCCTGTTGCTACAACAAAGCCAAAGTTACTAGGAGAATACTGTAGCCTAGTTTAGATAACGAATCGGCAGATTCTAGCTGCGAGGATGGACCAAGAATTTGCAAATACTAAAGGGAATTGGAAGTCTGTTTCCCAACTTGGTGCCAAAAAAAAGGATAAGGTCAGACTACCCTACTCATATGCCCCTGCTTCTTTCCCAGTAATTCCTCACACATGGTTCTGGCCTTGCCCTTTTTTGGCACAGGCACTTTCTTAATGAATCCATTGTCTTTCTTTTACAAGCCCCATTCCCAAACATTTCCCAGTATGTTCCACCAAACCAATGAGTTTCTGGGTTTGCCTTCGTTCCTAAATAGATAAGGAAGGAAATGGAGAAGGTATGCTCTGGCATCAAGCAGTGTGACGAAAAGAATGAAAATGACAGAACGAATCAGAAAATTGCACTTTCCTCCAAGAAGGGTAGAAAACCTCCAGCAAGGAAGCCCACAGATGCAGTACAAGTACAGGAGTGTCCTTCTACCACAAGTGATGACTAGGGTCTTCCAGGATGAAGAACCTTAAGAATGTGCAGCTTCTCTACCAAAAAAAAAATAAGAAATGGGCGTTATGTAGAGATTAAAACAGAAATGGTCTCCTTGAATAAATACTCTTATAGTTTAAAGGAAATATACTTGTATTTTTGTGTGTTATCTGATGATCGGTGGGGAGCTTAGTACGGGCAGATATATGAGAAGGGAGGTAAGTAGAATTCTGCCAGTTTGTGCATCAAACCAGCGAGGCTATAGTTACCCAGACACCAAAAATAAGGACTAGGTGAATACCAAAGAAGACTTTGTTCCTTAACAGTTTGTCATACAGGTAAGGAAGAAAAGGAGTTGGTGATTTTCTTGTTTTTGGCACGGGAAAGTAGGGGGCGCGTAGGCAGAATAGTGCTGTGTGAATGTTGGCAGTGTATAATAACAAATCTGATTCAATTTTATATATTAAACGTTTGATATTTTTAAGCCTCATTCCTTTCTCTCTGTCATATAGCCCTAAATAGTGGGAGCATATAAAAAAGGGAACAAATATGCATGAAGTTAACCATTACAACTATTGTGTTGCAGAAATTTCCCATAGCTAAAGCTCTCCTTTCCCAAAAATATTATCAAGTACACAATGGGAATCTGGCACAATGAAGATCAAAATTATTTTTATGCCCTTATAATCATCTTCAAAAAGGGGTACCCTGTGCAACTTCTTTCTTATATATAAAACAAGTTTAACCCTGGTTGAAAAAGGGCCCAACAAAAATGAAAATACGGTCTTCACAGGTAGATTGCTAATGTATGAGATCTAGGAAGAGAACTAATCATCCCTACTGCTTCTGAATCTATCAGCCTGGTTTGACTTGCAATTAACCATGGAAAACGTAATTGATTCCTCAATGTGAATTTTCAGATTATTAATGTCATAGTCCCACCCATTATAGATCCACATCTAATTTTATTATAATACTGGTTCTATACAAAGAAACTGGTATACAATTACCAGTCATAACAAAGTATTTGAATGATATAATCTATTCCATGCCTTATTCCACAGACTATAGCTACAGTTAAACTTCATATTTCGAAATATACTACACCTTAACTTGAGTCCTAAGTAGGGTACCTGTCTAATCCTGTATTTTTTCAATTTTGTAGACAGTTTCTTTACCCTATTTTTTTAGCAAATTTGTTAGGTTAGCAAATTAACATAGAGTATTAGGAGTCCTCCTTAACTTAATCCTCAATAATTTTACTCAACTTGGACATATTTGTAAGTCTCAGTTTTAATCACATGTCTCAGTCCAAAAATAAGATGTAACTGACATTATGTTTACCTGGTAAACATTATCGGTGTCTTAACCAGTTTGGACCCCTTCCTATATAGTCCATTGGGTAGTCACTCATTGAGTAATAGCAGTTACTATGTGGGAAGCTTATGTCACAAACCTGAAATCAGAAGACTCACTAGGACATTGCATAATCATTCCACTGTTGCTGTTGTTGTTGCTGTTCATCTCTCTTTCTATCAATCTCTCTCTCTCTCTCTCTCTCTCTCTCTATCTCTCTCTCTCTCTCTCTTTTTGTGTGTGTGTGTGTGTGTGTGTGTGTGTGTGTGTGTGTGGGTGGGTGTGTTTGAAACACACCCAGCATCCTGATCCTCAATTTTCTAGGGCGTACATCCATTCCATGACAAAACGATGGCAAAGCCAATAGAAGAATTCAGGTACTGTCCTGGGAAGTGCCATAACCCAGATGGTACTATGAAGGTTTGAAAATCTCTGAAAAAATAAAAAAAATAAAAATAAATGAATGTGAGATGAATAGTAGAGTCAACGAGGAAGTCTAGAAAAGTGCTCCACCATGAGGATCCCAATGTGGCATGACATGATGACTACAATTTAATATTATATCTGGGATAGTATCCTGGGGTATAAAAGCAAATTAGGTAAAACTAAGGAAATATTAATGAAATAAAGACTTCAATAAGTAGAATTTCACTTCTTGAACTTAATTTATTTCACAAGGCTGATTTAGAAGTTTAGAAAGGTTTTGCAGGAGGTAGAAATTCCATTATTTTTGAGCATCCCTGATATGTCTATCTCTGTCTCCCTCTGCCTTCCTCTTTTGAAATCAATTCTATACAATAAAATGCTAATATGCAAACAGACCGACCCACAGATCAACCCATCAAACAACCAGCCACTATCAGGTGCACTGACCACCATGGGCATGCGGAACGTGGTGGGCATTGAATGAAGTCAGCAGACCATGGGACTGGTGGGCATTGGCCTTAGGAGAGATAGTAGAGCAGGTTAGTAGGGGCACCAATCTAAATGGAACACAAGTTGCTGTCATCAGGGTGAACCTCTGATAGTTATTAAAAATTCTTTACTTGAGGCCGAACCAATTTGGCTCATCTGTAGAGTGTGGGTCTGCAGACTGAAAGGTCCCGGGTTCGATTCTGGTCAGGGACATGTACAATGGTTGTGGGCACATCCCCAATCATGGGTGTGCAGGAGGCAGCTGGTCGATGTTTCTCTCTCATGGACATTTCTATCTCTCTATCTCTCTCCCTTACTCTCTGTAAAATATCAATAAAATATATTTTTTTAAAAAAATTCTATACTTGAATGCCAATATCCCACCTGGTGCTCCCACCTGCTGCTGATTTCAGCCCCACTTGCACCACAGGGAGTGCTGGAGCCTCCAGGAACACTGACTACCTTTGAAGATCCTGCTCGCTCAGCACCATTAGTTGGTATGAGCAGCAGCTACTGGCGCCAATCTCCTCTGAGGGCTTTTCCACTGCCCTCTTCTCTTAACGGCAATCGGGGCAGCAGCTTCCTTTCGAACCTGCCGTTGGTACGAGCCAAAATCACTCTGTGCCTGTGAGATGCACTGGCACAGATAGTGCAAGAGAGCAGCAGTATTAGCAGTGGCATTGCCATCAGACAGGAGACAGTGGTAGTGGTGGATGGGTTGGGCAGTGGCACAGAGGATGGGCTGAGACATGCCCCTGTGACCACCACAGTGTCAAAGTCAACAATTTGCTTTCAAGGTACACTAATCTATGCACTGCGTCCCTAGTAGAAATATTAAAAAAACACTAAATGAATTTTCTGATTAGACATATATTTAAATTTATTGAATTAATTCCAAACACAAATGATTCAGTGTTTTAGCTTCCTTATATGAAGGACATGTCTAATGTACTCTTTAATCTTACAATAAATACTTGTTTTGTTTTGTTTTCAATTTATAGAACCACTTCTTGTTAGCCTTAAATGAATCACATTGAGTCTACTTTTCAGTAGTATCCTTTAGGTGATCAGCAAGCATCATCTTCACATTTCCCCATACTTTTGCCTCCCAAATGCTATCACAGGATAACTGCTTTACATTTATCCAAATCAACAACAATTTTTCTACCTCTTTAATTGTCTGAGATTGTTGTTTTAATAGCTTTGTCACACCCTTAGCAACATAAAGTTGATCTCCTTGATCTCTTTAGGTTTTAAAACTGTGCTATTCAGATTATTCCAGCAGCTTATATATTATCTGTTTTTGTTGCATGATAAATGCTTTGTTGGTAAATGAATGTTGGCCAATCAGAGCTGATGGTCTTGGAGAGTATATATAGAGGGCAGGAGCCTCTCAATTTGGCCTATTGCTACAACAAAGCCAAAGTTACTAAGAGAATACTGTAGCCTAGTTTAGATAACGAATCAGCAGACTCTAGCTGTGAGGATTGACCAAGAATTTTCAAATACTAAAGAGAATTGGAAGTCTGTTTCCCAATTTGGTGCTAAAAAAAAGGATAAGGTCAGACTACCCTACTCATATGCCCCTGCTTCTTTCCCAGTAATTCCTCACACATGGTTCTGGCCTTGCCCTTTTTTGGCACAGGCACTTCCTTAATGAATCCATTGTCTTTCCTTTACAAACCCCATTCCCAAACATTTCCTAGTATGTTCCCCCAAACCAATGACTTTCTGGGTTTACCTTCTTTCCTCAATAGATAAGGAAGGAAATGGCGAAGGTATGTTCTGGCATCAAGAAGAGTGAAGAAAAAAATGAAAATGACAGAAAGAAACAGAAAATTGCACTTTCCTCCAAGAAGGGTAGAAAACCTCCAGCAAGGAAGCCCGCAGATGCAGTACAAGTACAGGAGTGTTCTTCTACCACAAGTGATGACTAGGGTCTTCCAGGAGGAAGACCCTTAAGAATGTGTAGCTTCTCTACCAAAAAAATTAAGAAATGGGTGTTATGTAGAGATTAAAACAGAAATGGTCTCCTTGAATAAATGCTCTTATTGTTTAAAGGAAATATACTTGAATTTTTGTGTGTTATCTGATGATCGGTGGGGAGCAAAGTAAGGGCAGATATATGAGAAGGGATGTAAGAATTCTGCCAGTTTGTGCATCAAACCAGCGGGGCTATAGTTACCCAGACACCAAAAATAAGGACTAGGTGAATACCAAAGAAGACTTTCTTCCTTAAGAGTTTGTCATACAGGTAAGGAAGAAATGGAGTTGGTGATTTTCTTGTTTTTGGTACAGGAAAGTAGGGGGTGGGTAGGCAGAATAGTGCTGTGTGAATGTTGGCAGTGTATAATAACAAATCTGATTCAATTTTATATATTAAACGTTTGATATTTTTAAGCCTCATTCCCTTCTCTCTGCCATATAGCCCTAATTAGGGGGAGCATATAAAAAAGGGAACAAATATGCATGAAGTTAACCATTAGAAGTATTGTGTTGCAGAAATTTCCCATAGCTAAAGCTCTCCTTTCCCTAAAATATTATCAAGTACACAATGGGAATCTGGCACAATGATGACGAAAATTATTTTTATGCCCTTATAATCATTTTCAAAAAGGGTTATTCTGTGCAACTTCTTTCTTATATATAAAACAAGTTTCACCCCGGTTGAAAAAGGGCCCAACAAAATGAAAATATGGTCTTCATAGGTAGATTGCTAATATATGAGATCTAGTAAGAGAACTAATCATCCCTACTGCTTCTGAATCTATCAGCCACTTTTGACTTGCTATTAAACATGGAAAACGTAAATGTTTCCTCAATGTGAATTTTCAGATTATTAATGTCATCGTCCCACTCATTATAGATCCACATCTAATTTTATTATAATACTGGTTCTATACAAAGAAACTGGTAAATAATTAGCAGTCACAACAAAGTATTTGAATGACATAATCTATTCTATGCCTTTTTCCAGACTATAGCTACAGTTAAACTTCATATTTTGAAATATACTACACCTTAACTTGAGTACTAAATAGGGTACCTCTCTAGTCCTGTTATTTTTCAATTTAGTAGACAGTTTCTTTACCCAATTTTTTTTTTAGCAAATTAGTAAGGTTAGCAAATTACCTTGGAGTATCAGGAGTCCTCCTTACGGTAATCCTCAATCATTTTACTCAACTTGGACCTATTTGTAAGTCTCAGATTTAATTACATGTCTGAGTCCAAAAATAAGATGTGACTGCCAATATGTTTACCTGGTAAACATTATCGGTGTCTTAACCAGTTTAGACCCTTTCTATATAGAGCTTGTTCGTGTAGTCCATTGGGTAGTCACTCATTGAGTAAAAGCAGTTAATATGTGGGAAGCTTATGTCACAAACCTGAAATCAGAAGACTGACTAGGACATTGCATAATCATTCCACTGTTGCTGTTGTTGTTGCTCTTCATCTCTCTCTCTCTCTCTCTCTCTCTCTCTCTCTCTCTCTCTCTCCCTCTCTCTATGTGTGTGTGTGTGTGTGTGTGTGTTTGTGTGTGTGTGCGTGCATGTGTGTGCGTGTGTGTGCGTGTGTGTGTGTGTGTGTGTGTTTGACACACACCCAGACTCCTGATCCTCAGTTTTCTAGGGCTATAATCCATTCCATGACAAAATGATGACAAAGCCAATAGAAGAATTCAGCTACTGTCCTCGAAAGTGCATTAACCCAGATGGTAATAACAAGGTTTGAGAATCTCTGATAAAAATAAAAAAATAAAAATAAATGAATGTGACATGAATAGTAGAGGCAACCAAGAAGTCTAGAAAACTGTTCCAACATGTGGATTCCAATGTGGCATGACATGATGACTACAATTTAATATGATATCTGGGATAGTATCCTGGGGTAGAAAAAGCAAATTAGGTAAAATTAAGGAAATCTTAATAAAATAAAGACTTCAATAAGTAGAATTTCACTTCTTGAACTTAATTTATTTCAGAAGGCTGACTTAGAAGTTATTTGTTCGAAACTTAAATCTGTCCTAGCCAGTTGTCTCAGTGGCAGAGCATCAGTCTGTGGACTGAAGGCTCCAGGGTTCTATTCTGGTCAAAGGCACATTCCTGGGTTTTGGTCTCAATCACAAGTAGGGGGTTTGCTGGAGGTAGAAATTCAATTATTTTCAAGCATCACTTATGTGTCTATCTCTGTCTCCCTCTGCTTTCCTCTTTTGAAATCAATTATATACAATAAAATGCTAATATGCAAACAGACCGACCCACAGATCAACCAATCTATCAGGTGCACTGACCACCATGGGCATGCGGAACGTGGTGGGCATTGGCAGAAGTCAGCAGACCATGGGACATGGTGGGCATTGGCCTTAGGAGAGATAGTAGAGCAGGTTAGTAGGGGCACCAATCTGAATGGAACACAAGTTGCTGTCATCAGGGTGAACCTCTGATAGTTATTAAAAATTCTTTACTTGAATGCCATTATCCCATCTGGTGCTCCCACCTGCTGCTGATTTCAGCCCCACTTGCACTGCAGGGAGTGATGGAGCCCCCAGGAACACTCACTACCAGTGAAGATCCTGCTTGCTCAGCACCATTAGTTGGTATTCGCAGCAGCTACTGGACCCAATCTCCTCTGAGGGCTTCTCCACTGCCCTCTTCTCTTAAAGGGCAATCGGGGCAGAAGCTTCCTTTTTCACCTGTGGTTGGTTCGAGCCAAAATCACTCTGTGCCTGTGAGCTGCACTGGCACAGATAGTGCAAGAGACTGGCAGTATTAGCAGTGGCATTGCTAGCAGACAGGAGACAGTGGTAGTGGTGGATGGGTTGGGCAGGGGCATGGAGGATGGGCTGAGACATGCCCCTGTGACCACCACAGTGTCAAAGTCAACAATTTCCTTTTAAGGTGCACTAATCTATGCACTGTGTCCCTAGGAGAAATATTAAAAAAAAAACACTAAATGAATTTTCTGATTAGACATATATTTAAATTTATTGAATTAATTCCAAACACAAATGATTCAGTGTTTTAGCTTCCTTATATGAAGGACATGTCTAATGTGCTCTTTAGTCTTAAAATAAATACTTGTTTTGTTTTTAATTTATAGAACCAATTCTTGTTAGCCTTAAATGAATCACATTGAGCCTACTTTTCTGCAGTATCCTTCAGGTGATCAGCAAGCATCATCTTCACATTTCCCCATACTTTTGCCTCCCAAATGCTATAACAGGATAACTGCTTTACATTTATCCAAATCAATAACAATTGTTCTACCTCTTTAATTGTCTGAGATTGTTGTTTTAATAGCTTTGTCATACCCTTAGCAACATAAAGTTGATCTCCTTGACCTCTTTAGGTTTTTAAAACTGTGCTATTCAGATTATTCCAGCAACATATATATTATCTTTTTTTGTTGCATGATAAATGCTTTGTGTCATGCAGAGATATCAGCTAGAAAGAGTTGTCAGGTCGTGAACTGAAGTTTGGTCCCACAACAAATGCATATATATTTTAAGTGGTCTAGATCCAATCAGTTTGATAATGGAAATTTCTGAGAATTGAAGTTGGGCTATAACTGTTTCACTGTTGTTTCCTCACATGTGATAATTGGAACATGTCAATATAAGACATCAATAATAAGACATATTTGATGTGGGGTATCTGTGTATAATCTTAGCAATTTTTCTGGGAATCTAAAACTAGTCTAAAATAAAACCACTGTTAAAAGAACAATCAAAATACTAGGTAAAGAAAATAAATGAGGGAGAGTAGAATGAGCCATTTTATGGATATGGGGTATGAGAACTGGCTTACAGGAAACACCCCTCACTGCTTGGGCTGGACAATAAGTAAGCTACAGGAAATGAATAAGAGATCATTTTGTGAAATATTTGAGAAAATATTTAGAAAGAAGCTCCACTTTCTCTATGCATATCATCTGAGTCCTATGCATAGTCATCCCCCCACACTCCCTCAAGAATGGTCCAGCTGACTCCTTGTGATGTCAAGCCTATATTAGAAACTACTGAATGTTGGCCAATCAGAGCTGATGGTCTTGGAGAGTATATATAGAGGGCAGGAGCCTCTCAATTTGGCCTGTTGCTACAACAAAGCCAAAGTTACTAAGAGAATACTGTAGCCTAGTTTAGATAACTAATCAGAAGACTCCAGCTGCGAGGATGGACCAAGAATTTTCAAATACTAAAGGGAATTGGAAGTCTGTTTCCCAACTTGGTGCCAAAAAAAAGGATAAGGTCAGACTACCCTACTCATATGCCCCTGCTTCTTTGCCAGTAATTCCTCACACATGGTTCTGGCCTTGCCCTTTTTTAGCACAGGCACTTCCTTAATGAATCCATTATCTTTTTTTTTTACAAACCCCATTCGCAAACATTTCCTAGTATGTTCCCCCAAACCAATGACTTTCTGGGTTTACCTTCTTTCCTCAATAGATAAGGAAGGACATGGCAAAGATATGTTCTGGCATCAAGCAGTGTGACGAAAAGAATGAAAATGACAAAAAGAATCAGAAAAATGCACTTTCCTCCAAGAAGGGTAGAAAACCTCCAACAAGGAAGCCCGCAGATGCAGTACAAGTACAGGAGTGTTCTTCTACCACAAATGATGACTAGGGTCTTCCAGGATGAAGACCCTTAAGAATGTGTAGCTTCTCTACCAAAAATATTAAGAAATGGGTGTTATGTAGAGATTAAAATAGAAATGGTCTCCTTGAATAAATACTCTTATTGTATAAAGGAAATATACTTGTATTTTTGTGTGTTATCTGCTGATCGGTGGGGAGCAAAGTAAGGGCAGATATATGATAAGGGATGTAAGTAGAATTCTGCCAGTTTGTGCATCAAACCAGCGGGGCTATAGTTACCCAGACACCAAACATAAGGACTAGGTAAATATCAAAGAAGACTTTCTTCCTTAACAGTTTGTCATACAGGTAAGGAAGAAAAGGAGTTGGTGATTTTCTTGCTTTTGGCATGGGAATGTAGGAGGCGGGTAGGCAGAATAGTGCTGTGTGAAGGTTGGCAGTGTATAATAACAAATCTGATTCAATTTTATATATTAAACGTTTGATATTTTTAAGCCTCATTCCTTTCTCTCTGCCATATAGCACTAATTAGGGGGAGCATATAAAAAAGGGAACAAATATGCATGAAGTTAACCATTAGAATTATTGTGTTGCAGAAATTTCCCATAGCTAAAGCTCTCCTTTCCCTAAAATATTATCAAGAACAAAATGGGAATCTGGCACAATGAAGATGACAGTTATTTTTATGCCCTTATAATCATCTTCAAAAAGGGGTACCCTGTGCAACTTTTTTCTTATATATAAAACAAGTTTCACACTGGTTGAAAAAGGGCCCAACAAATATGAAAATATGGTCTTCACAGGTAGATTGCTAATGTATGAGATCTAGTAAGAGAACTAATCATCCCTACTGCTTCTGAATCTATCAGCCAGGTTTGACTTGCTATTAAACATGGAAAATGTAAATGATTCCTCAATGTGAAATTTCAGATTATTGATGTCATAGCCCCACCCATTATAGATCCACATCTAATTTTATTATAATACTGGTTCTATACAAAGAAACTGGTAAATAATTAGCAGTCATAAAAAAGTATTTGAATGACACAATATTTTCCATGCCTTTTTCCAGACTATAGCTACAGTTAAACTTCATATTTCAAAATATACTACACCTTAACTTGAGTACTAAGTAGGGTACCTCTCTAGTCTTGTTATTTTTCAATTTAGTAGACAGCGTCTTTTCCCCATTTTTTTTTTTAGCAAATTGGTTAGGTTAGCAAATTAATTTGGTGTATCAGGAGTCCTCCTTACGGTAATTCTCAATCATTTTACTCAACTTGGACCTATTTGTAAGTCTCAGATTTAATCATATGTCTAAGTCCAAAAAGAAGACTTGACTGACAATATGTTTACCTTGTAAACATTTGCTGTGTCTTAACCAGTTTGGACCCCTTTGTATATAGAGCTTGTTCGTGTAGTCCATTGGGTAGTCACTCATTGAGTAATAGCAGTTACTATGTGGGAAGCTTATGTCACAAACCTGAAATCAGAAGACTCACTAGGACATTGCATGATCATTCCACTGTTGTTGTTGTTGTTGCTGTTCATCTCTCTCTCTCTCTCTCTCTCTCTCCCTCTCTCTCTCTGTCAACACCTCTCTCTCTCTCTCTCTCTCTCTCTCTCTCTCTCTCTCTCTCTCTTTCTGTGTGTGTGTGTGTGTGTGTGTGTGTGTGTGTGTATGTGTATGTGTGTGTTTGTGTGTTTGACACACACCCAGGATCCTGATCCTCAGATTTCTATGGCGATACATCCATTCCATGACAAAATGATGGCAAAGCCAATAGAAGAATTCAGCTACTGTCCTCGAAAGTGCATTAACCCAGATGGTACTAACAAGGTTTGAGAATCTCCGAAAAAATAAAAAAATAAAAATAAATGAATGTGACATGAATAGTAGAGGCAACCAAGAAGTCTAGAAAACGGTTCCAACTTGAGGATTCCAATGTGGCATGTCAAGATGACTACAATTTAATATGATATCTGGGATAGTATCCTGGGGTAGAAAAAGCAAATTAGGTAAAACTAACGAAATCTTAATAAAATAAAGACTTCAATAAGTAGAATTTCACTTCTTGAACTTAATTTATTTCAGAAGGCTGACTTAGAAGTTATTTGTTCGAAACTTAAATCTGTCCTAGCCAGTTGTCTCAGTGGCAGAGCATCAGTCTGTGGACTGAAGGCTCCAGGGTTCTATTCTGGTCAAAGGCACATTCCTGGGTTTTGGTCTCAATCACAAGTAGGGGGTTTGCTGGAGGTAGAAATTCCATTATTTTTGAGCATCACTAATGTGTCTATCTCTGTCTCCCTCTGCCTTCCTATTTTGAAATCAATTCTATACAATAAAATGCTAATATGCAAACAGACCGACCCACAGATCAACCAATCAAACAACCAGCCACTATCAGGTGCACTGACCACCATGGGCATGCGGAACGTGGTGGGCATTGGCAGAAGTCAGCAGACCATGGGACATGGTGGGCATTGGCCTTAGGAGAGATAGTAGAGCAGGTTAGTAGGGGTACCAATCGGAATGGAACACAAGTTGCTGTCATCAGGGTGAACCTCTGATAGTTATTAAAAATTCTTTACTTGAATGCCATTATCCCACCTGGTGGTCCCACCTGCTGCTGATTTCAGCCCCACTTGCACCGCAGGGAGTGTTGGAGCCTACATAAACACTCACTACCGGTGAAGATCCTGCTTGCTCAGCACCATTAGTTGGTATGAGCAGCAGCTACTGGCCCCAATTTCCTCTGAGGGCTTCTCCACTGCCCTCTTCTCTTAATGGCAATCGTGGCAGAAGCTTCCTTTTGTACCTGCCTTTGGTTCAAGCCAAAATCACTCTGTGCCTGTGAGCTGCACTGGCACAGATAGTACAAGAGAGCAGCAGTATTAGCAGTGGCATTGCAAGCAGACAGGAGAGAGTGGTAGTGGTGGATGGGTTGGGCAACGGCATGGAGGATGGGCTGAGACATGCCCTGTGACCACCACAGTGTCAAAGTCAACAATTTCCTTTCAAGGTGCACTAATCTATGCACTGTGTCCCTAGGAGAAATATTTAAAAAAAAACACTAAATGAATTTTCTGATTAGACATATATTTAAATTTATTGAATTAATTCCAAACACAAATGATTCAGTGTTTTAGCTTCCTTATATGAAGGACATGTCTAATGTGCTATTTAATCTTAAAATAAATACTTGTTTTGTCTTGTTTTGTTTTTAATTTGTAGAACCACTTCTTGTTAGCCTTAAATGAATCACATTGAGCCTGCTTTTCAGTAGTATCCTTCAGGTGATCAGCAAGCATCATCTTCACATTTCCCCATACTTTTGCCTCCCAAATGCTATCACAGGATAACTGCTTTACATATATCCAAATCAACAACAATTTTTCTACCTCTTTGTCCGAGATTGGTGTTTTAATAGCTTTGTCACACCCTTAGCAACATAAAGTTGATCTCCTTGACCTCTTTACATTTTAAAACTGTGCTATTCAGTTTATTCCAGCAACATTTATATTATCTTTTTGTTGTTGTTGTTGCATGATAAAGGCTTTGTGTCATGCAGAGATATTAGCTAGAAAGGGTTGTCAGGTTGTGAACTAAACTTTTATTCCACAACAAATACATATATATTTTTAAGTGGTCAAGATCTAAACAGATTGATAATGGAAATTCCTGAGAACTGAAGTTGGGCTATAACTGTTTCACTGATGTTTCATCACATGTGCTAATTAGAACATGCCAATATATGATATCAATAATAAGGCATATTTGATATGGGGTATTTGTGTATAATCTTAGCAATTTTTCTGGAAATCTAAAACTAGTCTAAAATAAAACCACTGTTAAAAGAACAATCAAAATACTAGGTAAAGATAATATATGAGGAAGAGTAGAATGAGCCATTTTATGGATTTGGGGTATGAGAACTGGCTTAGAGGAAACACCCCTAACTGCTTGTGCTGGACAATAATTAAACTAGAGGAGGAAATCAGCGAGAGATCAGTTTGGGAAATATTTGAGAAACTCTTTAGGAAGAAGCTCCACTTTCTCTCCCCATATCATCTGAGTCCTATGCATAGTCATCCCCCCACACTCCCTCAAGAATGGTATAGTTGACTCCTTGTGATGTCAAGCCTACCATGGCAACCACTAAATGTTGGCCAATCAGAACTGATGGTCTTGGAGAGTATATATAGAGGCAGGAGCCTCTGAATTTGGCCTGTTGCTACAAAAAAGCCAAAAATACTAAAAGAGTACTGTAGCCTAGTTTAGATAACGAATCAGCAGACTCCATCTGCAAGGATGGACCAAGAACCTTCAAGTACTAAATGGAATTGGAAGTCTGTTTCCAAACTCAGTGCCAATAAAAAGGATAAGTTCTGACTACCCTACTCATATGCCCATGCTTCTATCCCAGTAATTCTTCACACAAGGTTCTGGCCTTGCCCTTTTTTGGCACAGGCACTTCCTTAATCAATCCATTGTCTTTCTTTTAGAAGCCTCATTCCCACACATTTCCCAGTATCTTCCCCCAAACCAATGTCTTCCTGGGTTTACCTTCTTTCCTAAATAGAAAACGATGGAAACGGAGAAAGTAAGTTCTGGCATCAAGCAGTGTGACGAAAAGAATGAAAAAGACAGAAAGAATCAGAAAATCGCACTTTTCTCCAGGAAGGGTAGAAAAGGTCCAGTAAGCAAGCCTGTAGATGAAGTACAAGTACTGGAGTGTTCTTCTAACTCAAGTGATGACCAGTGTCTCCCAGATGAAGACCCTTAAGTATGTGTAGTTTCTCTACCAAAAAAACTAAGAAATGGGCGTTATGAAGAGATCAAAACAGAAATGGTCTCCTTGAATAAATACTAGTATTGTATAAAAAAAATATACTTGTATTCTTGTGTGTTTTCTGAAGATGGGTAGCAAGCAAACTAAGGGCATATATGTGAGATGTGAGGGAGATAGATTTCTGCCAGTTTGTGCATCAGACTAGCAAGTCTATAGTTATACAGATACCGAAATTAAAGACTAGGTGAATACCAAAGAAGACTTTGTTCCTTAACAGTTTGTCATACAGGTAAGGAAGAAAAGGAGCTGGTGATTTTGTTTGTTTTTGGCACTGTCAAGGGGGTGTGGAGCAGACAGAACAGTGTTGTGTGAGGGTATGCAGTGTATAATAACAAGTCTGATATCATTTTATATATTTAACTTTTGATATTTTAAACCCTCATTCCTTTCTTTGTGCCATCTAGCCCACTTTAGGGAGAGCATATAAAAAGGAGAACAAATATGTGTGAACTTAACTATTAGAACTATTGTGTTGCAGAAATTTTGCATAGCTAAAGCACTCATTTCCCTAAAATATTTTCAAGTGCACAATGGGAATATGGAACAGTGAAGACAAAAATTAGATTTTATGCACTTATAATCATCTTGACAAAGGGGTACGCTGTGAAACTTCTTTCTTATATATAAAAGAACTTTCACCCTGTTTGAAAAGGGGCCCAGCAAAAATGAAAATATAGTATTCACAGGTAGATTGCTATTGTATGAGGCCTAGTTAGAGAACTAATCATCCCTACTGCTTCTGAATCTATCAGCCAGATTTGACTTGCTCTTAAACATGGAAAACTTAATTGATTCCACAGTGTGAATTTTCAGATTATTAATGTCATAGTCCCGCCCATTAAAGATCAACATCTAATTTTATTATAATTATTGGTTCTACACTAGAAACTGGCAGATAATTAGCAGGCATAACAAAGTATTTGAATGACATATTCTATTCCAAGCCTATTTCCACAGACTATAACTACAGTTAAACATCAACTTTATAAATATACCAAACCTTTACATGGGTACTAAGTAGGGTAACTCTCTAGTCCTGTTATTTTTCAATTTTGTAGAGAGTTTATTTACCCTATTTATGTTAGCAAATTAGTTAGCTTAGCAAATTAACATGAAGTATCAGGAGTCCTCCTTAACATAATCCTCAATCATTTTACCCAACTTGAGCCTATTTGTAAGTCTCAGATTTAATCACATGTCCCATTCCAAAAATAAGGTATGAGTTACACTATGTATACCTCGTAAACATTATCAGTGTCTTAACCAGTTTGGACCCCTTTCTATATAGAGCTTGTTAGTGTAGTCCATTGGGTAGTCACTCATTGAGTAATAGCAGTTACTATGTGGGAAAAATATGTCACAAACCAGAAAGCGGAAGACGCACTAGGATATTGCATAGTCATTCCACTGTGTCTGTTGCTGTCAACTTCTATCTCTCTCTCTCTCTCTCTCTCTCTCTCTATATATATATATATATATATATATATATATATATATATAATCACAGCCGTAATCCTAATCCTCAAAGTTTTAGGGAGAAACATCCATTCCATCCCAAACCTGTGACAAAGCCAAAAAAGAATTCAGCCACTGTCCTGGGGAGATGTATAACCCTGATAGTACTGACTAGGTTTGAGGGTCTCTGGGAAAAAATATAAAATAAATAAATATAAGAGGAGTAGAAGAGACAATCAATGAAATATATCTAGTAGATATACATACCCCACATGCAACCTGAGAAGTTTGTCCGGAAAATCCAAGTTGGAGGAAAGGATGATATTTCATGTCTTTATTGAAATATAATAATGAGTATTTAGTTCTGTGGAGTTTTGGGTAAGACACCCAAAATACTAGCTAATATGTTGCATTATTCAAAACTGACAAAATATGTAATGTTAGTATTCATCAATAGATGAATGAATAAAATGTTGTGCACACACAAATACACAGCCCCAAACTTCACCACATCATATATATGTGGAGCATTAAAAATAGAAACAGTCCAACTCATTCAAACAGAAAGTTGAAAAGTGTTTGTCAGCTGCTGAGGGTTGGAGGTAATAGCAAGTGCATGTTAGAAGGGTACAAAGCTTCAACTGAAACATCAATATCTTTTGAGGATTCAATGTAAAAAAAACAAACAAACAAAAAACAAAAGATATTCTTAAACAAGAAGTCTAGAAAACTGTTCCACCCTGAGTATCCTAATGAGGCATGGCATGATGACTACATTTTAATATAGTATCTGTGATGCCATCCTGGGGCAGAAAAAGCACATTAAGTGAAAACTAAGGAAATCTTAATAAAGACTTCAATAAAGTAGAATTCACTTCTTGAACTTAATATATTTCAGAAGGCAGTTTGAAAAGTGATTTGTTTGAAACTCAAATCATTCCTAGTCAGTTGTCTCAGTGGTAGAGCATCAGTGTGTGGATTGAAGGCTCCAGGGTTCTATTCTGGTCAAAGGCATATTCCTGGGTTTTCCTCTCAATCACAAGTAGGGGGTTTGCAGGAAGTAAACATTCCATTATTTTCTAGCACCACTGAAGTGTCTATATCTGTCTCCCTCTGCCTTCCTCTTTTAACATCAATCCTATATAATGAAATGCTAATATGCAAATAGACCAACTCACAGAACAACCAATCAAACAACCAGCCACTATCAGGTGCACTGACCACCATAGGCATGCTGAACATGGTGGGCATTGGCCGAAGGGGACATATTGGAGCAGGTTAGTAGGGGCACCAATCTGAATGGGGCACACGTTGTTGTCATCAGGGTGAACCTCTGGTGGTTATTAAAAATTCTTTACTTGCTTGCCATTATCCCACCTGGTGCTCCAACCTGATACTGATTTCAGCCCTATGTGTACCACAGGGAGTCCTGGAGCTTTCGCAAACACTCACTGCAGGTGAAGATCCAGCTTGCTCAGCACCATTAGTTGGTATGAGCAGCAGCTACTGGCCCCAATCACCTCTGATGGGTTCTCCACTCCCCTCTTCTCTTAAAGGGAAATTGGGGCAGTAGCTGCCTTTTGCACCTGCTTTTGGTAGGAGCCAAAATCACTCTGTACCTGTGAGCTGCATTGGCACAGACAGTTCAAGAGAGCAGGAGCAGTAGCAGTGGCATTGCCAGCAGACAGGAGACAGTGGTAGTGGTGGAATGGGTTCGGCAAGGGCATGGAGGATGAGCAGAGACATGCCCCAGTGACCAACACAGCCTCAAAGTCAACAGTTCCTTTCAAGGTGCACAAATTCATGCACTGTGTCCCTAGGAAAAATGTTAAAAAAAAAAAACACTAAATGATTTTTCTGATTAGACATATATTTAAATTTAATGAATTAATTCCACACAAAAATGATTCACTGATTTAGCTTCCTTATATAAAGGACACATCTAGTGTGCTTTTTTATCTTAAAATACATTTTTATTTTGTTTTGTTTATTTTTAATTTATGGAACCACTCCCTGTTAGCCTTAAATGAATCACATTGAGCCTTCTTTTCAGGAGGATCCTTCAGGTGGTCAGCAAGCACCATCTTCACATTTCTCCATACCGTTGTCTCCCAAATGCTATCACAGGATAACTACTTTGCATTAATCCAAATCAACAAGAATTTTTTTTAACTCTTTAATTGTCTGTCGATGGTTGTTTTATTAGTTTTTTCACACCCTTAGCAACATAAAGGTGCTTCCCTTGACCTTTTTATGTTTTAAAACTGTGCTAATCAGATTTTCCCAGCATCATAAACATTATGTTCTTTTTTATTGCATGATAGATGTTTTGTGTCATGCAGAGATATCATTATGAACGGGTTGTCATGTCTGGAACTGAAGATTTGTTCCACAACAGGTACATATATATTTTAAGTGGTCCAGATCCAAACTGATTGATAATGGAAATGTCAGAGAAATAAAGTTGGGCTATAACTGTTTCACTGATGTTTCATCACATGTAATAATTGGAACATGTCAATATAAGATATTAATAATAAGGCATATTTGATATGGGGTATCTGTGTATAATTTTAGCAATTTTCTGGAAATCTAAAACTAGTCTAAAATAAAACGACCGTTACAAGAACACTCAAAATTCTAGGTACAGATAATATATGGGGGAGAGTAGAATGAGCCATTTAACGGATTGGGGGTATGAGAACTGGCTTAGAGGAAACACCCCTAACTGCCATGTGCTGGACAATAATTTAACTAGAGGAAATGAGTGAGAGATCACTTTGGGAAATATTTGAGAAACTATTTAGGAAGAAGCTCCACTTTCTTTGCCCATATCATCTGAGTCCTATGCATAGTCATCCACCTACACTCCCTCAAGAATGGTATAGCTGATGCCTTGTGATGTCAAGCCTACCATAGCAACCAGTGAATGTTGGCCAATCAGAGCTGATGGTCTTGGAGAGTATATATAGAGGGCAGGAGCCTCTGAATTTGGCCTGTTGCTGCAACAAAGCCAACTTTACTAAGAGAATACTGTATCCTAGTTTAGATAGCAAATCAGCAGAATCCAGCTGCAAGGATGGACCAAGAACCTTCAAATACCAATGGGAATTGGAAGACTGTTTCCCAACTGGGTGCCAAGAAAAAGGATAAGGTCAGACTACCCTACTCATTTGTCCCTGCTTCTATCCCAGTAATTCCTCACAGAAGGTTTTGGCCTTGCCCTTTTTTGGCACAGGCACTTCCTCAATCAATCCATTTTCTTTCTTTTACAAGCCCCATTCCCACACATTTCCCAGTATCTTCCCCCAAACCAATGTCTATCTGAGTTTACCTTCTTTCCTTAATAGAAAACGAAGAAAATGGCGAAGGTATGTTCTGGCATCAAGCAGTGTGACGAAAAGAATGAAAGAGACAGAAAAAATCAGATAATTGTACTTTTCTCCAGGAAGGGTAGAAAAGGTCCAGTAAGGAAGCCCGCTGATGAAGTACAAGTAATGGAGTGTTCTTCTACCACATGTGATGACTAGTGTCTCCCAGATGAAGACCCTTAAGTATGTGTAGCTTCTCTACCAAAAAAACTAAGAAATGGGCGTTATGAGGAGATCAAAACAGAAATGGTCTCCTTGAATAAATACTATTATTGTATAAAGGAAATGTACTTGTGTTTTTGTGTGTTATCTGAGGATGTGTAGGGAGCAAAGTAAGGGCAGAAATGTGATAAGGGAGGGAGGTAGAATTCTTCTAGTTTGTGCATCAGACCAGAGAGTCTATAGTTACCTAAACACTGAAAATAAGGACTGGGTGAATACCAGAGAAGACTCTCTTCCTTAACAGTTTGGCATACAGGTAAGGAAGAAAAAGAGTTGGTGATTTTGCTTGTTTTTGGCACCTGCAAGCTGTAGGGGGCAGGCAGAATAGTGTAGTGTGAAGGTTGGCAGTGTATAATAACAAGTCTGCTATCATTTTATATATTAAACTTTTGATATTTTAAACCTTCATTCATTTCTCTGTGCCTTCTAGCCCACTTTAGGGAGAGCATATAAAAAGGGGAACAAATATGCATGAACTTAGCCATTAGAACTATTGTGTTGTAGAAATTTCCCATAGCTAAAGCACTCATTTCCCTAAAATACTTTCAAGGGCACAATGGAAATCTGGCACAACGAAGATGAAAATTATGTTTTATGAACTTATAATCATCTTAAAAATGGGGTACCCTGTGAAACTTCTTTCTTATATATAATACAACTTTCACCCTGGTTGAAAAAGGGCCCAACAAAAATGAATATATGGTCTTCACAGGTACATTGCTATTGTATGAGACCTAGTTAGAGAACCAATCATCCCTACTGCTTCTGAATTTGACAGATTTGACTTGCTCTTAAACATGGAAAACATGAATGATTCCTCAGTGTGAATTTTCTGATTATTGATGTCATTAGGGATCCATACCTAATTTTATTATAATTACTGATTCAACACAAAGAAACTGGTAAATAATTACCAGGCTTAACAAAGTATTTGAATGACATATTCTATTCCATGCCTACCGTATTTTTCCCACCATAAGACACACCTGGTTTTTAGAGGACAAAAATAGGAAAAAAAATATTCTGAACCAAATAGTGTGATAAAATATTTAATAAAGTATAACAGAATAATATTTTAACCATATAAACTGAAGATCAGTCAACAATGGCATTGAGAACCATTATCACTGTCTTTAACACATAAAGACAAAGGTTTGAGTACTCTAGTCTTCTGAAAACCCCAAGAACTCTTCTTCGCTAGAGTCAGAATTCATGAAGCTCATTTGGTATGACATTTTACCTCAGAAACCGATGACTGGAGTGAGGGGGCATGCGCACTGCTGTGTACTCTAACACCGCCTACTACATGCTATCCTCTAATAGCATACGGTAGTGACACAGTACAGCAGCATCGCGCCTTCCTGAACACATAGGCTTCTGTAAGGAAGGTGAGGGAGGACCCGCTGCCACTCTGCCAGTATCTCAGTGGACTACTGAGAAGCCTGGATACGGGGCGGGGGAGGGATGATGCAGTCCCCAGGGACACGGAAGGTCCCAGGGGACCCGCTGCCGCTCTGCAACTCGGACCATAAGATGCAGGCACTTCTTCTATTTGGACCATAAGACACAGGCACTTTTCCTCCCACTATTTGGTGAAGAAAAAGTGCGTCTCATGGACTGAAAAATACGGTATTTCCACAGACTATAGCTAATGTTACACTTCAACTTTCAAAATATTCTACACCTTTACATGGGTACCTCTCTAGTCCTGTTTTTTTTTTTAAATTTTGTAGACAGTTTATTTACCCTGTTTACGTTAGCAAATTAGTTAGCTTAGCAAATTAACATAAAGTATTAGGAGTCCTCCTTACAGTAATCCTCCATCATTTTACTCCACTTGGACCTATTTGTAAGTCTCAGATTTAATCACATGTCTCATTCCAAAAATAAAATGTGACTGACACTATGTTTACCTGGTAAACATTATCAGCCTCTTAACCAGTTTGGACCCCTTTCTATATAGAGCTTGTTCCAGTACTCCATTGGGTAGTAACTCATTGAGTAATAGCAGTTACTATGTGGGAATCTTATGTCACAAACAAGTAAGTGGAAGACTCACTAGGACATTGGATAATCATTCAGATGTTGCTGTTGCTCTCAACCTGTCTCTCTTTCTCTCTCCCTCAAAACCACCCAGAATCCTAATCCTCAGAATTCTAGGGAGAAACATATATTCCATCCCAAACCTGTGACAAAGCCAAAGAAGAATTCAGGCACTGTCCTGGAGATATCTATAACCTTGATGGTACTGACTAAGTTTGAGGGTCTCTGGGAAAAAAAGAAAATATATAAATATGAGAGGAGTAGTAGAGACAATCAATGAAGTATATCTAGTAGAGATGCATACCACACATGCAACCTCAGAAGGTTGCCCAGAAAAGCCAAGTTGAAGGAAAGGGTGAAAATTCATGTCTTTATTGAAATATAATAATGTGTATTTAGTTCTGTGGAGTTTTGTGTAAGATATCCAAAATTATAGGTAATATGTTGCATTATTCACAACCAACAAAATATGTAATGTTAGAATTCGTCAATAGATGAATGAATAAAAATGATATGTACACACAAATACACAGACCCCAACTGCACCACATCATATATATGTGGAACATTAAAAATAGAAACAGTCCAACTCATTGAAAAAGACAGTTGAAAAGTGTTTGTCAGCTGCTGAGGGTAGGAGGTAATGGGAAGAGCATGTATGAAGGGTACAAAGTTTCAATTGTAACATCAATATCTTTTGAGAATTTAATGTAAAAAACAAATAACAAAAGGATAAGGTTTTCTAAAACAAGAAGTCTAGAAAATTGTTCCACCATGAGGATCCCAATGAGGCATGGCATGATGACTACAATTTAATATTGTATCTGGGATGGGATCCTGGGGCAGAAAAAGCACATTAAGTGAAAACTAAGGAAATCTTAATAAAATAAAGACTTCAATAAAGTAGAATTCACTTCTGGAACTTAATTTATTTCAGAAGGCAGTTTGAGAAGTGATTTGTTCGAAACTCAAATCAGGCCTAGTGAGTTGTGTCAGTGGTACAGTCTGTGGACTGAAGGCTCCAGGTTCTATTCTCCTCAAAGGCACATGCTAGGGTTTAGGTCACACTCACAAGTAGGGAGTTTGCAAGAGGTAGACATTCTATTATTTTCTAGCACCACTCATGTGCCTATCTCTGTCTACACCTGCCTTCCTCTTTGGAAATCAATGCTACATTATAAAATGCTAATATGCAAATAGACCAAATCACAGAACAACCAATCAAACAACCAGCCAATATCAGGTGGGCTGACCACCATGGGCATGCTGAACATGGTGGGCATTTGCAGAAGTCAGCAGACCATGGGACATGGTGGGCAGTGGCTGTAGGGGAGATAGTGCAGCAGGTTAGTAGGGGCACCAATCTGAACTGGCAGAACTTGTTGTCTTCAGGGTGAACCTCTGGTGGTTATTAAAATTTTTTTACTTGTATGCCATTATCCCACCTGGTGCTCCCTCTGCTGCTGATTTCAGCTCCACTTGCACCACAGCGAGTGCTGGAGCGTCCACAAACACTCACTGCAGGTAAAGATCCAGGTTGCTCAGCTCTATTAGTTGGCATGTGCAGCAGCTACTGGCCCCAGTCTCCTCTGAGGGCTTCTCCACTGCCCTCTTCTCTTAAAGGGCAATGGGTTCAGCAGCTTCCTTTTGCACCTGCTGTTGGTACCAACCAAAATTACTCTGTGCCTGTGAGCTGCACTGGCACAGATAGTGCAAGAGATCAGCAGCATTTGCAGTGGCATTGCCAGCAGACTGGAGACAGTGGTAGTATTGGGATGGGTTGGGCAGGTGCATAGAGGATGGGAAGAGACATGCCCGAATGACCACTTCAGCATCAAGGTAAACAGTTTTCTTCAAGATGCACAAATCCATGCACTGTGTCCCTAGTAGAAATATAAAAAAACAATAAATGATTTTTCTGATTAGACATGTATTTTAATATAATGAATTAAGCCTAAACAAATATGATTCACTATTTTAGCTTCCTTATATAAAGGACATGTCTAATGTGCTATTTAGTCTTAAAATAAATACTTGTTTTGCTTTTAATTTATGGAACCACTCCCTGTTAGCCTTAAATGAATCACATTGAACCTTCTTGTCAGGAGTATCCTTCAGTTGATCAGCAACCACCATCTTCACATTTCCCCATATGATTGCCTCCCAAATGCTATCAGTCTAAGTGCTTTGCATTTATCCAAATCAACATCAATTTTTCTTCCTCTTTAATTGTCTAAGATTGTTGTTTTATTAGCTTTTTCACACCCTTAGCAATATAAAGGTGCTCTACTTGATCTCTTGATCTCTTTATGTTTTAAAACTGTGCTAATCAGATTTTTTCAGAGTCATAAACATTATATTCTATTATGCTGCTTGATAGATGTTTTGTGTCATGCAGATACATCAGCATGAAAAGGTTGTCAGGTCTGGAACTGAAGTTTTGTTCCACAGCAGGTACATATATATTTTTAAGTGATCTAGATCCAAACGGATTAATAATGGAAATGTTAGAGAACTAAAGTTGGGCTATAACTGTTTGACTGATGTTTCATAACATGTTATAATTGGAACATATCGATATAAGATATTAATAATAAGATATACTTGATATGGGGTATCTGTGTATAATCATAGCAAATTTTCTGGAAAGCTCAAACTATTCTAAAATAAAACCATCTTTAAAAGAACACCCAAAATACTAGGTAGCGTTAATATATGGGGGAGAGTAGAATGAGCCATTTAATGGATTGGGGGTATGAGAACTGGCTTAGAGGAAACACCCCAAACTGCCATGTGCTGGACAGTAATTAAACTAGAGGAAATGAGTGAGAGATCAATTTGGGAAATATTTGAGAAACTATTTAGGAAGAAGCTCCAATTTCTCTCCCATATCATCTGAGTCCTATGCATAGTCGTCCCCCCACACTCCCTCAAGAATGGTCTAGCTGATGCCTTGTGATGTCAAGCCTACCATAGAAACCACTGAATGTTGGCCAATCAGAGCTGATGGTCTTGGAGAGTATATATAGAGGGCAGGAGCCTCTGAATTTGGCCTGTTGCTGCAACAAAGCCAACTTTACTAAGAGAATACTGTATCCTAGTTTAGATAACTAATCAGCAGACTCCAGCTGCAAGGATGGACCAAGAACCTTCAAGTAATAACTCGAATTGGAATTATGTTTCCCAACTGGGTGCCAAAAAAAAGCATAAGGTCAGACTACCCTACTCATAGGCCCCTGCTTCTTTCCCAGTAATTCCTCACACAAGGTTCTGGCCTTGCCCTTTTTTGGCATAGGCACTTCCTTAATCAATCCATTTTCTTTCTATTACAAGCCCCATTCCCACACATTTCCCAGTATCTTCCCCCAAACCAATGTCTATCTCGGTTTACTTTCTTTCCTCAATAGAAAACGAAGAAAATGGCGAAGATATGTTCTGGCATCAAGCAGTGTGACGAAAAGAATGAAAGAGACAGAAAAAATCAGATAATTGTACTTTCCTCCAGGAAGGGTAGAAAAGTTCCAGTAAGGAAGCCTGCAGATGAAGTACAAGTAATGGAGTGTTCTTCTACCACAAGTGATGACCAGTGTCTCCCAGATGAAGACCCTTAAGTATGTGTAGCTTCTCTACCAAAAAAACAGAAATGGTCTCCTTGAATAAATACTAGTATTGTATAAAGGAAATATTCTTGTATTTTTGTGTGTTATCTGTGGATGAGTAGGGAGCAATGTAAGGGGAAAGTTATGGGGATAGGTAGGGAGGTAGAATTCTGCTATTTTGTGCATCAGACCAGAGTGTCTATAGTTATGCAGACACCAAAAATAAGGACTAGGTGAATACCAAAGAAGACTTTCTTCAAGGGTTTGTCATATAGTTAAGGAAGAAAAGGACTTGGTGATTTTGCTTGTTTTTGGCACTGGCAATGGGGGGTGGAGCAGGCAGAATAGTGTTATGTGAGGGTCTGCAGTGTATAATCGCAAGTCTTATTCCATTTTATGTATTAAACTTTTGATATTTTTTTTCTTTTTTTTCTTTTTTTTCTTTTTTTTTTATTTATTTTTTATTTTTTTATTTTTTTTAAATTTTATTTTATTAAGGTATTTTCTGTGTACATAGTTTACCATTGCCCCCCCCCCACCTCCCATTTATGCCCTCCCTCCCCAGAGTTCTGTGTTCATTGGTTGTACTTATGTTCATGCATACCAGTCCCTCTGTTGTTCTCCTATCTCCCCCCAGGTCTCCTTCCCCTCCCAGCTGTCATTTGGCAGTCTGCTTGTTTTACGGTGACTATCTCAGGACCATATGAATAGAGTCCGCCACTCCTCTGGTTTTCACCGCCACTTCCCCTGGGTCCCAGTGCTTCCCCTGGGACACAAGGCTCGCCCGGGGCACACTGCACCCGGGGACACTCGGCTCACCCGGGGCACTCGGCCTCCTGGGACACTCGGCTCACCCGGGGCACTCGGCCCCCTGGGACACTTGGCTCACCCAGGACACTCGGCTCACCCGGGGCACTCGGCTCACCCGGGGCACTCGGCCCCCTGGGACACTCGGCTCACCCGGGGCACTCGGCCCAATGGGACACTCGGCTCACCCGGGGCACTCGGCCCCCTGGGACACACAGCTCACCCGGGGCACTCGACTCCTGGGACACTCGGCTCTCCCGGGGCACTCGGCCCCCTGGGACACTCGGCTCACCCGGGGCACTCGGCACCCTGGGACACATGGCTCACCCGGGACACCCTTCCCCTTTGAGGGGTACGGCTTACCCAGGGCACATGGCCCCCTGGGACACTCGGCTCTCCCGGGGCACTTGGCCCCCTGGGACACATGGCTCACCTGGGACACCCTTCCCCTTTGGTGGGTACGGCTTACCCAGGGCACTCGGCCCCCTGGGACACTCGGCTCACCCGGGGCACTCGGCCCCATGGGACACTAGGCTCACCCGGGGAACTCGGACCCGTGGGACACTCGGCTCACCCGGGGCACTCGGCCCAATGGGACACTCGGCTCACCCGGGGCACTCGGCCCCCTGAAACACACGGCTCACCCGGGACACCCTTCCCCTTTGGGGGGTACGGCTTACCCAGGGCACATGGCCCCCTGGGACACTCGGCTCACCCGGGGCACTCGACCCCTGGGACACTCGGCTCACCCGGGGCACTCGGCCCCCTGGGACTCACGGCTCACCCAGGGCACTCGGCCCCCTGGGACACTCGGCTCACCCGGGGCACTCGGCCCCCTGGGACACGCGGCTCACTCAGGACACTCGGCTCACCCGGGGCACTCGGCTCACCTGGGGCACTCGGCCCCCTGGGACACTCGGCTCACCCGGGGCACTCAGGCCCAATGGGACACTCGGCTCACCCGGGGCACTCGACCCCTGGGACACTCGGCTCTCCCGGGGCACTCGGCCCCCTGGGACACATGGCTCACTCGGGACACCCTTCCCCTTTGAGGGGTACGGCTTACCCAGGGCACATGGCCCCCTGGGACACTCGGCTCTCCCGGGGCACTCTGCCCCCTGGGACACATGGCTCACCCGGGACACCCTTCCCCTTTGAGGGGTACGGCTTACCCGGGGCACATGGCCCCCTGGGACACTCGGCTCACCCGGGGCACTCGGCCCCCTGGGACACTCGGCTCACCCGGGGCACTCGGCCCCATGGGACTCTCGGCTCACCCGGGGCAATCGGCCCCCTGGGACACTCGGCTCACCCGGGGCACTCGGCCCAATGGGACACTCGGCTCACCCGGGGCACTCGGCACCCTGGGACACTCGGCTCACCCGGGGCACTCGGCCCCCTGGGACACTCGGCTCACCCGGGGCACTCGGCCCCATGGGACACTCGTCTCACCCGGGGCACTCGGCCCCCTGGGACACTCGGCTCACCAGGGGCACTCGGCCCAATGGGACACTCGGCTCACCCTGGGCACTCGGCCCCCTGGGACACTCGGCTCACCAGGGGCACTCGGCCCAATGGGACACTCGGCTCACCCGGGGCACTCGGCCCCCTGGGACACTCGGCTCACCCGGGGCACTCGGCCCCCTGGGACACACGGCTCACCCGGGATCCCCTTCCCCTTTGGGGGTACGGTTCACCCGGGGCCCACGGCCCCTCTAGGGTGTTGGGGTCGCATATTGGAGGTGCCGCACTAGCTCCTTGCTAGCATGGCGGGCAGGCTGGGACAGCTGCAGTTGGGCTGAGATGGTTGCAGGCGGGGGGACCACCTTCAAAGGTGTCTCGTTCGGTGTGGGAGCGGAGCAGCTGCAGACATGGAGGCTAAGTTCTGAGGTCGCCCACTCCCTGAGCCCAAGGCGTGGTGAGCTCTGTTCTTGGTGGATTTCCTTTATTCTCGGCGGCAGTGGCGGGTGGCGGTGCCAGGTGCAATATTGACGGTCGCTCCTGTGGTTCAATTACCACTGTAGTTTTAAAGTTCACATGGCGGCGGTGGTGAGAGCTTCGGCTTGGCCATGTGGCATCGGAGGATGGGCTCGCCTGGGTGGGTAATGGAAGGCACCGTGCCATTTCCTCACCAGCGCGCTCCATCTCCCTCCCAGCATGGTGGATGTGCTGGGAAGATTGTGGGCGGGCTGTGATGGCTGCATGGGGAGAGTCTGCCCTCGATGGTGTCCTCTTTGTTGCGGATGTGGAGCTGCTGTGGATGCAGAGGCTAATTTCTGAAGCCACACTCTCTATGAGCCTGGTGCGTAGTGAGCTCTGATTTCTGTGTATTCCCATTCTTGGGGGCGGCGGTGGATGCGGCAGCGATGGTAGCTCCTGTGGCTCAATTTGCCCTGTAGTTTTAAAATCCGCATGGTGGTAGTGTCTGATGCTTTGGCCTGGCCATGTGGCAGCGGAGAGAGGATTCTCCGGGTCTGCCAATGGAAGGCGCAGCGCCAACACAGCGTGCGCAAAGACCTGGCAGAGCAGGCCGCAGGCGGTGACAGAGAGTCCCCGAGATGTCTTAGTCTTTCAGACTTAGTGGAACGCTTCCCCTGAGCCAGGACAAGCAGCACCACCACAAATATTGACCAGCTCAGTGCTGCCCCTCTACAGGTGACAGTAGGGGCATCCTCACCTTGGTAGGCCTTTGCTCTTGGAGGTCTTAACCAGTGGAAGGCAGCACGGTACAGAACTGCCCCACCTTCTCAGTCCTCCACAAACTTTTGATATTTTTAACCCTCATTCCTTTCCCTGTGCCATCTAGCCCACATAAGGGAGAAAATATAAAAAGGGGAACAAATATGCGTGAACTTAGCCATTAGAACTATTGTGTTGCAGAAATTTCCCATAGCTAAAGCACTCATTTCCCTAAAATACTTTCAAGGGGACAATGGAAATCTGGCACAACGAAGATGAAAATCATGTTTTATGAACTTATAATCATCTTAAAAATGGGGTACCCTGTGCACCTTCTTTCTTATATATAAAACAACTTTCTCCCTGGTTGAAAAAGAGCCCAACAAAAATGAAAATATGGTCTTCACAGGTAGATTGCTATTGTATGAGACCTAGTTAGAGAACCGATCATCCCTACTGCTTCTGAATTTGACTGATTTGACTTGCTCTTAAACATGGAAAACATGAATGATTCCTCAGTGTGAATTTTCTGATTATTGATGTCATTAGGGATCCATACCTAATTTATTATAATTACTGGTTCAACACAAAGAAACTGGTAAATAATTACCAGGCTTAACAAAGTATTTGAATGACATATTCTATTCCATGCCTATTTCCACAGACTATAGCTACTGTTAAACTTCAACTTTCAAAATATTCTACACCTTTACATGGGTACTAAGTAGGGTACCTCTCTAGTCCTGTTTTTTTTTTTTCCAATTTTGTAGACAGTTTCTTTACCCTGTTTATGTTAGCAAATTAGTTAGCTTAGCAAATTAACATAAAGTATCAGGAGTCCTCCTTAAAGTAATCCTCAATCCTTTTACTAAAGTTGGACCTATTTGTAAGTCTCAGATTTAATCACATGTCTCATTCCAAAAATAAAATGTGACTGACACTATGTTTACCTGGTAAACATTATTGGCCTCTTAACCAGTTTGGCCCCCTTTCTATATTGTTCGTGTACTCCATTGGGTAGTCACTCATTGAGTAATAGCAGTTACTATGTGGGAATCTTATGTCACAAACCAGTAAGTGGAAGACTCACTAGGACATTGCATAATCATTCAGATGTTGCTGTTACTCTCAACCTCTCTCTCTTTCTCTCTCCCTCAAAACCATCCAGAATCCTAATCCTCAGAATTCTAGGGAGAAACATACATTCCATCCCAAACCTGTGACAAAGCCAAAGAAGAATTCAGCCACTGTCGTGGAGAGATCTATAACCCTGATGGTACTGACTAGGTTTGAGGGTCTCTGAGAAAAAAAGAAAATAAATACCGTATTTGCCGGCGTATAAGACGATTTTTTAGCCCTGAAAAATATGCCGCCAAGTGGGTGGTAGTCTTATAAGGCGAGTATATAACAAACTCTGTATTTTGAGTGGAAATGTTAGGGGGTCGTCTTATACCCCGGCAAATATGTATTTTTTCAGGGCCAAAAAATCGTCTTATACGGCGGCAAATACGGTAAATATGAGAGGAGTAGTAGAGACAATCAATGAAGTATATCTAGTAGAGATGCATACCACACATGCAACCTGAGAAGGTTGCCCAGAAAAGCCAAGTTGAAGGAAAGGGTGAAAATTCATGTCTTTATTGAAATATAAAAATGTGTATTTAGTTCTGTGGAGTTTTGTGTAAGATATCCAAAATTATAGGTAATACGTTGCATTATTCACAACTGACAAAATATGTAATGTTAGAATTCGTCAATAGATGAATGAATAAAAATGTTATGTACACACAAATACACAGCCCCCAACTGCACCACATCATATATATGTGGAACATTAAAAATAGAAACAGTCCAACTCATTGAAAAAGAGAGTTGAAAAGTGTTTGTCAGCTGCTGAGGGTAGGAGGTAATGGGAAGAGCATGTATGAAGGGTACAAATCTGCAATTGTAACATCAATATCTTTTGAGGATTTAATGTAAAAAACAAAAAAAAAACAAAAGGTAAAGTTTTCTAAAACAAGAAGTCTAGAAAACTGTTCCACCACGAGGATCCCAATGAGGCATGGCATGATGACTACAATTTAATATGGTATCTGGGATGGGATCCTGGGGCAGAAAAAGCACATTAAGTGAAAACTAAGGAAATCTTAATAAAATAAAGACTTCAATAAAGTAAAATTCAGTTTTTGAACTTAATTTATTTCAGATGGCACTTTGAGAAGTGATTTGTTCGAAACTCAAATCAGGCCTAGTGAGTTGTGTCAGTGGTAGAGCATCAGTCTGTGGACTGAAGGCTCCAGGGTTCTATTCGCCTCAAAGGCACATGCCTGGGTTTTGGTCACAATCACAAGTAAGGAGTTTGCAAGAGGTAGACATTCTATTATTTTCTAGCACCACTCATGTGTCTATCTCTGTCTCCACCTGCCTTCCTCTTTGGAAATCAATGCTACATTATAAAATGCTAATATGCAATTAGACCAACTCACAGAACAGCCAATCAAACAACCAGCCAATAACAGGTGGGCTGACCACCATGGGCATGCTGAACATGGTGGGCATTTGTAGAAGTCAGCAGAACATGGGACATGGTGGGCAGTGGCTGTAGGGGGGATAGTGCAGCAGGTTAGTAGGGGCACCAATCTGAACTGGCAGAACTTGTTGTCTTCAGGGTGAACCTCTGATGGTTATTAAAATTTTTTTACTTGCATGCCATTAATCCACCTGGTGCTCCCTCTGCTGCTGATTTCAGCCCCACTTGCACCACAGTGAGTGCTGGAGCCTCCACAAACACTCACTGCAGGTAAAGATCCAGGTTGCTCAGCTCTATTAGTTGGCATGTGCAGCAGCTACTGGCCCCAATCTCCTCTGAGGGCTTCTCCACTGCCCTCTTCTCTTAAAGGGTAATAGGTTCAGCAGCTTCCTTTTACACCTGCTGTTGGTACCAACCAAAATTACTCTGTGCCTGTGAGCTGCACTGGCACAGATAGTGCAAGAGATCAGCAGCATTTGCAGTGGCATTGCCAGCAGACTGGAGACAGTGGTAGTATTGGGATGGGTTGGGCGGGGGCATGGAGGATGGGAAGAGACATGCCCCAGTGACCACCTCAGCATCAAGGTAAACAGTTTTCTTCAAGATGCACAAATCCATGCACTGTGTCCCTAGTAGAAATATAAAAAAAAAACAATAAATGATTTTTCTGATTAGAAATATATTTTAATTTAATGAATTAAGCCCAAACACAAATGATTCACTATTTTAGCTTCCTTATATAAAGGACATGTCTAATGTGCTATTTAGTCTTAAAATAAATACTTGTTTTGCTTTTAATTTATGGAACCACTCCTGTTAGCCTTAAATGAATCACACTGAGCCTTCTTGTCAGGAGTATCCTTCAGGTGATCAGCAAGCACCATCTTCACATTTCCCCATATGATTGCCTCCCAAATGCTATCAGTCTAACTGCTTTGTATTTATCCAAATCAACATCAATTTTTCTTCCTCTTTAATTGTCTAAGATTGTTGTTTTATTAGCTTTTTCACACCCTTAGCAATATAAAGGTGCTCTACTTGATCTCTTCATCTCTTTATGTTTTAAAACTGTGCTAATCAGATTTTTTCAGAGTCATAAACATTATATTCTTTTATGCTGCTTGATAGATGTTTTGTGTCATGCAGATACATCAGCATGAAAAGGTTGTCAGGTCTGGAACTGAAGTTTTGTTCCACAACAAGTACATATATTTTTTAAGTGGCCTAGATGCAAAGTGATTAATAATGGATATGTTAGAGAACTAAAGTTGGGCTATAGCTGTTTGACTGATGTTTCATAACATGTTATAATTAGAACATATCGATATAAGATATTAATAATAAGATATATTTGATATGGGGTATCTGTGTATAATCATAGCAAATTTTCTGGAAAGCTCAAACTATTCTAAAATAAAACCAGCTTTAAAAGAACACTCAAAATATGAGGTAGCGTTAATATATGGGGGAGTGTAGAATGAGCCATTTTATGGATTTGGGGTATGAGAACTGGATTAGAGGAAACACCCCCAACTGCCATGTGCTGGACAGTAATTAAACTAGAGGAAATGAGTAAGAGATCAATTTGTGAAATATTTGAGAAACTATTTAGGAAGAAGCTCCAATTTCTCTCCCCATATCATCTGAGTCCTATGCATAGTCATCCCCCCACATTCCCTCAAGAATGGTCTAGCTGATGCCTTGTGATGTCAAGCCTACCATAGAAACCACTGAATGTTGGCCAATCAGAGCTGATGGTCTTGGAGAGTATATATAGAGGGCAGGAGCCTCTGAATTTGGCCTGTTGCTACAACAAAGCCAACTTTACTAAGAGAATACTGTATCCTAGTTTAGATAACTAATCAGTAGACTCCAGCTGCAAGGATGGACCAAGAACCTTCAAGTAATAACTCGAATTGGAATTATGTTTCCCAACTGGGTGCCAAAAAAAAGCATAAGGTCAGACTACCCTACTCATAGGCCCCTGCTTCTTTCCCAGTAATTCCTCACACAAGCTTCTGGCCTTGCCCTTTTTTGGCACAGGCACTTCCTTAATCAATCCATTTTCTTTCTTTTACAAGCCCCATTCCCACACATTTCCCAGTTTCTTCCCCCAAACCAATGTCTATCTGGGTTTACTTTCTTTCCTCAATAGAAAACGAAGAAAATGGCGAAGATATGTTCTGGCATCAAGCATTGTGATGAAAAGAATGAAAGAGACAGAAAAAAACAGATAATTGTACTTTCCTCCAGGAAGGGTAGAAAAGTTCCAGTAAGGAAGCCTGCAGATGAAGTACAAGTAATGGAGTGTTCTTCTACCACAAGTGATGACTAGTGTCTCCCAGATGAAGACCCTTAAGTATGTGTAGCTTCTCTACCAAAAAAAACAGAAATGGTCTCCTTGAATAAATACTAGTATTGTATAAAGGAAATATTCTTGTATTTTTGTGTGTTATCTGTGGATTAGTAGGGAGCAATGTAAGGGCATATATGGGGAAAGGTAGGGAGGTATAATTCTGCTATTTTGTGCATCAGACCAGAGTGTCTATAGTTATGCAGACACCGAAAATAAGGACTAGGTGAATACCAAAGAAGACTTTCTTCAAGGGTTTGTCATATAGGTAAGGAAGAAAAAGAGTTGGTGATTTTGCTTGTTTTTGGCACTGGCAATGGGGGGTGGAGCAGGCAGAATAGTGTTATGTGAGGGTCTGCAGTGTATAATAACAAGTCTTATTCCATTTTATGTATTAAACTTTTGATATTTTTAACCCTCATTCCTTTCTCTGTGCCATCTAGCCCACATTAGGGAGAGTATATAAAAAGGGGAACAAATATGCGTGAACTTAAGCATCAGAACTATTGTGTTGCAGAAATTTCCCATAGCTAAAGCACTCATTTCCCTAAAATATTTTCTAGTGCAAAATGGGAATCTCGCACAATGAAGACGAAAATTATGTTTTATGAACTTATAATCATCTTGAAAAGGGGTAACCTGTGAAACTTCTTTCTTATATATAAAAGAAGCTTCACCTGGTTGAAAAAGGGCCTAACAAAAATGAAAATATTGCGTTCACAGGTAGATTGCTATTGTATGAGACCTAGTTAGAGAACTAATCATCCCTACTTCTTCTGAATCTTTCAGCCAGATTTTACTTGCTCTTAAATATGAAAAACATGATTGATTCCTCAGTGTGAATTTTCACATTATTAATGTCACAGTCCCACCCATTGTGGATCCACATCTAATTTTATTATAATTGCTGGTTCTAAACAAAGAAACTGGTACATAATTTGCAGTCATAACAAATTATTTGAATGACATGTTCTATTCCATGCCTATTTACACAGACTATAGCCACAGTTAAACTTCAACTTTAGAAATATACTACACCTTTACATGGGTACTAAGAAGGGTACCTCTCTAGTCTTGTTATTTTTCAGTGTTGTAGAATGTTTCTCTACCCTATTTACTTTAGCAAATTAGTTAGCTTAGAAAATTAACATAGAGTATCAGGAGTCCTCCTTAAAGTAATCCTCAATCATTTTAGTCAACTTGGACCTATTTGTAAGTCTCAGATTTAATCACATGTCTCAGTCCAAAAATAAGAGGTGACTGACACTAATGTTTACCTGATAAACATTTGCGGTGTCCTAACCAGTTTGGACCCCTTTCTATATAGAGCTTGTTCATTTAATCCATTGGGTAGTCACTCATTGAGTAATAGCAGTTACTATGTGGTAAGCTTATGTCACAAACCTGAAAGCTGAAGACTCACTAGGATGTTGCCTAGTCATTCAACTGTTGCTGTTGCTATTCATATCTCTCTCTCTCTCTCTCTCTCTCTCTCTCTCTCTCTCTCTCTCTCTCTTTCACACACACACACACACACACACACACACACACACACACACACACAGAATCCTAATCCTCAGAGTTCTAGGGAGAAGCATCCATTCCATCCCAAACCTGTGAGAAAGCCAAAGAAGAATTCAGCCACTGTCCTGGGGAGATCTATAACCCTGATGGTACTGACTAGGTTTGAGGGTCTCTGGGGAAGAAAAGAAAATAAATATGAGAGGAGTAGTAGAGACAATCAATGAAGTATATCCAATAGAGATACAAACCCCCATGCAACCTCAGAAGGTTGTCCGGAAAAGCCAAGTTGGAAGAATGTGTGATATTTCATTTCTTTATAGAAATATAAAAATGAGTATTTAGTTCTGTGGAGGTTTGGGTAAGACATCCAAAATACTAGATAATATATTGCATTATTCACAACTGACAAAATATATAATGTTAGTATTCATCAATAGATGACTGATTAAAAATGTTATGCACACACAAATACACAGCCCCCAACTCCACTGCATCTTATATATGTGGAATATTAAAAATAGAAACATCCCAACTCATTGAAACAGAGAGTTGAAAGGTTTTTGTCAGCTGCTGAGGGGTGGAGGAAATCGTAAGAACTTGTTAGAAGTGTACAAAGCTCCAACTTTAACATCAATATCTTTTGAGGATTTAATGTAAAAAAACAAATCAAAATTTTAGGTTTTTTAAAACAAGAAGTATAGAAAACTGTTCCACCATGAGGATCCCAATGAGGCATGGCATGATGACTACAATTTAATATGGTATCATGGATGGGATCCTGAGGCAGAAAAAGCACATTAAGTAAAAACTAAGGAAATCTCAATAAAATAAAGAATAAGTAGAATTTCACTTCTTGAACTTAATTTGTTTCAGAAGGCTGTTTGAGAAGTGATTTGTTCGAAAATCAAATCCGTCCTGGCCAGGTGTCTCAGTGGTAGAGCATCAGTCTGTGGACTGAAGGCTCCAGGGTTCTATTCTGGTCAAAGGCACATGCCTGGGTTTTGGTCTCAATCACAAGTAGGGCATTTGCAGGCGGGAGACATTCCATTATTTTCTAGCACCACTGATGTGTCTATCTCTGTCTCCTTCTGCCTTCCTCTTTGGAAATCAATCCTATATAATAAAATAATAATATGCAAAGAGACCGAACTGAAGACAAGCAAAGAAACAATCACTATCAGGTGCAATTACTACCTATTGGCATGTGAAACATGGTGTGCTTTGTCAGAAGTTTGCAGAGCATGTGACATGCTGGGCATTGGCAGAAGTCTGCAGAACATGAGACATGGTGGGCATTGGCCTTGGGAGAATGGTGGACAAGGTGAAAAGGGGCACCAGATCTGGATGGGGCATCGGTTGCTGTCATCAGGGTGAACCTCTGGTGATTATTAAAAATTGTTTGCTTGCATGCCATGGCCCCACCTGGTGCTCCAACCTGCTGCTGATGTTGACCCCACTTGTACCAATGTCAGTGCCTGAACCTCCACAAACACTCACTGCAGGTGAAGAACCAGGTTGGTCAGCATCATGAGTTGGTATGAGGAGCAGATACTGGGCCCGGTCTCCTTTGAGGGCTTCACCACTTTCCTCCTCTCTGAAGGGGGAATCATGGCAGCAGCTGCGGTCTGCACCTGCTGTTGATACCAGCCAAAATCACTCTATACCTGTGAGCTTGGCTGGCACAGATAGTGCCAGATAGAGCACAGATAGAGCAGCATCATTAGCAGTGGCATTGCCAGCAGACAGGAGAAAGTGGTAGTGGTGGGATGGGTTGGGCGGAGGCATGGAGGATGGGATGAGACTTGCCCCTGTGACCACTGCAACCTCAAAATCAACAGTTCTTTTCTAGGTGCACAAATTCATGCACTGTGTCCCTAGTAGAAATATAAAAAAGAAAATTGAAGAATTTTTCTGATTAGACATATATTTAAATTTACTGAATTAATTCCACATACAAATGATTCACTGTTTTATCTTCCTTATATAAAGGACATGTCTAATGTACTAGTTATTCTTAAAATAAATACTTTTTTTAAATTTATTGAACCATACCCTGTTAGTCTTAAATGAATCACATTGAGTCCTCTTTTCAGGAGTATCTTTCAGGTGATCAGCAAGCACCATCTTCACATTTCCACGTATCATTGCCTCCCAAATGCTATCATAGGCTAACTGCTTTGCATTTATCCAAACCAACAACAATTTTTCTACCTCTTTAATTGTCTGAGATTGTTGTTTTATTAGCTTTTTCACACCCTTAGCAATATTGGTGCTCTCCATGACCTCTTTATGTTTTAAAACTGTGCAAATCAAAATTTTCCAGCAACATAAACATTATCTTATTTTTTTGTTGCATGATAGATGCTTTGTTTCATGCTGAGATATCAGCATGAAACGTTGTCAGATCAAGAGCTAAACTTTTGTTCCACAACATATAGATTTTTTTTTAAATGTGGTCTAGAGACATATTGATTGATAATGGAGTTGTTAGAAAACTTATTTTGTGCCATAACTGTTTAACTGATGGTTCAACACATGTTATAATTGGAACATGTCAATATAAGATATTGATAATTAGAGATATTTGATATGGGGTATAAGTGTATAATCTTACCAAATTTTCTGGAAATCTAAAACTAGTCTAAAATAAAACCACCATTAAAAGAACACCCAAAATACTAGGTAATTATAATATATGGGGGATGGTAGAATGAGCCACTGAATGGATGCAGCGTATGAGAAATGGCTTAGTGGAAACACCCGCCCCCCCCCCCCCCGTCATGTGCAGAACAAAAATTGAACTAGTGGAAATGAGTGAGAGGTCAGTTTGGGAAATATTTTAGAAACTATTTAGGAAGAAGCTCCACTTTCTCTACCCATATCATCTGAGTCCTATGCATAGTCACCTCCCACACTCCCTCAAGGATGGTCAAGCTGATGCCTTGTGATGTCAAGCCTACCATGGCAACCACTGAATGCTGATCAATCAGAGGTGATGGGTGTGGCTCTTCATTGTCCTGGAGAGTATATATAGAGGTCAGGAGCCTTTGAATTTGGCCGGTTGCTACAAAAAAAGCCAATGTTCCTAAGAAAATACTGTAGCCTAGTTTAGATAACTAATCAGATTCCAGCTCCAAAGATGGACCAAGAAACTTCAAGTACTAAGGGGAATTAGAAGTCCATTTCCCAACTAGGTGCCAAAAAAAAAAAGGATAAGGTCAGACTACTACTACTCATATGACCCTGCTTCTTTCCCAATAATACCTCACACAAGGTTCTGGCCTTGCCCTTTTTTGGCATAGGCACTTCCTTAATCAATCCATTGTCTTTCTTTTACAAGCCCCATTCCCACACATTTCCCAGTATCTTCCCCAAAACCAATGTCTATCTGGGTTTACCTTCTTTTTCAAATAGAAAACGAAGAAAATAGCGAAGGTATGTTCTGGCATCAAGCAGTGTGACCAAAAGAATGAAAAAGAAAGAATCAGATAATTGCACTTTCCTCCAGGAAGGGTAGAAAAGGTTCAGCAAGGAAGCCCGCAGATGAAGTACAAGTACTGGAGTGTTCTTCTACCACAAGTGATGACCAGTGTCTCCCAGATGAAGACCCTTAAGTATGTGTAGCTTCTCCTCCTAAAAAACTAAGAAATGGGCATTATGAGGAGATCAAAACAGAAATGGTCTCCTTGAATAAATACTATTATTGTATAAAGGAAATATACTTGCATTTTTGTGTGTTATCTGAGTATGGTTAGGGAGCAAAGTGAGGGCAGGTATGTGAGAAGGGAGGGAGGTATAATTCTGCTAGTTTGTGCACAGACCAGTTAATCTATAGTTAGCCTGACACTGAGAATAAACCTAGCTGAAGACCAAATAAGATTTTTTTCCATAACAGTTTGTCATACAGATAATGTAGAAAATGAGTGGGTGATTTTGCTTATGCTTGGCACTGGCAAGGTTGGGTGGGGGCAAGAATAGTGTTGTGTGAGGGTTGGCAGTATATAATAACATATTTGATTCCATTTTAAACTTTTGACAGCTTTAAGCCTCATTCCTTTCTCTGTGCCATTTATCCCACATGAGGATTAGCATATGAAAAAGGTAACAAATATGCCTAAACTTAATGATTATAACTATTGTGTTTCATAAATTTCCCATACCTAAAGCATTTATTGTCCTAAAATATATTCTAGTGCATAATGGGAATCTGGCACAACGAGTAGAAAAATCATTTTTTGTTCACTTATAATCATCTTCAAAAAGGGGTACCCTATGCAACTTCTTCCCTATTTATAAAACAACTTTCACCCTGGTTAAAAAAGGGCCCAATGAAAATGAAAATATGGCCTTCACAGGTAGATCCCTATTGTGCAAGACCTAGTTAGAGAAATAATCACCCCTACTGCTTCTGAATTTTTCTGCCAGATTTGACTTCCTCTTAAACCTGAAAAGCATGATTGGTTCTTCAATGTGAATTTTCAGATTATTAATATCATGGTCTCACTTATTACGGATCCACATCTAGTAATTTTATTAAAATTCCTGGTTCTACACAAAGAAACTGGTAAATAGTTAGCAGTCATAGCAAAATATTTTAATGACATGTTCTATTCAGTGCCTATTTCCACAGACTATAGCTATAGTTAAACTTCAACTTTAGAGACATAATACACCTTTACTGGTGCAATCAGTGGGGTACCTACCTCTCCAGTACTGTTATTTCTCATTATTTTTGCAGACAGTATCATCTAGCTTCACAAATTAGTCAGTTTAGCAAATTAACATAGAGTGTCAGGAGGTCTCCTTAAAGTAGTCTGCAATTATGTTTCTCAACCTGGACTTATGTGTGAGTCTCAGATTGACTAATAACTGTATGTTTTATTAATAAGATGATTCACACTATGTTTACCTTGTGAACATTTGCTGAATCTTAGCCAGTTTGGTCCCATTCTATATAGATCTTTTTTGGGTAGTCACTCAGGGAGGAAAAGCAGTTACTATGTGGGATGCTAATGTCACAAACCTGAAAACAGAAGACCTTGTATAGTCTTTCTGCTGTTGCTGCCCAATTCTCTCTCTTCCTCTCTCTGACACTTACCCATGATCATGATCCTCAGACTCTTTGGGAGAAACATCCATCCCATGATAACCCTGTGGCAAAACCAATAGAAAAATTCAGACACTGTCCTGGGGAGTGCCATAACCCTGATGGTACTGAATAGGTTTGTGGTTCTCCATAAAAAAAAGAAAGAAAGAAAGAAAGAAAGAAAGAAAGAAAGAAAGAAAGAAAGAAAGAAAGAAAGAGAAAAAAGAGAGAGAGAGAGAGAGAGAGAGAGAAGAGAGAGAGAGAGAGAGAGAGAGAGAGAGAGAGAGAGAGAGAAAGAGAGAGAAAGAAAGAAAGAAAGAAAGAAAGAAAGAAAGAAAGAAAGAAAGAAAGAAAGAAAGAAAAAGAGAGAGAGGGAGGGAGGGAGGGAGGGAGGAAGGAAGGAAGGAAGGAAGGAAGGAAGGAAGGAAGGAAGGAAGGAAGAGAGAGAGAGAGAGAGAGGAAGGAAGGAAGGAAGGAAGGAAGGAAGGAAGGAAGGAAGGAAGGAAGAAAGAAAGAAAGAAAGAAAGAAAGAAAGAAAGAAAGAAAGAAAGAAAGAAAGAAAGAAATGAATGTGAGCAGAGTATTAGAGAAAATCAATGAGGTATATCAAGTAAAGATACATATCCCACATGCAACCTGGGGAGGTTTCCAAGAAGATCCAAGTGTTGGAGGAAAGTGTGATAATTCATGTCTTTATTCAAATATAAAATTGAGTATTTAGTTCTGTGGGTTGTTTTTTTTTCCTTTTTTTTTTTTGGTAAGACATCCAAAATACTAGGTAATATGCTCTATTATTCACAACAGCCAAAATATGTAATGTTAGTGTTCATCAATAATTGAATGGATAAAAATGTTATGCACACACAAATACACAGCCCCCAACTGCACCACATCATATATATGTGTAATATTAAAAATAGAAATAGTCCAATTCATTGAAACAGAGAGTTGAAAAATGTTTGTCAGTGGCTGAGGGGTGGAGGAAATAGGAAGAGCTTGGTAAAAGTGTACAAAGCCTCAACTATAACATTAATAACTTCTGAGGATTTAATGTAAAAAACAAACCAAAAGTTTAAGGTTCCTTAAACAAGAAGTCTAGAAGACTGTACCACCATGCACCAATGAGGCATGACATGATGACTAAAATTTAATATGGTATCCTCAATGGGTTCCTGGGGCAAAAAAAATTAAAAATTAAAAAAGCCCGTTAAGTCAAAACTAAGGAAATCTTAATAAAAAAGACTTCAATAGAGTAGAATTTCACGTCTTGAACTTAATTTGTTTCAGAAGGCTGTTGGAGAAGTGATTTGTTCAAAACCCAAACCAGCCCTAGCCAGTTTGTCTCAATGGATAGATCAGCCTTTGGATTGAAGGTTCCTTGTTTCTATCTGGTCAAATGCACAATCCAGGGTTGTGGTCCCAATTCCCAATAGTGGAATGGGAGTGCAGGGGAATCTGTTCAGTTATTCTATAGCATGACTGATGTTTTTATCTCTCCTTCTGCCTTCCTCTTTTGAAATCAATCCTATACAATAAAAAGCAAATATGCAAATTGACCGAATCGCAGAACAGCAGGTTGCTTTAACATACACTGATCACCAGGGGCAGATGCTAATGCAGGGGTTGCTTCCTGGTGGTCAGTGTCCCCCCACAGGAGGAGCATTGCTCAGCCAGAAGCTGGGCTCATGGCTAGTGAGTACAGTGGCAGTGATAGGAGCCTCTCCTGGTTCTAGGGCATTGCGAAGGATGTACAACTGAGCCATCAGTTGGAAACCTCCAAGGGCTCCCAGACTGCATGTGAGCACAGGCTTGTTTGAGGGACACCATCTCCCCCCCCCCCCCACAGTGCACTGAGCCTCTAGTAGAAATATAAAAAAGGAAACCAAATAAATTTTCCCATTAGACATATATGTAAATTAAATGAATCCATCCTAGACACACAAAAGATTGCTAGTTTTAACTTTCTTATATACAGTACAATTCTAATTTAATGTTTAATCTAAAAAGAAACAGTTTTTTGACATTTATGTAACCACCCCCAACTAGCCTTAAATGAATCACATTCAGCACTCTTATTATGGGTATCCTTCAAGAGGACCAGATGCAGCATCTTGGAGTTTTTACATATTATTGCCTCCCACATGCTATCACTGGCTAATCACTTTTCATTTATCCAAATCATCAACAATTTTTCTACCTCTTCAATTGCTTCTCATTGTTGTTTGGTGCACTTTCTCACCCTTGAGAATATTATCACTCTTGATGGCCTCTTTATCTTTTAAAATTGTGCTAATCATAGATTTTGCCAGCAAGAAAAGTGGTCTGGCTTTTGTTTGTTGCCTGAGAGACACTTTTTTAATATGAGGCATCAGCATTAAATAGTTGTCAGTTCAAGAACTGAAGTTTTGCTTGGCTAGGGTTGCTCAGTGATTAAGTATTGACCTATGAACCAGGAATATATCCAGTTCAGGGCACTTTTAGTGTTGCCAAAGGAGAAATGCATGATGCCAAATGGGGTTAAAAATTATGAATTTATTATTTCATCTGGAAAATGATATGGGCTGATCCCCAAAATGGCATCAGCACCCAAAAACAGGGAGTCAGAGGTTTTTAAAGGACACTAGGCAGGTTTTTCTGGGAGGTGAATTCTCTGTGCAGGTCAGGGAAATTCAGGAGGGTAGAGATAATGGTCTGATCAAGTAGAATGTGGTTTAAGTAAGAATGTCCATTGTGAATTGACCTAAAGGTATTGATTAAATTATTTGATCATATCTAACAGGCACATGCCTGAGTTGCAGGCTATATCCCCAGTGTGGAGCATGCAGGAGGTAGCCAATCCATGATTCTCTCTCATCATTGATGTTTCTATCTCTTTCTCCCTTTCTATTCCTCTCTGAAATCAATGAAAACATTTTTAAGGAAAATAACTCATGTTTTATACCAAAATTTAGACAGTTTTATTCTGTGAACAACTTTGTCTAAAACCAAATTGTTGGATATTAGAAATGTCTGAGAACTGAAGTTTGACTCCAGTTTGCCTTTGGTTCACTAAGAGTAATAATTGCATCATACTTATATAAGATGTTAATAATAAGGGAAATTGAATGTGGGGTAATGAATATTATTCACAATTTTTGTATACATCAAACTGTTCTAATGTAAAACATGTATTAAAACGACACACACAATATTAGGAAGTGTTAAGAGCTGGAAGATAATAGAATGAACCCCTGAATGGGCAGGTAGGGGGTAGCAGCGGGTATGGGAAATGGCTTAGAGGAGACATCCTCTCCCTGCCATGTTAAGGACAATAATCAAACTAGAGGGAATGAGGAATAGTGACAGGTCAGTTTGGAAAACATATTAGGAAGTATTGAGGAAGCTCTCTTTTCTCTAACCAGAGAATCTGACTCCATTGCATCCTTTCCTCCTCCTCCTCATGGATGATCAAGCTGAGGCTTTGAGATGTCAAGCCACATCATGGCAAACACTGACTGTTTTCTAATTAGAGCTGAAGGTGTGGCTCCTCATTGTCCTGGAAATTATATATAGAGGCCAGGAGCCTTGGAGAGTATGTATAGAGGCCAGGGCCTGTTGCTACAACAAAGCCAAAAGTTACTAAGAAAATACTGTAGCCTAGTTTAGATAACGAATCAGACTCCAACCACAAGGATGGACTAAGAAACTTCAAGTACTAAAGGGAATTGGAAGTCCTTTTCCCAACTTGATGACAAAGAAAAAGATTAGGTCAGACTACCTACTCATATGACTCCATTTCTTTCCCAATAATTCCTCACCCAAGACTCTGGCCTTGCTCTTTTTTGGTAGACATTTTCTCAATCAATCCATTTTCATTTTATTACAAGCCCCTTTCACACCCATTTCCCAATATCTTTCCCAAAACCAATGTCTTTCTGGTTTTATCTTGTTTCCCAACTAGATAACAAAGATAATATTAAAGGTAAATTTGTTCCTTAAGCAGAGTGAAGAATGAGAAAGATAGAAAGAATCATATACTTGTATATTACTACACGAATGGTTAAAAAACAAACAAAAACAAACTATAGTAAGCAAGCCAACAACGAAGTAGAAGAATAGTTGGAGAGTTTTTCTACCACAAGTGATGCCCAAGGTCTAACAGAAGATGAAATCCCTTAAGTATGTGTAGCCGCTCTACAGAAAATGGTTAAGAAATGGGCATTATGAGGATATCAAAATGTAATGGTCTCCTTGAATAAATACTAGCATGTGTATAAAGAAAATGTATTTGTATCTTTGGATGTATTCTGATGATGGGAGGGAGCAAAGGAGGGGGCAGGTATGTGAGAAGGGACGAAGGTAGAATTCTGCAAGTTTGGGCACCAGACCAGCCAGTCTATAGTTATCCATAAACCAAGGATAAGGACTAGTTACAGGCTGAAGGTAAAATTTCCCTTAACACTTTATCATACTGGCAAGGAAGAAAAGGTGTTGGAGATTTTGCTTAGGTTTGGTCCCTGGGGGCAGGGGGTGGGGGAATGCAGGGGAGATGGGGTGCAGAGTGTTGTGTGAGGGTTGGAAGTGTATAAAAATAAATTTAATTCCATTTTAGATATTAAACTATTGATAGCTTTAAGCCCCATTTCTTTCTCTGTACCATCCAGCCCACATTAGGACAAGCAGCTAAAAGAGGGAACACATATGCCTAAACTTAATCATTAGAACTATTGTTTTGTATAAATTTCCCATAGCCAAAACCCTCATTGTCCTAAAATATGTCTACTGCATAATAATAATCTGAAACAATGAGTAGTAAAATTAATTATTTTGCACTTATGATCAGCTTGAAAAAATGTTACCCCGTGAACCTTCCTCCCTACTTATAAAATAGTAACACCTTTCACTATAGTTTAAAAGGGTCCAATGTAAATGAAAGGAGGCCTTCACAGATAGACACCAGTTATATAATTCCTAGTTAGGGAAGATATAATTATTCCTACTGCTTCTGAATTTAACACCCAAATTAGACTTCCACTTAAACCTGAAAAGCATGAATGGTGCCCTATAGTGAATTTTCATACTGTTAATGTCATGGTCCCGCCCATTAAGGATCCATATCTAATATTATTAAAATTACTGATTCCACCCAATTAAGAAACTTGTAAATAATTAGCAGTCATAGCAATGTATATGAATGACATGTTCTATTCAGTGCCTACTTCAACAGACTCTAGCTATAGTTAACTTTCACCTTTAGAGATACATAATATGCCTTTACTAAAAGCACTTCACTTAAGATCAGCAACAAAACAAAGATGTCTGATTTCGCCACTCTTATTCAACATAGTATTGGATGTCCTAGCCATGGTTACCAGACAAGAAGAAGAGATAAAAGACATCCAAATTTGAAAGTAGGAAGTAAAACTGTTGTTATTTGCAGATGACATAATATTGCACATAGAAAAACCTACAGACTCAACCAGGAAACTACTAGACTTAATAAATGTATTTATAAATGTAGCAAGTTACAAAATCAAATCCAGAAATCAATGGCATTTTAGACACCAATAATAAACCCTCAGAAAGAGAATCTTAAAAAACAATCCCATTTACCATTGCAACAGCAACAACAACAAAGACACTAAGGAATGAACTTAACCAAGAAGTTAAAAGACCTGTACATACAAAAACTATAAGACATTGAAAACAAAACTAGAAGATCCAAATAAATGGAAGAGTATGGCATGTTCTGGGATTGGAAGAATTAAAATGTCCATACTACCCAAAGTAATATATAGATTCAATGCAATTCATTTTAAAATACAAATGAAATACTTCATAGAACTACAAGTACTCCAATAATGTATATAGAACCAAAAAAGATCCTGAATAATTGTAGCAATCCTAAGAAAGAACAAAAAATTTGGAGGGATCACAATACAGGATATCAAACTATACTATAAAGCCAATGTCATCAAAACAACCTGGTACCAGCATAAGAACAGGCATATAGACCAATGGAACAGAGCAAGAACCCCAGAAATTGACCCACATCATTACAGTCAATTAATATTAGACAAAGGAAGCAAAAGCATACAATGTCATAAAGACAGTCTCCTCAATAAATGGTGTTGGGAAAATTGGACAGGCACAGGCAAAAGAAATAAAATTAGACTACCAAACTACATCATACATAAGAATAGACTCAAAAGGGATGAAAAACTTAAATATAAGCCATGAAACCATAAAAATCTTGGAAGAAAACAGGCAACAAATTTTGAGACATCTCACATAGCAGAATTTTTGCAACTACATCTCCTGGGGCAAGAGAAACAAAGGAAAAATGAAGATTGCTATATCACAAGGAAAAGCTACTGCACAGCAAAAGAAAACACAATTAAAAAGAAAAGAGAACCCACTGTATGAGAGTACATATTTGTCAATGATACATATGTTAAGGGGTTAATCTCCAAAATATACAACTCATAAAACTCAACAAAAGGAAGACAGACAATCCAATTAAAAAATAGGCAGAGGATCTGAATAGAAACTTCTCCAAAGAGGACATACAAATGGCTAAGAGACATATGAAAAAAAATGTTCAAAATTTCTAATCATTAGAATAATGCAAATCAAAACCACAATGAGATATCACCTCACACCTGTCAGAATGGCTAGCATCAATAAGTCAAGAAAACAACAACCTGGGTGACATGTCTAAATGCTTGAGTATCTTTCTATGAGCCAGGAGATCACAGTTCCACTCCTGGTCAGGGCACATGCCTGGGTTGCAGGCTCAATTACTTTCTCTAATCATTGATGCCTCCATCTATTTCTCCTCTCCCTTCCTCTCTAAAATCAATGATGTTATATTTTAAAGAAAGAAACAGCAAGTGCTGCTGAGGATATGGAGAAAAGGGAACACTCATTCACTCCTGGTGGGAATGCAGATTGGTGCAACCACTATGGAAAACAATATGGAGTTTCCTCAAAAAATTAAAAATTGAACTGCCTTTTAACCCAGCAATTCCACTTCTGGAAATACTAGTATATCCTAACTACCTGGACATACCAATCAAAAGGAATATATGCATCCCTATGCTCATAGAAGTATTGTTTATAATTTGTAAATAGTCCAAGTGCCCATGGATAAATGGATGGATAAAAAAGCTGTGGGATAGTTACATGATGGAATAATATACAGCTGTAAAACAGAGGGATCTCTTACCCTTTTGGACAGCATGGATGGTCCTGGAGACCATTATGCTAAGTGAAATAAGCTAATCTGAGAAAAATGAATATCACATGATCCCACTATTTTATGGAATCTAATGAACAAAACAAATTGACCAACAAAATGAGATCTGAAGCATGGAATCATGGAACAGACTGACATACCTCTGTGTGGGTGGAGATAAGAGGAGAGATAAACCAAAAAATGTATATACTTTGTGCATAGTCCATGGACATGGACATAAGGTGCTGAAGTCTTGGGGGAGGTGAGCAGGAGCTGAGTGGCGGAGGGTAAAGTTGGGGGAAATGGGAGACACCTGTAATATTGTCAACCACCCCCTAAAAACAAATAAACAAAGAAAAAAAACACAAAGAACTTGTTCTTTGAAAATATTAATAAAATAGACAAACTATTGTGGCTAGACTAAGGAAAATAGACAAAAGACCCATATAAACAAAGTCAGATATGAGAGAGTAGAAGTCACCACAGACATTACAACTATACAAATGATCATATTAGAATACTATCAAAGACAATATGCCACTAAATTCAATAAAATAGAAGAAATGGATAAGTTCCTAGAAATATATAACCTTCCTAGAGTAAATAATGAAGAATTGAAAAATCTAAATAGATAGATCAGCAGTTAGTAATTTATTTGATTTTTTATTAAAGTATTATATGTGTGCTGGGAAAACTGGAAATTCAGATGCAAATGAACAAAACTGCAATACAATTTGTTCCATGTATAAAAATGAATTCAAAATGTATCAAAGACCTAAATATAAGACACAAAATAATAAGTTACATAGAAGAAAATATAGGTACCTTGGTCATAGAAAAATATGGACCTTGGTCATAGAAAACATTTTATTAACTTGACCACAAATGCAAGGAAAGTAAAGGCAAAAATTGGTGAATGGGACTATTTCAAACTAAAAAGCATCTGCACAGCAAAAGAAACTGACAACAAAACAAAGAAGCAGCCAACCAGATGGGAGAAAGTATTTCTAAACAGGAGCTCTAACAGGTTTAATTTTCCAAAATATATCAAGAACTCATAAGACTCAACAACAAATAAATAAACAACCCAATCAAAAAGTGGGCAGAGGACCTGAAAATATACCTCTCCCAAGAAGATATACAAATAGCCAATATATATATGATAAGATGTTCAATGTCACTGGCAATTAGGGACATGCAAATCAAAACTACAATGAGAAACTACCTCATACCTGTTAGAGTGGCCATTATCAACAAGATAAGCTATAACAATTGGTGAAGAGATTGTGGGGAAAAGGGAACCTTCCTTCACTGCTTTTGGGAATGTAGACTGATACAACCACTATGGAAAGCAGTCTTGTCATTCCTCAAAAAAATTAAGAATAGAACTATTATGGGACTCAGTAATCTCTCTCCTGGGTATATACCCCAAAACTCAGAATCATGTATTTTCAAAGATATATACACCTCTATGTTAATTGCAGCATTATTCACAATGGTCAAGACATGGGAACAACCTTAAGTATCCTTAGATAGAGTCCTGGATAATACGATGTGTTACATAATCAAGTGGAATACTACTCAGCCATAAGAAATGATGAAATAGTGCTATTTGTAACAACAAGAATGGATCTTGTGAACATTATGCTAAATGAAATAAGTCAGTCAGGAAAAGCTAAGAACCATATGAGGTCACTTATATGTAGGATATAAAACAGAAATGCTTGAACGCAAATATAAGTGTGGTGATTGCCATAGGGAAGAAGGTGAAGAGAAGGGGGTATTAATATATAGTGACAGGAGAAGATTTGACTTTGAGTGGCAGGTACACAGTGCAATATCCCAAGCTTGTGACATAGAAACCCACACCTAAAAACTATATGTTCATGTTGATCAATACCACCTCAATAAATTTAATAAATTTAAAATAAACAAATAAATAAAATTATATTATGAGATATAATTAGTGCTTTTATGGTCCTGAGGCAGAACAATACTAGAGAAAACAAGATAAAACAGTAAATTGGGGCAGTAGATTAAGCAAGATGATTCAAGCCTCCTGAGAATTGAGGCAGCTTAAATGGATATACTAGTGTATATTTTCATATTATTTTCCAGTAGAATAATATAAGGCAGGCAGTAAAGAAAAAAGGTGGGGGCAGGAGGGAGAAAAGTCTGGGGCTCAGAGAATACTGCCAAGTAGACAGATTTGCATATAATAGAAACTCATTGTTAGTTCTCACCCACTTCCCATCTTAGGCCAAGGAGTTGCTGCATAAGTGAGGAAACATGAAGGAAAGCCATTGCAGATTTCTGAATGTAAAAGTACATTATGTCACCATTTAGAAAAAGAGTTGAAAATAACCAAAACACATTAATGAAAACAGTAGTGAGGAAGCAGCAAGGATTTAAAAATAACTGGGGTCTGGATATTGATTAAGCTGTATAAATCTGGTTTTGAAATGGAATATGGGCATATACTATCAAAAAGGTAGAAATTTGATCCACCTATTATGTTCTAGAAACTATCTCCTCTTTGTATCTCAGCATCTAGTATGATAACTGAAACATAATAAGATTTTAATATATAGGGCAGCCGTGGGCAAACTCTGGCCGATTGGCTGTTCTATCCGGACCGCAGAGCTGTATCTTGCTCTCTCCGCTCCTTCACCAGCATATATATTTCATATATAAGACCTTAAAGATAAGTTATTATATATTTCATGCTAAAGTCTTCTAAAAGTTTTGCTTTTATTTTGAGCACTTTTTGACAAACCATCATAAAACTATTCTCATTTATTATCATAAACATAGTTGTAGGCAACCAAAATCTATCATTTGTGTGATCAAAAGGAAATAAACTTTTCTGCTTTCATTTAATTTAATTCTTTATTTGTGTCTAAATCAAATCATAAGTGCATTTACAAAATATTCTTGACATTAAATGTAAAATTTGAGGAAATTATTTTCAAGATTTCCTATAAATAACTTCACATTATTAAACTAACTATGAAAGAGCACATCAGCCTGCCTTTTTATATTACTCAAAATGCTGATGCAGAGTGCACAGTGTTTATATCAATGAAGAAAATACGGCACCAGTAGATATATACTATGGCCCAGGATGGGTGGAAAATGTTTACACTCTAAAAAATGTCCCATTATATTAGGAGAATATAAGACTTTACTTGTAGCTTTAATCCTATGCTTGGCCATACTATCATCAATTAATATTACTTTTAAGTAAGTTTCTCATTAATGCAAATATGATGCAGGCATTTAAAATTAGTAAGAAAATAATTCAAAGAACTTATCTGAAATGTTGCCTAATTAAATGGAAATCTAAATATGAAAGCCAAGAGATATATGAAAACATGCTCAAAGTCACTAATCATCTGAGAGATGCAAATCAAAACAATGAGGTACCATCTCACACCTGTCAGAATGGCTATCATCAACAAATCAACAAATGACAAGTGCTGGTGAGGATGCCCAGAAAAAGGAACCCTCGTGCACTGCTGGTGGGAATGCAGACTGGTGTAGCCACTGTGGAGAACAGTATGGAGTCTCCTCAAAAACCTAAAAATGGGTCTCTCATTTCACCCAGTGATCCCACTTCTAGGAATATATCCCAAGAAACTAGAAACCCAATCAGAAAGGATATATGCACCCCTATGTTCATAGCAGCACAATTCACAATAGCTAAGATTTGGAAATGGCCTAAGTGCCCATCAGCAGATGAGTGGATTAAAAAACTGTGATACATCTACATAATAGAATACTACACTGTGGTTAAAAAAAAAAGAGTTCTTACCATTTGCAACTGCATGGATGGAACTGGATAGCATTATGCTAAGTGAAATGAGCCAGTCAGAGAAAGATAAATATCACATGATCTCACTCATTTATGGAATATAATGAACAACAAAAACTGATGAACAAAAACAAATTCAGAGACAGCGAAACATCGATAAGAATGTCAAACCTCAGAGGGAAGTTAGGGGAGGGTGGGGAGAAGGGGGGAAGATCAACCAAAGGACGTATATGCATGCATATAAGCCTAACCAATGGACACAGACAACAGGGGTTGAGGGCATGAGTGGGGGTTTGGGGGATAATGGGGGGATAAGGACACATATGTAATACTTTAATCAATTAAGAAATTTTTAAAAATAAATATGAAAGAAAAGAAAATACATTGTATATTACAAAGCCCTTATATATGTGAATTAAAATCTCAATAGGTAGTAGAAAATGGAATCAAGAAAACAAGTAAAAGAGATAATGACTGATATTTTTTTTCTTAATTTTTGAAGACACCAAAATTCAAATCCAGGAAGACTAATTAATCTCAAGTGAAATAGATGAAAATAAATTCATAATTGGACACATCATAGTGAAAGAGGAGAATACCAAAGACTCACAGATCTTAAGAGCATCCAGAGGGGAAAAAAATTAATTTACCTATTTGAATTAGACAAAGACCTGACTTTCAACATCAGCAAAAGGAATAGGAAGGCAGTGAAACTATGAACCAAGAATCATATACCAACTTCAAAAAAGTTTAAGAATGACAGTGAAGCCGAAACCGGTTTGGCTCAGTGGTAGAGCATTGGTCTGGGGATTGAAAGGTCCCGGGTGCGATTCAAGTCAAGGGCATGTACCTTGGTTACGGGCACATTCCCCTGTAGGGGGTGTGCATGAGGCAGCTGGTCAATGTTTCTCTCTCTCATCGACGTTTCTAGCTCTCTATCTCTCTCCCTTCCTCTCTGTAAAACATCAACAAAATATATATTTTTTAAAAAGAATGACAGTGAAATGATGACATATTGAAATAGCCTAAACACCCATGGGGAAAAATGATAAATAACTTTAGATATATTCATACAATTCAACACTAAACAGCAATAAGGATTAATGAACTACAGTAGTATGCATACATGTGGCTCAATTTCTAAAAGATAATTTAGGTGAACATGTTGGGGACATTATAAATGGAATTCAAAATTTTGCTCTTGAGCCATTTAATTTTTTGAGAGAACTTCTAATTATTTTCTGTATTTGTATGCCCACTTAACAAGCAATATGTGCATGGGCTAGATAGGGTTGAGGAAAATTTTTTTCCCTAGACTTATCATTAATCACCATGGTTTTATTTTAATAGTACCCTCTTACCCTATGTTGTTATCTGGCATTTCTGGGTTCTAAACTTTACACACACTTCCAGGAATATAAGGTATTTTTTCCTAGCCTCAGCGTTGCAATCATTAGAATGCAACACTGAGACTAAGATTAATACAACATAAATTTATTCAAGTATGAAACAATGCAAAAGTATGTCACTAGCCACAATAAAAATGTATTTGGGTTGTCTGAATTAGCTGATGGCAAGTCATTCCTGTCTACAGAGCTGAGAAATGGACCCCTGCCTAACAGCTTATACATCCCATATTAATGGAACAACTCCTGTTGAGTGGCAGACTACATGCTGGGTCAGGGAATTTATACATCAGAATCAGTTCACTCCAACTGTATTCTGCTAATCGCATAGCTTTTAAAAACTGCCATAGTATAAAGCTGAAACTTGTGTGTTTTCTCTCACTCTAACCATATCATGAACTAGGCACTTGTCATCATTCATTTCATGATAAAGCCTATTCATGAATCAATTGCTGTGTTTCTCTATGCCTCGCAAATACTGTTGCAATAAATTTCATGAACATGGATTTACTTTCAAAATTATATATGAGAAAGAAGAGGCAGTAATTTAACAAACTCCACAAGGCATGTGTCAAACCAATCTGGCTCTTACAAGTGGAGTCAGAATGACTTTCATTGCCACCTAGAGCAGTAGCATTGAAACGGAAAATTTAAGACTTTTAGTCTAATAAATTTGGGATACTTATTATATAGCTACCACTCTAGGGTAGAAGAAGTATTTTAAAGATGTTTATGAAGTCTAAGACTATAAATTGAGGAGGTTTAATTTTCAGATATGCCAGTGATTCATGGTGTGAACTAGAATACATCACTTTTATGTTAGTAATTTAAGTCTTTATTTATATTTCCAAGCCATGATACCTTGAAAGGAGATTCTAGATGTGGAATACATTAAACACAAAGGAAATATCAAAGGCCATGAGTAACAGGGAGTGTATTTCTTCCTTGAAAAAAGAGTGACATTTCTATCACAAGTGCATCTCTCCAGAGATACAGGTTGTTTAGTGTTTTAAGGTTTGAATTGCTGGTTTTAAAATATATGAAAGTTAGTGTGATACAGGGTTTTTGGAAAAGTGAGAACAAAATATCCATTATCTCATAAAATGGCCCAATTATTATTATAGTTTCTGTTTATCATTTGTTAGTTTTCATTGTTATACATATTTTATAAAGCTCTATAACATTGTACACACAATATTGTGCCATGCCTTGTTCACTTATAACAAATATCTCAAGTGTTATATCTTCATATTAAATTTTATAATTTTAATGGCTACATAATATTTAATCAGGTTATTGTCACATACAAAAATACACAAATCATTTCTCTCTCTATGTATGGACTTTTGTAAGGTTACCTATTTTTTTCTGTTTTTTGTTGTTCTTAATCCTCACCTGATGATATATTTTCTATTGATTTTTAGATAGAGTAGAAGGGGAGAGAGAGAGAAAAAGAGAGAGAGAGAGAGAGAGAGAGAGAGAGAGAGAGAGAGAGAGAGAGAGAGATATCAATATGAGAGAGACACATCTATTGGTTGCCTCCTGCACACACCCCAACTGGGTCAGGAATCAAGCCCTTGACCAGAATTGAATCCAGGGCATTTCAGTCCAAAGGCGAATCCTCCAAACACTAAGACAAACTGGCTAGAGCAAGGTTATCCTTTTCTGACCCATTTTGAGGTCATTTCTGTTGGATAGAATTTTATATATATAATTTCAAGTTTTTATTCATTATATAATTATAACACTGTGCACTTTTAGCTTTGTTACCAATCAGAAAACAATACTTCTCTTGCTTCAATAGTTTTCAGCCATCTTAAACACAGAGCTCAGCTAGGTTCTTTCTTACTGAAATGGAACTGTAGAGACTTCTTGTGACTACATCTCTGGACTTTCTAGTGTCAACAAATGTACCAATGGTAGTTTTGTCCTCAAATAGATCACATCTTATTGAAAAGTTAGAAAAGGAGGCTGAAAAGGAATGATGTTATCTCGAAAGCCAAAGAGGCTGTACCAAAAGGAGAATGTTCAGCAGTAGCAAATGATCCAGACAGGTCACCTAAAAGGGAAAACAATTGGTCCCAGCAAGTAAAAAGATTTTTTTCAACTGTTTTATTGATGAAGGTATTACATGAGTCCATATCTTCCCAGTGCTGCCCAACCCAGTCCCATACATGCCATCACCTCCCAGTGTTTTGTGTCCATTAGTATTGCTTATATGCATGCATACAAGTCATTCAATTGATCTCTAACCCCCACCACAGCCTTCCTGCTGTAATTTGACAGTCTGTTCAATGTTTCTTTGCCTCTGTATCTACTGTGTTTCCCTGAAAATAAAACATCTTCCGAAAATAAGACCTACTTACAGGTTTCCTTTTGAGTGAAATATAAGTCATCCCCCCAAAAATAAGCCCCTCAGGCTCTGTCTCAGAATGAAAATTAATTTACCGTAAACTGGTCGCTAGGGCCGCCCCAACTGATGTCTAGTAACCAGTGACATTATGCAGAGTCCTGACTGCACTGCTGTGTCGAGGCGGAGCAGAGGTCAGAGTGAGAGGTGAGCTCGGGGTGGGAGAGAGGACGAGACTTTTGCAGATGCATCTAGAAGAACAGGAGGATTAGAGCAGATGGGACGTGGCAAAGGTGGTGAGTGCTAGTCTATCTCTGGTGACACTGCCTGATGCTCGCGGCCGCCTTCATGATGACTGAAGGTTCCCAGTCAGTGGCAGACCCTGCCCCAGCCCAGATACAGGCCCCAGCAAGCCCAGTGACAGTCCCCAGGCAGGCCCCAGGGGGTAAATGTCTGATAAAGGGGTAGAGGGAATGTCTGGTGAAGGTGTTCAGTGGCACAGGGGTGGGGGGAGGGGAATCACTTAAAATGACACAGGAGGATCAGAGGGGGCAATCAAAATGACACAGGAGGATCAAAAGGGGTTACTAAAATGGTAATCCCCCCTCTGATTCTCCTGTGCCATTTTGATTCTCCCCTCTGATCCGCCCTGTGTCATTTTAAGTGACCCCTTCCCCCCACCTTGATACCCCAATTCCTTTTTTTTTTTTTACCTCTAGAAATGAGCGCAAAAAGAAAAAGCTACTCCATGGAGTACAAGAAAGGACTTGTGGAAGACTCTTGGGGCCAAAATCTTACTGCTTTCTGCAAAGAGAAGATGTTGAGTATCTGATTGGTTCGAAAATGGAGAGCAGAGTATGGTAACCTCATTGAACAAGTAGACAAAGGAAATGCTAAAAAGAGCAAGTGTGGATCAGGTCAGCAACCATTATTTTCCGAGCTGGAAGACCTGATCTGTGAATGGGTTGTTGACAGGAGAGCAAAGGCTTTGGTTGTGAATAGGGCTCAGATTCAAGAATTTGCCCTTGCAATGGCAACACAGTTTGACATAGCCCCCAAAGACTTCAAAGCATCACAACACTGGCTGGATAATTTCCTTCTGTGAAGTGAACTGTCTTTAAGAAGATCTACAACATTGTTTAGGTTGGAAGATACTCAAGTTATTAAGTGAGCACTTGCATTCATGGAAGTATTCTGCCATTATTTTTTCAAACAGCGTTTTTATTCCTTGCTTCTCTTCCTCTCCTTCTAGACCCCTATTATGCGAATGTTATTTTATTTTGTGTTGTCCCAAAACTCCCTTAGGCTCTCCTCTTGCTTTTTAAGTCTTCTTTCCAGTTGCTGTAGTGTTTGTGTGTATGTTTTTTTTCTACCTTGTCTTCTAATATGCTGATACAGTCCTCAGCCTCTTCTAGTCTACTGTGTAAGCCTTCCATTGTGATATTTAATGCAGCTATGTTATTTTTCATCTCCTCTTGGTTCATTTTCATGTTGGTGGCATTCTCATTCATCTCCTTATAATTCTCATTGAGTTGTATGTATTTGTCATTGAGTTGTGGGTATTTATCATCCAGCCATTTGAGCATCCTTATAACCATTATTCTGAATTCTTTCTCTGATATGTTGCCAGACTCAACTTCATTGAACTACCTTTCTGGTGATTCCTTTTTCTTTCCTTTAGAGATTAATTTTTGTCTTTCCATATTTTGCCTTTTTTGTATGTTTTTATTGATTTTGAAGAGAGAAAGGGAGAGGGAAAGAGAAACAGAAACATCAATGGTAAGAGAGAATCATTGATCGGTGCCTCTTGCACAACCTGGGCATGTGCTCTGACCAGGAATCATACCATGATTCCTAGGTCATGAGTCAATGCTCAATCACTGCACCATGCCGGCCAGACTTGTTTTGCTGTAATGTTTATATTGTAGATCTGATTCCTTTGCTAACAAGGTTCTTTTGGGGATGGTGCTACTGGTGTGATATCTCAGGTCTCTTGGGCTTGGTAATCTAGTGTAGCCCTCTACTTGAACTAATTGGGTTCTCTTGATGTAGGCATGCAAGCTAAAAAGATGCATCTGTGTTGTCTAGAACTCAGCTGCTGTGGAGGAGGGTGTCCCTATTTTTGCTGTCTTCTACCCTTGATCGAAATCATGTGTGCCCAGCAGGGACTCACAGTGGCACCTAGGAACTGTTTGTTGGGTTGATGGGTCACAGTGGGCCTGCACTCTGGAAAAGGCATGGCTGTGGTGTCCAGAGGTCTGTAATTGTGGGGTGGGCAGACTCAGCTTTTGCTGCTGCACCTGTGGTGGATAAGCACATGCTCCCTGCGGCAGTTCATAGGAGCACCCACAGTATGCTTGCCAGCGAGGCACAGTGAAGGACTCTGAAGGGCCCTGGCAGTGTAGCTGTGCAATTGAGGTACCTATGGGCCAGTATCCAAGCTAAAGAAATTCAAAACTTCTATTTCTGAAAGGGAATGCAACCTTGTTTGTCCATGACTACACCCAGCGAGATCTCACAGCAGCTCCCAAGAGTGCCCTGTGGATAGATGGGCTCAGGGTACCTGCTCATTGGAAATGTGTTTGCCAGCGCAGAGCTCTGATGTACTCTGAAGGGCCCTGGCACTGAAGTTGTACAGCTGGGGTGTCTGTGGGCAATTATTCAGGAAGAGTAAATTCAGAATTTCTACTGCAGGGCAGCACACCCTTGTCTGTAGAAAATTACACCAACAGGGGATCCCAGTGGCTCCCAGGCACTGCCTATGGAGTGGTGTGCCCTGGATGCCTGCGTGCTGGAAATGCATGAATGTGGTGTCCAGAATTCTGCTGCTGGGGAGGGGGAAAGTTGCACTTACTGGTGTCAGAGCAGTGCACTTTTGGAGGAAGAGATCCCAGGGTCTGTGGGTCTGTGGGTAGGGCAGCAGGATTTTGGCTGGAGTGGCTGCTGGGTCATGGGAAGTTCCAAGGCCTGTCTGGGTGGTGGTGCTGAAGAATTCCTACAAAAGGCCGTTCTCCCCATCAAGATGGCATGGGCTCTGTGCCTGGATCCTTCAGTCTGGGAAGTGCCCACAGTGGTGGTAGTCTCTCCCTGTCCAAGAGAGCCTGGTCTTCTAGCCCCTGCTGCCCCTGAGGGGATCTAACTGTCCCTCCCTCACTCACACACTAACCACACACATCCACACACTCCTTTCATCCCATCACTCACTCACTTCCTCTCACTCACCTCCCTCCTGCCAGCCACCATCTCTCAAGTTTCCTCCTAAACAGATATTTACTTAATGCTTACTATGTACCAGGCATAGGTTAGGGGCTTAGTATATTGTAGTGAACAAGGCTAAGCTTTTACACTCAAGGAACCTCTATTCTAATGGGAGCAGAAAGAAAATAAACATGTAAACAAAGACATTGAAATGAATTCAGGTACTAAGGGGTACAAAGAAAATAAACTGAGGATGTCTTGAGATTTAGTGCACATATTCAATAAAGGACACTCTAAGAATATGCCATTTGTTTTGAGACCTGATATATTCCAAAGGGGACTTTGGATTTGATAATTAGGAGATTTTGGTGATTTTTCAAAATACAGTTTCAGTTGAGTATTAAAGTTAGATGTCAGAAGAATTAGGGGAGTTGTGGTTCAATGGGTGTGAAGTTTTAGTTAGGCTAGATAAATTCTAGAACTCTGCTCAACAACATAGTTACTATAATAAACTAGAGGCCCAGTGCACAAGATTCGCAGTTTGGGAGCTCTTGTGGTATATCTGTCTGATAGCTTAGGACCAAGTGGGCCTAAGCCAGCTGTTGGGCATCCTTAGCACTGCCTTGGAGGTGGGAGAGGCTCCTGCCACAGGCACTGCATTCACTAACCATGAGCGTGGCTCAGGGCTTCTGTTCCCCCTGTGGGAGTGCACTGACCACCAGGAGGAAGGTCCTGCATTGAGCATCTTCCCCCTGGTGGTCAGTATGCATAATAGTGACCAGTCATTCCATCATTTTATTTGCATATTAGCCCTTTATTATATAGGATTATATATGCTTGTGTACTTAATTTTTTTAAAGATCTTAAATCTCATATTGAGTTCTTCCTACAAACAAAATCAAGACAACATATGGACATCCTATATAATAAAAGGCTAACATGCAAATCAACTGAACTGTGGAATGACCAGTCACTATGATGTGCACTGGACACCAGGGGCAGATGCTCACTGCAGGACCTTCCTCCTGTGGTTAGTGCACACCCACTCTGTGGCAGTGCTATGTACCCGTTAGGGGATGTCTAATTGCTGGCTTAGGCCTGCTTCAGGCTGCCAGAGGGATGTCTGACTACCAGCTTACACCCAATCCTCACGAGGAGCAGGTCTAAGCCAGCAGTTGGACATCCCCCGAGGAGTCCCAGACTGCAAAATGGTCCAGATTGGGCTTAGAGACACCCCCCACCCAAGTGCATGAGTGTTGTGCACTGGACCCCTAGTAATGGATAAGTTTATTACCTTGATTGTGGTGATGGTGTAATGCCCAAACCAATCAAATAGTGCATATTAAGTATGTAAAGTCCTTTGTATATCAATTATATGTCAACAAAGGTTTAATAAAAGGGATGATTGGCAAGTAAGTAGAAATTAAAAGAAAGGTTCAACCTTGATGCTTAACTGGAAAGGAAGGAGAAAGATGAAAAGAAGCTAGAGAGAAAGGCAGAATCAAGGATGTTTATGGTTGTTGATGCTTCTTCTCTTTAAAATTTTTACTTAACCTTAAACTTATTGATAAACTATAGTGAAGTGGCCAGTAGGAAGTAAAGTGTTGAAAAAAGAGAAGACAAGTAACCAAGACCACGGTCCATTCTCAAACCCCTTAAAGGTAATGAATTGTTAATTAAATATTGACTATTTTTGGTTCTGTGTCTTTTGTTGTGTTATTTTTAATATGAAAAGCAGACTAAATTGGAATGACTGCACCCTGAATCATTTTGCATGAGAACTCCTGATCATATATTAGGCTAACTTACAGCCAGCATGTGTGAAAGAAAAAAATACAAAATGGACCATTTCAATATGGTAATTTGGAAGGAGAGGCATTCACCATATTTGTAGACATAAGAAAATATTAATTCCACAAAATTCTTAAAATGGAGATATCAAATTTATCAAGTGTTATTATAAAATCTGAAATAAATTTGCTTCTTAAAAATTGTCAAGTGAAATGTAATATTCCAATATCATATTCTATTGACAGGAAATTTTAAAGTCTTATAGTACATGTAACTTTTAAAATCATTTTTTATGGTGGTAGTATGATGAAGATATTTTCATAAAAATTAAATAAGACTTTACAACCTGATTGTCAATCTCTACTTAGATCATAGTTTATTGAAACACAAGTACCTGGAGTTTAATACAAACTCAAACCAACACTAATATCAAGCAAGGCGAGGGAAAACAGAAGCAAAAAACAAAACAAACAAAAAAAGAATAAGCAAGACAATCTCACACACACAAAAAAAGACATAAAGAATTGATATAGTCAACATTGAATCAAACAACAGCATAAGGACAGAGAGAAAAACAATTTTTAGATAGTTAAGAAAGAGAAGAGAGAGGTGTGTAAGGACTTGGACCAGGGGATTGGAGATTAGATATTTAAGCAAGATGAAATTTTATCAGGGGGTAAACAGAAAGAATAGGGATAATCTAAAGAAGGAAAAGAGTAAGAGATACAGATCACCAAAAGGGGAAAGGTTAGGAAGAGAGTGATGGAATAAAGGTAAAGTTGAAATAGAGTAAAATGATGCAAAAGGAAAAATGAAAATAGAATGTAGAACACTAATCCCAAAGTAAAATAAAGTAAAAATAAAATGACAATTTTAAAAAAGGTAAAATAGTGGACGTAATAACACTGATTGAAAATAAAAATGTAATAATTAAAATGTAAAATAAAGTGAGGAAAAGAGAAAAAATAGTTTCTTAAGATGAAGAAAATAAAAATAAAAAACAATTAAAATAGTAGAAAAATAAAAGGTAAAAAACAAAATGTGCAGTAGTGAAGGTCATCACTTCCTCTATTGTTCTGTTTGGCAAGCCTGCTTTCCAGTCAGGACAGTATTACAGATCCCTGCATTCCATTTCCCCTCAGTGTTGTATTCTAGTCCTGATTTTGAAGCAGGCTCTGTCTTAATCTCTCACATTCCTTTATTTTTTATTACATGAGAGTCAATTTGTGATTCAGCCCCTGGGTGTCAGTGTTTCTGGACTGACTTCTGGGTCTGTATATGGCTTCTCTAGGCTGTGTGTAGAGCCTTCTTTCCCTGTGGCACTCAATACTGGTTTGTGACAATGGGCTGCCTCAGAGCTGGCTCTCTGAAGGTCACTTCCCACTCTGATCCCCAGGTTCCAGAAAAACAACTTTCCCCTGTAGTCTCCCAGGGTGTCCCTAACTGGGTGATCCTATGTATTGGGCTTATAATCAGAAGTAAGAATTTGAAGAGGAAAAAACCCAAGTGTGCAAACAATGGTGCTGCAGGCAAATCGGCGTATCCTCCTTTCCCCTTTGGGTCTAAGCCCTGGCATACTTATTTTTTTAAAATAAATCTTTATTGTTCATATTATTACAAATGTTCCTCATTTTTTCCCTCCATTGCTCCCCTCCACCAGGTTCCCATCCCACCCTCTGCCCTTTCCCCATCCCCCATTGTCCTCATCCATAGGTGCACAGTTTATGTTCAGTCTCTTCCCACCCCCCACTCCCCTTTTCCCTGAGAATCGTCAGTCCACTCCCCTTCTATACCTCTGATTCAATCATGTTCAACAGTTAATATTGTTCATCATGTTATTTAATTCCCTTGGTTTTTAGATTCATTTGTTGATAATTATGTATTTGTTGTTCATAATTTTTATCTGTATTTTCTTCATCTTCCTAAAGAACCCCTTTCAGCAATTCATATAATTCTGGTTTGGCAGTGATGAACTCCTTTAGCTTAAATTTATTTGTGAAGCTCTTTATGTGGCCTACAATTCTGATTAACAGTTTTGCTGGGTAGAGTATTTTTGGCTGTAGGTTCTTGTTATTCATTACCTTGAATATTTCTTGCCATTCCCGCCTGGCCTGCATGGTTTCTGTTGAGAAATCAGCTGATAGTAGTATGGGTGCTCCTTTATAGGTAACTACCTGCTTTTGTCTTGCTGCTTTTAATATTCTCTCTTTGTGTTATGCTCTTGGAATTTTAATTATGATGTGTCTTCGTGTGGTCCTCTTTGGATTCCTTTTGTTTGGGGTTCTGTGTGCTTCCTGGACTTGTAAGTCTATTTCTTTCATCATGTGGGGGAAGTTTTCTGTCACTATTTCTTTCAATATGTTTTTGGTATCTTGCTTCTGTCATCTTCTGGGATCCCCATAATTCTGATATTGGTTCGTTTGAAGTTGTTCCAAAGGTTTCTTACACTATCTTCAATTTCTGGATTCTCTTGTCTTCTTGCTTCTGCAAAGGAGTGTCCACTGGCTCTTTGTGTTCCAAATCTTTGACTTGATTCTTGCAATCTTCCATTCTGTTTTTAGGACTCTGTATAATTTTTTTTTTATTTCAGACAATGTATTCTTTATTTTTAGTTGATGCTTTATTATTTCTAGTTGTTCCCTTTTCATATCCTCATAGGTCTTGTTTATTTTATTGGCCTTTTCTAGGAAATTCTTGAAAAACCTTATAACCGTAGTTTTGAACTCTATATCCAGTCGCTTTTTGTCCTCCATTTCTTTCATTTGTGATCTGTTTCCTTGTCTCAGCATTTTCATTGCTTCCCTGAGTTGGTAGGGTGGCTTTGTGTGTTAAGGTGCCCAATATGGTTCAGTGGATAAGCCTCCCAGTTACCTGAGGTGGACACTCTTGGTGCAACCCTTTGTGGACTGTGTATACAGCCTTATTTTAGTTAAGTCTTGATTGTTGTTGGTATCACTGGGAGGAACTGACCTCCAGGCCAATCGGCTGTGAGGATCAGCTGTGTCTATGTCAGGAAACAGCCTTATTAGACTAGACTTGGAAAACTGCAAAAGCCTCTGTGCTCAGGTTGGATGGAGTGGAGTTTCAGGGTGGAGCCTACAGCCTTGGCTTCCTGTTAGCCCCGCCCTATCAGGTTCCTGAGTCTCAGTGTTCCTTAGTGTCCTTTGGTACTTGCTGTAAGCACCTCTGAGAGAAAGGTGCCCTAGAGTTTCACCCACTACCAGACAGTCTAGTCTCTCCCCCAATAAGCCCGGTACTGGGGTTCAGTACAGTTGGAAGTGGGGTTAAAAGCAGTCCGGAGCTTATGTCTCCTTCCCGCTAGGACACTCCAGTGGCTCAATCAACAGTCTGTACTCTGAGCGCAAAGTGCGCGACTCTGGGGCTCTGCCTTTCTCTGCTCCCCTGAGCTTCCACCTTATAGCCCAGATTCCCTCTGTATGAGCCTGGGACCCAAGGGTCTCACACAGAACTGAGGTTCAGTGCAGTCGGAACTGGGTCTCAGCACAGTCCGGATCATTTGTCTCCTTCCTGCTAGGGCAATCCAGTGGCTCAATCAACAGTCTGTCCTCTGAGCACAATGTGGGAGACTCCAGGGCTCTGCCTTTTGCCACTCCCCTGAGCTTCCACCTTACAGCCCAGATTTCCTGTGTATGAGCCTGGAACCCCAGGGTCTCACCCAAAACTGGGGTTCAGCACAGTCTGGAGCTTTTATCTCCTTCCCACGAGGGAACGCCAGCCAGGCACTCAGCCGCCCCTCCTCTCCAGCTCCACACACACACTGTGTCTCCTCCATACCTTAGACTTTTACAGCTCCTCTGATTTTCCTTCTGGTTTTCTCTTTCCTTCTAGTTGTAGAATTTCCAGTCAGTCAACTTTCCTGTATTTCTGGATAATGTCCACCTTATATTTTAGTTGTATTTTTTGAAATTGTTGTGTGAGGCTGCAGTTAGGCATCTACCTACGCCGCCATCTTGGTTTTTTCAGCCCTGGCATACTTTTAAAATATTTTGTGTCAGAACAAAATGGGTTGCTTTTAGAGTTCCCTTCTGTTATCAGCTCCGAGGACCCCTTTTCACATTCATGGATCACAACAGCCCCAATTGCCATCGATTTTTCTAGGCACAGACTTCCCTCGGTCTTCCACCTTCCACAGTGTGTGCATTTCTCTCTCCTGTAGGCACCAGAAACCTCACCTTATCCCAAATGAAATGTGACCTTTCCGTAGTGGAGTTTAGACCTCCTCTGAAACCACATGTTTGCGCCAATTGGGGACCAGTTTTCTGGGGCTCACAGTTGTTAGGTGATTTCCACAGTTTTAGCTTTTCAAGCTTCCAATAAGATCCACTTTTCCCTTCAAGAAGGTATAGTCTCCACATCTGAGCCTGTCACTCTGAGAGGGAACCCAGCTCCAGTGGGAGGCTGCCTGGTCAGGGGAACCCTGTCCAGCAGGCCCCCACCTTCTCCTTGAGTTTAGCTGTCCCTTAATTCGCCAACAAATATTCCCCGTGCGACCCTCAGCTGTTCTTTCTTTCTGCTCAAGGACAAGTCTCAGGACCCTTCTGTCTATTCTGCCGCCATTTATTTTTTTCTGTCAGCAGTGGTGTTTTGGCCAACTTCATCTCAATTTCTCAACATCTCTGCTGATCATGTAACCGGCTGGGGAATATGTCTCCCCACACAAATGCTTTAGTAGAAATTTTCACAATGCACATTCTAAACAAATGAACACACACATCAAATTTTTAAGAAAATAAAATTATTTTTATAGTTCTGAGGACATTAGGGTTTCTCAATTTTGACATTATTGACATTTTGGCCAGGATGATTCTTTGTTGTGGGAGAGTGTAGGTTGTACTATAGAATCATTTGCAACATCACTAGCCTCTAGACATAGAATACAGTAGCATTTCCCCTGCCCATTATTACAACCAACAATGTCTCAGAATATTTCAAAATGTCTCATAGCTAGCAAAATCTTTCCCAGCTGAAAACTACTGAGTCAAAGACAGTCATTAATTCTCTAGGATAGATAATTCTAAAGACATGGCAATTTTATCACAGCATTTATTATATCAGAAATGCACATAATTCATATTAAAAATAAAATGTGCAGAATATATCATTAATAAATACTTTTTGTGGGTTATGAATATACTTAATCAATTTTACAGGAGAAAAAAATCACTTAACTTCTACCCTGCAAGTATAGAAAAGATTCATTAATTTATCATTAAATTGGAAAATTATAATATAGAACACATTTATAAGATACTAGCTTAAGATTCATTCCTACTTACAGAACTCACATAAGATCTACTCAGTAATATAAGTACTGTAGTTTAATTTCCATCTATAATAACAACATTATCTGATGATTCAGAAAAGCCCTGAGCATGGTTACTCTACAATACCCACACATTTGGAAACTCAGATTCACACTATAAGCAGCAGACCATTTCTTCACCAATATCACCACAAATATGTAGTAAAGTCAACAAGCTAGGTAGAATTAAACAATGCATAAGTATCATGTCACTGGGCTCTAAAGAACCTAGGAAAGGGATGATAAATATAGAGGCCTTATTACACTAAGAATAATTAACTTATTACTAATTGTCGATGGGTAAGGAAGTACACAGTCTTGCCAGATGAATAACGAAATCTGGCTACATATACCCAGCTACTCATTATGCTTTCTAGCCAAAGAGGATGTCTAATTAGCCTAACAACATAAGGGTTTTTAAAGGACTGCTTTAAAGAAGAAAAGAGAACTGTCAAGACTCAGAACAGTGAAGATTGTGCATCCTACAAAGGGCCTTATAATCATCCTCATTTTCTGTGAGCTATGCCTGCCAAATAGTCACTGTGGTTGGCTTCATCCCTGCTGACTAATAGTGCCCCTACCAGATTTGCCTGCTATATGAAAAACAGTGAAATGTAGAACATGAGGCCAATAGAGCTGTGGGGGGCTGTCACACATACACAGGCAGCTGGGGGAGCTGTGTGGACCTGTCACAATAAATTATTCTAAAAAGGGTGTTACAAAAAAAAGTGTTACTAATCTACACAAATAAATCCTATATAATAAAAGGCTAATAAGCAAATTGGACAAACTGCAGAATGACCAGTCGTTATGACACACACTGACCATCAGGGGTCAGACGCTCATTGCAGGAGCTGCCCCTGGTGGTCAGTGCACCCCAATAGGGGGACCGCTGCTCAGCCAGAAGCTAGGCTCAGAGCTGGCAAGCGCAGTGGCGATGGTGGGAGCCTCTGCTGCCTCAGTGGCAGCACTAAGGATCCCTCAGGAAACTGGGTGTAAGCCAGCAGTCAGACATCCCCCAAGGGTTCCTGGACTGTGAGAGAACACAGGCAGGGCTGAGGGACCCACCCCCCATCTAATGCACGAATGTCATGCACTGGGCCTCTAATTAGCTATAAAGTCAGACCTTTAGACGTGAACTACTAATGAACTTAAAATGCTTTCCTAAGATACACTAAATTCAAAGTGCCAAGCCTGTATAATTCACAAGCCTAGGTCTCCAGTGTTTTTCCATTAAAATAGTACTTGGCCTCTGGGATGGCTCCCTAAAAAAGGGACTGTTGCTAAGCCTTGGTGCATGTTGAACTCAGTGCTCATTATTTAACACTGACCTCAGGAAATGGGGAAACTTACATGTCCACTTCTTTCATGCTCCTCTGTTGTCCCTCTTCTGGGCTTTCATATCACTTTGAGCACATTTTCCTGTCACAAATATTTTTCATTAATTTTTAATTGATTGATTGATTTTTATGAGAGAGAGAGAGAGAGAGAGAAAGAGAGAGAGAGAGAGAGTTTGGAGAGTTTGTTGTTTCACTAACTTAGGCATTCATGACCAGGGTCCTATCATAAATCTTAACACACAAAATTATAATTGTTTATTCATTAATTTGGTTGTGGGTTCTATGAGGGCAGAGGTGTCTTCTTTTTTGATACCTGGCATAGGGTCTGATACCTAGTAAGCTGTCCTTAAGTGATGGCTAAACTATCTAGTTGAACTTTTCTTTTATGTATGAATCCTCCAAGACATGTAAAACTTTCTCTTTTTCATTGATTTTTGAGAGAAAGAAATATTGATATGTTGTTCTACTTATTTATGCATTCATTGGTTACTTCTTATATGAACCCCAATCAGAAATCAAATCTCAGACTTTCTATTTTATATATTTCAGTTCACAGACTCAGGACAACAAGAAAGATAATGTCTATTATTTTCTTTTTCTTTTTTTATTAATTTTATTGGAGGTTATATCTATATATATAAAGCCATAATATGCAAATAGAATGAACTGCAGAACAACCTAACAACTGAACAACTGGTGGCTATGACATCAGGGGGCAGACATAGAACATGGCAGGTGTCAGCTGTGGTGGGATGGTGGAGCAGGTGAGCAGGCTTGCCAGACCTGTCATCAGGGTGAGCCTCTGTTGGTTTTTGAAAATTCTTAGCTCCCCCATGCTACAGTCTTGTCTGGTCCTTGTACCTGATGCCAGCACTGGCCCTGTTCACACCAGCTGCTGGTGTCTGGATCTGACCCCAATAGCCCCTCAGGGTTTCTCCACCTCCCCCTGCTCCTGATGGGAGATCAGGGCGAGCAGCCGCCTCTCACACCTGCTACCAGCAACAGCCCTGCTTGCACCCACTGCCAGAGCCATCCCTGCTTGCACCAGACCACTCAGCACTGTCAGCGGGTGCAAGTGGCGGGTGTCTGCCCTGATCACCCCTGAGGGTTTCTCCACCTCCCCCTGGTTCTGAGGGGTGAATGGTGCAGCAGCCACCACCTGCACCTGCTGCTGGTGCTGGCCCCAATTGCTCCATGCCATCAGCCTGTGGGAGAGGAAGCGGTGGAATTGGGGCTGCCTGCAGACAGGGGAACAGGGGCCACAGTGGCAGGAGCCAGGCAGAAATGCAGAGGATGGTCCAAGACCTGCCCCTGTGCCCACTGCAGCCTCACGGCCCACAGTTCCTTTCAAGGTACAGAAATTCATGCACTAGGCCCCTAGTCAGTAAATAAATTTATATAGGTTTCAGATGTAGAATTTTAATATCTGTATATTATATTGTGTCCAATACCTCAAGTCAATTTTTCTTCCATAATAATTTATTCCTTCTTTACCCTCTTCTACCTATCCCACCCCCCTTTACCTCTGATAATCAACATACTGTTGACTGTGTTATGAGTTTTTTTGTTTGTTTGTTTGCTACACATTTTTCACCCAACCTCCCCAACCTCCTCCCCCCTGACATCTGTCAGTTTGTTCTATATCTATGCAACTGTTTCTATTTTGTTTGTCATATTTTTATTGACACTATTTAAAATATCCCCCATTTTCCTTCCCTTTGCCTAACTCTGCCTAGCCACCCCCTCCCCTGGCTTTCACTACACTGTTGTCTCTGTCCATGGGCATAATATATGTTATTTGGCTAATTTCTTCACCTTCTTTTATCCAGTCCTCCTTCGCCCTCCCCTCTGACATCTGTTGGCCTATTCCATATATCCATGCCCATGGTTCTATTTTGTTCCTTAGTTTATTTTGTTCATTATAGATCATTTATTTTTTTCATTCAATTTCACATATGAGTAAAATCATATGGTAATAGTTGTTCTCAGAATGGTTCACTTCACTTAGCATAATGTTCTCCAGGTCCATCCATGCTGCTAGAAAGGGTAAGGTTTCCTTCCTTTCTTTTAGACAGAGTAGTACTCCATTGTGTAAATGCACCACAGCTTTTTTTTTTATCTAATCATCTACTGATGGGCACTTGGGTTGCTTTTAAATCTTGACTATTGTAAATAATGCTGTAATTAACCTAGTGGTGCATATGTTGTTTTAAATTAGTGTTTCAGGATTATTTGAATGTATTCCCAGAAGTGGAATCACTGGGTCATAAGGCAGGTCATTTTCATTAATAAATAGGTTGGCAAGGAAAAGGAAATTGATATTATGAAGAGCTCATTCTATGCTAGGCCCTGTGCTCATACTTTACATTGATATATTTAATACTTACTTAATAAACACTATCAGGTAGTTACTCTGGCTATCTCCATTATACAGAGTTTTTAAAAAGTTTCAGGAAAAGTTAACAATTATTCCAGATTACAGCATTTAAAAGTGGCAGAGCAAAAACTTACTATTAGACTATACTCAAGAGCTAATACCATTTCATCCTACACAGGGAGCTCTGAAATATGTATATTTCCCCAAGTTTATTGATATATAATTGAGATAACATTGTATAAGTTTAATGTGCATAAAATTTTGATTTGATATATTTACTGATATGTATCAAAATGTTTATTACCATAGTATTAGCTAACACCATCTCCTCACATAATTACCATGTCTCTTTTGTGGTTAGAACATTTAAAATCTACTCTTTTAGCAAATTTCAAGTATATAATACAATATTGTTAACTATAATCACCATGATGTATATTACATCCCCAGAACTTATTCATCTTATAACTGGAAATTTGTAACCTTAGACAAACATCTCCTAATTTGCACCACTAAAAAGCCCCTGGTGACCAACACTGTACTCTCTGTTTTATGAATTTAACATTTTTAGATTCCACATGTCACTTAGAATAATACCTACCAGATTCATCCATGTTGTCATAAATGGCAGGATTTCTTTATTTATCATGTCTAAATAACATTACAATATCCTATAAAATAAAGAGGTAATATGCAAATTGACCCTCATACCCTTACATCACAAAATGACCACCCTCATGTTGTCACAAGATGGCCTCCCCCATGTCATCACAAGATGGCTGCCACAAGATGGCTTCTCCCACATCATCACAAGATGGCTGCCACAAGATGACCTCCCCCACATTGTCACAAGCTAGCAGGTAGAAGAATGTAGTTGGGGATGACCAGGTCTGCAGGGGAGGGCAGTGGGGGCAATTGGGCCAGCAGGGGAACAGTTAGGTGTCAATCAGGCCAGCAGGAGAGCCGTTAGGGGGCGATTAAGCTGGCAGGCAGAAGCAGGGGCAATCAGACAGGCAGGCAGGGGAGTGGTTAGAAGCCAGCAGTCCTGGATGGGATCAGGCCTAAACCAGCAGTTGAACATCCCCCGAGGGGTCTCAGATTGGAGAGGGTGAAGGCTAGGATGAGGGACACCCCACAGTACACGAATTTCATGCACCGGGTCTCTAGTATGTCTATATCTATATTACACTTTCTTTATTTGTTCTTCTGTCAAAGAACACTTAGGTTGTTTTCAATCTTGACTATTATGAACAATGAACATGGGGCTGCAAATACCTCTTTGAGATTCTGTCTTCATTTCCTTTGGATATATGTTCAAATGTTGAATTGCTGGATCACAATGTGGTACTCTTTCTACTTTTAATTTTGTGAGAAACTTCCATGCCTTTTCCTATAGTAGCTGTACCAATTTAAATTCCCACCAACAGGGCACAAAGTTTCTCTTACCCTTAAGTATTTTCTTTTATAAAGATGTTTGCTTTATTCTAATGGAATGTCAAGCATGGAGGTTTGCCTTTCAAGAAGGAATACTGTGTAACTTGCTTTTTCTGAAAAATCTTTAGTAATGAATAATAGTAAAGAAACTCTGAGTCCTTCAAAGAAAACAAGCAGAAATAGTGAAGGCTTGAGAAACTCATGCCACAACTGACTGAAACAACAGAAATAATTCATCAGTGCTTAAACTTGGACAAAACTTAATCTCATTCAATATACTTCTGGAAGTATGATTTAGATACAAAATAAGTTGTCCCAGGTTGAAAGACAACTCAAAAAATCAATATATGACCCCTACCACTACCTTCATTCAGATCTCACAGTTTGCAGAGGCAAGAAAATTAATTTGAGAAGACCTGTAAAAATGTAGAGTATACTGTGTGGAGCTCATTTCTCCACTGCAAATAACCAGCCCTGCAAAGTTAAATGCCGAAAGAGATGCAAACTACTAATATACAACCCATGTTATTGCCACCTACCTACTTACTCATCTATAATACAGTTCCTCTTTCTTCTAGTCAGAGACATAGAAGTAATTTCCTGAGAACTAGAGTCACAAATAGTTTTCTAGATAGGTAAAGCAATAGCTTTACATAAAGCAAAAATCCCATCAACCTTGCACCTTTTTCATGAAAATGGATTCCTTACTCTAAGAGAGAAAGCCATAAAACACAAAGAGCACTTTCCACCAAGAGATAAGTGTATGTTTCAACATGAAGCAGCTTACTACATTACAAGGATGCCAACAAATTCAGAGAAACTAGCAACTAAGACAAAAAATATAACTGCAACTGCACATAGCCCTAGATACCACTCATTGTCCTCAATACCACCCTCTTCCCACTCAAAGGAGATGAATAACTGAATAAAGAATAGGAACAGTAAACCCAAGGTTGTTCATAGCATGTCCCAAGACACTGGTCCATAAATGCAGAGCCACAGTTTTAGAATGTGGGCTAAAATATTAGATTCAGATGCTCCAAACTTATGATTGACTCAGTAGGTCTAGAATGGGGATTGACACTGTATTTGCACATCTGTGTTTGAAAACCACTCTTCCAAGTGGAGAGAAAAGGTGAAGCCGCACTTGTCATGTTAACCAGCCAGATACCAAGGACAATATATTCACACTATTTGAGATGGGAATAAATGGCGCCAATTATATTATATATATTATATATATATATATATATATATATATATATATATATATATGGCAAGTAACAACATGGGACCTATGTGTAAAATGCTCTAAAATAGAGGGGGAGAAAAATAGGAATACAGCAAGCAAAGGCAGATAGGTGGCTTTTCCCCCCAGCTTCTATAACAGTAGCTGAAGAGATAAGGAGATTAGAGATGATATGTAGCAAGTGGATAAAATAAAACTATAACTCTAAAATCAATCAGGAGCAATAAGAAACTATATTAAGCCTGTAAAATACTTGAGTTGGTAACCTTAAGTATAGGCTTGAGAAATAACACAATGAATAAAGGACGACCAGATGAACAAAATATATAGCATGGTATTAAAAAAATAACAACAAACATTACTAAACTTGGCTTAGAATTAAGCTTATTAACTGAGTGGCCCAAAATATTTACTCTGCCCTTGGCTGGCCAGAGTTCAATAATTTCTTCACTTTAGCATATGATAATTTTGGCCTTTAGGATCAAACAAAATATACTTCACATGTAGCTTTAAAAAGAAATAATTATGTGGCCCTCGCCCAATGATTGATTCCTCTCAACCTCAGCTTTTTCATCTGCAAATTGAGAATGAGAAGTGTGCCTGTCTCACAAGGTTATTGTGAGGGTTAAATGAGATGATGCATACAAATTTTCACACAATTACAAAGAAAAATCTAAATAGGCAGCAGCTGTGGCTATTATTATTCCACAGAGGAGAATTCAAAGGAAATCTTTTGCATCAAAAAGTAATACTTGAAAGTTTTAAATTGAATGCGCTATTTTAAATGTTTAAAACTTAAACCTAGCAGAATAAAAAAGAGTTAACACATCCAATATTGTTTGGAAGGGAATGAAATGTAACAAAAAGAGCTAAATAAAATCAGGAAAGTGTGAAGAGAGATGATGGGTAAGGACAAACATGTAATGTCCAATCACACCCGTCCTCTGTTAATGAGAAAGTCTCATAGCTAGGCAAATTAATATTAAGGAGCATTAATATTCTATTTACACAGCTAAATATAAACTTCCAATGGAAAGTGACTCAAAAGGGTAGAAATGAAAACCTTTGGCAAAATATAAGTACAAATGGGAACAGATAATCATTACTGTATTTTTTTAAATATCCCTTTATTGTTGAAAGTATTACAGATGGCCCCCTTTCCTTTTTTTTGACCCCTTCTAGATCACACTCACCTCCTGCCCCAAGACTTCACTGCACTACAATCTGTGTCCATGGGTTATGCATATTTGCATATAAGTTCTTTGCTTAATATCTTCTCACGCACCCGCACCTTCCTTATGAAATTCAACAGTCTGTTCCATGTTCCTATGTCTCTTGATCTATTTTGTTCATCAGTTTATTTTGTTCATTAGATTTGACATGTGAGTGAGATTATGTGATTCTTGTCTTTCTCTTACTGATTTATTTAGCATAGCATAATACTCTCCAGTTTCCTCCATGTTGTCTCAAAGGATAAGATATTCTTTTTTACTGCTGCATAGTATTCCATGGTGTAAATTTACCACAGCTTTATTATCCACTCATCTACTGATGGGCACTTGGGCTGTTTTCAGGTCTTAGTTATTGTAAATTGCACTGCTATAAACATATGTATGTATATGTTCTTTCTAATTGGTGTTTCGGGTTTCTTAGAATATATTCTTAAAAGTAGGATTTCTGAGTTAAATGGCAGTTCTATTTTTAATTTTTTTGAGGAAACTCCATACTGTTTTGCATAGTGGCTGCACCAGTCTACATTCCCACCAGCAATATACTAGGGTTCCTTTTTCTCCACATCCTTGTCATGTGTTGATTTGTTCATGGTAGCCATTCTAACAGATGTGAGGTAATACTTCATTGTGGTTTTCACTTGAATATCTCTATGATTAGTGACTTTGAGCATTTTGGAGAAGTATCTATTTAGGTCCTTTGCCCATTTTTTAATTGGGTTGTTTGTCTTCCTTTTGTTAAGTTATATGAGTTCCTTATATATTTTGGAAATTAACCCTTTACCAGATATATCATTGGCAAATATGTTCTCCTTTGCAGTGGGCTCTCTCTTCAATTTCTTGATGGTTTATTTTGCTGTACAGAAGTTCTTTCTTTTGATGTAGCCCTATTTGTTTATTTTCTCATTAGTTTCCTTTGCCCTAAGAGATGTATTTGCAAACATATTGCTATGATGAGAGATGTCTGAGATTTTGCTGCCTATAGTTTCTTCTAGGCCTTTTATGTTGTCACATCTTGGATTTTAGTCTTTTATCAATTTTCAGTTTATTTTTGTGTATAGTGTAAGTTGGTGGACTAGTTTCATTTCTTTTGCATGTACCTGTCCATTGTCCCAACACCATGTATTGAAGAGACTGTCTTTATATGCTTTGCCTCCTTTATCAAATATTAATGGAGCGTAATTGCTTGTGTGGATTTCTGTGTTCTCTGTTCCATTCCATTGATCTATTTTCCTGTTCTTGTTTCAGTACCAGGCAGTTTTCATTACATTGGCTTTGTAGTATAGCTTGATATCTGATCTTGTGATCCTTCCTCCTCAAGTGGCCCAAAGTATTGCTCTGCCCTTGTCTGGACAGAGATCCTTGTATGGAGACCAGTGGGATCTGTTGGAAGCCTGGAGTTTCTATCAGCTTTCCCATGCAGGGAAAATACCAGCCTGGTTCCCAGGAAAGTGGGATGGATGGCCCTTCCGTGATCCAGTCACTCACTCTCTTGAGACTGCTTTCGTTTCCTCTGAAAAGGTCAAAATGCAGGGTGTGTCTAATTTTATGTGCAAATGTCATACTATTTATCAATTATTCAGCTATACCTATATTTTTACTATTATTTGTTTGGAGAGAGAAATATCGATTTGTGGTTCCACTTATTTATGCATTTTTCCCTAACCTGTGCCTACTGGCTACTGAGAGTGGCTAGGTCCTCTTAGGAAAAATGGCAATTTTGGTTTGCGGGCCTATAACCAAATACTTCTAGCAACTGCTTTTCTATGTCTCCCTGCAATATTTCCCACCCCAGCCTCTCCTTAGGCACCTCTAGTCCAAATCTCCCTTCCTGTACCAAAGTCTCAGGTGAGTATCTGCAAATGTAAACTCTTGTACTCTGGGTTTAAAACAAAACAAAACAGGAACCTGTGGCTTTCTCTCCTACTGGCTCCGGTCTACCAGCTCCAGACTTCATTGTGGTTCGGGTGCTCTGTGCTGTGAAGCCCAATCTGGCCTCTGGGGCTCTAAGTATATCCTTAGAGAACAGACTCTCCTGTAGCCAGTAGCTCCCTCTGCAGTCAGCCTGCTGACCCTGGAAGCTGGGTCAATCCCTCTCATGACCTTGCCCTTCTTACCAGTCTCCAGGTATTTGCTCTCCTTCCTTGATAAAAGTCTCCTCAGCTGAATCTCAGTTGGTAATTCCAGGTGAATGTTCTTCAATTTAGTTGTATTCCTGGTCTGGCCTTTGGATGAGTTGCATGACAGGCATGTCTTTTCAGGTGCCATTTTTTCTCCTTGAAAAAATCCTGAGAGCAATAATAGAGAAGCAACTTGTCGCATATAAGGGATCCTCAACAAGTTTATCAGCAGATTTCTCATAAGAAACTTTGAAGGCCAAAGGCAATAAAGCAATGTATTCAAAGTGCTAAAAGAAAAAAAAATTACCAATAATTCTGTACTTGATAAAATTGTTCAAGAGTAAGAGAAATATTAAAGCTTTCCCAGATAAACAAAAACTGAAGAAATTCATTGGTTCTAGACTTGCCCTATAAGAAACGACCAAGAGAGTCCTGCAGGGTGAAATAAAAGGATACCAAACAGAAACTCAGTCCTGCGGGGTGAAATAAAAGGATATCAAACAGAAACTCAAAGTCATAGGAATTAATAAATATTTCAATAAAGGTAAACAAATGGGTATATGTCAAACTAATTTTATTATAATTGTCTTTTTGGTTTTGTATATGATTTAAGAGATTAATATTGATATTTTTAAATTACTATTCTAACAGTATTAATGTAACTTTGGTTTGTAACTTGACATTTTGTTTTTTGCATCATTTAAAAATCTAATGCATTTAAAAGAATTATGAGTTTATGTATAAAGATGTAATTTTGTGACAACTAAAAGGTATGGGGACAAAACTGTATAGGAGAAGAGATTTTGTATGTTATTTAGCTTAAGGTAGTACAAATTTATATATGAACTATAACTTTAGGATATTAAGTATAATTCCCATTGTAATCACAAAGAAAAATAGCTATAGAATATATATAAAAGCAAATGAGAAAATAATTTGAATGTTTCCCTACAAAAAAAATCAAGCAAATACATGGAATAAGGAACAAAGAAAATAGCTAGAGAATATACACAAAAGAAATTAGAAAGACTTTTAAATATTTCACTCTAAAGAAAGTCAACTAGCTGAAACAGGTTTGGCTCAGTGGATAGAGAGTCAGCCTGCAGAATGAAAGGTCCCAGGTTTTATTCCGGTCAAGGGCATGTACCTTGGTTGCGGGCACATCCCCCTAGGGAGTGTGCAGGAGGCAGCTGATTGATGTTTCCAGCTCTCTATCTCTCTCCCTTTCTCTTTGTAAAAAATCAATAATATATATATATATATATATATATATATATATATATATATATAAAGAAAGTCAAATAAATACAGTAAATGAGGGACAAAAATGGCTATAAAATATATGAAAAAATAGCAAAATAATAGAAGTTCCATGTTATCAGTAATTACTTTCAATGTAAATGGGTTGATATCTCCAATCAAAAGTAAGAGATTGTCAAAATGATAACACATGATCCAACTCTATGCTATCATTAAGCCACACACTTTAGATCCAAATTCACAAATAAATGGAAGTAAAAGGACAGAAAAAGACATTCTATTCAAATGGTAATTAAAAGATAGCAGGTGTGGATATATTAATATCAAACAAAATAGAATTCAATCCAAAGAAGGACATTATTATTAATAAAAGGTTCAATACAGCAAAAATATATAACAGTTATACACATTTTTATGTCTTTCCATAATAAAGGAAAACATGTGAAGCAAAAACTGACATAAATTAGGCCCTGGCTGGGTAGTTCAGTTGGTTAAAATGTCTTCCTAATATGCCACGGTTGTTGCTTTGATCTCCAGTTAGGCCATATATAAGAAGCAATCAATGAATGCATAAATAAGTGGAACAACAAATCGATATTTCATTCTCTCTTTCCAAACAAATAATAGTAAAAATATAGGTATAGCTGAATAATTGATAAATAGTATGACATTTGCACATAAAATTAGACACATGAAAATTGTAATGACATGAAAAAGATTTTATAATATTTATTCAGAAAAAAAGAAAGAAAAAGTACAACACACACATATATATGTATATATATATCCTATATTATAAAGAAGTAATATGCAAATTGACTATCACTCCAACACACAAGATGGCTGCCCCCGTGTGGACACAAGATGGTCACTAAAAAATGGCCAGCAGGGGAGGGCAGTTTTGGGTGATCAGGCCAGCAGGGGAGGGGAGATGGGAAGGACCAGCCCTGTATGGGAGGACAGTTGGGGGGATCCAGGCCTGCAGGAGAGGGCAGTTGGGAGGGACCAGGCCTGCAAAGGAGGACAGTTGGGGGTGACCAGGCTGGCAGGGGAGGGAAGTTAGAGGCGACTAGGCTGGCAAGGGAGGGTAATTAGGGGTGACCGGGTCAGTAGGGGAAGGCAGTTGGGGGTGACCAGGCCTGCAGGGGAGGACAGTTAGAGATGACCAGGCCAGCAAGGGGGGGCATTTAGGGGCAATTGGGCAAGCAGGGAGCAGTTAGGCATCAATTAGGCTGTCAGAGGTGTGTTTAAAGGGTGATCAGGCTGGCAGGCAGGCAAGCAGTTGGGAGACAGCATTCCTGGATTGTGAGAGGAATGTTTGACTACCATCAGCAGGCAGGCCAGCCAACCGCCCCTGTCCCCTCCCTCTGGCAAGGCTCTCTGGACCCCACCCATGCACAAATTCATGCACTAGGCCTCTAATATAAATATATACACTGAGTGGCCAGATTATAATGAGTTCAGAGATCATAATAATATGGCCACTCAGTCAGTGTGTGTGTGTGTGTGTGTGTGTGTGTGTGTGTGTGTGTGTGTATGTGTGTATGAAGTAAAAGAATATGTGTAATGTTCATGTGAGAGTCAGGTGTGTATAAAAAAAGAAAAGCCTGGAAGTAAGTTTAAAAAGCAGTTAATGTTAATGTGATGGTTATTTTACAGTAGTATTGTTAGTGATTTTAATTCTTCATAATTTACAACTCATTTACAAAGTATATATGTTATTTATCCTAAAAAGTCGTTATGAGAAGGCTAACCCCTATTTTTTATAAAAACTACTGTTTGAAATTCTCTGATATCAGATGGTCCCTTGCCTTTAAATCAACTCTGTTAGTTTTAGATGGCCCCTTACACTGTAAATTAACTTTGCTTTCTAGCTACTTGAATAATAGGGAAGATAAACTTGACTGTCTGACCTTGTAGGTTAGTCATCTGACATAAGATCCTGAAAAACCTTTATTTGGGAGAAAAAGGGGATGGAAAATATAAATAGGGAATGCTTTCTCCATGTTTTTGCTCAGAAATTTGGGAGACATCTCCCTCTGGGCCTGCTGGTATAATAAACAGTGTTACTCTATTTCTCTGAGCATTGCTTGTTTTTTCTCTGGTCTTCTGTAAGCATCATTTCTTCTGTAAGAATTATACATGCAACAATAGGAATAAATATAAAAATCCTTATGCTAAATTAAAAGTCAGATACAAAAGACTGTATATAGTGTGATTCCATTCATATGATATTTTGAAAAAGGTGAATATATAGGAATATAGACTGATCCGTGACTGCTAGGGACTACATATAGAAAGAAAGGATTGACAATAAAGAGGCATGAGGACACATTTTGTTGTGATTGTAATGTTCTAAAAGTGGGTTGCAGGATTCTTAAAACTCATAGAACTGTACACCTGAAGAAGTGAATTTACTGGATAAAATTATCTAAATAAATTTGACTTTAATATTATTGTTTTGCTTTGTTTTAATGGCCCCAAAGTAGTAGCATGCGTAAACACAAAAATAATACAATATCTCACCGTCTGGGGCTATCAGTGCTTATTACATACTAGTAGATTGAAAAGCACCCAAAAGATGACATCCTAATAAAGGAAACTAGAAGATGGAAGTGTCCTCAATCTACTATTCAACAATCCAACGCACTGCATAAAAAGTAAACTGCTCATATCTTTCTAACATCATTTGTCAATTAAGAAAAGGGGAGAGGAAGAGATAATGACCCTCATACTACATAGCAAATCAAAACTCCAACCTAGTGCTAGCATTCATTATCTAGTTTCTTATTTAGTACAAGAGGCCTGGTGCATGTGCACTGGTGGGGGCTCTCGGGCTAGCCTGCAGGGATCAGGCCAAAACTGGCAGTCTGACATCTTCCGAGGGGTCCCAGATTGTAAGAGTGAAGGCCAGGCTGAGGGACCCTATCCATGCATTACTGGGAATGGGGAGGGACCGCAGGAGGGCTCCAGTGTGTGTCTAGCCCATCTCGCCCAGTCCAGATCAGTCGGACCCCAGCAGCAAGCTAACATACTAGTCATACTATTTGCCCTCAGTGGTCAGTGTGCATCATAGCTACTGGTTGAATGGTTGAAAGGTCGGACACTTAGCATATTAGGCTTTTATTATATAGGATTGCTTTCCCAATAAAGCAGAAATATTACATATATTCCTAGTGTTTCAAATTTCATTGATGATGATTTTTATATTTAAACTTAAAACTTACATATAGTACTTTTTATTTTTTCATTTTATTTTTTAAATTATACTTTATGTTTTACAGAGAAGAAGGGAGAATGATAGACAGAAACATGGATGAGAGAGAAAAATTGTCAGCTGCCTCCTGCACACCCCCTATGGAGATGTGCCCTTATCCGGAATCAAATGCGGGACCCTTCAGTCAGCAGGCCAACGCTCTATCCACTGAGCCAAACCAGTGTCGGCCATATAGTACTTTAAAAAAATAACAGAACTGAATTTTAATGCCTGGTCAAGAATATAAAGTTTTAAAAGAGTGTTTAAAGAAGCCAGAGACATTTTTCAAGTCATGATTAATGCATCCATTTGTATTCCCCTGTGCACAATTCACTGAATTTCATTTAGAAAATGTCAAGAATAAATACTCTTCAAATGATACCATTAAAAAGACGATAACCATAGTAACAGTGTATGGTTGATTTTACCTATATTTCTAAGTCTCTGTCTTAAAATTAAATGGTATTCAAAATGAGGTTGCAAATGGGAAACATATGCCTTTTACACACTGTTCATATAGAAATATTAAAACAAAGATAAAATATAGCTCCTAATGCATTACATTTAGTGGTGCCTATTATCAAAAAAGCTTTTACAATAGTCTTTTTAAAATTTAATAAATCTCTATTGTTCATATTATTACAATTGTTTCTCCTTTTCCCACCATAGTTCCCCTACACCAGGTTCCCACCCACCCTCTGTTCTTACCTCCCCCCTCCACTGTCCTCATCCATAGGTGTACGATTTTTGTCCAGTCTCTTCCCATACTCCCCACTCCTTTTTTACTCTGAGAATTATCAGTCCATAACCTTTCTATCACTCTGATTCTGATATATTCACCAGTTTATTCTGTTCCTCACATTTTTTATTCACTTGATTTTTAGGTTCACTTGATATATATGTATTTGTTGTTCATAATTTTTATACTTACTTTTTTCTTCTTTTCCTCTTCTTAAAGAATACTTTTCAGGATTTCATATAATACTGATTTGATGGTGATGAACTCCTTTAACTTTTTCTTCTCTGTGAAGCTCTTTATCTGACCTGCAATTCTGAATTATAACTTTGCTGGGTAGAGTAATATTGGTTATAGATTCTTGCTATTCATCACTTTGAATATTTATTGCCACTCCCATCTGGCCTGCATAGTTTCTGTTAAGAAATAGCTGATAATCATATGGGTGCTCCCTTGTAGCTAATTATCTGTTTTTCTCTTGTTGCTTTTAATATTCTTTCTTTGTCTTTTGCTCTTGGCATTTTAATTATGATGGGTTTTGATGTGATCCTCTTTGGATTCCTTTTGTTAGGGGTTCTGTGTGTTTCCTGGACTTGTAAGTCTATTTCTTGCACCAGAGGGGGAAGTTTTCAGTCATTATTTCTTCAAATGAGTTTTCAGTATCTTGCTCTCTCTCTTCTTCTGGTACCCCCATAATTCTGATGTTGGTATGCTTGAAGTTGTCCCAGAGGCTTCTTACACTATCTTTAATTTTTTGGATGCTTTTTTTTCTTTTTTCTTTTCTGGTTGAGTGTTTTTTGCTTCTTTGCATTTCAAATCTTTGAATTGATTCTTACGTTCTTCTAGTCTGCTGTTGGGTCTCTGTATAATATTTTTATTTCAGTCAGTGTATGTTTCATTTCTAGTTGGTCCTTTTTCATATCATCGAGGGTCTCATTGAATTTATCAGTATTTTTTAGGAAATTCTTGAAAAACCTTATAACCGAGGTTTTGAATTCTATATCCTGTCATTTATTTTCCTCCATTTCTTTCATTTGTGATCTGTTTCTTTGTATCTGCATTTTCTCTGCTTCTCTGAGTTGGTAGGTGGCTTTATGTGCTAGGTGTCCTATATGGCCCAGTGAGTTGGCCTCCCAGTTGCCTGAGGTGTACATTCTTGGTGCACCCCTTTGTGGACTGTGTGTACAGCCTTGTTGTAGTTAAGTATTGATTGTTGTTGGTATCACTGGGAGGAATTGGCCTCCAGGCAAATTGGCTGTGAGGACCAGCTGTGTCTATAATTGAAGAATTGCTGTGCTGGATGCATTCTTATGGGGCAGAGCTAATTTCATGGGGCTTTGGTGTTCACTGAGTCTGCCTCTTGAATGTGTCACTTATGGAAGCGAGTAGTTGAAATCTGGTGTCATCTCACACTGACCACTAGATACACTAGCTTCTGGATCTCCAATGCAATGCAGGTCAGTTACTGTCTGAGACCACCCAGCAGGAGCTACAGTGAGAATTACAGGTTTTTCCTCTTTGCTTGGGGTTGGGAGGTTTTGGAGCTGTCTGACCAGAGCTGCAGTTTGTTAGGTTAAGCTGTGATATGACAGGCCATTTATATGCAAAAGCTGCTGTGGGTAACTTGGGCGGGTTTGTAGATTGTGCGTGGTGGGGTCTCTGGGAATCACTAAGCTAGGGCATGGCAAACAGCAATGGCTGCCAGTCAGCCATCTCCACATCTCCATGTTTCCAAGTCCCCCTGTCCCATGCCCCGGCACAGTAAACAATGATTGCTGCACATTCATTGATCTCTGCAAGTAATCTGCTCTCACTTTCTGACCGGATGACAGACAGTCCAGCTTATCCCTGTAGGTGTTTGGGTCCCCAGCTTCTCCCCAAAAAACTGGATTTCAGAGTAATCAGGAGCTTGTCTCCCTTCAGGTTGAAAAAAGCAGGGCACCCAGTCGCCCGCCACCAGCCTGTTTCACGTGCTCTGTACCTCAGCTTTTCAGTGATCGTGCATGTTTCAATGCTCTTTTCTCTTTCCTTCTAGTTGTAGAACTTCCACTCAGCCAGCTTTCTCATGATTCTGGGTAATAGATGTTTTGTCTTTTAGTTGTAGTTTTGAAATTGTTGTGCAAAGCAGCAGTTTAGGAGTTTACCTATGCCACCATCTTGGTCCCCACCCCCTGCACCTCTTTTAATCTACAATAGTCTTTTCATTGCAGCATGATTTCAGAATGTTCTAACTTGAAATCTATTATTCTTACTTGAGAATTCAGAAATGGAAAGCTCTTTTCTAAACTCACAGAATATTAGTTATGCCCCTTTTATAAGTACATACCAAAAAAGAAAGAAAGAGGGAGATAAGATAGAATAAAATGTGCCCTATATCCTTGCCAGTTTTGCTCAGTGGATAGAGTGTCGGCCTGAATACCAGAGGGTACTGGGTTCCATTCTGGTCAAGGGCATGTATCTCTATTGCAGGCTCCTCCCAGGCCTTGGCCCTGATCAGGGTTCTTACAGCAGGCAGCCAATCTATCTGTTTTTCTCATGTTGATATTTCTCTCTGTCTTTCTGTCTCTCTAAAAATCAATGGAAAAATATTATCAGGTGGTGATTAACAAAAATTAAAAAAAAATAAACTAAAATGTGCCCTAGGTCTAACCACATGATGTTAAAATGGGAAGATAGCATATAGAACATTGAATCTTACATAGTTATGTGTGTGTGTGTGTGTGTGTGTGTGTGTGTGTGTGTGTATGTGTTTTAAAGATAGGAAAAGGGCCACTGCCTATCACTGAGCCTATAAGAAAATGGTGATCTTATTTTTTAAAAAGTGACATAAAGAGAGTAATGATCAAGTCATGTACTCTTCATGATTACCTCACTTTTTAGAGTATGTTAATGATACAAAATAGAAAACTAAGAAAGAGCTCATAAAAATGAAGGGGCCCTGAGAGCTAAACAATTAGAAAATTGAAGATGATTGGATGAATCCTTATAAAAGAGCTGCTACTTAGAAGTCCTACAAAACAGCTGGCTACATTTATCAATATTTTTAATGGTTACTGAAGCCCCTTCTCAATAATCAGCTGAGATGAGTTATGCACGTGGGGAGTATTATAATTAAGGTGAAGTGTGTTTTCTTCCTCCTCTCTGATCCCATTATGAAGCCAAAACATTGCCAGAGGTGAATCTGAGAATTCAAACTACAAGACTTGAATTTGCAAAGCTACCAAACTATACTTTGAAAATCCCTAATACATCTATAGGCTCTGTGGAAGCATTTTATCAAATCAGATGAGCTGTACAACACATGCAAGAACTGGAAGTACCAATAAAGGCAGGCCAATAGTTCTCCGATTCAAAAACTTTGTCATTTTAGGAAAGAAAAAAAAAAAAAGTCTTACACTAAACCTAATCCACCTGGCTGGGAATTTTTATTCTGTAGACTCACTTTCTTAAAAAGTAAACAATCTACCCGTGAATGTTTGCATGTTTTATTTTTAACTTAAATATTTTACTCTATTAAATTATTTTAAAGAATAATATATTTCTACCAGGTAAGTCCTGCCTTTTTTCTTTATTTTCTTTTCTTTTATAAAAGATTTTATTCTATTTTATTATTTTTTTGTTGTTAATCCTCATCCAAATCTATTTTTCCATTGAATATTAGAGAGAGTGGAAATGAGGAGAGAAAGAAAGAGAGAGGCATCAATGTGAGAGAGACATATTAACTAGTTGCCTCCCACATGCACCCCAGCATGGAGCCTACAACTGAGGTACATGCCATTGACTGGAATTGAACCCAGGACTCTTCTGTCTGCAAACCAATGCTCTATCCACTGAGCAAAACATGCCAAAACAATTTTCTTTTATTTTTTCCCATCACCATTTTCCCCCATACCCTCTTCCACCACACACACAATCATCATACTGCTGTCTGTATCTATATTTTTTTTTGCTCAGTCCCTCCAGAGCTCCACACATTTTCCACACCAGAGCTGTCTGTCTGTTCTCTATCTATAAATCTGTCTTTATTTTGCTTGTTAGTTTAGATTTCATATATAATTATATGGTGCTTGTCTTTCTCTGATTGGCTTATTTCACTTAGCATAATGTCCTCCAGGTCCATCCAGTCTGTTGCAAAAGAAAAAAATTGTCTTCCTTTTCATGGCTCAGTAGTAGTCTTTGTGTAAATGTATCATAGCTGTTTTTATTCACTCAACTACTTTTTTATGTAAAACCAGAGGCCCAATTTTGTTCATCCTTATCCAAGGATATTATTCCCATTTTTTTAATAGAGTGGAGGGGAAGGAATAGGGGAGGGGAGAGAGAGAGAGAGAGAGAGAGAGAGAGAGAGAGAGAGAGAGAGAGAGAGGAGAGAGACACATTGCTTCCTGCACATGCCCTAACCAGGGCTGGGGATCAATTCTATAACTGAATTACCTGCCTTTGACCAGGAATCTAACCTGTGACCCTTTGGCCCTTGGGTCAACACTCTAACCACTGAAAAACTGGTCAGGGTTAAATTGATTTTTAAAGCAATTAAGCAGTGACTTCTTGAAGCATTCCTTATGGGCACAGTCCAAAATGTTCTCTTAACTTTCACCAACACAACAGTAACTGAGAAGAACAAAAACACTAGGAATGGTAATGCTAAAAAAAAAAAAAAAACATACAAAGTTGTCAGGAGTTTTGGTCTTTAATAAGTGTGGGTTATTCAATCTGTGTTGTTTAGATTCTCAGCATCATTTTCTGAAATTCCATTTTGCCTGTGCAGATTTTTCATAAATCTAAGTCCATACTGCAACTAAAGATAACTTTGCCAGTTATCTTTCCTTAATGTTTTATGCATGCAAAGAATTGGTCTTGAGACTGCCTTCTTAATTCAGCAGTTTTCCAGAACATGGAAACTATTGCCACTAGCATATTCTAAATAACTACATTAAACTATATGTCATTATAACTCAAAAAAGTTTTTGTGTTGGCAGTAGCTGATCACTAGAAATTCTTGCTCCTGAATATATTGCACAATAGCTATGTATGTGGTTGGGAGGAGGTATAAACATTGCAGAGTGTCGGAAAGAACAATGACTCAGATATCAGAAGCTTAGAGAATCCTGAGTTCTGTGGGCGCTTAGTTGTAACCCTGGATAAGTCACTTCCCCTTCTGAACTGCAGATTAACGATTTGAAAAATGGTAAAGTCTGTCTGACAGTCTTAAAAAGTAGTTATTATCAAAATTTTATTTACATGAAATCACCCAGGAAACTTGTTAAGCCTGTAATGCTTGGGATCAAGCCCTAGAAATTAACTTAGTTGGGCTGGATTGGTCATACGTAATTTGGATAATAAAAAGAGAACATCTGAGACTATCTTTGAAAAAAGCACTGAACTAAAATATTTTCTTCAGTACAAGTTCAGTAACTCTATGAGGAACAGATAGAAAGTAATGACTCTTGAAGAAGATAGGAGAGAAATTTATTTTAATTTCTTGTACTCTGTCCTAAGGAACTGGGGAGAAGCAAATTTGTACAATGTGCAAGACCAAACCCTAATGATAATAGACAATTAATTTACATAACAATCTCCTGATTAATTTAACTACCACTGCCTTTTATCGCTGCAGAAGGCTAAATGCAAATAAATTGATCTGTAGACATTTGATTTATTGTCCTGTGTCACAGCCTAAGATTAAATGTCATGTCCTTTGTATGTGAGTATGAAACTGTAGTCTTCACACACTGGCCATGTATTTGAGTGATTTAATTCATTTAGCATGAGGTTTGTGACTCCTCTTTATGGATACCTCTGTGACAGGTGGTATAATTTGGAGAAGCTTCTGAGCAGTGTTAGTGGTACTTGACATAATCACAGAACAAAATGAAAACCTCTAATATAATTGAGATCTTGGCCTCAATAGTTCTACACATTTGGGTGGTAGTATTGTCTCTGCATATGCAGATGACAATCACTCAGGAAAACATTTATGTTTATCTATGTAAGAGACAAAGGTAATGCTTTACTGTCGATATTCACTAAGGAAAGGAGGATTCACAGCATGTTTTACAGCATGACTTTTATCTGAGTTCAAATAAATCTAACCTTCCTACCTTTATGCCTTTATTATGCCTCTCTTCACTGAGTATGCCTTTGCCCACTTTTCCATTCATGTAAACCCATCTCTCATAGAAGGTCCAGCTTGAGGCTCTGTTTCAATACGTATGATTGAACTAACCTTCCCTTTATAAAAAATTCCATAGCAGTGAAAATGCATTTCCGAAGACTTTAAACCTTTGAGACTCTTAGTTTATTTATCTGTGATAGACTTTTATGATCCATAGTTAACTGTTGTTTTAAGTTGCGTGTTTTTTTAGTTCTTCCTTTTTTTCATCAGCTTATTATTATTATTGTTATTATTATTTCCATCACCATTTATCTCCCTATATTCTCTTCCATCATCACCCCCTCTCCACTCACCTCCAACCATTGACTATTGCCCATGTCCATGAGTTCTTTCTCTTGTTTGTTTTTTAAATGACAATGTAGTTATAAAGTTTCATTTCTTTCACTAGATTCTGAGCTCACTATTGGCAGGATTTATTCTATATTCTATGTCATAGCTACAATATATTGCTTAGAATCTGGATTATAATTGATACTTAACAAATGTATTATTTTTAAAAAATGATTAGTGAATGAACTCATTCCAAGGATCAGAGGTAAAATTTTTCATACAATTTTCCTTTGGTTAAAAGCTATCATTTCAAACATAAGATTTTCCACTTAGTCACATGGGATGAAAAATAAGGTTATTATGAAGTAAGCATAGAATGAGTGAAGAGACCGTGGAATAACTTCCATTCCGGATTGACTGCTAATAAAGAGTTGTGATTCCAAATAAAACTATGTGGTATTTTCTAAAGTTAACTAAATAAGTCAAAGGTAAAGCAAATTAGCTTTCATTTGACTGCTCCTCATACCCACTCTGAAGTGACAGTTCTGTTGCATGCAGTGAAGACTGGAGTAAAAATTCCTACAATTGCCCTATTTCTGGAGACCCAGTTAACTATCACACCGGCAAGCATTTGACAGCATAGTGCTGGCAAAGCACTTCAAGTATACTACTCATTTACATTCTAAACTTGGGCTGGAACTGTTTTTATACCCAAGGGTACTTTCATAGATGGTAAAGAAGAAAATGTTCAAGTATTGCCATTTTATACATATTAAACATTGATCTTGCCAGGAAGGGCACACTATGGATCTGTTTAATTTTAATGACAAACAATAAATCAAATTATAAAAGACTACACTAAAAAGGAAAAATATCCTCTCAGTAAAGCATAATTTTCCTTTTAAAAGGTTTGCTTAATAAAGAAAAACAATTGAATGATCTCAATTTATCTCTTTCTCTTTCTTCTACACACACACACACACACACACACACACACACACACACATTCAAACAGGGACAAAAGGTTAAAAATCTGTAACAACAAAAAGAAGTTTGGAGATATTGGCTTATAATTTGCCATCCAGATTGTAAGAGGTGAAAGAAATTAAAAAGTAAAATGTCCCCCAGCCTGTGTAGCTCAGTGGTTGAGCGTCGACCCATGAACCAGGAGTTGGCAGTTTGATTCCCAGTCAGTACACATGCTCAGTATGCAGGTTCCATTCCCAGTAGGGGCTGTGTAGGAGGTATCCTCTCATTATTGATGCTTCTATCTCTCCTCCATTCTTTTCTCTGAAATAAAAACATATTTCTTAAAAAAGAAAATGTTAATCATCTATCATTTGGAATAAATGTATGCACATAAAACCTGGAAGTTACTAAAAATATGTCTTTTAGGGGTTATATATTTGAATACTGTATTGTCATTATGTCTGTGGACTGGGGATTTTCATAATATTGCTATTTTATAAAAACAGTTAAATCATAGATAAAATATAACTTATTGATGTTCAAATTTAGAATATGTGAACAAATACATCCATATAATATATGGTATGGTATAATATATTCATATGTATAATGAATACATTCACACACATACTTTTATATGAACTTCACTAAATTATAGGCTTTATTGTTAACTACAGGCCGAGTGGATGAAGCTTTGGACTTTGAAAGGAACCGTGGTTTGTGAGGCTGCTGTAGGCACAGGGCGGGTCTCTGCCTATCCTAGGTGCAGCCCCTGGTCCTCTGTCCTCAATGACAGCTCCCACCACTGTCGCTACCATGTGCTGACAGTGCTGGCCCTGCTGCACCCAGTGATGGTGCAGAGTGATTGGGGTTGGCACGAGCAGCAGTGCCAGTGGCAGCTGCTGCCCTGATCTCCACTCAGGAGCAGTGGGAGGTAGAGAAGACCTCAGGGGCAATCAGAGCCAGCAGCTACTGCTGCATCCCGTGATGGTGTCAAGCAATAGGGACCAGCGCCAGGCACTGGCAGCGGGTGCAAGTGGCAGCTGTGGCACCAACAGTGGGTGGGAGCAGAGCCAGTGCCAGAAGCAGGTGCAAGCACTGGATGGGATCATGGCAGACAAGAGCAAAGAATTTTCAGTAACCGCCAGAGGCTCACCCCAATGACAGCTTCCAGTGCCCTGCCTTGATCTGCCATCTCTGCTCACCTGCTACACCAGCCTACCAGGGCCAATGACTGCCATTTCCACACAGGCCCCCTGGCGGTCAGTGCATGTCATAGCAACTGCTTGTTCAATTGTTCTGCAGTTTAGTCTATTTGCATATTAGCCTTTTATTATATAGAATTCTCTTTTATTTCAAATGGGAGGATCCATAATTGTTTCCTCTTACCACTAAATATGTTAAGTAAATACAGTATCACACAGAAGGTGTGAACCTAGTACACTGCTAAAGTTTTGGCAAATTATTCACTGAAATACTGATTAGTAGAAGGTAGCTTCAGACCTCTGCTAAAATAAATTTAATGCATCTTCAATTTTATTATGAGTGTTATATTTAATATTGAAAACTTGTTTGATTAGCAAGTCTGGGATAACCAAGTTCTCAGGGAGAACTACAAGCCTGAAAATCTGGACCAGGGATAATTAAAGAATTCAAATGAGCCTCCAACCCTAGGTGAGACTGTTTTTCTCCAGAACTTTAATCACTATCTTCCTATTCATCTCTGGACTAGTAGTTTACAATTAATAGAAAATACATCTTAGTGCATGTATTTGCAAATTATTGAAGACAATAACTTACTTAGGCACAATATGGTATGCTTTTAGGTGTTTTTTGCAGATTAACATTTAGATTTACTATAAAACAATAGCTTACTGAACAGTAGGAGTTCAAATAATAATAATAACAATATGAAGAATAATATGAATAATATGGAGTTACCATTTACTGTGCACCTAAAGTATCTGAAATTGTGGTAGAAACTTGGTGGTAGATAGTGGGATTTATGATCCTGCAAGAAAAGTTTTATGTTTATATATATTATATATAATGTATATCATACTTAATATAATATTTATAATATTTAATATAATTATTATTGACCATCTGCCATGTGTCAAACACTGTAATAGATACAACAGACTTAGTGTTGAGCAAAAGTGACATATACTTTGCCACCATGGGGTGTTCCACATAATAAATGACAGTAGCATTAAATTATTAGAGAGGAGGAAGACAGCTTTCAGAAATAATTATCTAAGATGTTTATGAATTGTACCTATTTTTTAACCTTGTAGACATCAATATGCTTTTCTTTATACAAAACGCTGCTGTTAACTCACAAACACAAATAGGGTACACATAGGGGTAGCTTTCCTAAAACTGAGATAGAACATCATTGAACTACCAGCCACCCTTAGCTAATCTCTTACATAGATACATGTACTTACTTACTGATTCACTAAATTAGGGTATGATACCATATTAAGACAATTACTTTAATTGTAAATTAAATCAGCATCTTGTGTACCTCTGGTTCAATTTAACTGAACTAATTATCAAATGGTTGAGTATGTGCTCAAGCAGAACATACAAGGTATTAGTGAATTTCTATGCACTATCTCTTTTCCAGTCTCTAAACAAACCTAATGTGTAATCAAGACAGATACTATTAGTCCCATTTTACAAATGAGACACAGAGTAAATAATCCATCTGAAGTTAAAACATATAAGAGTTATATCAAGCCGAAACCAGTTTGGCTCAGTGGATAGAGCATCAGCCTGCGGACTGAAGGGTCCCTGGTTCTATTCCGGTCAAGGGCATGTACATTGGTTGCGGGCACATCCCCAGTAGGGGGTGTGCAGGAGGCAGCTGGTCAATGATTCTCTCTCTTCAATGTTTCTGACTCTCTATCCCTCTCTCCCTTTCTCTCTGTAAAAATTCAATAAAATATATTTTTTTAAAAGAGTTATATCCAAAGCTCAAAACACAAGTCTCCTGGCTATGAACTCTGTTCTCTCATCTAACTCACATTACTATTCATATATTTTTCAAAATTACATTTTTTTAAAAACCTCTGCTTATTTCTGTGCACTTTAAGCCTTTTTAGGTGTATTCTATCAAAGACACTGTAAAGATGAGATTGATCCAATTCAAAAATAAAATTGCATTAAAATTTATAAACAAGATATTCACTTGGTTTTAGTCATGACTCAGCAACTAGTCAGGCAACACATGTTCTAAGAGATATTATTTACTACAAAATAATGAAGTGATACTTTTCTTGGATAAAATTCTGTTCTCGGGCCTATAGAGTAAATGTCAGTTTGAAACTTTTCTGCTTGTTACTATAGGAAAAAATGTATATTTAAACAACAAAAACAGTAGTATTTTTCTAATATAAGTTTATGTCCCAAATGAGTGTAGTAGAGATTCAATCTGCATATAAGTGAAATTTGCAAATAAGGAACTGAAAACATCTGTTCTATGTATACTACCAAAATCTATAATATCAAATATCTATAATATAGAAAACCAAATAGGAAGTAATCGATTTACAACCAAAAAATGGAAGGCTGCATACACAGTTGCATATCACTGAAGAATGATGTTTCATAACATTGGTCTTGGCAATGATTTCATGGATATTACACCAAAAGCACAGGCAATAAGAACTAAAACAGTGAGACTACATCAAACTAAAAAGCTCCTGTACAGTAAAGGATGTAATCAACAGAGTGAAAAGAGAACCTACAAATTGGAAGAAAATATTTGCATATCATATCTCTGATGATGGGTTAATCTCCAAAGTATTTAAGAAATTCATACACTCAGTAAAAAATAATACCTCAATTTTAAAGATGGATTAAGGACTTTAATAAACATTTCTCCAAAGAAGACATGCAAAAGGCTGACAGTTATGTGAAAAAAATGTAAATTTCCACTAATCATTAAATAAATTCAAATCAAAATTGCAATGTGGCATCACCTCATACCTGTTGAGATGTCTATAATATTTTTTAAAAAAAAATACAAATTAAAAACAGATAATAATATATGATGGCAAGGATGTGGAGAAACTGGGACCCTCACCACTATTAGTAGGAATGCAAAATGGTGCAGCCACTATGGATAATAGTATGAAGATTCTTCAAAAAATCAAAAATGGAACTGCAATATCATTCATCAATCCCACTTCTGAATATCCATCCAAATGAATTGAAATCAGGACCTTGTAAAGGTATTAGTGTTCTCATGTGCATTGCAACACGATTCACAATAGCTAAGACATATATACAACCTAAATGTCCATTGTCACATGAATGGATAAAGAAAATGTAGTATATCCATACACTATGATACTATTCAAGGAAAAGAAAATTCTTCAATATGCTACACATGGATGGATTTTTTTAGGACATTATGTTAGAGTAACAAGACACACACACACACACACACACACACACACACACACACACACACACAGTACAGCATGATTCCACTTATATGAGTTATCTGAAATAGTCACATTCATAAAAGTATGACTGTAATGGTGAACATCAGAGGGTGGGGGAGGGATAATGGGAAGTTGTTCATCAGTGAGCATAAAGTTTCAATAAAATAAGATGAATAAACTCTAAAGATTTGATGTATGGAATTGCACATATGGTCAGGAAATTGTACACTGAAAATTTGTTAAGACGGTTAATATCATATTAAATGTCCTTATCACAAAACGATAAAATATTTTAAAAATAATGAGGCTGTTCTATTGAATATATTATGCATTTAATACAACTTAAGCAACTCTAGAAGAGGATTTTTTTAATATACTTTATTGATTTTTTTATAGAGAGGAAGGGAAAAGGATAGAGAGTTAGAAACATCAATGAGAGATAAGCATCAATCAGCTGCATCCTGCACACCCCCTACTGGGGATGTGCCCCAACCCAAGGCACATGCCCATGACTGGAATGGAACCTTGGACCCTGCAGTCCACAGGCCAATGCTCTATCCACTGAGACAAACTGCTCAGGGCTAGAAGAGGCTTCTTAAGTGTGCATGGGTATGCACATACTTGCTTATTTATTTTACTAATAAAAGTAATATCCAATGAAGTGAAATTGGAAACTAAAATTGAGCGATAAAAATTATAATATCATTCTGAAATGACTGCTATTAAATTTTTACTGTGTTTTCTTCTAAACCACTGATATATATCTGACATTTCACATGTACACTGAGTGGCCAGGTTATTATGATCTCTGAATGCATAAAAATCTGACCACTATATATGAGGTCCAGTGCATGAATTTGTAAGTGGGTGTATCCAGGCAGCCTGGCCAGGGGGAGGGGACATGGGTGGTTGGCCAGCCTGCCTGCTTCTCAGGCTCCTGGTCAAGGGAACAATTTGCATATTAGCCTTTTATTATATAGGATAACATTGAATGGCCAGATAATTTTGCATTCAGAGATCATAATAATCTGGCAACTCAATGTGTTTCAGAGCATTTCTTCATTTCCATTTATTCTTTAGAACATATTTAATTACTATAGCACATTTATTTAAGTATCCCTACACTGTACTATATTATGAATTTGCCCAAGTTACATTTTCTTTTAAATATTTTCCAGTTTGATAGTTTAAAACAATATCTCAGTGATTTATATTTAATTTATTTGACTTTTAGTGAGAATGAACATGCTCCCAAACATTTGTTAACTAGTTTCATTTATTTCTTTGTCAGTTGCTTATAAATGTTCTTTATCTATTTTATAAAGGACAGTATTTTATCTCTCTTTTTAAAAAAATAAACAATATAATAAGTAAAACCAAAAATAAATTATGTAGGACATATATTTTTAATGAATTTGGCAAGTAATATACTATGATCCTCTTCCAGATTGATGCCTTAAAAATGGGAGCTTGGCCCTAGCAAGTTTGCCTCAGTGGATAGAGGGTCAGCCTAGAACCCAAAGGAACCCAGGTTAGATTCTGATCAAGGGCGTGTACCTTGGTTGTAGGCTATTACCCAGCCTGAGTCTTGACCAGGGCTCATGTAGGAGCCTACCAATGAATGTGTTTCTCTCATATCGATGCTTCTCTCTCTCTTTCCCTCTCTCTTCTACTCTCCATAAAAATCAATGGAAAAATATTCTCAGATGAGGATTAACAAAAATAAAAAATGGGAGCTTGCTTTCAGTGATCTTGAGTAACAAACATCACCTTTACAAACTCAGCATTGGGAGTTTGATAATAGGAATACACTTGAAATCAAAGGATGCAAGGAGAGTCATTGCTTTTAGATCCTGTAGGTGAATGATATTAGCTACTGAAGTCTGATCAATGCACAAAAACAATTTTTCCCTTTAATGATTCAGCCTCCTAGCTTTTCATATTCATATCAATAGTTAAATGTCTCTAAGCCATCCAGAAGAGACTTATGAATCAGAATATTATCTTTATACAGGTGATTCATCTTAGAATTTTATTTCTGACACTACAAGACGAATGCTTCAAAAAGAATTTTTAAAAATTCTCATTTGGCATATGTATAAAATATTTAAATGGTATGAAAATTTAAAACTACCATTATTACTGCTAGTAATAATTATATTCCATATTAACAACTAATTTGTTCACCCATCTTAATTTATTCTCACAGCAACCTGGAGAGCTATAAAGGGAAGGTATTCCATATTCCTTTTATAAAGAAATTGATGTCCAAAGACATTGAATACAAACCCAAGAGCATACCAGTAATTATAGCATAATAGAATAAGCTAAAATCTTGTCTCTCTCAAATAACTTTCTTTTAATTCTCTGCTGAGGATATTTTTTCATTTATCTTGAGAGAGAGTGGGAAAGAGAGAGGGAAAGATGGAGAGAAATATTGATATGTATTGAGGTATGTGTCCTTGACAGGAATCAAACATGGGACCCTTTGGTTCTCAGGTGGGCACTCGATCAACTGAGCAAACCTGCTAGGGCTAAAATTTTGTCCATCTGTGCAGGGACCTGATGTGGCGGGATCTCCCTATTCCACGTCCAGCACGGAAAGAGAGATGAACGAACCGGTTCTAAGGGGAGGCGTCCAGGGATTGAGAAACATTAGAAATAAAGAGAGAAGACCTGGGAGCTGGGATGGCCGCCGACCTCCTCTGCTGGAGAGACAGACTGAGGATCTCCTGAGCCATGCAGCACATCTATTTATACTCCAATCCAACAAGGGGGTTTCACAGAAAAACAAGGAGCCTGGGAGGGCCCAGGTCCCACCCACTCCTTCCTCCTGGACAAACACAAGCCAGGAACTAAGAACATATCCGCACTCCCAGGACGGGAGTGCAATGACATGATTCTGCCAATATCCAGGGCCCAGTCAGCAATAATCTAAAGAATGTCCAGGTATCTTCCCATTTGGCCCTCTACACATCTGATTCTAAATTCTTTTTTTCTTTTCCTTAACACAACTATCCTACTTTTTATGTCCTACTCTTTTTTAAAATATATTTTTATTGATTTCAGAGAGGAAGGGAGAGGGAGAGAGAGAGATATATATATCAATATTGAGAGAGAATCACTGATTAGCTGCCTCTTGCATGCCCCCTACTGGGGATCAAGCTCACAAACCAGGCAAATGCCTTTGACCAGAATCAAACCTGGGACCCTTCAGTTCACAGGCTGGCACTCTATCCAATGAGCCCAGTTGGGTAGGATATGTCCTACTCTTAATGTCCTTGTAAGAAATGTTGGCCTATAGGTAATGTACAAGTACACTTCTGATTTTAAAACCAATCTATTAAAGCCATTGGAATTTATTAATACATAAAAGACAGAAATTTTAATTTTAAAGTTTCTTAAGGAAACTGAGAGTAGAAATATTCTTTCAAAGAAGGTATGCAAATATAAGTCTGTGAGTTAATCTGATCTAAAATATTTTGTAATCCATTGCATCTGTGGATTGTTCATATAGTTCCCTGTGCCTGGAATGAATTCATATTCCCTTCTCTTCTCTTCTCTTCTCTTCTCTTCTCTTCTCTTCTCTTCTCTTCTCTTCTCTTCTCTTCTCTCTCTCTCTCTCTCTCTCTCTCTCTCTCTCTCTCTCTCCCTCTCCCTCTCCCTCTCCCTCTCCCTCTCCCTCTCTCTCCCTCTCTCTCCCTCTCTCTCCCTCTCCTCTCTCTCTCTCCTTTGTACCCTCCCTCTCTCCTTCCCTCTCGGTATCCACTACTCATTCTTCAACACTCATCTCATATGCCAGCAACCTTTTCCACCATCTCCCACAAACTGAATGTGGAATTTTCTGTCTCTGAACATATACAGCAGGTAGTAAATATATATTTTTCTTTAGATCTGTATGACTGTTACCTTATCTGACTATTAAATGTTTTGTGGTTGTAGCCTGGAATATACACACACTCAATATCATTAAGGAAAAGAATGTACAGATATACATCTAAAAGGTTATTCATAGATCATTGAAATAAGTATATGAACCTCTAAAATGGGTTAAATTTAGAGTCCTAGAACTGCCCATAAGTATTAAAAGACACCTTTCATCCAGATTCCTGCTGTGCACCTGAGAATGACCTACAAAGACTTGAATAATCTGCAATGAAGTCCTTTAGAACATGATTATATTCCCAAAGTATATACAACTTTGACTTAATAACCTCATCTATTGTTATTCCTCTAAATTCAGTGATGACAATGTTTGCTATTGCTTCTAATTGAAGATTTCTGCCTTTGGGAATATATCCAATAGCTTAGGTTATGTAGGTAGTAGCAACAGAAGCATAAAGCACTTGTGTACAAATGACATCCAGGACTAAGTTCACAGTCTGTTCTGAGATTTACTGTAGAATATTGTGCTGATTTTCTGGCTTTCCTAATGTAGATCTGAAAATCTCCAATCTGTACAGACAGTACATAGTTCTAGAGTTGTAAATAACTACTAAAAAGTCCAATGTGACATGACTCCAGCACCTAAGTAAGAAATTATATACCAAGACAAGATTATTTCTCCTTTGTATGTCTCTGTTAGTACATCTACAAAGTAAGTTGTATGAGATCAAGAATTTCCAAGTCTTTCTGTGCAGGAAAATCTCCTGGGAAATTTATAGTAATATAATGTTTCATTTCAAACCAAGTCCTATACAATGAAAATCTACAGGGGTCCTTCTAATATATCCACTCTATAGATTCCCATGGAGAAAGGGTAGATTAGATGAACTCTAAAAGTCTCAAGTATCACTAGATTTGTGTAATCCCTGGATACATATGAAGTCCAAATGAGAATTGAAAAAAAATTTTAACACCCTAGAATCATTAAACAACTAAGAAGTTCAACTGAACATCAAGACCTAGAATGAATCATGGCTTTTCCAGGACTCTATTATCTTAAACACACTCTTCCCTTCAATGTCATTGGTTTTATTATCCTATATAATAAAGAATTAATATGCAAATGGTTGTCACACTCTCATGCTCTCGTGCCGGGGACAGGGGGCCTGAGACTGGGCTGGGGCATCTGAGGCCATACCCCTGCCCAGTGCCAGGGCTGGGGGACCTGAGGCTGAGCCAGGGGACCTGAGGTTGTCTCACCCCACCTGGCAGGGCTTGATGGGGATAAGGCCGGCCAGGTCTGGATCTCACCCAGTGGGGGTGGGACCAGCCAGGTATGGGTCTCGCATGATTTCAAGGTGTGCATGGGTGGGCAGGAACTTGACACTGGGTCCCACAGCATGCCCCAGACTCTGACAGGAGGAAGATTTTCATACACATTTTACTAATTTTATTTCATGTCTGACACTTCTATTATAGGTAAAGGGCCAATAGCAATATTAAAATATTTCCTCTAATTAAGTCCCTTTGAATGTGCACGAATTTCATGTACCAGGACACTAGTCTGTAAAATAAAACAATTCTATTACATTATAATATAACCTTTATGACCTTGAAAATTGTACCCATAGAAGTTCAAACAACACAAAATGATGTGAAGTAACCACAAATACTTGTGTCTCCAGGGAAAAGGCTGCCAACTGATTAAAAGTGATACTGCCCTCCCAAAAAGAGATCTTAGGTTAGTACTAGAGTAAGGAACATAATCCAGGACTTCTGTTGCCCTGACCAAGACCCAAACTCTGTTCTTGGTGTTTGGGAAAGACAAAGGTTTTGGAGTTGGCAAGTGATGAAACATTTATATGTGAGCTTTAGGAAGATGAATAAGCCCATGCTTTAGTAATGGATGAAGATGGATGAAGATGGGTGAGGATAAATGGTTTGCCCATAACAGGCATTTAACAAATATGCAAAGGAGAAAGAAAAGGGATGCCGTCCAGGAGGGAAGAAAGCTGCAAGACATAACAGTAGCTTTCTGGCTCATGGAACTCTGAATCAAGTGGTCTGTTAGGGTTCCAGGAAAGAAAGCCAACACAGAAGAAAAAACTTCCAGGAGTGTTGTGCATACTATGTAATTCGTGTGCTGCACATAGTTACCTGGTAGTTGAGAGTTGGCTGTAAGACCTGAAAATCAGCCTCTGTTCTTCATACTATGTCACAGGCCCACAGGGCTGTGCAAACCCAGAGAGGGTTCTCCTCCCTAATATATAAACAATATGAGGTACTTTATTAATCTGTCATCCCAGAGGGGCATCTTTTACTAACCCATCTCAACTGAGGGGGCACCTTTCTCTAGTTTGCATGAAAGTGCTGTGTGGATTAGCGGTGGCCACATTGTTGTTCTCCACAGTCATTCAACACAATGTCCCTGGCAATGGCTATTGGTCCTCACCATCCTCTCAGGCCCTCAGCTCCCTGTGATGTTCCAAGAACTCTATGGAATGACCAGAAGGGCTCAAGGTTAGAAGGCTGTGGAAGGATATCAGAAGGAGGTAAAAGATTGTAGAAAGGTTTAGAAATATAAGGAACACAGTTGTGTGTGGACTCTAATGGACAAAATAAACTGAAGAACGATATAGATTCAGAGACATTGAAACATGAAACAGACTGATCTATTTCAGAGGAAAAGTGTGGGGCAGGAAGAAATTAACCAAAGAACATATATGCCCATATGCATAATCTATGGACATAGATAATAGTATGATGAAGGCCTGGGGAGGGAGTGGGAGTGGAGTTGAAATGATCAATGGGCGAATATAAAGGGACATTTGTAATCCTTTCAAAAATAATGATAAATTAAAATAAAAATAATTTAGACTTGTTAAAAAATAATATTAAAAGAAAGAAAGGAAAGAAGAAAATAAAATTACTTGGAATTAGACAAGGATACTAAAATACAGTTTTCCTATAGCTAAAATGTTAAATGTTACTAAAATTAATGTAATGTACTCCATGTCCAATAGAATAATTTTACTGTATTTGAAAAATTATGAGAAATTATTCCCATCACATATTTGCTGTTAAAGTGGAACATTAAGAAGAGATTCTATTTGTAGTACAGTTTAGAAAACTACTTCAACAGAAGATAAGAAACTCAGTGTCAGGAAGGGATCAAGACTAACACTAATTAAATGTAATTATATTATGTAGATACTTTGTTAGAAATGGAATCATTTTTGCATACCACAATATGCTTAACAAATATTCACTTACTGACTTTTCAGATTGTCAGGTGTTGATTCCTATCTTTGGAAATAAACAGAATTTCCACTAGCATTCAATAAAAAAATGTAAAAATTACAACAACAAACAAAACAAAAACAAAAGACAAATGACTTTAAAGAAAGCTGTACACTTGCAAATCATCTATGTCTGAAATAATATTCTCTACCACCAAAACATGTACATTGCAATAAAACTCATGTAGCTGTGTTCCTATGATCTCATTAGGAACTACAATTTCGTGTGTACCAACCACACAAAAAAGAGAAAGCAGCAATCCCTAAGAGAATTTTCAGCTAAAAGGCAAAAAAAGATTATAGTACTTAATTTTTAAGCAAATGCTCATATAATTATTATGGACAGTGATGATAGCCAATACAAAGGCTAAAACAGAATTTTGAAATAATCGTAATCTTACTGAATGCTCAACATTACTTTGATTTACCTGAGTCTTTTGGCAGATATCTACTACCTTGATATGTTCCATTATTTTCATTTGATCCTGTTGTTAATCCAGTAAATTTTATTAGCACTGCAAGGTATTTGTGAATATTTATTGTTTTTGAAAACTTTGAGAGGGAACTATAATTACCTAGAATACAATTTTACTTTCCCAGTGGTTAATCTTACTTTTTAAGCCTATTAAGTGTCCAGTGAATTTTCACCAACATCAGTCAAATATAAATAAAGTTGGCATTCCACAAAATACATGAAAATAAAAAAGATAAATGAGCTTTGAAAATTTGCCCATTATGTAAATATTTTTAATCTTTTTGTCTTAAGGACAGAAATAAAAGTTTAACTATGGCCCAGTTATCTGCACTTTCTCTGTCCTCTGAATAAAATGCTCTGCTCCCCTCTGAATTCTGAAGCAGAGTCACTAATGTGAGGTCAGCACATATTACCATAATGGCACAACATCATGGAATCTGGCTAGCCAATGGGGTGACTAAGATAATGGAGGGGCAGGCCTAGAGGGTTGTTTAGTGCCTATGCTTATATAAGGGAATGAGACTAGGTGTGGGATCCCTTAACACAACCCGCGGGGTTCAGGGCCCACACTCAGGGTCCGGTTTCTGGAGAAGGCAACACACTAAAATGAAGAGACTGGAAAAGAGTTAATTTGGGAAAATGGGGGCCAGGCGGGGAGTCCAACTCTAGTGGGAAGACTCACCACTGATCTGGCCTTTTACCATTCCTTTTATTGAGATTCTGAGACAAAAGACATCTCTTAGGCGGAAAAGTTCCAGCAACAGAAAATTAACAAGAATTTACATATGATTAACAAATTAAAGTTGCCTCAAGTTCTACTATCTCAACTAGACAATGAGTTAATTCCTCTGACCTTTTAGAGCCATTGAAGTTGGCCATCTCTTTTTGCATTTTAACAATAGTGACAATGTTTGGTTTCCATTAGCCAGTTCCTTTTACATTTTATCACTAGTGACTCAATCTAGAGTCAATGAGTTAATAGCTCTGACCATTCAGAGCCATCAAGGTTGGCCAGCTCCCTTTACATTTTATTACCAGTGATAATGTTAGGTTTCAGTTCCTGGTTCCTGGTTCCTGGCAACTAGGTTGCAGCCCTCAGGGAGATTGTAGTGGAGCCACAGAAGATAGATAGTTATCAATTATAATTCAGGATGACACACATACAAGAAGCAAATAGAGGAGGCAGTAGAATGTACTCAAGGAGAATTCTCTCATCAAAATTCCTGCCATCCAGTCCTGTTCCCTCACTTACTAGCTGCTTATTTTGATTAAGCTACTTCCTCTCTGAGTCTCAGTTTCCTCATCTGTAAAATAGGTGTAAAAAATAGTACCTCTTTCATAGAGTTATTGTGATGGTTAAATAAGATAATTAGTGTCTGACACTGCTCTTGGCTATTGCTATTATACAAAGCCCCCCTCCCCCCCAAAAATGTATACACACTGAAAATATATTTTAATAAACATTACCTTTATAATTATTCAAAGTGTGTATATACTTTTGGGACATCCTATATATGAAAATATCTACATCCATAGCATATCAACAGCTCAGCACATTTCTAAATTCCCATGTGCTCTTGAGAGGCCTAAACCTCAGTGGCTGCCTCTCAGAATATGCTTTATGGAGACAGATCGGAAAATCACCAAATATGAGGATAAAATGTGGATGCATACAAGGAGTCTGTTAGTCCTTGACCTTGTCCTTCACCATCTAGAAGTGCTCGTTATACACAAGGCAGTTTCAGACTGCACCTCTTCCATGGCAAGTTAAAACAAAGTGGTCCATTATAACCAGATTAACAAAAAGATAGGTACAGAGGCAGTAAAGCATCGAACAGACTGTCAGATTACAGCGGGAAGGCTGGGGAGTGTTGGGGAGGGGGGAAAGAGATCAACCAAAGGACTTGTATGCATGCATATAAGCACAACCAGTGAACACAGAACACTGGGGGAAGGGGGGAGGGAGATAAGGATATGTGACAGGGGTTAAGGGAAGCTGGGTTAAGGTCAATGGGGAATAAAAAGGAGATAAATGTACTACTGTAAGACCCCCAGAGGGAGACCCTCACTCTGTCCCAAGGATCGACGGCGACCCAATCATCCGCAGGAGGCGTCACTTGATGCAAACAGCAAGAGGCTTTATTCCAGCGCGCTGGGGCTCAACTCATAACTCACGCAGGAGCAGAGGAGTCGAGCCCCGAGCAGAAACTCTTACAAGCATATATAGGCAAAAATCACACATGGGAAGGGTTACACATGGAGGGGGAGGAAGGGAACAAAGAAATTCCTTGCATTTCAGGGTAGGGAGTTTCTGGGGACTGATTTCATTCTTGTCTAATCTTCAACCGTAAAGGTCACATCCTGGAACAGGTAGTGGGGAAGGTCAATTCCTCAATCTTTGCACAACAGGGAGGGGCCCTTACACTACTATATGTAATACTTTAAATAATGTTTAAAAATGGGCCAGAAGGTCTTCAAATCCTCCCCAAACACACTAGGATTGGGACTGGGTTTCTGTCTACCCTGTGGAAGAACACCAAAGGGAGTTTTGCTGAGCTGCAGAATCCTAGAGCCATCTGGAGCTGCCAAACAAATGAGATGATTTTTTTTAACATTACTGATTTTTTAGAGAGAGGAAGGGAGAGGGATAGGGAATTAGAAATATCGATGAGAGAGAAACATCAATCAGCTGTCTCCTGCACACACTCTACTGGGTATGTGCCCACAACCAATATACATGCCTTTGACCGGTATCGTACGTGGCACCCCTGAGTCCACAGGCCAACGTTCTATCCATTGAGCCAAACCGGCCAGGGCAAGATGAAGTTTTGATGTGGCTTCTTAATAGAGCTTTACAATAATGCTCAAGAATTGAGGATGGCCGAAACCGGTTTGGCTCAGTGGTAGAGCATCGGTCTTTGGACTGAAAGGTCCCGGGTTCGATTCCAGTGAAGGGCATGTACATTGATTGCAGGCACATCCCGGTAGGGGGTGTGCAAGAGGCAGCTGGTCGAAGTTTCTCCCTCATCGACGTTTCTAGCTCTCTATCTCTCTCCCTTCCTCTCTGTAAAATATCAATAAAATATATTTTTAAAAAATAATAAAAAAAGAATTGAGGATGAACATGAACATAAAAACTAGTGTTCACTCATTGTCTTGAAGTACCTGAAGGTGAAAGAATTGATAGAATAGTAACTAATACCAGTCAGGTAAGAAAAGATTCCAGGGAAATAGGATAGAAAAGTGGTGCAGATGTGGCTTTGGAGTTCTGAGATTTCATTAGAGGGGTCCTCAACAGTTCTCATGACTGCAGGTAAAATAACATGGCATACAGAGGTGAAGAAGGAACTGTTGGGTTACTCAAAAGATACCCTACCTAGAGGGTTGGTAGATGTATTGCTGGCGATATAATCTAACAGGGCTTAAAGTTAAATATCCCTCTCTAAGGAGATTCTATATTACCAAGAAGCTTGGATGTAAGCCTGGAGAATAGCCAAAAGAAACTGGAAAGACAACAACACTGTTAGTCCACCTTTGATGAAAGTAGACCAAACCAGAGCACAATGAAGAAGAGTCTCATGTACCTACAGATAACTCGTGGCTTACTGGTCCCTCTTTGTGATTTTTACCCTAGAGGACTCAGACTCAGGAAACAAGTTGAGAGGTAGTGTCTCAAAATAAAGGTAGGGTGGAGAGTAGGTTAAAACAGGAGACTGACTATTTCCTCTCCTTTCCACCTTTGGGGGTATATGACTTCAAACTGAAGATATAACCTGCTCTGGGCAAAGTGAAGAAAGAAAACTAGATTTGAATTGAGTTAGAGATTGAAATTATAAACACTTCCAGGCTGAATTGGGACCAAAATATTGTGGAATCTACATAAGAAAGCATTTATGAATGGGAACGGGAAAACTAACAATAGGTTGGTGAAGGCCTGGGGTAGGGGGTGGGGCAAGTTAGAAGTTGTCAATGGGGTAAAAAGGGGGGGGGGGGAACATATGTAATACTTTCAACAATAAAGATAAAATAAATAAACAAACAAATGAAATCTCCTGGTAAAGCACATAGCCACATCTGAAGTTTAACTCATTGTCACTCCACTATTCCTTAACAAAGAAGCCAGGAAGAGGAGGAAAGAAGGAAGTTGAGTAATATTATGGAGGACTTCATCCAGATTAGCTAGAGTTAAGAAAGTTGCCTTTTCCAACAAGGAATGCATCTTTTTGGGAGGAGGGGATAATCAGGGTTTGCACAACACAGTCCCTCTTTCCTCTAGATCAGGGGTCAGCAAATCACAGCCCATGTGCCAAATTTTTCCCGCCACCTGTTTTTTATGTGACCTAAAATGTGTTATTTAATGGTTGAAAAAGATATAAAGATTAATAATACTTTTGTGACATATGAAAGTGATAAATTCAGATTTTGTTGTCCATAAAGTTTTGTTCAAACATAGTGATGCCAGTTCTTTTACGTGTTGTCTATGGCTGCTTTTGTGCTACAACCGCATTGAATATTCGTGGGAAAGACCATATGGTCTGCCAAGTATATCTGGCCCTTTACAAAACAAGTTTGTCTATCATGCCTTAGTACTTTATAATATTAGCTTTAAAGGGATGAGGGTACTGTAGTCAAATGCTTTCTTTATCATCCTAGCTTTTCCACATATGTTAACATTGCAACAACTAAGAAAAGTCCTATAATGTTTAAAAACATATTTTACTATGAAAGACTTTTCTCCTATTTTCTTGTTTTTTAAAGGTTTTTATACTCCTTGAGTTCCCATAAAATAATGTCTGATGAACATCACATTGAGAAATGCTGAATTAGCTAATCCTGACAAATTCTTATCATTTGGGTCATTAGTTTTATTTTTTTTTTTTTACTATAAAGCCACTGCAGATCTTTTTCTACTATTAAGATATTACTTAAAATAAGATAATTAATTCAAAGCTTATTTTGCGTATATGCATATGATTTTTAATCTAGAAAACAATCAATTAAACACCACTTATTTGCATCTTCCTTAATGTCTTTCTTCAATATCATATAGCTCTCAGTGTATAAGTCTTTTATCTACTTGGTTAAATTTATTCCTAGGTACCATTTTTGTTGTTGTTGCAGTAGTAAATGAGTTTCTTTTCTTTTCTTTTCTTTTCTTTTCTTTTCTTTTCTTTTCTTTTCTTTCCTTTCCTTTCCTTTCCTTTTCTTTTCTTTCCTTTTCTTTTCTTTTTTTCCTTTATTGTTTAAAGAATTAAAAATAGTAGTACATATGTCTCCTTCCCCCCCCCCCAATTGACCCCCCAGCCTCCCCTAACCCCAGCCCATGCCCTCATCCCCATCCCAGTGTCTTGGGTCCATTGGTTATGCTTATATGCATGCATACAAGTCCTTCGGTTGATCTCTTATCTCCCTTCGCCCCCCCACAACCCTCCCCAGCCTTTCCACTGTCTTTTGACAGCCTGTTGGATGCTTCTCTGCCTCTGTATCTATTTTTTGTTCATTAGTTTATAATGCTATTTATTATCCATAAATGATAGAGATCATGTGGTATTTTTCTTTCACTGGCTGGGTTATTTCACTTAGCATAATGCTCTCCAGTTCCATCCATGCTGTTGCAAATGGTAAGAATTCCTTTTTTATAGCAGCATAGTATTCCATGGTGTTCTGTCTTCTGAACAAATTTCTCTAATTTTAATAGCAAGTCAGGCTTCAGAATTTGGTAAAGTTGCAGGATACAAAATCAACACCTAGAGGTGGATGGCATTTTTACATACCAATAATGATATATCAGAAAGACAAAATAAGAAAACAACTCCACTGTCTTACTATTAAAATTAGATAAATTTGTTCAGAAGACAGTACCATTATATATGGTTCAGATGCCACAAATGCGGAAATGCAATAAAAATCAAAATTATTATTTTAATACTTACTGAATTATATATTACAAAATTGAAAAGTATATGGGACTTGTATGTATGCATATAAGCATAACCAATGGATGCAAGACACTGGGGGTGAGGGCATGTATGGGAGTGGGGTGAGGGAGCAATGGGGAGATATGGACACATATAATACCTTAATCAATAAAAAAATTGAAAAAAAGAAAAGTAAATGGGCCCTGCTTTTATCAGATCACAAGTGTTTATTTTGGTGAACTATGTATAAGATTAGTTCTAAGCAAACTTTAATGCAGAAGGTGATAAAGAATGCTAATTTTCTTTTTGTTATGCCCTTAAGCAATGTTTATGAGGTAACTGAAGGAAATGAAAGAAAAAATATGGAAATTTTATTTTAATGAAGCCAAATAGCTTGCTTATGAAAATCTGTTGCAGAAATTAATTTTCTACCAGTTCACTTTAGCAACCACTTTGGAAGAGAAGACTTCTGACGTGCCCACTACAGGCATCTCACAAGGGAGTCATCCAGAACAATCATGCTGGAAGTCATTAATTTGATGATAAGTTCTTGGAGGACAAGTTTCACATTTTCTCTAACCTTGTAGCACCTTCAGTTCCTAGAGCAGCATTCAACAAATGGCAAGTACTGAATCACTTGGCATATAAAAAAAGCTAATTTCCTAGTTATGCCTATTACCATAAAATATTAGCTTTAAGGAAACATAGTTTGCTTCAAAATTATAGAATCTGGATCCATAGAAATATTGGACAAATTATATATAATAGACATATATGTATAAGTATTTTCCTGAAGCATGTTCTATTATTTTATAAGTGAAAGGCCAATAATGTATCTGTGGATTTTATATGAAATATTTTATCTTGTGTATATGTATGTATATCTGTCATCTTTTGTAAAGCAAAATAAAATATACATAGGTAAAGATGACTACTACTATATTTGGCTTAATTGGAAGGGTTTTTTTTTCTAGTTACCATATTTTTACAAATTTGTATAGGATCATTTATGACTCAGTCTATAAACTACATTATTTTATAGAAATGACAATACAGTTGAGGCTGTTAACTCAGTTTCAAAATTCTTCCATATATTTTATTCTATATCAACAAAGATAAGAATCTGAGAAAAAATTGCTGAATATTATGTTCATTGTGAAATTTGATTTGCATTTAAATGCTAATCATTACTTTTTAAAGGTCTTAACAAGTAGACTAATTAAAATATTGTAATGTAAGACCCCCAGAAGGAGACCCTCACCCTGTCCCAAGGATCGACGGCGACCCAATCAACCGCAGGAGGTTTACCATACATGATCTCAAAAAGGGGGAACCCATCCCAGTAGAGGGCACACATCTGATCCATAAGAGGGAGAAGGGCAGGGGGTTGGTCCAATTTTCACCGGTTTCTAGGACAAGTTTAATTAAACTTTTTAGAGTCCTGTTCATGCCTGTCCTAAGGCTTGAGCTATATTTTGAGATACCTTGCTACAAAGGCTGGGCTGTTATTTGATCCTATGATTACTGGCAGCCCAAACCTAGAGGCAGTTTCTGTCCTAGTGGGGTATGCTTCAACCTGACCTGAGGTGTTTATAAAAAATAAAAACAAAAAAACAAAAGAATTAGCATGTACTTATACCTTAATGTTGGTGGCTTAATCTCTGTGAAATCCACCTCCCAATGCTCTCCTGAGGAATCTCCTTGGGGCTTGAATTCCCAGGGGGACCCTCTTACCTTGCTTAGTATTTACCTCTGCACAAATAGTACTTCTAGTGACTATGCTTTTAATTATCTTATCTAAGTTTGGTAGCACCTGTCTTACAGAAGTTCAGAAGACATGGTGACACCTAAGTGGGTAACCTGGTGTAACTGGGCAACTAATGTCTGACCTGAAGCCTCTGGGACCAACAGTCTGTCATCTGGTAGAGTCCACCAACCATCTGGTCCTTTGATGACTTGCTTTTGTTCAGCCAATTCCTCTTATTGCTTGGTGTAGCTCGGGGTCCGGCAGGGTTACTAAGACTTGTAAAGGCCCCACTGGTTTTTGGGCATCTTCCTTAGCAGTTTGGGCTGCGGCTCTATTTCCTCTGGCTTTAATTGTCTCCCCTTTCTGATGTCTTTTGCAGTGCACTATTGCAACTGCCTTTGGGAGTTAGATGGCCTCAAATAATGCTAAAATAATGTCCTTTCTGGCTGGAGTTGGTAACTCTCTTTCCCCGGGGATGGCACTGTGTCCCCATCAAAGGGCCTAGATTAAGGCCAAGAGATTAGTAACTGCGCCCAAATGGTGTGGTCCAGGGTGACTACTGCTGCCCCTGTTTATCAGATCCCATCCTGAACGTAACTGCTCCCATCCATGAACAGTACCTCGTCTGATGATGGCAGGACATCTGTCAGTACTGCGTCTGTTACCTCTATGCAGTCATGAATGGGTTCTTCTGGATCATCTGGAAGCAGGCTGGCAGGGTTGATGGCCAGTGTCTTATGGAACCGGACACAGGGCTGGTCCAGGAGAAGAGCTTGGCACTGGGTGATTCTGGTGTTTGACATCAATCTCTCTGAAGCACTCGAAAGAGGGCCTCAATGGCATGGGGTGTCGTCAGGGGTAGCTCCTGGCCCAGAGTCTGCTTATTTGCCTCCTTCACCAGCAATGCTGTAGTGGCCGCTGCCCAGGGCACACTGGCCACTCTGCTGCCACAGGGTCTAGCTTCTTAGACAGATAGGCATCAGGTCTCTTCCAGGGACCTAGAGTCTGAGTGAGAACCCCTTTGGCAATGCCCCTTACCTCAGTCCCTTGGTAACATCTGGCAAGGCTAGGGCAGGTGCTGAGATGAGAGCCTTCTTTAGCTCCTCAGAGGCCAGTTGTTCCACTCTGGTCCAGTTCAGCAGCTGTATCCCCCAGTGCGTGTTCCTTCCCAGGTCTATGGTCCTTCTCGATGTCCCAGGAAAACAGGCAGTTTGTCTGGTGGCTCCCTGGACTGATATCTTCTTAGAGGTCCCATTGGCTCTGTCAAGACTGAATAAACTGTCCCAGTATTCACCAGTAAGTTAATAGGTTTGCCTCTCACTTGTAAGGTTACTCGTGGGGGCTTAATGGAAAGGAGCCCCGGTCCTGTTAGTCCTCTTCCTCTATGTTAAAAAAAACTCCTGAAGTTTAAGTCTCCCTTTCTTGCCTCTCTAGCTAATCTGCTAGGACATCCTCCCCTGCAGTGCCTTTGTTTCTTACAATAGGCATACTAATTCCTTCCTATTTGCTGCTGCCTTTTCCTCCTTTCAACCTTTCCCTGTTCCCCTTCTCATCACATGCACAACCTTCACAAAAATCTTTACTATTTTAAATTAGCCTTCAAACCTTCTCTTTATGTCTTTCAAAAACGCAAAACCATGCCTTAAATCTTTTATTATTTAAAAATATTTAGAAAAGGAGAGAGGGAAGAGAGAGCAGGCTCAGCCCCCTGTTCCCAGGCCTCCAGCCGCTTGAAATTTAAAGTGACACATTTTTTCCTACAGATAAGGATCTCAGTTCCTGATAAGCCTGAAAAGAGGAATGGGGGAATTTTTAATTGCACTTTTAAGCCCCTGAAGCCCCCTAACAGAACACGGTGAAAAGCGTCCAAGCAGTCTCATTGGGGTACAGGGGGGTCACAAAAGAATTTCCCTCCTAGTCAGCCGCCCCCTCCAGCTATTCTAAACAACCCCGGGAGGGTGGAGACAGGGGGCAATGCAGGTCCCAGGTGGCAAGCAGGTCCCATGTGGCGAAGGCGCTGCTTCCACAGAGGCATTTTTATCTGGCGGTCCTCTGGGAAAATCGCTTGCCTCCTGAAGCACAGGGGAACTGGTGACCTCCACATTGTGATCAGACTCCCGGAATGTTCTGAAAAGTTCCTCTGCTCAACTGTGTTTCTATTAATATTATCGATTTTAAAACCATAACTTAAGAGTTGACACACATATACCAGGACCAAGTTGTCCTCAAAATATTTCTCTTTCTTTTTAAAGATTTTATAATGTACTGTAATCATTAATCATATCAAACTTAAATGACCAATTGAGACAAATAGTCCTGAAACCATTCCTCCACCACTGATGATAACTGGGTGGCGGCAGGTGTCTGAAATAAGATTTATTTAGTTTTTGAGCTTGCTGGGCAGATTTGGTGACTTTGCCAGCACAATCTTCCTTCTTGTAAATAGTTAACTTAAGAATTTGGTATCTGCTTTTAATTTTTTGTACCTTAATTGTTATAATTTTATACTGAAAGGTTCTCCCCCTCCCAAACTGGTGAGTGGAGCTAACACATGACTGGCACCTGCCACAGGGACATCTCCAAGACAGTGAACCACCAATTAGCATGGGCCAAAGTGCCCTTGGGGCCCATCCCTTTCTGTTCCACCCTGGGCCCAACCCCCTCCCTTTCCGTCCTTTAAGAAGGACCCTAAGCGAGATACGTGTCGCCTTTTGGAGGGGGGCCTCCATTAGCCCGGTGGGTTCCGATTTCCTGTCCTATCTCCCTTTAATTTTGATCTCTTTACCTCGGTGATGGGTCCCGCCCATCACCGGGGAATAAACTCTCTTTAAAACTCCCTGTTGTTCTGTTCCCTGTTTCCCTTAAAACCTAACACATACCTTCAAATTAATAAACATACATAGAACTTTTGTTAGGCCGGCCGTTTTCCCTCTGGCAGAAAGCAAGCACCCCTGGGGGAAAAAAAAAGTTCCCCTTGGCCATTTGGGGCGGTTTGCTAGCCGTCAGAGCACTTAGTTTTAAACAAATTAAAAGTTTCTTTCTTTTTCCTTTTTCTGTTTTTCATAGATTTTTACACTTATATGAATAAATAATTATATCCAAGCAGACAAACAAATATCAAACAAACATCTGTATTTATACCCTTTCAATAAATAAGTTATATTATAGTGTTTCAGCAAAACAGAAATGGCACTCATGTTGGACAAAGGAAACAAGATTAACACTCTAGGAACCATGAGGGGAAAGCCGTCCCCCAAACCGGCATTGACCTGGGAAAAAGTGTGGCCAAATCAAAGCCATTAACATCACAGTCTGTCCCATCGTCAGTCCGCATGTTGTTAGAAACACAAATAACAAAAATGCCACAGACACGAGGACCCTCCTACCCCATTTTGTCCTCCACAAACACGCAACAGAATCACACGGATCAGACGGGCGCAATCTTGACAATCTGTCCCCATCAGCGCCCTTACAGCAGGAGACTACCAGGCGTCCCTGGCTCTCCTCCACCCTTGGGGCGTCCCCCAGGGCTGCAGCCTGTGGCCCTCCAGGCACGTCTACCGACCACTGTCCGGCAGCTCTCACGAGCCTCTGAACGGCTGCAAAAACCAGAAGTGCCCTCCAGGCACGTCTACCGACCACTGTCCAGCCGTTCTCACAAACCTCTGAACGGCTGCAAAGACCAAGAGTGCCCTCCAGGCACGTCTACCGACCACTGTTCCGGCCACTCTCACGAGTCACCGAATGGCTGCCAGACCGAAAGTGCGCACACAGGACCAGACCAACTAACAAAACATAAGACAAAGACAGACAACCTCAGGGTACCCTTTCTTACCTCCAAGATCGACTCCGCAGATGAGGGGTGGTCGTCAAATCCCGGGCGAGCCCCCAAATGTAAGACCCCCAGAAGGAGACCCTCACCCTGTCCCAAGGATCGACGGCGACCCAATCAACCGCAGGAGGCGTCACTTGATGCAAACCGCAAGAGGCTTTATTCCAGCGCGCTAGGGCTTGACTCGTAACTCAAACAGGAGCAGAGGAGTCGAGCCGCCGAATAGAAAATTTTACAAGCATATATAGGCAAAAGTCACGCATAGGAGGGGTTACACATGGAGGGGGAAGAAGAGAACAAAGGAATTTCAAAAAGGGGAGCTGGGCTCGTTAATTACTTGTTTCATGAGAGGGTCTACACTTAGTCAACAGTCCCACCTGGTAATCTTATCTATCAGAGCACTGTTCAGGGGCTATAACTCTCTGAGCCCTAATTGGGGCTATTGCCTTGAGCGGTTTTAAGAGCTATGCTCCCATCACTAACGGGGGACCTTGGGAGTTGAGATAAGACAGACAGCCTTCTTAAAAAGATGTTTATTCTTTGAACAGCTCAGGGCAGCCACAGGCCACATGCCAATGAGAAATTCCAGCTTCCTCACTGCTAGGTGAGGCAGGGGGGGGTTGCGTTTTTCAGTAACTGTACTGTCCCTCTTCAGAGTATTTTAACAATCATTTGTATGAAGCATGTCAGATATGGGCATTCAATAAGAAACAATAGAATTTTTAGCACAAATTGCTTTAGAGGGACAATTTTGAAACATTTGTCTTTCCTGAACACCAGCCATTGTTCAACACTAGGTCCCTCTGATGCCAATATTTGGCTGTGTTCCACTCAGATCCCATGTGGAACATGTTGATTCATTTTCATTTGACTTGGAAGAAAAACTGTGATATGAATAATAAGTATCATGGAGAGATACTGAAAATGAGTGGGAAGGGTGTTTGCAATGCTGCTACTCCTCGTACAGGGGTGGGTGCTTGTATGGCTGCTGCTCCCAGGGATGGGGTGGACTGCTTGCGGCTTTGGGCCATATTAACAAAGAGGTTTTCTAAATCACACAGTTGGTACTCGTTACAAAAAGATATGCACTTTAAAAAGCATGCCTCAATTCCTGGCTCCACTGAAATAGGATTAAATGAATATGAATATGCTTTATGCCACTATTCAGAATATGTTCCTCTAACATGATGATACAAACAACTCTGATATAATTTAATTGTCAATGTAAGTAATGAATTAAGGGTGCTTACAATCTTATCGACTTCAACTTTTGTCTAAGTTCCTTAGACAAAACTAGGCATACAATTGGTACTTGGTGAATATTTGCTAAATGAATACAAGAGTATTTATTTCTTCGCATTTACTGATGGATGCATATCAATTGTATGTTATCGGGGTAAAGGGGGATACAGTGTCTAGATCTAAAGCAGCAGTTTTAACTGTTGGACAGGATACTCTTAGAATATATCTGGGGCAGGTCTTGTAGTTTGAAAAAGTTCACTTGATTATTCAGAATTACATTCTTACTTTATAACAAGTTTTCTCAGTTCTCTAAGAGCAAGATACTTATTATGTTTCTCCTCGGATAGATTTTTTTCTATTAAGTAGAGACCCTCAAAGTCATGAGTATGACTTAAAATGTCTAAGAGTATTTTCTCATTGTGAAACATCCTTTGTCCTTTGTTAAACAAAATATGTATGTTTTATGTACCATCAGATGTGCTAAGGAGTTGGTAGGCAGTTGTATGGGGTCAGCTGAAAGGAAATGAGAAAGCAGACAGAATGTTCACACACAGTGGATACAATTACCAATAAAGGAAAAGCCATTTTTAAGTATTCCATTTGTGTATATACTGATTTGCAGATGTTCTGGAAAACATCCTGTGATTTTATTCTTAGCATCTGAATCAAGAGAACATTTGAACATTTAAAAAGCTTTTCATTATAAAAATTTTAAAGGAAACTGTACTTTAATAACAGCTATTTAATATGTACATTTTGGAGAAAAATAATTTTGAATGACTTCTCTTGCAATTCTCATGGAACTGGGCAGTATTGTACATTGTGTCTCAAAGGGTAGTTTTAAATCAATATAGGTGTGTCATGATCTATGAGAGCACAATTTATGAAAATGTGAATCTAAAACCTTGGCTGGTTTACTATGTTTTTTTTTGTCTGAAGACAGTTCTCCATGTTTATGAAAATTAAAATAACCAAATAGAACACAAAGACAGCATACTTGAATTCCTGCCCTGATTATGCTTTATAAGATTGGATGAGTTTTTCTGTCACCCTAGGACTCAATTGTATGACCTGTAAAATAAGCTAGCCCGGCCAATGTGGCTCAGTGGTTGAACATCAACCTATAACCAGGAGGTCATGGTTTTATTCCCAGTCAGGGCACATCCCAGGTTGTGGGCTTGATCCCCAGTGGGGGGCATGCAAGAGGCAGCCAACTGATGATGCTGTTTCATCACTGATGTTTCTTCAGAGGAGGAGAAGGAGGAGGAAGAAATTGAAGCAGTCATCAAAAAGCTTCCAGCAAACAAAAGCCCAGGGTCAGACAGCTTCACATGGCACTTTTATAAAATATTCAAAGAAGAACTAAAACCTATCCTCCTCAGTATAAAGAAATGAATAAATAGGATAAACATATCATGTCCATGGATTGGTAGAATCAACATCATTTAAATGTCCATACTACCCAAAGCAATCTATAGATTCAATGTAATCCCCATTAAAATACCAAGGGCATATTTCACAGACCTAGAAAGAACTCTCCAAAAATTGATCTGTAATAAAAAAAAGATGCCAGAATCGAACCCGGGACCTTTCAGTCTGCAGGCCGACGCTCTATCCATTGAGCCAAACTGGTTTCAAAAAAAGATGCCGAATAGCTACAGCAATCCTAACAAAGAAGAAAGTAGGAGGGATCGTAATACGAGATATCAAGCTGTATTACAAAGCCACTGTTCTCAAAACAGCCTGGTACTAGCACAAGAACAGACATATAAACCAATGGAATACAATAGAGAACCCATAAATTGACCCAATCCTGCATGCTCAATTAATATTTGACAAAGGAGGAAAGAGCATACAATGGAGTTAAGACAGTCTCTTCAATAAGTGGTATTGGAAAAATTGGACCGATACATGCAAAAAAAAAAAATGAAATTAGACCACCAACTTATACCATATACAAAAATAAAATCAAAATGGATATAGGACTGAAACATAACATGGGAAACCATAAACATTTTAGAGGAATCCACAGGCAGCGAAATCTCAGACATATGCAGAAGCAGTATTGTCACTGATACAGTTCCTAAACGAAAGAGAAAATAAACAAATGGGACTACATCAAAATAAAAAGTTTCTGTACACAAAGGAAACCTTAAACAAAACAAGAAAGCCAACTGCATGGGAGAACATATTTGCCAATGTTCTGTAGGCTGATGCTCTAGCCACTGATTCAAACCACCTAGGGCAAGATGTCCTTTTTTACAGCTGGATAAAATTCCACTGTGTAAATGTACCCATAGCATTTTTATCCACTTATCTACTGATTGGCACTTGGGCTGTTTTTAGATCTTAACTATCCTATCTAATAAAAGAGTAATATGCAAATTGACTGTTACTCTAAGACACAAGATGGCCACCCCGTGTGGTCAAAGATGGCTGCCCCCATGTGGACACAAGATGGCTGCCACAAGATGGCCTGCAGGGGAGGGCACTTGTGGGCAGTTAGGGGTGACCAGGCCAGCAGAGGAGGGTACTTGGGGCAGACCAGGCCTTCAGGGGAGGACAATTGGGGAGGAACTAGGCCTACAAGGGAGGAGAGTTGCGAGGGGGAGCAGGCATGAAGGGAAGGGCAGTTGGAGGGTACAAGGCCTGCAGGGGAGGACATTTTGATATAACCAGGACTGCAGGGGAGGACAGTTAGGGACAACCAGACAGGCAGGGGAGGCTAATTAGGGATGCCAGCAGGGAAAGGCAGTTAAGGGCAATCAGGCTGGCAGGGGAGTGGTTAGGGGGTGATCAGGCTGATAGGCCAAAGCGGTTAGACACAATCAGGCAGAGGCAGGTGAGCAGTTGGGAACCAGCAGTCCGGGCTTGTGAGAGGGATGTCCCAGATTGGAGAAGGTACAGTCTGGGCTGAGGGACAACTCCCCATGCACGAATTTCATGCACTGGGGCTCTAGTTGTAAATAACACAGCTATGAACATAGGGGTGTGTATATTCTTTCTGATTTGTGTTTCAGGTGTCTTAGGATACATTCCTAGAAGTGGAATCACTGGGTCAACTGGTAGTTCCATTTTTAATTTTTATTTCAGCACAGTTGTTGAAGAGAAAAGGATTGTTGAGATCCATAAATTAAAATTTACTATTTTTAAAAACCAAAGATACTGAGAAAGATTCATGTAAATTGTTCTCCCTGTGATAGACACATGCTTTCATTATTTACCTCTTGGAGACTTCTTCTTAGAAGAAGTTGATAAAATAGATGGAAATTCAGAAGTGTCATGTCTTCGCCAAGAATATCCAAACTGCTTTTATTAGACAAGTGTCACTTTTGAAGTTGTTGAATAGCAAATGAGAAGTAGTAATGTCTAAAGTTGAATAATGAATGCACATAAGGTCCTAGAAATTATAGATAATAGTACTTTTTTTCATCTGAAAGGTTGATAAATGAGACATAGTTTTGGTGATGCCTTAGTTTTCACTAGTGGCCTGTATCACTAGATTGATCCTTCTTTATACATAGAAGAAAATAAAATATCATATTTCCTCCTAAAAATACCCAATATGACTACATAAGTATACATTTGTGGGCAATAGAAACACATTCTCTACTATTACTCCATAAACTCTGTAGGGATCCACTGGGATATGGATTTGGCCTGTAGAAATCTGTAATAGTAATTTGAGCACTTGTAGGATAATGCTAAAATTTAGGTTTTCTCAATAATATCATTCAATACAGTGAATCTTCATTTCTTTAATAAAAAAAGGAAATTCCTGCTGATCAAGTGTTACATAGCTTAAGGCTCATTTGGGGGATGTAATGGCCAATGCCTAATTTATGCTCTAAGGGTTCATCTCAATATTAACCTTTTATTATTCCAATGAGGTTTGAGGCTTAATAGAATGAAATGAAGTTATTAAAGCATATTACTTTGTAATATACACATTTCTCACTGTTCCCTCCAGAGTCAAAATATTTCTTTTCAATCTGAATGAGGCAGGGAATGATTTATCCATATATACTTCCCAGTTCTCATTTATCTTTAATGAGAACTTTGCCAGTGACTTTGTTTTTATAATTATTGACACTTTGCTCCAGACAAGAAAATTATGCCAATAAGTATATACTAAAGGGGAACATATGTATATGCAACCCAGAGTCCTCATATGAATGTGTATGTTTTGTACTTTAAATGTAGTTTTAAAATCACAAGTAATAACTTTATTTTCCAATGTTCATTTCTAAAGGAAGTTTTACAGAAATTCTGCCTAACATTTTCTGAAGGTCAACTGAAAGTGAGTCTGTGGCTTGTTCAGGTAAGAGAACACTGCCTAAAGCCATGCTATTCCCATGATTAATCAGAAAGTGAGGAACTTAGAAGTCAACTTGGAAATATGAGTTATTCGGGTTAAAGAAGAATGTATAATCCAGCTCAGTAGAGTGTGAAAGTTTCCATATATCTGCTACTCCTAAATCAGTAATAGCTGAGGATAAAATTTTATGGGCTTTTTAAATAAAATGGTATTCTTGATATATATGCCAAATCTCTCTGAGGTAGGTTCCAAGGCCATAGTAAGTCACCACTCCCAATTGTTTTAGTAAAGGCATTATTTTGAATTTTGAGATAATTATATGTGGATTGCTATGTAAATTTGTTTTAAGTAGAGTCATTCATGAAATAAGTTAAATACCAGAAAATATTTTATGTTCCTCTGAATTGAAAGACAACATTAAATATTTAGAGTGTTGTGGTAATTGGTCAAGGGGGGTTGTTAAGTAAAAACAAGCTGAAATAATACTCTATGCCCAAATGATTTGTATTTTATTCAATTTGTTCACCACACGCATATTCAACCATGGAGTTGTCATCATTTCCATCTTATGATTGGGGAAATTGAAATATGAAGTAAGAGAACTTGTCCAAGGCCATGAAACTACCAAGTTGCAGACTTCAGTCCATATTACTACAAAAAAGATAATATTATTTTCCCTCTAAAAAATGTGTTTTCTGTTTTTTATTTTAACAATGTTTTATTTTCATAATATATACATTTATCCCAATGAAACATTTAGCTACTGAAGGAGAGAGTTACTAGATTGAGTTCATAAATATTGACCTCAAGTACTGGCAGTGAGATATAAATGTAACATGATGGGAGGGCATGTATGGGAGGGGGCGCAATGGTAAGCTATGTACACATATAATACCTTAATAAATTAAAAAAATAAAATAAATAAATGTAACGTGATGAATTTGGGGGAAATTGTTCTTCAGACAGAAATATGGGCATATAGTTTCTGCTATCGGTAGTACATTTTCTCTGATCTATCTTCATCTTGCAGTTGGGAGAAACCCACTCACAGTCTCTATGAGCACCACTGGCAACGTTGATAACCAAGTATAAGGATACAGCATTTAGTCAGGAAGCATCACTAAGCTTACTGGATCATTTGAGCATCACACAAAATAAAAATGAAACAGGTGGATGAAGGTAAAATTAGTTTCACACCATAGTGTATACTTCTTGAGGATGAGAAGGCTAACCCCTATTTTGTAAAACTACTGTTTGGAATTCTCCACTGTTGTTTTAGATGAAATCTTATTCTAAAAAAATAACTTTGCTTTCTAGCCTGCTTTAGCCTGCTTGAATAATGAGGAAGGTAAACTTAGCTCTGACCTTGTAGGCAAGAGACTAGATATGCTCATAATTTCAATGCCATGCCAGATGCATTTTTCAATTGGATAGAACTGTGTTGTTTTCAAGGCCAGCAGCAATATGACTACTAAGTGCATGTAGGGCTGGCTCTCTAATAAAAAGGGAAGTTCTGCTTGTAGCCTTGCTTAGAATTTGAATTCATTTTTCTCTAAGCCCACCCATTGAATCAAGTGTGACTCCAAACTCTCCAGAATTGTTTGATTATTCCAGTTCTCTGTAACAAGGACAAGATGATTAGTATCTTAATATATAGTACCTGGCAACATATAAGGTTCTATTTTTTCCCCAAAAAATAAAATGAGGGAGTTCTTAATTTCTAAGGTCACTTTTATTTCTCACCTAACATCATGGCTTTGCACATGTTCTTCCCTCCACCTATAATGCTTTTCCTGCTCTCACTATCTCTGTTCACCTTATCATTTCCTGCTTTTTATTTTTTTCACATCTCAGCTCGAGTGTCATCTCCTCTGAGTAACTCTCTCTGACTCCTCTAGTGACACTTCTGTTCTCCCTTCCTTGTATTTCATTTATAACTGGAGTATACTTCTTAAAGATGTAAGAGAAGGTTTCTACATGTCTAAGGAACTGCGCTGGTTTTAAATTCCAGTCCCACTATTACCATTCAGAAAATCCTACTACCTAGTCTATTTCAGTTTCCTCAACTATAAAGAAAGGTTATGTTCCAGTTGATCTCTAAGACCCAATGCTGCTAAGCTGTGCAAGGACAAAGTAGAGCAATTTATATCAAGATAAAAAACTTTGACATATCTGGTCAAGGGGTGACCTACTTTCCACTTTGTTGCTGTACCTACTGCTTTAATCCCAGTTCTTTTTCATTTGATTGGTGGGGTATGCTTTTAAGAATAGAAGATTCTCATAACCAGTTTCACTCTAACACTTTATTACCATCTACCCAGAGAAGCCTTCCAGTCCCCAAGAGGAGAGAAAATTATTACATAGAAAAAAACAGCTGTGATGTGGGTTCCCTTAACCCTTCCATGATCACAACAGTATTGTTGCAGAGTTTACCAGGCAACCAGAAAATATACAATGAGTACTTGGAGATTCAGGGGGAAAAACCCTTTTATTTAAATCAGTGCTGCTGGCTCAGGGATTCAACGATCCAAAGCCTGTACAGCTAATACAATGAGATCACCCCTTATATATTTCTAATTTTCTTTGTTTCTTATCTGTTTCCTAACTACCATGTTTTTGTGGCTGGCTTTCACAGCTCCTCCTGAGTCAGTTAAAATGGGGACTTTAGATTGTATCTAAATGTCTGGCATGGGTGGCACCAGGGACCCCTCCTCCAACTAAGTTGCCAAATTCCCAGCCCATGGCCCTTGAAAACTGGGAGCACCCAGGAAAACAGACTTTGCCTAAGGAAGGGGCAGTGATTTAATTATAGGCTAACAAGAATGGGCAATAGGACGCCGGTCACTGGCACAGATTCAGTTTGCTAGCCGTCCCTTCCCCCAGGTGGCCACTGCATTCTCCTCAGTATAGCCTTAGAAGAGTAGTTGAGCAGAAGAATCCATCAAGTTAATTTGGAGAATCTGAAGCACCAGGAAGTTTACCCTCTCAAGCTGTCCCACTTGCTCCAGGAATTGGAGAATGTATATTGATTTTGCATAACTGAATCGTTAGAACAGGTGATGAGAATTCATTCCTCTGTATCTTGGATTATGTCTCCCTACTTGTAATCAAGTTTTGCATAGCCTTGAGGTTCAAACATTATACAGAGTAATCTACCTACGATACGGGTGTTGTTTTAAACAATAAAGGCTTTTTATAAGAGAAAATATGCAAGGTTATACAAATGAGACTTCTAAATTATTTTATAGGCTAAACATCAAAGAACTTTATTTTTATTGTTTCTTATAAATTTTACACAGAATGAGGAAGATAAAAAGGCTTTATATGAATCCCAGACTGAAAGAAAAAGAGTCCTGTCCCATCTCTCTACCCTTGGTTTTCCATGTAGTCCACCATGACAGACACACTATCAAAACTACATAGAAAAATTACTCAGATGTCAGGGTGCGTGCTAGCCTCCATGATCTAAATCCAAATAAAGGAAAAGGCATATTGATATCTGGAACAGTTGTGTTTAGTCCTAGATATACATTAGATTCACTTGTGGTGCTATATAAAAAAAAAAAAAAAAAACAATGCAGGGGCCCATTCCTTAGCAATATATGAGCTATCCAGAAATGAAGCTTTGGGTAGTCATTTCAATCTGAAGTCTTGAGTCTGTCATTTCCTATAGTATTATTTCTTTAACAATCCCCAGATGTTTTCATGTTTTTTAATGTATCCTAAACATACTCTCTCTCTTGAATTCCGAAATGTCTGATGATCTTTGGATTGCTTGTTCATAAGTAAGAGTAAACTAAACACACATTGTTAACCATGATTGTTTTGTTCTGATTAAATAAGACACATTCTAACCTGGCGGGGATTTGCATAGGAAACCCGGGAGCTCACCTGGAAATGCTGCCCATCCTCCATACCTTGGAGCTGCCTATTATGATGGAAAGATTAACAACCTTGTTGCAGAAACCAGAGGTACCAACCCTTTGCAAACTCCCAGCCCTCATTTCCTGTAAAGTACCCATTTTGAATACCTATTCTTATCCCTTTAGTGTACTTCCCCATGTAATCTTTGTCCTTCTACCCAATATAAGCAGCTGGTTTATGGTGGGGGGCAGAGCAGATTTTGTGGATGGCCTGCTGCTCACCCATACTGCTGGCATTATTGGAATAAATGCTCATATGTGATTCAACCCTGTCTCTGCTGAATTGGCTCAAGTGACAGGTAGCATATACCTATTGATTGTCTAATTACACCAGGTTCTAGTCTTAATTAATAAATCATTAATTTTTATCCACTTATCCATCTATCTGTAAGTTCTATACATTTACTCATTAATTTCCTTATTCTACAAAGAGTTACTGAGCACTCATTCTGTCAATTGTCTGTGTTCGATGCTAGAATACAATGATGCATCCAGTTTAGGCTAGAATCTCGATGTGCTCACACTTCCTAAGTAGAGAGCAAATAAGTGTTTGAAGAGACTTTCCAATTCTGTATTTCTAGTTAGCACATACTGACAGGGGCAGAAATAGAATATTGGGGATCAGCTATAATTATAAGAAATATTAATCATGTTCTGCTGGCTGTGATTGATTTGTTCTGATTAAAGAAAACAGTCTAACCTGGCTGGGAATTGCAAGGGAACCTGGGAGTTCACCCAGAAATGCATGCAGCCCATCTTCCCCATCATGAAGCTGCCTATTATCATGGACAGATTAACAGTCTTGTTGCAGAAACCACAATCTCCAGCCCGTTGAAGACCCTCCAGAACTTAGCGTATCATTAGCCCTTTGAAGACCTGTAAATTGCCGATTTGGAACACAGTTTGCCTATTTCCCCATGTAATCTTTGTCGTCCTACCCATTATAATCAGCTGGCTTTGGGTGGGGTGCAGAGCAGATTTTTGTGGATGACATGCTGCTCTCTCATACTGCCATCATTATTGGAATAAATGCTTACATGGGATTTAACTCTGTCTCTGCTTAATTGGCTCAAGCAGTGACAAGCAGCATGTGCCCATTGATTGTCCAGTTGCAATGCTTGTAATAATAGAAATAAGATTTTATCCAGGCCCCATCCACTAGAGCAGTGTTTCCGAAAGTGTGGTACACCTACCCCAGGGCTACAGGAAGAGTTTGGTGGGGGGTACACGTTGCACCGGAGTTTGGTGGGGATATGCACTGTATCGTGCTTAGCTGCGCCTGATTCTGAGTTCTCATGAGTCAAGTCAAGACAGTCTTATGAGGCATGAGATGGTCTGGTGTGCAAATAAATGTTATTTATAACTTTTATTATGAATAATTTTATTTTTTTGTTTATTATTATTTTATGTATGTACCAAAAATAAAAATAGTTTTATTGTTATTAAAATACAGCCATTTTTTATGAGGGGTACTCAGCATTATGAAAATTATAGAAGGGGTACACAGATGTCAAAAGTTTGGGAAATACTGCACTAGAGGACTCTCAGTGATTAAAAATGTGAAAGATCCCTCTCACGTGAATATGCCCACAAAGTACACACACACACACACACACACACACACACACACACACGTCAAATGTAATGTGCCCCCACCATTATTTTAGATTTCTAGATATAACCTATACTTGGACCAAGAAAATACTTGTCCTTGAGTCACCATGCTTTCATCTCTACATTTTGATGGATAAAGAGAAAACAAGGACCACATCCATAAAGCAATTTGGTGAAAAAAATAATAATAAATAATAATAATAATAATAATAATAATGGATACAAATCCCTATTTACTTTAGAGAAAACAAATAATGAGTAATGTGTTCTACTTGTACACCAAAATATTCTCGTGTCTGGCCCTCTCAGGACACCATGAAGGCATAGTTTCCAGCAAAGTGACGTAGATGACCAGAAGAAAACAAACAGACCATTTAAAATGTATCTCCATCATTCAAAGGGTTAGAGAACGATACATAGTAAGTTGAAAAGAACATGAGAGTAGTCCCCTCAAGGGCTTGTACCTTGGTTGCAGGCACATCCTTAGTAGAGGGTGAGCAGGAGGCAGCTCATCAATGTTCCTAACTCTCTATCCCTCTCCCTTCCTCTCTGTAAAAATTCAAAATATATTTTAGAGCCGAAACCGGTTTGGCTCAGTGGATAGAGCATGGCCTGTGGACTGAAAGGTCCCAGGTTCGATTCTGTTCAAGGGCATGTACCTTAGTTGGGGGCACATCCCCAGTAGGGGGTGTGCAAGAGGCAGCTGATTGTTTATTCTTTCTCATCGATGTTTCTAACTCTCTATCCCTCTCTCATCCTCTCTGTAAAATATCAATAAAATATATTTTAAAAAAGAAAAGAAAATGAGTGTTTTGACATCTGTAGCTTTTCTCAAAATACCTATCTGACTATCTGCATAGCTGCTCTAAAGAGCAAACAAAACAAACAACAGCTTTGCTAGACCCTGAGTTGTACAGCTCAAATTCAGAGGAAAGAGGACTTTTAATAATAGGGCAAAACTTTGTAGGGTAGCACCAGCCTGAATCTTTCATCAGATAAACCAGAAGAAAACACACACACACACACACACACACACACACACACACACACACACACAAAGTCCCTAGCACTGAAAGTAAACACTCTTGATATTCTTGTTACCAAGTATTTATTAATTTATTCATCAACAAAACTTCATGTTTTTATTTAGTGAGGCAGTGGCGGAAGATGGAAAAGAGAAGGAATCTGGAGTCAGGCAAACATATATGCAAAGCTTGTTCTTACTGGAATGTGAACTGGAGCTAATAATTTGAACTCTCTGAGCCTTGGTTATTTCATATGGAGATTATAATAGCTCTGCTGCTTCACTGAGTTGTCATGAAGTTTAAATAAATTAATGTATATATGAGTGGGCCAGTGGTGAATGTATTTGTAAATATTTGATCTGCATGGCTACTAAAATTAATCTGCAATTGAAGTTCCCAGTGATAAAGTTATCTAAAAAAATAAAAATAAAAACACATAAGACGCATCTAAGATTCAGGCTTAAACCTGAAAAGGTAAATTGCTATCTTTATTGTGTGGGTGCTTTGTAGAACCGATACTTTTGAGATGATCATTCTAGTTTTATGGTATCATTTATCACATAAATGTTAGATGCCTGCTTAGCATTCACCTCAGCTCTGATCTCTGCTCACTATTACTTGCAAAAACTTCACATTTCCTGTCATTGATGTCTTATTTCTTCCAGGCTTTCAAGTTTTGTCTATCAAGTTTTTTTTTTCCAGCTTTTTTCCCCCTAAAGCCTGCCAGGCTTCATAAAGGAGATTGAACCCAGCAGTCAGTGAGAGCAGAAATTAAAGAGAGCAGCAATGATCGAGGGACGAGGCCAAAGAGATGAAGATGAAAAAAGATGTTAGTTGCTCTGGGGTAAAGAGAAGCAGAATAAAGCTGAGAATCAGGAAAAGAAGAGAAGTGGTCGGTAAAGGAATACTGAAAAACTGCACTCCATATATGGGATACTTGTTAGGTGCAAGAGATGATGACAAGCATGTACAATTACTATCTAATTTAAGACTCACAACACTCTGTGAGGGAAGTACTTGTATTTTATATCTCCAATATTCCAACTTGGAAAATAACCTTCCATAACAGAGTATTGATTTTTTTTTTTGATATATGAAAAAGCAGGACATGAACAGAAGCAGTGTAATTAATGTGAGGTTCGAGGCACGGGGAACAAAGACAGAGAGTCCAGGCCAGTCAAGAGGAAGAGCTTTTAATCTTGCACTCCTGGGGGAGGTTCACCGGTCCTGAGGGTAGGGCCGGAGAAGTCACATTGAGCGGGAGCTGATGAATTTTTTTATATAAGTGTTCATTGTGGGCATAGGACCATGAGCTGAGGGTGGGTGGAATTTCCACCACAGGCAAGGGTTCCAGGAAGGGACCAGCATTTGTGTCACCATCTGTCTGGTACACTAGTCTGTTATTTGCTTCACCATCGGTTGGTTGCATGCATAGGCTTCTGGAATTCCTCTGACCTAACATCCTGGCCTTTTGGTGATAGGGGGCGCTGAAATCGTCCTGGCTACTTCCTGCTGACGAGGGGCGAAGAAGGAGGGGGGTGTTTAAAGGCCAGGGTCAGGCAGAGGCAGATCAGAGGGCAGTCCAGTGTAGGGATGCAGCAGGAGCTGGTTTACAGTCACCCATGACGTCTTCAGGATCCAGGAGCAGATGAATTTGAGGAGACAGGGGGCTAGAAGAAAAAAGACGCAGATGAGAATTAGGCGCCCTACCATGGGTAGGATCCAGGTAGCTAAGGGGCTTTGGAACCAGCTGAAAAGAGAGTTTCCCAGAAGTGTCTTGCATGTAGCTCTTCACTCAGCTTGGTTAGGGTCTGCACATTCTGTTCTACCACTCCAGATTCCTTGCTGTAGTAAGCAGCATTATTCCTGAAGGAATCAGCAAAAACCCCTTTTTCTGCAGAAGGTCTAGGGCCCATCAATTCTGCGGGGTTACTGATGCTAAGGACCAGGGGTGCAGCAGCATGATTTCCCCCAAGAGACTGCATAGTGAAGTCTCGAGATCAATCGTGTTGAGTCACTTGGGAGGTAAAAGCTGGTCCTGAGGCTGCCACAGTGTCACTGATCTGGTTTTGCTGTTTTTCTGGGCCTGGAGCTGAAATACAAGTGAGACCTAGATGTCATTTGTAGGGTGGGGAAAGAGTAGGGGTCTCAGTTGCCTCACTAGTGATATGAAAAGGGAGAATAGGTTACCCTGCAGGTGAGGTTCTTGTTTTCCCAGTTTTGCCCCTTGCTGGGCATCCACATGTTTTTTGTAGGTCCTGATTCAGGATTTCAAAATAGGTAGAGCAGTGGCTAGGCTCCCCATGGCAGTGATACCAAGGGTTATGAGGAGAGGGGTGATCTGGACTCCTCTTTTGTTTTGTTTTGTTGTTGTTTTTTAAAATATATTTTTTGTGTTTTTTTTTTTTCAGAGAGGAAGGGAGAGGGATAAAGTTAGAAACATCGATGAGAGAGAATCATCGATCAGCTGCCTCTTGCACACACCCTACCGGGGATGTGCCCGCAACCAAGGTACATGCCCTTGACCAGAATCGAACCTGGGACCTTTCAGTCCCCAGGCCAGCGCTCTATCCATTGAGCCAAACCGGTTTCGGCTGGACTCCTCTTTTGTGTCAAATACGGTGGGTTATGGAGACAGGTAAAGACTGATTATTGGGGCTGAATCTACTTTGGGTGAGAGATAGATGCGAGTACAGGTTCCTGTCCAGCTGATGGGGAGTCAGATGTATGTGTTTTCCCCACAGAGGAAGAAAAATCCCTGACCATGGAGACAAGCTGAAAGGTGTAAGGAGAAGAGGTGGACTAAGGGGTATGAGATTCCTTTTCCCAGTTCCATACTCCCAGCTGAGAGGGTAATCGCCGTGGCGCTACCAATAAGGGGTGACAGATGAGTGGCTGAGATCATATTGCAGTGAAAGTGGGAGGAACAGGGAAGGAAAGGAATAGTGGAAGCCAGGGATCACTGACGGTTGAATAAGAGGTTAGAAGACACTGATCCAGCAACTTGTCACTTTCTTGCTCAGAGTAAAATGTCCCTTTTACAATTCTTACAGTTAATTTGGAACTTCTTTCTTTCTTCCAACACTTCTCTTTTCCTTCCCATCACATACACAACCTTCACAGATTTCACACTTTCAAATTAGCCTTCAAAGCTTCCTTCTAAGTTCTTCAGAAATGCATTCCCATGCCTCAGACCTTCCATTAAGTATAAAAGGCAGGGGGAGGAGGGAGAAGGCCCCACAGCCTGTTCCCAGGCCTTTAGATGTTTGAATTTTAAACTGCTGCATTTTCCCCAGAGATAACGATCTCAGTTCCTGATAACAGCCTGACTGTTAATTAAGCCTGTGCAGCCAAGAAAGTTGTTCTTTGGGAGGGGTGGAGGTGGGGGGATCGGGGTGAGAAGGCACTAAGGTCAGAGCAATTTTCAGAGCATTAAAAGAGTGAGAACGCTGGCCTTTGAATCTAAAGGCTCAGTGTCTTTCCTTGCTGCGTTTGAAGCATGGGCCCGGGGGAGGCTGAAGAGCTCGGAGTGAGCTGCAGAGTGGCCCCTAGTTTGGTGAGGATATCCCGTCCTAAAAGGGGCACAGGACCCCCAAGGCATAACTAGGAATAAGTGGGTTATAGGGCTGTCATTGAGGAGACAGAGAAGGGGCCTGGTTGCCAGCAAACAGATGGATTTGCCATTAATACTCAAGACTGAGATTGCGGAAGGCAAAAGGGATCATGAAAAGGAGGGCAGGACAGATAAAGTAGCCCCCGTGTTCACCAGGAAGGAGACCATCTTACCGGTTACCTTGAGCGTTATCCTGGGCTCCGTGAGGGTGATGGGAGCCGTCGAGTCTGGGCATCTTCAGTCTTCGACCAGTCCCAGCAGGGCCAGCGGCGGGTCATGACCTGGAAGGACGGCCCCTTCACGCTAAGACGCAGAGGGCCTGTCACTTTTCCAGGGCAGTCACTTTTCCAGTGGCCACTTTGACTGCACGCTGGGCAGGGCTTGGTTGGAGCTCAGGGCCAGGGACACTGTCTTGTCCAGTGGCCTTCATTTCCACACTTGAAGCGTCCTCCAGGTAGCATTAGTCCTCTTGTTGCACCACCACCACGCATGGCCCCCTTGGGACCATGCACAGCTGCCTTCTGCCGCAGGGGTTTGCAGGCTTACCTTCTGTCAAAGGCAGACTTCCCCATGCAACTCTGCCTGTTCCCCAAGGGCATTAAAAACCTTAAAGGCCATGTTCACTAGATCTTGGTCCCGGGTCTGAGGGCCATCCTCAGTCCTTTTTAACTGTTTCTGAATATCTGGGGCCGACTGCGAGATGAAGTGGGTGGCTAGCTGGGGAAATTGTAAAAGAGAAATTTGGGTGGGGGAGAATGGGGAAGGGAGGGAGCGGATGGTGGGGAGGAAGAAGCTATGGGGAGAGGACCTGGATAGGAAGGCGGACTAGTCAGAGGGGAGGAAAAATTTTCGGGGGATTCAGATAAGGCAGAAAGTGGATGGGTATCAGTAGGTAGAGGAGGTTTATTGCAAGCAAGGAGAACCTGGGCTGTGGAACAGGAGAAGCAGAGGGAAGGACGGGAATGCAGGTAGAAAAAGGCCTGGACACATGGGACCTCAGGTCACTTCCCGGGGTGCCAGCAGAAATTACTGAGGTCAGTAGGGATGTTAAAATTGAAAGTCCCATTCTCAGGCCATTTTGACCTGTTGTCCAATTCATACTGAGGCCATGCCACATTACAGAAGTAAATGAGGCATTTAGGACTCAGATCCTGGGACAGGCCTAGCTTAGCCAGATTGGTGAGCAGGCAACCTAGAAATGTGTTCAGATCAGATTTATAATTTTGATTACCCATGAGATCAGTAGCAGGGCTAAAAGAGCAGTGTCCCAATCATTCAAACAAGGCTATGGACAGGGACCCGAGGGATGGCAAGGATGTCTCCGCTACCTTCCAGAGTCTCAATGGAGGCCAAAAGGCCAGAGAACCGAGGGGTAGCAGGGACATCTCCACTAACTCCCAAGATTCAGAACCCCTCCTGGAAGGGTCTGGAAGGCTATGCCCAGAAGGCAATCTCTGATGTGGGCCGCCATTTATGGACAGAGATGCCAGACAACCATCAGGGATTGGCACAGGCTGAGACTTACCGTTGACGCTGCCGAGCCGGGGGAGAAGCTGGAGTATCCTAGGGGGGGGGGGCACCTAGGACAGTAAATGGTCAGATGGAGTTCTTGCACCCTCCTGGGTTTCAGCACCAAATGTGAGGTTCACAGCACAGCGAACAAAGACAGAGAGTTCAGGAGAGTCAAAAGTTAGAACTTTTAATCTTGCTCTCCCAGGCGAGGTTCACCAGTCCTGAGGGTAGGGCCGGAGAAGTCACATTGAGCGGGAGCTGAGACACTTTTTTTTATACAGGTGTCCAGTGAGGATGGAGGATCATGAGCTGAGAGCAGGTGGAATTTCCACTGTGGTCAGTGGTTGCAGGAATGGAGCCAATATCTGTGTCACCATTTGCCTGGAGCACTGGTCTGTTATATGCATTTGTGTCACCATCTGTCTAGTACACTAGTCTGTTATCTGCGTCACCATTGGTTGCATGCATCGGCTTCTAGAATTTCTCTGACTTAATAATTAAATGCAAAAACAATAAAATTTTCAGGAAACCTGAGTGTTATTCTCAGCATTGTCATGTTCGCTGATACAGTGTTAATTTGGACAAGTCCCCTCACCACTCTGAACTTTAGGTTCTTATAGGGACAGTAATAAATTATTGAAGACTGTAAGAAATATGCTCTGTTAATTGTGATTGTTTTGTTCTGGTTAATGAAGGCACATTCTAACCTGGCTGGGAATTGTATGAGGGGCCTGGGAGTTAACTTGGAAATAGAGCCCATCATCCCCATCAGGGACCTGCCTATTATCATTAAAAGATTAACAACCTTGTAGAAACCAGAGGTACCAGGCCTTTGAAGAACCCCAGCCTTTGCATGCCTGCAGGCCTTTGTAAATCTCCAGCCCCCATTACCTGTAAACTGCCCATTTAGCATACACTTTTGCCTACTTCCCCTTATAATCTTTGTCCTTCTACCCAATATAAGCAGCTGACTTATGGTGGGTGCAGAGCAGATTTTTGTAGATGACCTGCTGCTCTCCCCTATTGCTGGCAGTATTAGAATAAATGTTCATAAATGATTCAAACCTGTCTCTACTTAATTGGCTCAAGTAGTGTCAGGCAGCCCAGACCCCATTGATTGCATGATTAGAGTTCCTCTTCTGGGGAATCTGGGTGATATGCCCTGCTTACCTTGCACTGTTGCCATGGATCACATATGAGATGGCACACTGCCACAATGGTTCTAGAGCTATGAGGCTTTGCTTCCAAATCTGTTAACTAACTGTATAAGCTTGGGAAAGTTGTTTATCCTCTCAGTCCTTTAGTTCCCTTGCCTTTAAAATGGGGATAATAACAGTATCTGATGGGGGCAGAAATAGAATATTGGGAACCAGCTATAATTGTAAGAAATAATTAACCATGTTCTGTTAACTGTGATTGTTTTGTTCTGGTTAAAGAAGACACATTATAACCTGGCTGGGAGTTGCATGTGGTTATCTGGGGCCGGGTCTGACCAGCAGATGCTGAGCAACAGATGAATGGATTACTCTGACACAACATTTGCTGTGAAAGAAAGGGCTAAGGGACTGCCTGGCTAAAGAAACCAGATGGCCTTGATCAGCTGCCTCGTTAGGCTTTTATTGTAACAACAGTTTGAAATAAAGTTTATCTTTTAGATACAATCTATAGGGTAAGTAATAGTGGGAGAACACATGTGTTTATAGTGTCCTTTAAACAAGGACAACCAAAGATTAAGCGTAAGGCTTTAAATAAACACCCAGGGGTCTTCACTTTCACAGACTTGTTTGGAAAGGTCAGGGAATAATTAAGGGTGCTGCCTTCAGCACTCCCCTAAGTTGGAATTCTGATAGAGTGGGTGGCCTTCTGCACACTTCCCTTTTCTTGGAATGTCCTCCTTACAAACTTTCCATCCAATTCTCATGCTTCTGCACAATCTGGGAGCTCAGGTGGAAATGTGGTCCACCCTCCACACCTGGGAGCTGCCTATTATTATGGACATATTAACAACCTTGTTTCAGAAACCAGAACTACCAACCCTTTGCATATTTCCAGCCCTTTGAAGACCTCCATTATTTGCATACCCACAGGCTTTTGCAAATATGCAGCACCCATTACCTGTAAACTGCCCATTTAGATACCCTTCCCCATGTAATCTTTGTCCTTCTACTCAAAATAGCAGCTGGCTATGGTGGGGGGCAGAACAGATTTTTGAGGATGACCTGCTACCCTCCCATACTGCAGTGTTGGAATAAATGCTCATGTATGATTCAACCCTGTCTCTGCTTAATCGGCTCAAATAGTCACAGGTAGTAAGGACCCATCGATTCTCTGGTTACATATTCATTATTAATTTTGTGGAAGCATTAAATTAGTTAATACAAGTATTTTGAACAGTGTAGCTTACATTGTTTATGCATGCTTTGTTTAATAACTAATATAACTAACAGGGAAGGAACATTTTAAACAGTACAAGTATAAGGGATTATTCTTACTAAAATTTAATCTAACATATTTTCATTCATGGGTGATACTCTCTTCTGTAGTATCTTATAAAGATGTTTCCAATATACATTTGATCATTAATTGGTACATTTAGTGACCTAGATTCCCAATTTCTCTGTGTGAGATATATTCCCTACAAATATGAATTTACTCAGTTGCATTATTTGGTAGATATAGCAGACACCAGCCCATTATCTTTTCTACCTAGTTGAACCTTACCTGTTCTTTAGGACTGAATAATGTAGCAAGAAAAAAATAGAAATGGACTAATCAAAGCCTCAAAGTATACTCTAGAACTTCTGGAAAAGACAGTGACATAATGGCACACTATCAACAGCTCCTCTCTGATAGCCATCAAAATGAATGAAGCAAATAAACCTCACAGATAACAGGAAAAACCGCATGCTCATACTACAAACTGCAGATAGTACTGATCATGTACAATGCAGTGTACACGAAAACGAGACAGGATAGCACCATCCAGACTTAACAGCTCTCGAATCCAATAATACTTTCATATAGTAAGTGGATGAAGTCCTTAAGATTTCCACTTGTAGCTCTCAGCTTGGAAGGATGAGAACTGGAGGCGATAGAGATCATAAGAGATACTGAGTACATAGTGCTTGCATTTTGTTCCTTAATATCAGCTCTCTACAGGAGCAGTAGTGCTGAAGGAGCAACCACATGACTAAACACGTCATCATTATTTTTTTCCTGACCTAGCTTCCTAAAATGAAAGTAGTAAAATCTGGAGGCAAGCTTTCTTAGACCTACATGTCAGAAGTTATTGTGTAGAGAAAAAATAAGCATGGGTGCATAAAACAATTGGCAATTATGGGATACATATATACACATAAAACAGTCCTTGAAAAGTTGGCAAAATAGTTTATAAATAATTACAGTTAAATACAATGAGAAAAATAACCCCTCAAATTACAAATTAAAAAGCACACACATAGGAATTATTGGAAATAAACAATTGTGCAAATATGTGCATGGGCAGCTATTCGTTCCTCATTTTTTCTGGTTGTAATAGAGTAGCTGCTGCTCTAAAATCCTGTTTAGATTAGAATGCCTTGTGCGTTGAATCCTTTCTCCTTCCATCTTCTAACAAACTTAACTTTAAAAATATCCACTCTTTTTTGTCTCCAGTAATATCATTGATCTGTCACATCTACATTTAAATATAACATTGTTTTCATTTTAAACATTGCCCCCCTCAAAAACCCCACCAGCTACTACCCTATATCTGTCCTCTGTCTTTGCTGTAAATCATTCTAAAGTTAAGTTCCATGGTTATTAGGATTCTGTTCCTATTAGTCTTTTGAAATTGCTCTCATAAACTCATCAACAGTCTCTTGGTATTTCTCAATCTTCTGATCTATGGCTGCCTCTCATTTAGCTCTGAGCAAACTCATCCATGCCAGTGGATTCAATTATCAATGAAATCACTTCTCAATAAGAGTCCCTGGGGGGAATTGTTGGAATATACTGAAGTGGAATGTTGATGAGAATATGCAGTTTGAAAACACATATTACAAAGGACAATCATTGTTTAATACAAATTATTGAGTATGAACTCTAAATGTATTGGATAGCAGATAAATAGAAAAGATAGTCAGAAAGCATTTTATTCATTAATCTTATCTAGACATATCCCAAGGAAATTTCAGTACACTAAAGACAGTTAAAAACAAGAAAAAACACGATTATGTACAATTTGTCAATAGACAACTTAACAAGCAATTTGAAAATACAATATTTAAAAGCAAGATTAAATCCAGAATACAGTAGAATAAAAATTACCATGCCTAGCATGAATTAGATGTCAGTTAAATTTGCAGTCAGGGCACATGCCAGGGTAGCAGGTTGCAGGGTTGCAGGCTCAATCCCTAGTGGGGAGGAGGGGCATACAGGAAGCTGCCAATCAATGATTCTCTCTCATCATTGATGTTTCTCTCTCTCCTTTCCCCTTCCTTTCTGAAATCAACAAAAATATATTTGTAAAAAAAATGATGCTCAAAGAATTAAGATTTGGAGAAAATTAAGGAAACTGCTGGTACTCGGGCTCTATGATAAAGACTTTATCAGAGCTCTACCATTTAATTGCACAGTGACCTTGAGAAAAATCACCCAACTTCTTGTAGTTTGTTTTTTCATCTGTGTAAAAGGATGATTATACTGACTAACTAGTTTTGTGATGAATATGAAAGAATACATTCAAAAAATTTTAGAACAAAATTTGGAATATAGTAAGAATATGTTAGCTGGACTAAATTTTATTTCTATTAGTATTCTCAGTAGATAATCAGTTTTTCCTAAATGATTTATTTATTAGTCCATTTCCTCAAAAATATTTAAAATGCTACTTGTGTTATATTCTAATTACAGTAGATGGTGAGATGCATGTCTAAACCCTCGATTTTATTTTATTGTTCAGTCTGTGCATTTCCATAATATGAGGAACTCATACTTAAAATAATTTTATAATAGTGAGCATTCTTCTCTTGTTCCTGGAATTCATTTTTATATGTTTAATTATTTACAAAACATAGGACTTTTAGTCTGAGCCATATATTTAATTTGTTAAGAAAACACAATGCTAATTGCCTTTGCAAAATGCTGGAACATTTTGCATTTTCAGTATTATTTATGAATATGCCCACATCCCACGCCTTTTCTAACAGCAGATTTCCTAATGTTCCTCCTTTCTGCTAATATGTTTCTTTGTTATCAATCTGAAGGGTGAAAATATCTCATTTTAATCTTCATTTTATAGATACAGAGAAATTATATATTTTCTATGTTACTCTGCTTTTATTTAGGTCTTTTTCTTTTAATTTCTCCTAGTAAAGTTTTATATGGTTGTTTTCTTCATTTAATACATATACATTGCTTGATAAATTTATCTCTTGGTATTTTATTTTCATTTTACTTGTATTACTATGTAAATGAAAGTTTCCCATTACATTTGAATTTGTTTTGTTGATATAAATGGAAGATATTAATCATTGTATATTAATTTTGCACTTACCTACATTTCAAATATGTAAAATTTAATTTTGTTCTCTTGTCTGAATGCATAACCTAGCACTTTTAAAACTATTTTAAATAATAGTGGTGAAAGCAGCATCTAAATTTTGTTCCTAAAATTAAAATCAGTCTTTTCAAATATTTTACAATAAAATGTGACTTTTAATATGAGTCACACTAGCATATTATATTTTTAAGGAAGCATTCATAACTTACTGAAGGTTGAATTATATAAATTCCTTTATTGACATCTACCAAGATGACCAAGTATATCAATTTTTAAAAATATATATATTTTAATGATTTTTTTTACAGAGGGCGAGGGAGAAGGATAGAAAGAAACACTGATGAGAGAGAAACATCAATCAGCTGCCTCCTGCACACATCCCACTGAGGATGTGCCAGCAACTAAGGTACATGCCCTTGACTGGAATTGAACCTGGGACCCTTGATCCCACAGGCCAACACACTATCCACTGAGCCAAACCAGTTAGGGCTGTATCAACTTTTGATTTATTAATATGGTAAGTTATATTCAGGCAGTTATTTGGGGTTCCTGTTACTGAACTGTTTGCACTCCTAAAATCCTCCCATTTCATCATTATGCACTATAATGTTGATCTGCTCTTGCAATATATTTGCCAATGTTTTATTTCAACACTTTGCATCAATACTTTTTTTTTACATTTTTAGTAGTTTTCTTCACATTTGCTATTTTTTCATTCCATGCTCTGGAGCAATTTAAAATGCACAGAAGTTATAGGAGCATGACTTCTAAAAGAATGATCTCAGTAGGCAGAGAGATGGATTTAAAATCTGGTCCTGATACCATTCCAATTAACCTAGTTATTTAAAGGGAAGGCCAGATATTGTAGGTTTGTCATTTGTGCAGCTTCTCCAGGAAGTTAAAGAGAATGGTCTTGGGTTTGATTCATGGTTAGGGGCACATGTCTGGGTTGCAGGTTTGATCGTAGGCCCAGTTGGGGTGTATGAGGAAGGAATTCAATGGATGTGTCTCCCTCTCATGGATCTCTCTCTCTCTCTCTCTCTCTCTCTCCCTTCTCTTCCACTCCCTCTAAAAATCAAAGGAAAAAATCCTTGGGTAAGGATTAACAAAAAAAAGGGGGTGGGGGGCAAATTACATGAAAGGCCAATTGAAAAATAAGAAAATAAAATTAAATCCATAAAAATATGCTTACCTTCACACATTATCAAAAATGCAAATTAAAGGAAGATATTTTTCAACTTTCAGACTGATAATGAAAAACAATATTAATAAAGATAAAAGAGCATGAGGAAACCCATTGTCAGGAAAGGCATGTGACATGGGTATCCTAATGCAATGATAGTGGAAATGCAAACTGATCCAGACTTTTTGAAAGGGCAATTAGCGATGTGCCTCAAAAATTTGTAAATTAAATATTCCTTAGCTCAGCAGATCTTCTAAGAATGTTTCCTAAGATGATAGCAAAAACAGAAAGCATTTAAAAGTACATGCACAAGCATGATCACTGCAGTATTACTTTTAATAGGGAACATTTGGCAACAACCTAAATGTCAATCAAGTGAAGAGTGGCTTAGTAAAGACCTGCAAAGCCAAATGTTTTGCAATTTGAAAATGGTGATGTGAATAGACATAGAAAAAGGGTCTTCACTACATTGATGACAGACAAAAACAAGCTATTAAATAACATGCATTTGCAACATGGATGGACCTTGAGAACATTTTGCTAAATGAAATATGTCAGTCAGAAAAATCTAAGAACCATATGATTTCACTCATGTGGAATATGAAACTGAAACTCATGAACACAATCAGCAGTGTGGTGGTTGACAAGGAGAAGAGGTGGAGGGAGAAGGGGGTCAAGGGAAGATTTGGTGGTGAGCAGATGGCACAATATATAGGCATTGTAACATTGAAATCTACACTGAGTGGCCAGGTTATTATGATCTCTGAACACATAATAATCTGGTCATTTAGGATATATATGCATATTTATATATATATATATATATATATATATATATATATATATATATATATATATTAGAGGCCTGGTGCATTAATTAGTGCATGGGTGGTTGCAGCCAGCCTGGCCAGGGGGAGAGGACATGGTCAGTTGGCCAGCCTGCCTGCTGGTCAGATTACTGGTTGAGGGTACATATTAGCCTTTTATTATATAGAATATACACTGAGGGGCCAGATTATTATGCATTCAGAGATCATAATAATCTGGCCACTCAGTGTATATGTTCATGTTGACCAATGTCACCCCAATCAATTTAATAAAAAATAAATTAAAAATAAATTAATAACATGGGTAGTATAACCTTATTTGCCTAAAAGTTTATGTAGGTGTGTGTACTTACATGTACACATATATAAATGTCTGATTAAAAAAAACTTGGCCTTTTATTCTTTTTTAAAGACCTATTTCCACAGATATCTGATTTTAAAAAAAACAACAACAGTTTATCATAAATATTTGGAAGGCAACTTTACTTTTAGTTCCTAGTTTTGAAAAGTGCTGTGATGGAGAACACATTCACAATGCACAAGAAAACTGATTAAACGCTCTCTCCTCTTTATATATGTCTCCCTCTAAGTCTCCAATGCTTCTTCAGTTCGTGTAATTGGAGGTAGAGCTTTATAAATCTCTGGTGACTGTTACCAGTTTAAGGAGGGGAAGAGACAGAATGATAGATAAAAGATAGATATAGAAATATAGAAATAGAGATAGAGATAGAGTTGATAGAGATTTCTCATTCCCACTGTCTTGCCCCAGATTTCCTGGGGTGAAACTCACACTGAATTAAACTGTCAGATCTTTTGTTATACAGGTAGAAGACATAAAAGGCTAGGGTGAGGGAGGAATATTCATACCAAAAAAAAAAAAAGCCCTGGACAGATACACCTATAAAGATAATTGCAAAGATATAGAATCTTAACCAAAGCTTCCTGGTTTTTGCCCAAGAAAAAAAGTAGGTCAATTTGTGTGCACTGCAAGGTTTCCTACTTTACATTGTTCTTTTTTTAAAAAAAAATTTTATTAAGGTATTATATGTGTACATTGCTTACCATTGCCCCCCACCTCCTATACATGCCCACCCTCTCCAGAGTTTTGTGTCTATTGGTTGTAGTTATATGCATGCATACCAGTCCTTAGGTTGATCTCTTATTTCCCCCAGATCTCCCTACCCTCCCTGCTGTCATTTGACAGTCTGCTTGTTGCTTTACTGTCACTGTATCTATCTTTTTGTTCATCAGTTTATAATGTTCTTTATTATCCATAAATGAGTGAGGTCATGTGATGTTTCTCTTTTATTGACTGGCTTATTTCACTCAGCATGATGCTCTCCAATTCCATCCAGGTTGCTGCTAATGATGAGAATTCCTTCTTTTTTATGGCAGCATAGTATTCAATTGTGTAGATGTACCATAGTTTTCTGATCCAATCATCTGCTGACGGACACCTAGCCTGTTTCCAAATCCTTACAAGACTTAGTTCTGTACCATTAAGAAAAAGTTTCTAGTGCTTTCCTGTGAGGTTTTCCTATTTGCATCATAAAGGCTTGTAGCGTATTCAAGATCTGTGATTTCCTATATAATTGCTTGAATTATATGTGGACATTTTTACATGATTTTAGACAAGATCACAATGTCTCAACTTTGGCATTATTGACAGTTTGGGCTGCATGATTTCTTTTTCCTTGTTGGAGGTGGTGAAACTGACCAGTGACCAGTGCCTTATAGAATTGTTAGTAGCATCTCTGGGTTCTAGCCATTGAATGTCAGTAAGGATTTTTCCACTCCTTACCCATCAAGATGTGACAATAAAAATATGTCCAGATATTGCCAACTGTGCCATAGGGGGCAAAACTACACCTTGTTGACAAGCACAGGAACTAACACAGATCTTTTTTTTGGAGGGGGGAGGACTGAATAATATTTTATACAAATTTAAATATATACACATATGCATGTACACCTATGTGAACATCTATATCATATAATCTCTATCGTGATAAATTTTGTGTTTCTATTTTGTGAAATAATGAAAGTGGATCATGTCTAAAGTAAGCAATGAAAGAGGCTAAAGCTCAAACAATGAATACACATTTATTTCTAAAACTGATGAAAAGCTGATCAAATAAAAACAAGTCATAAGGAAATGTCATTACAAGAACTAAATTGGCACTGATAAAAATATTATAAAGATGTGAACAATGCAACTACCAGGAGTGAGGAACTGGCAGAGTTCAGCCAAAATCCAATTAGAAGTAAACTGCAGGGAAAATGGAGGCTACTAAAATTTATTTTTTAGTCATTTTGTTGTTCCTTTCTTCAAGGCAGAATATGCTTCATTTTTCTGTATAATTTTAAAATGGAAAGATTCAGATAATTGCAAAAACTTCCTGGTAAATGCACCATATGCCAAGGTCCTCTGAATATTTTCTATGAATGAACATATTGAACAAGTGATATTGAAGGCATTGCTGAGTAGAATGAGACAATGAGAATATAAAATAAAGGGAACACACAAACATCAAAACTCTTGCTAGCTTAGAAGCCCACCCTGCAAATTTGCTTTGGGTCAATTTGTCAATGTGTCCAAAGAGCTCCCTCTTGCTTTCAGAAGAACTTACTGTGATGAAAATCTTTGATGAACATTGACATCAGATTCAATCATTAGCACCAATAACTACTAAAATAAACAATACACACACACACACACACACACACACACACACACACACACACACGTCCTACTTAGATTAATGTTGTCATTGGTGGAATTGGCCAGAGCATCCATAAGGAAATCTTCCAATTCATAGATGCAGTATCAAATCTACTATCTGCAGATATTAAGAATTCTTCATTCCCCTCTGCCTCCCATCACTTTTAAAGTATATTATTGTAGGCAAGAAGTGTCATTGAAGATGGTTGTACTTTTCAGAAAATCAGTATTTTGGATAAATTGAAAAGTAATCCAAAGTAATTTTGATGCATGTCAATAAATTAGCTGGGTTGCTATGAGTGTTATATACAATTAATTCATATAAGATACATTAAAATTGGAACAAATAAGAATAGTATTTTAACTCTCTATACATAACTGTTATATAACTTTTAGCCATTAATGTTTTCTCTGTTTCTATCATGTTCATATCAGTGCTGTTCTTAACAAAGTGCACCCCATATTTAATCCATTAATTTCTCTAATTTCTCAGATTTATCCAATTTTTTTTAAATTAAGCACATAAATAAACTCTGCTTCAATAGAAAGACATATCTTCAGGCTAGGCATCCTATATAATAAAGAGGTAATATGCAAATTGACCATTACTCCAACACACAAGATGGCCGCCCCCATGTGGACACAAGATAGCCTACAGGGGAAGGCAGTAGGGAGGGACCAGGCCTCCAGGGGAGGACAGTTAGGGGTGACCAGGCTGGCAGGGGAGTGGTTAGGGGGTGATCAGACTGGCAGGCAGAAGCAGTTAGGGACAATTAGGCAGACAGGTAAGTGAACCATTGTGAGCCAGTAGTCCTGGATTATGAGAGGGATGTCCAACTGCCCTGTTGGCCTAATTGGGCCTAACCTGGCAATCAGACATCCCTCGAGGGTTACCAGGTTGGAGAGGGAGCAGGCTGGACTGAGGGACACCCCCCTATACATGAGTTTCGTGCACTGGGCCTCTAGTGTATAAAATATAATTTTTGATATGTTGTTTAGGACAGGAAAAGGAAGAGTTGATACACACAACAAAATCCTTCATTTAGTCCCAGGGCCAAAACCAAGCCATCATCTGATTTTTAAATAGAGCTTCATTGGAATGCAACTACCCTGTTTGTTTACATAATGTCTAAAGCTGCTTTTGTGATGTAAAGGAAGAGTTCAGTAGTTGCAGAATTGACACTGTACCCTGCAAAATCAAAAATATTTGTAATCTGGCCCTTTGCAATAAGTAATTGCCAACTCCATAATACAATATAAATATAGGTTACATTAATTTTTTAAGTTTTTGTTATCTTAGAGTGAGACCTTACTGTTCTCTAATGAGAAACATTAAATCATTTATTATTCAGCCTTTAATGCATTCAAAGGGAAGTGATTGTATAGATTTTTCAATCCTTTTAGCTCTTGAAGGGGGGCGGGGGACTGAGACTGAGAGAGGATATATGTATGACTTGCTCAAAGTTACATAGTTTAACAATAGCAAAGTAGTTACTAATAAAAAAAACAAAACACCTTTCCTCATATTCTTTGGTAGAAATGGATTCCACCTCCAAGAATTAAAACTAAAGTCCACAGTTATCCAAAAATCATATTTCAGCCTATTAGATATCACAAAAGTTTTGGCTTTTAGATAGTAAAACGACCAATCTCTGAACTAAAGCCCCCTAGCTGTGTATTAGATGAAACTATATGTCTATGTGTTTAGCCCAGCACCTGATTCAAATTAATTTCCTTTAAATTTTCATTTCTCTAGATCAGGGTTTCCCAAACTTTTGACATATGTGTACCCCTTCTATAGTTTTCTTAACGCTGAGTACCCCCTCATCAAAAAAAATGGATGTATTTTAATAACAATCAAAATATATTTATTTTTTCTTTTTTGGCACATACACAAAATAATAATAAACGAAAAATATAATTATTCATGATAAAATATAAATAAAAGTTATATTATAAATAACATTTATTTGCACACTGGACCATCTCACGCCTCACAAGACTGTCTTGACTTGACTCATGAGAAGGTAGAATTAGGCGCAGCTAAGCACGGTGCAATGCATATCCCCACCAAACTCTGGTGCAACGTGTACCCCCACCAAACTCTTCTCATACCCCTGGGGGTACGTGTACCACACTTTGGGAAACACTGCTCTAGATGAACAAACTGAAGACTAATGGATATAGTAGCTTGTTTTGAGGCCATGCATGAAGTGAGAATTATAGAATTCAACTTTGGAATTTAGGATTCAAAGTTCAGTCTTCATTCTATAATGCCAAATGGACAATTCAATTACAGAACACTAGAAAAGTAACTATAACATGGTCACTTCATGTGAAAAATGGACCTTGAAAGAACTTACTCCATCTTGTCCCATGCCTACACCATAGGCACTCCATTCTATTTTCATAAATGTTGTAATAACTGCCTTTTAGTGTCTCCCTATGAGCACAGATGGTCCCTTGTTCTGTTAATTCCACGATGTAACTAAACCAGGTAAGTAACTATGCTATTTCTAGCTTCTGTAAACATGCTTGCTTGAATAATGGGAAAATAATACATTTTTGGAAAAAGGGAGTGGGGGCAGAAATCTGAATCTGCGACGGAAATCTGGTGTACATTATTATCGGTCTATGGTCTGGTCACTGCTCCCTTTTAATTGTCCATCTTGCAGGACCTGTTTACTTAAGTACTGTTCCCATTTTGGAAAAGCCATAAAACATAAAACCCTCAGATGGAGTTGTCAGGGCTGGCGTCAGGCCAGGCCTTAAGATAGGACCTCACTGCACCAATCCCAGAGGTGTTTTTGTTTGTTTTTTTCTCTTTTTGCCTTTATAAGTTTATCCTTATCTTCATTTCGAGGCCACCAGGTTTGGAGACATTAGACCTTCACGGTCACCAGCTTTTGAAATAAAGGCTCCAAAAGTTGACCCTCTGACTGTGGTGTCTTCTGTTGGACTCACTGAATTTCAATATAACAATGTAAGGGTGGGGAAAAGCTGTGTCTATGAATCCTTAAAATAAAATACATTTAGAAGGGTTAGATTATATATAAAGTAATCAATAAATCAACAAATAAAAACTATAACATCTCCAAAAGTAAAATTTGGCAATTAAAAATGTAAATTGGTGTAGCCACTATGGAAAACAGCATAGAGGTTCTGCAAAGTGTTAAAATATAGAACTACCATATAAAAATGATTGTATGAGGAGATTTTCTCCATGGAAGAAAAAAATCTCAGAAGGTACAAAAGAAAATACAAAAATAAGTAAAGATATAATTCTTTTCACTCTCTCTAATATATATAATTACCTATATGTAAATATAATACATATATAGATTTCTGTTCCCAAAAACATGCAATAAAAGATTTAAAGGCTCTTAAATTAAGATGTCATAACTGCTTTAAGAATATTTTTAAAAACTCAAACATACTGTCATTGCTGAGTGATACAATATGGACTTAGCTTATATTAATTTCTTAATCCATTGAAATAGTTTCTGTTACCTTACAGTGAGACCCTACTGTTCTCTAATGAGAAACATTAAATAATTTACTATTTAGCTCATGGGAAAACCGTTCCAAGTGTGTATTCAGCATTTAATAAACATTAACATACATGAAAAAAATCAATATACAGAACCATCATCAATAACCAGTTAACTGTTGGATCTTCCAAAGCCAAAGACAGGTATTCTCAAGAGTCAAGACTTCTCAGACCTCTGCCCTAATATATCTTGAATCACAGACTTCCTTTAGTTTCATTAACAGAAGATTATCATGTTGGTGTATCACTGGATATCTCCTTATAAGAGCAGACATAGCTTGTGCTGCTCAACCTTTGGTCACTGACACCTTTTGTATTTGTCAGTTCTTCCTTTAGGTCACAATCCTTCTGACTGTGAAATGTGATGTCCAAAATTGTTAGGGCTCATCCTTGAAGTTTCTGGACTAGAAAATGGAAAAGACTCTCAAGCCCTATTTTCTTTCTCAAAGAAATCATCTTCTTGGAACACAAATTTCTATTTAAGTACCTGGGAAATTAAAGACACTGGATCCTACTGTGAACTCTGTCTTTTCCTATTTATGAATGGGTCTGCCTCCAGGCGACCATTCAATAGCAAGAAGTTTAATCTTCTTCATATCCTTTAGAACATCCAACATTTTTGGAACATCTTTATTTCTCTGGGTTTTGTTTTGTTTTGGTTTTTGAATGACAACTATAATTGGTCTTACTGGCACCTGGGTATGATTTTTTCATTTCAGTTGCTGAATTATCTGAGTCACAAATATGATTATATTCTGGCTGCACAAGAGAACATGGAGGCTGCAGAGAAGAAAACTAAGTGGGGGAGGAGGAGCAGGAAGCACTGAACTTGAAAATGGATCTGGTTTGACATTCATTTGAGCAGTTTCTGATTATGGCACTTGTCCCAAACCAGCAGGCCCATAAGTCAAGCCAAAGGAGTCAGAATTAGCACTGTTTGTCAGTTCTTGCATTTGCAAAACTCCAGCAATTGGAGAGTAAAGAATAGTTAGTTCGTCTTCAAGGGCAGCTACTTTTTTTAATTGTAGCCTTATTTACAGGCTGATCATTTTCCATTGGTGTATTATGTCTTAGAGCAGGTAACAGTGGATCTAAAACTAATTTCAAAGGATGGAAAACTTCAGTCTCCTCGTCCTCATTTTTCCGTATACCATTTCTCAAAATCAGGCCTGCGACACGCTTCTAAAGGAAGAATTTTCTCAATAATGGAAACAATACTCCGAGCTGATCCATAGCCTTTATTTCCCCAAATCTGCGAAACCTGGTCCATGGGAACACTGAAATATTCCAATATCTCTCTTAGAATATTCAATATGAGAGACATTGATGAAGCAAACACAGAAGCAAATTCAAGCAAAGATTATCAGTTTCTTGATACCTCGTTCCAAAGCGGCGTCTCCCAGCAAATTCAGGAACATCAAGATGCGGTCATTAAGGAACACAGCTTTGGAATTCTCAGTCCACGAAGCCTGAGTGTGATAGACTTGGCTCAGAAACGCTCAGACCCATGTCTGCCCTTGTCCTCAGCCTGTGGGCTACAGGCAGTAACAATGCCCCCCATGACTTGGGTCTGGACCCTGGAGCCCTCTGTCAGCCAGGGTAACTCCAACTGCTCCCCTGCCAAGTAAGTTTGAGTCTAGATTTATCTTGTCTGCACCGCCCCCACCCACCCCACATCAGGCCAGGGTCTAGTAGACAGAATTTGCAGTAGACTATCTGCCTGTTGGCTTCTTGGTTCATCAGAAGTCTGCAACTTGATGTGCCCTGCCTGCCGTCACATTTTCCTACCTCCACAAGAACATGACCCATTCCTTGGCCTGCACAAGCCATTAGACTATAAAAGTAAGTGTTGAAAGACCTACTCACTCTCTTGAAGGAGGCTGAACATAGCATGAAAAGTATTTCTGCGGCTTCCTTGCATTAAAAAAGAATGCTCATTGTTGTGCCCAGATTTCGTGATCCCCAAAGACCAGCAGGGAGCCAAATGCGATATAATTAACAAGAGAGCCTCTTCCATGTTAACATGGGCTCCTCCCACTCACACTGACCGCATGGCAGACTAGAGCTCAAACTCCCACAAGTCCCGGGTTTTACTCCGGTGGTGATGTCACTGCTTTGGCTGACCCTGATTGCTTGGGTGAGGGCTAGGGTCCAGCCACACAAAATGGCGGATAGCTCCGCCCTGCCCCACAAGGAGGCAGGGTTCTAGTCAGGAGTTAGCCTTGCCCTCTCATCATGACTATATGTTACCTTTTCTACATAGCAACAGATGGCATTCCTGCCGGGTTTGCTACCCTTTCTTTCTCTGGCAGCAATATAAGAGAGAGGGGGATTCTGCTCAGTTCTTCTTAGGTAAGTCACCTTCTAACTCTGCTCGTCTTTAACCTCAGACCAGCATCCCCTATTTTACCCACTCAGATTTCAATGTCCTGCAAGATATGTCCTACTGCTACACCCAAGCTAAATTAAATCCAGAAAGGTCGCAGCTTACACCAGAGTTTCCATTCTCAGGATTATGAATATTTAGAGCCCGATAATTCCTTGCTGTTGGGGGCTATGCTGTATAATGTAACATTTAGCAACATCCTAGCCTTTTACTAGTATCCATTTATGCCAGTAACACCTATCCCCCAGTTACAACTCTGAAACAATCTCCAGATACTGACAAATGTCCCCCGAGAAAGAGGCAAAATCACTCTCAGAATGAGAACCACTGGCCTACAGTGATAAGAAGACAGCAGACATGTGGTGTGAGAGCTGGGTAGACATGGCTTTGCTTTGAATACTAGACCTACACAAAACACAGATATGACATACAAGGACTGCTGCTACAAAACCAAGAAACACATTTAGTATTTCTCTGATCACTTCATGTTTCCCACTTAATTTTTGCCCCTTCATCAAAACCACAACATATTTTTCCAATGTGGTAATTCAGCAAACCATGACATGTCTACATAAAGTTCAATTCATTTAACAACAAATTGTTATTCCATTTTAGGAAAATGCCTAGGTGTGGATGAACTTGAAGGCCTAGTTTCAATTTGACTAAAACTGTTGAGTAGCTCCATGTAGAAACCTCCTGGAGCTCCTAATATCCTGCGGAGGAGAAAGAGCAAATGGGTTGAGTCAGCAGGCATCTCCTTATGCCTTTTAGCATCGCTTCTGCTCTCTCTGGAGCCACTGGCAGTTCACACTGCTGAGCTTACACAAATAATATCAACTTTTTCCTCATGGATTCCAGACCATGGTTCTAGCAGCCTTACAAAGTATCTAGTATTATAATTGTTTTTTAAAAATAAAGGTAAGGGGGTAGCATAGGGGAGTTTCTTCAGTGAAGTCATATCATTACAAAACCTTGATTTTTGTTCTCTCTCTCTCTCTCTCTCTCTCTCTCTCTCTCTCTCTCTCTCTTTTTTTACTATGTTGCCCTGAATAAGTCTCTTACTTCTCTCTGTGCTTTACTGTGATCATCTGCTAAATGTATACTTGCACTATTTGTGTCACAGGATTTCTATAAATAGCAGATGATATTCTTGAAAGTGGCAAAGCACTAAGCCATTTTCAGGTATTTTTCTTACTCTAAAGCATCCTAACTGATGTGTGGAGCATAATAAATTAAAATGCATGCCTGATAAAGAGCTTGCCCTTTCTATGGCTATCTTTAAATACAGGAGGGGTTCTGATTTTGCCCTGATATGTTGTGATCTTCTCAATAACATGAGAAATTAGCTTTTCAGGTGATTCCAAAATTATAAAATATGGCAATTGAGAGATCACCTAATCCAATCCCTTAATTTGACAAAAGAGAAAAATGAAACTCATAAAAGGTAAATAATATATTTAAGATCACCCAGTTAATTAGTGGTAGATAGAGTACAGGAACCCAGTCCAATATGAGTTTTATTAAGGTCAAGTGTGGTTTGGTCATCTTAAATAAATTGCTTGTCCACTAAAACAAAGAAAAGGAAAACATATGGTTTGGAAATATAATCAACTATTGGGAATATAGAGAAGACTAAGCACTCAATTCCTTTGGCTTGGATTAGCTTCTGTGGTGTTTTCTCAGGATTTTAGATATAACTTCTAACCCAATGGATTAATATTGACCTTAGAAACATGTAAATGTCCTTTTTAATTTTTTTGTGTGTGTTCATGGGGATTTGGGTGATGGTACAGTACTCACCGTGGTTTAGAAGGCCTAAAGATTTATTTATCTTTTTATTATATTTATTGTTGAAAGTATTACAGATGCCCCCCCATTTTTCCCAATGACCACCTCCACCACAGTCCTGCCCCCTCCCCAGGCTTTCACTGCATAATTGTCTGTGTCCATGGATTATGCACACATATGCATATAAGCTCTTTGGTTAATCCTAAAGATTTATTTAATCTTGGCTCTCATTGTGTTTTCTCAAATGACCTTGAGTCATGATTGGTTACAGTCTTTTTCTGAGGTATGAAAAGTCATTGCTGTACGTGCCTTCAAACTGAGACCTTACTTGACATCTTATTAGTTTTTAGGCACCAGCTGCTAGGCTTTCAGAATCCAATACAATGTCACACTGAGGCCATGCTCGCCCTGTGCTACTGCCAACCAATAACTGAGCACAACAAGAACACTAGAGCCAGGCCATTTCACCACACTGTGAGACTTCTATAATTGGTTATCTTTGCTCTTTGGTCTCCTACTGCTCTGGACTGGCCAAGATATTCTCAGAGCAGTGCTGAAGTTTGAGGCACTTACTACCCAAACCTCCTTTGTGCCTTCTCCCTTTTCATAGAAATCAGATCTAAAATGGGGCCTGGGATTCTCTCAGCATACTCTGGTTCCCTCTCCCTTCTACCCTTCATAGTCTTTTTTACCAATTAATATTTTGCACTTCTGATTCTTCTTTGACACAAGTTTCCCAGATAATCAGAAAAGATACATAATTCAATAGAAAAGTATTCCACCTTAAATGTTTAAAACTGGAACCCCTTTAAGACATTAGATTGAACTACCAGTTTATAGAAAATAAGAACAAGATAAATGAGGTCATGAGCAAATAATCAGACAAATGGAAAGGTGGATCATTTTTCCTAATGTCATCTAAAAGAGAATATTCCAGACTGAATCTTGAGAAGCATAAGAACCAAATGTGATGCATAATCATTGATGAAATATGTATTTCAAAGGTTGGGCTGTATAGAATTATATGAAATGCTGAAATGTATTATTTAAGAAGAGGAAGAAGATCGGGTGAATTAAAAATCTGAGGAACAGAATAAACTGGTGAATATAATAGAATCAGGGGCAAAGAAAGGGAGTGGATTGATAATTATCAGGTGGGAAAGAGTGTAGGATGCAGAAAGAATCTGGATTAAAATAGTATACCTATGGATGAGGACAATGGCGGGGGATGGGGGGAGGGGAGGTAAGGGCAGAGGGTGGGGCGGGAAGAGGGTAGAAGGGAAAAAGGAGAAACAATTGTAATAATTTGAGCAATAAAGATTCATTTAAAAAAAACATGTTTAGTTATAATAAAATTTTATATAAAAAGAGATTGGGCTGTATAAATGATTTTAGGTAAGTTTAAGTATGACCTGGATATTAAAAATATTAAGAAATTATTTTTACTTTTGTTAGCTATTTTAATAATATTGTGGTATATAGAAAATTTTTACTTTTTTAGAGATATATATCAATAAATTAAGGTACAAAATGCCAAAATGATTATAATGTTCTTTGAAATACTTCATAATATAAAAATATAGATGGGTACAATATGGAAAAAAATATCCAGGGGGTATTATCTCCACTGCAAGAAGCAAAATAAAAATGCTAACTTGCACCACCATTATTCAGCTTTTTTGGGGAAAATTGTAGTTAATAAAATAACACCAAGAATGATAACAGCATCAACAAATTATTTATAGTGCATACTATGTTCACTGTTCTAAGCATTTTGCATGGAATAACTCCTTTTATCTTCAAAACAACTTATAAGGTATGTAACTATATTTCAATTTTACAGAAAGCTGAGATAAAGAGATATAAAGTATCTAGCCCATCAAAACACAGCATTAAAGTGGTGAAGTTACATTTAATTAAGTGCACTTTGGTTACAATAAAAATAAATAAATCCATATACATATGTGTTAGGTAGACAATGATGATGATGATGATTGTAGATAGGTACAGTCAGGTAAATAGATAGATATAAATAATTATTTGTATATTTATTTTTGTTTGCCTAGAAAAACTGAACAAATTCACTGTACACTTTTTTAAAACTAATTACAGGTCCATTATGGTAAAATAGAGAACATTTACTATACCAAACACAACATTTATTTAGGAATACCCTAAGTTAAATTTTTATATTTCCTACAAATATAATGTATAATTTTCTATTTGTTCCATCAGAAGACCATTCAAAAATTTTGGGAAATTTATTCAAAGATATATATGTGATATAATAGGTGATGATAGCTAAGATAATTTTTTTTTAATTTAAACTGCAGTTTATATTCAATCTTATTTTATATTCCCTTTCATGTGTACAGCATAGTGGTTAGAGAATCATATATTTTATAAAAGCTTTCCATCTGATATTTCCAGTACCCAACTTGTATAGTACAAAGTTATTACAGTACTAGAGGCCTGGTGCACAAAATTTGTGCACTGAGGAGAGACCCATTAGCACAGCCTGTGCCCTCTCACAGTCCAGGAGCCCTCGCTCCTTATCACTTGAATGCTCGCTGCTTCTTACCACTCTGCTCGTTGTTCCTTTCACTGCCATGGAGATGGAGAAGCTCCCACCACCATTGCTACTCTAACCAGTCATGAGCGCAGCTTCTGGATGAGCGGTGCTCCCCATATGGGAGTGCACTGACCACCAGGGAGTAGCTCCTCTGTTGAATGTCTTCCCCATGGTGGTCAGTGCACATCATAATGACTGTTCGTTGTGGTTGTTCTGCCGTAAAGGTTACTTAGGCTTTTATTATATAGAGTATTGATTGTATTTCCTATGCTATATACTTTACATGCCCATGACTATTTTCTAAATACCATAATATACTTTTCAATCCCTTCACCTTTTTCACCCAGTTCTCCAAACCACTTCCCTCTGGTAAACTATAGTCTGTTCTCTGTGTCTATTAGTCTGTTTCTGTTTTGTTTGTTCATTTATATTGTTCTCTAGACAATTTTTATAAAGAATGGTTCTAGCCAAAACCGGTTTGGCTCAGTGGTAGAGCGTCGGTCTGTGGACTGTAGGGTCCCGGGTTCAATTCCGGTCAAGGGCATGTATACTTGTTGCGGGCACATCCCCGGTCAGGGGTGTGCAGGAGGCGGCTGGTTGATGTTTCTCTCTCATCGACGTTTCTAGCTTTCTATCTCTCTCCCTTCCTCTCTGTGAAATATCAATAAAATATATTTTTTTTAAAAAGAATGGTTCTAAAAAATATCAATGGCATTATAAAGATGGAAAAAACTAATAGCTTTGTACTGGCAGAGAGGAATAGTTGAAAGAAACACATTACAGGTTCTGGATTTACACTAAAGAATATATAATTTACGATATGATGAGGTAGCATTTATAATTGACATGTAAATATCAATTATTTAATTAAGTGTATTTTGATTGCTATTTAGTGATTTAAAAAATAAATATGTTTTCTTAACAAGTAAATGTTAAGATGTATCAAATGCTTTAAACGAAAAACTTAAATAAAAGATGAAGTACAAATAAATGTTGGTAATTTAAAAACTATCTTTATGTAGAGTGAATACTTTGAAAAATATAATAAAAGTTAAAAATCATTATAAAGATTAATAAAGCTAAATATAATATATAAATGTAAGAAAAAAGGAGTCAAAATATAAATAAAATGTGAGAGCATTATTATATCAGCAGCAAACAAAGGGTTAATCACCACAGTGTACAAAATATCTTTTCTACTAAAGTATGACCACATTCATAGAAAAAATTCCAAAAAATTAACAAAAGAAAATATGGAAGAACAATATGAAAACTTAAAATTATGAAGATAATCCCTCATTTGTTTAATAATTATTGAGTACTTTTGTACATACTGGCTGCTTCCTCTATCTGAGATCATCTCCCTCAGATCCTCACTTGGATGGCTCTTTCTCAAGATCTAATATGGTCCAATAATTTTATTTCTAAGTATATAGGTGTACCAGATAATAATGCAGATTTTGTCAATTGATGGAGTTATAAATATGTTGATATCTATGTGATCTGATTGATATGTATGCTATTTTTGTTGTATTGACAGAAAGCTTCCAAACTTCATGTGTCAAATTTTCTGAAGGTATTAACATCATAGATATTTTTACTCTTAAAAATGTTGAATTTCATGCCAAAATATGAGCATTTTGCAGGAAGTTTTAATTCATTATTTTGAAGAAAAAAGTCATCAAGTCATCATCTACATCGGAAAGCTTATGGTGAACATGCTCCATATCAAAATACTTGTGAAAGTTGGTTTAAATGCTTTAAAAGTGATGGTTTCGATGTGAAAGACAAAGAACATCCAGGTCAACTGAAAAAGTTTGAAGACTAACAATTACAAGCATTATTGATGAAGATGCGTGTCAAACTCAAAAACAACTTTCAGAAGGATTAAACATTGCTCAGCAATTTCCAATTGTTTACAAGCAATGAGAAAGATTTAAAAGGAAGGAAAATGGGTGCCACATCAACTGCACGAAAAACAATGGAAAACCAAATAATCATCAGTAAAATGTTGCTTCAATGGCACGAAAGAAAGTATTTTTTTTGCATAGAATTGTGACTGGTGATGAAAAGTGGCTTTATTTTGAGAATGCCAAATGAATAAAATTATGAGTTGATCCAGGTCAAACATCAACATCGACTGCAAGGCCAAATTGCTTTGGAAAGAAGACAATGCTCTGTGTTTGGTGGGTTCAGGAAGGTGTTGTGTATTATGAGCCTCTAAAACCAGGTGAAACAATTAATACTGATCCCTACTAACAACAAATAATCAATTTGAACCATGCTTTGATCGTGAAATGACCAGAATGTGCCAGAAGACCCGGAAAAGTAATTTTGCTTCATGATAATGCACCATTACACACTTCAAAACTAGTTAAAGACACAGTAAAAGATCTTGCCTGGGAAGTATTAACCCACCCGCTGTATTCACCAAACCATGCTCCTTCAGATTACCACTTGTTCTGATTGATGGCACATGCACTTTCTAAGCAGTACTTCAAAACATAAGAAGAAGTGGAAAATTGAGTCTCTGAATGGTGTGCCTCAAAACAAAACAAAAAGTTCTATTAGGACAGTATCCACAAATTACCTGAAGGATTAGGGAAACATGTAGCTAATGATGGACATTGCTTTGAATAAAGCACTTTTGATGTTTCTCTTGAAATTATCATGTTTTCTTTGATTACAAAATCCATCATTATTAACCAGTACACCTATCCTATATAATAAAAGCCTAGGTGATGCATGACATCATCACAACATAGCTGCCACAATATGGCCACCCTCATGTCATCACAACATGGCCACCATAAGATTGCTGGCAGGAGAAGGCAGTTGGTGGTAACCAGGCCTGCAGGGGAAGGCATTTGGAAACAACCAGGCCTGCATGGGAAGGCATTTGGAAACAACCAGGCCTGCAGGGGAGGGTAGTTGGGGGCGATCAGGCTGCAGAGGAGCAGTTAGGTATCAATCAGGCCAGCAGGGGAGTGGTTAAGGGCCAGCAGTCCCAGATTGTGAGAGGGATGTCCGACTACCAGTATAGGACTGATCTGGCAGTGCAACATCCCCAAAGGGGTCCCAGATTGGAGAGGGTGCAGGTCCGGCTGAGGAACACAGCCCTGTGCACGAATTTTGTGCACTGGGACTCTAGTATGTATATATGAAATGAAATCAGGATCTTGAAGAGATATCAGCACACCAGTGCTGCATTCTTCACAATATCCAAGATATGACTATAACCCAGGAGTCCTTAAACAGATGAAAGTATAAAAAACATCATGATTATATATACAGTATATATTAAATGGAAGATTATTCACCATAAATAATGGATGAACCTGGAGGATATTATGCTAAGTGAAATAAGTCAGACAAAGACTGATACTGTATGATTTCACATATATAGGATCTCACATATGTAGAATCTCAAAAAGTTGAACCTCAATATATACAATTTTGTAAATCATACTTCAATAAAGTTGAATTAAAATTAAATATCATCTAAATATCTCTCTAAACAACATCCTGTTTAATTTTTATAGTAAATATTACTATATTAGCATATGTTGCTCATTTATTTAATTTTTGTCTTCTGAAATTTCCCTAGAATAGTTAAAATTCCTTCCAGCTTCAAGAGTTGGTTACTGTAGAAAGTAGAATAGGAAAACTAGGGAAGACAATCTGGGGTAAGATTTTCCCAAATGTCTATTACATGCACATTGAGTACCTACAAAAGCCAAAAGTATTGAGCATCTCTCTCTCTAAATGAAACATTTTCCTTAAAATGAGTAAAATATTAGATGATGTATGTCACTTTTGTTATGTATTGCCCTCTTCTTTCTAATTAAGCCAAATGTTTGTTATCTAAGCAGCAATTCCAAACACTTGATTTAGAAATTTTAGAAATATCTGCAGTCAGATCTACATGACATATTAGCAATATCTGCAGTCAGATCTACATGGCATAAAAGTTTCCATGGTTTTATATGAGTTCATGTGGCGAATTTCACAATTTAAATTTTAAAAAAATATCTTTGTGATAGACACAAAGAGCTTTTTCTGATAGAACTAGAATAAAGAAAATTTTCTATGGAAACCTCAGGGAAACAGGTGGGGTGAGTGATTTCACTGTGTTAACAAATGTAAATGCACTGGAGTGATAACTAATGTTATTTTCTGTGTACTTGGGAGATAATAGAATTGCATTCCAGTGGCTTTTAATGACTTTTTGTTTGTTTTATAGTGAGTACATTTGCATGCCAACTAACAGAAACCACAATATATATTTCATGTCATCACTGTAGGAGGAAAAATAATTTCTGTGCTATATAAATAGAAAGGAAGTAGATTCCTGGAATGCCTTCCCCATTAAAGAGAAATAATTGGGTTAAGATAGCATATTCTAAAGCAAGCTGAGAAGGAAGAAGACCAGTGGCTCCCATTTTTCATTATTGTTCCTTTCTTAGGTTGATATGAAGTGAAGAATTCCCAGTATGAGCACATGCTGGGGTTACAGGCCTGATCCCCAGTGGGGGTGCATGCATGAGGCAGCCTAGCAATGATTCTCTCTCTCATCTTTGGTGTTTCTATCTCACTTCTCTCTCTTCCTCTCTGAAATCAATTCAATTTAAAAAAAAATGATGATAGAGATATATTTCATGAAGTTGTGGGAAGAAGAGATGGTAAACGAATTGGATTTAGTGTCCTTTCTTAATATTTATAGTTAAACACATAAAAATTTACCCATGTTTTGTTTCAAATTATGGTTTTGAAAGTCACCATGTACCTTTCCTTCCCAATGGCTTTTCAGAGATTCTTTGATGAGTAACAGAAATCTTGCCCTCAGCTATAAAAGCTTAAAAGGAAGAAGAGTGTGGCTGTGGGGGGAGTAAATATTTAAGTTACAAATGAAACATCAATAAGAAAAACTAAAGGATTTATAATGGCATTCTCTAAGTCTTTTCAAAAGCTTTGTAAATCAAGTCCCAAAACGACTTTGCATACTAATCTCAGTAACATTTTAAATAAAAAGCACAAGATCATCATAATTTGAATAATAAATCTGGCATTTGTCAATACTCTGTCATAGAATTCAGAATAAAATGGGCTTTTGGATTTAGTCTAAGAGGATTTAGTTATTCAAGCATCACCAGGTCTTTAGTTGCTATTTTCTTCCACCTGTCTGATTATCTTAAGGCAGGGACCCCAAGGTCATTACTAAAGTGAGGCTCTGGTATATTGTGAAAATGTAGCTATGTCATCAGTTTTCTCTTCAAACATTAGACATGTCCATCAATGTATTTCAGCTACACAGTTAGTATCAGATCTACATATTTGGCCCAAACAAGAGTAAGTAGTCCTTGGTTCAGAAAATGGAAGTACTTCTTAAAAATATTACAATGACTTATTATAAATTACATATTATATTGCACCAGGGAAGGTCTCTATTTCAAGGAACTATCTTTCCTTAAAGTGAAGTATTATTCATGTATATGTTTATTACTTAATTTTAGTTCACATTTGAGTTCATTCGATTTTCTTAAAATAGCGCTTCTATAGAATATTACAAATAGCTTTCTGTTCTCTTAGTAATTATGCTTGATAATTAGTTTTAGTAATTATATCACTTCCCTGATTGAATCTTTTCCATGCCTGGACCTCTGCCCCACTCATGATCTCCCACACCATCATCCTCTTGGAGATAAAGTCGTATCTCTAAGATCTTTTTTAATCTGCTGCCTGCACACTATTCTGGCCTTATCTCTTGCCACTTTATCCCTTGAAACTACACACACTCCTGACAAATCAAGTTACTGCCCAATTCTCTAGGTGGCTTTTTCATGCCTCTCTTCATTTGCTTAAATTTCCTCCCTTGCTTAGAAACCAAACTCAAATGTCATTTCCTTAGTGAAAACTTTCATAATCAAATATCCACCTGCACCTTGCATAGAGCAGTACTTGTCTCTAGGATTACATTTCTCACATTCCATTTTTAAGCTTATCTTCCCAATGAAAGGTACACATATTAAATTTCAGGCAAGAGGTATATCTTAGCATCTTTTTATCCCTTAATGTGACTGGTAGACTATTGACACCTAGTAGGAGCTCATTGACTGATAGGCTGAACAAATGAGCAATGTTACTTAATTCATTTTATTTTATTTTCATTAAATTTATTGGGGTGACACTGGTTAATAGAATCATATAGGATTCAAGTGTGCATTTCTATGATACATGATCTTTTATGACATTATATACTCAATCTATTTTAATAATTAGGATGGGCCCTGGAGGCAGAAAGCAAATGAGGAGTTAAGAGTCAACTCCTCATTTGCTTTGGTATTCATTTATCTGGTGGAATCAAGAGACAGGAAAAAAGAAGAATGTCTTGGAAAAAGAAAAGAATACACTCATAAATCTGCACATGATATGCCCATGATTCCAGAATAACTTTCTCACCATACATCTAGTTCTACTATGAAAAACTATAGTGTTGACACCTGCTAAATCAAACATTTTTTCAACTTGCCACCAAATTTCAATCACCATATCTCAGATTTGTCTCTATTTTAGTCCTATCCTATTCTTTGTTAATATCATCTTCCACATTTTCAGGGCACTTTGAGAGGTCTTTGTATCATATTACTCATATTCACCTCTATCATGCCATGAGTTTGAGACCCTCTTAAAAGCACGGCTTTAAAAAAATCTACTTTATGATGCCTAGGGTAGTGTATTATTACACAATCTGAGAGTCATCACATAAAATTTTAATCACAATGAATTGTGTGATATCATAATATGCTAATTAACAAGTTTTTCAACCCATTTAGTCTAAATTCTTCTTTGCTACATTACCAAGAAGGAAAAAGTGAGACTTTATAAATGAATGTGAACACTGTCTATGTATACTACAATGAAAAAACAATCTAATTATATAGAGAAACAATGAAGATCTATCTCATTTCAAAGAAAGTGTATATAATGAAAATGCATGAGATATTTTCCACTCACAACACAGTAAACCAACACATCATATTTATATTTTTAAATATTTATTACTAGAGGCCCAGTGCACGAATTTGGCATGGGTGGGGTCCCTCAATCTGGCTGGCACTTAAGGCCTATTGGGGGGCCAACCAGCTGGGAGGAGTGATCTCAGGAGGTTGGCTGGCTGGTGGAGGGGCCTAGAGAGGTTGGCTGTGGGAGCACACTGACCACCAGGGTGCAGCTCCTGCATTGAGTGTCTGCCCCCTAGTGGTCAGTCTGAATCATAGAAACTAGTTGACTGATCATTCCAGTTCTGGTCATTCTAGTCATTCAGTTGTAATGGATGCTTAGGTAGATAGATAGATAGATAGATAGATAGATAGATAGATAGATAGATAGAGAATTTTATAGGTGTCTCCCATTTTCCCCCCTTTGTCCCCTTCACCCATTTACCATCCCATCCCACACCAGAACTTCACCACCCTACTGTCTGTGTCCATAAAAAATGAATATAAGTTATTTGGTTAATCCCTTACCACACCCTCATCTGCCGTTGCCTCTAAGATTTGTCATTCTGTTCTATTTTATTCATGAGATTATCTTATTCATTAGATTCCTTGTTCGTTAATTTTGATTTTTAAATATATATTTTATTGATTTTTTCTTTTTTTACAGAGAGGAAGAGAGAGGGATAGAGAGTTAAAAACATCGATGAGAGAGAGTCATCGATCAGCTGCCTCTTGCACACCCCCCACTGGGAATGTGACCGCAACCGAGGTACATGCCCTTGATTGGAATCGAACCTGGGACCTTTCAGTCCACAGGCCGACGCTCTATCCACTGAGCCAAACCGGTTTTGGCTAATTTTGATTTTTAGATACAATTATTGATAGATATGTATTTATTGTCATTTTAGCATGCACATTTTCCTCCTCTTTCTTCTCCTTATTCTTTTTCTTGTTATCCTTCCTCTTCTTAAAGAATACCCTTCAACGTTTTATATATTACTGGCTTGGTGGTGATGAACTCTATTAGCTTTTTTCTTATCTGTGAAGCTCTTTATCTGACATTAAATTCTGAATGATAACTTTACTAGGTAGAATAATCTTGGTTTAAGTTCTTGGTATTCATCACTTTGAATATTTCACTCCCATCTGGCCTGCATAGTTTCTGGTGAGAAAAATGCTGAAATCATGTGGGTGCTCCCTTGTAGGTAATTAACTGTTTTTCTCTTGTTGCTTTTAATATTATCTTTGTCTTTTGCTCTTGGCATTTTAATTATGATATGTCTTGGTGTGGTTCTCTTTGGATTCCTTTTGTTTGGGGTTCTGTGTGTTTCCTGGACTTATAAGTTTATTTCTTTCACTAGGTGGAAGAAGTTTTCAGTCATTATTTCTTCAAATAGGTTTTCAGTATCTTGCTCTCTCTCTTCTCTGGCATCCCCATAATTTGGATATTTGTTCACTTGAAGTTGTAATTTTTTATTCTTTTTGCTTTTTGCTTTCCCAGTTGAGTGTTTTGTGCTTCTTTGTATTTCAAATCTTTGACTTGATTCTTGAGTTCCTCTAGTCTGCTGTTGGGTCTCTGTATAACATTTTTATTGCAGTCAGTGTATGTTTAATTTCTAGTTGGTCCTTTTTCATATCCTCAAGGGTTTCACTAAATTTATTGGTCTTTTCTAGGAAATTCTTGAAAAACCTTATAACCATTGTTTTGAACTCTATATCCAGTCATTTGTTTTCCTCCATTTCTTTTGTTTGTGATCTGTTTCTTTGTCTCTGCATTTTCACTGTTTCCTTGAGTTCGTAGGGTGGCTTTGTGTGCGAAGTGTCCTATATGGCCCAATGCATCAGCCTCCCAGTTGCCTGAGGTGGACACTCTTGGTGCACCCCTTTGTGGACTGTGTGTATAGTCTTGTTGTAGTTAAATCTTGATTGTTGTTGGTGTCAACTGGGAGGAATTGACCTCTAGGCCAATTAGCTGTGAGGACTCTCTGTGTCTATAATGGAAGAACTGCTGTGCTGGAGACACGTTTATGGGATAGGACAAGTTCTTATTCCTCCCCATATATCCCTGGATCCCCCGCAAGCTGCTGCTCTAGTGCTGGAGCTCACAGAAGGCGATTGCATGTATGTTTGTGTTTTGGTTCTTTAGAGGAACTATTTGGGATTCCAGCTGCCTCATAATCCCTGCTGTTTTTCACAGTCTAAAATTATGGGTACTTCTCTTCTCAGATCTGGAACCCTGAACATGGGGTCCAGCATGGGGCCGGGACCCATTTGTTCCTCACAGGAGGCCTCTGTATCCTTGAAAAAAATGCCACATGTGGATGTTGCCAACCCATTTTATGCTTCTACGCCTCCTACCAGTGTCAATGTGCTTTCTTCTTTACTTCTCTAGTTGTAGGGCTTCCATTCAGCCAGATTTCAGGCAGTTCTGAATGATGATTGCTCTGCATTTTAATTGTAATTTTGAAGGGGTTGTAGGAGACAGCAAGTACCACATTTACCTATGCCACCATATTGTTTCTTTCCAGCACATAGTATTTCTATGGCCAAAATGATTAATAGAGGAATGAGAGCATGTGAGTGCATGTGTGTGTGTGTGTGTGTGTGTGTGTGTGTGTGTGTATTTCAATATCATCTAATTCACTGAAGCATACACTATCATTATTCTGAAGAAAATCCAAGTGCAGAAAAATTAAATGACTTGTCCAGAACACTTAGGTAGTGACAGATATAAAATAGAAATAATGTCTGATTGCCTTTATTTGAAACCTATATTCATTTTCAAGAGATTTAGATTCCATGCCTGCATCCAGCTTTTATTAATTTTGGAAGACACTTCATTTATCTGAGCCCTATTTTCTTACAATAAAATGAGGATAATAACTCAGTACATTCTGTACCTTCCAGAGATGTTATGAGGCACAAATGGAAACTGAATATAAAAGCAAGGCATAATGCCCTATATAAATGTAAGTTACTATGATTATTAAAATTTAATAATAAATATGGGCCCCATAATCAGATCATTAAACATATTGAACCAAGAATTTTTTTCTTAATAATGACTGTTGTTATTGTTTGGATATGTTAACTATACAGCTAGATTTCCTGTATAAGAAAATTAGAAAGTCATATATTTTTCCTCCTATTGCCATGTTGTTTACTAATAGGAGATTTATATTCAATCACTTACATTGCAGGTGATGTGTGCATATTTAAAGTAGTTTTATTTAATCTGTCACTTAAGAGTGCTATACCACATCTCTTGGTGTCAATTCCATTTGCTTTTAAAATATATATTGCATAATTTTCTTATGATTATTGTAGCCACCATGATATGATGTATTGGAGTCTAAAAGTGAGAACACTGTAAAGAAAACTCAAAATTTCAGCCTGAGCTCAGTCACATCACTTAAAAACTATGATCTTGTCATTTGTTGATTTGGAGAAAAGGGAAATCTAGTTCACTCATTGCTAATGAGAATGCAGATGATGCAGCTACTATGAAAAACAGTATGGAGTTTCCTCAAAAAATTAAAAATGGGCCCTAACCAGTTTGGGATATAGCATAGGCCCATGGCCTGAAGGACCCCAGGTTTAATTTCCAATCAAGTGCACATTTCTTGGTTGCAGGTTCAATCCCTGTCCCTGGCCAGAGCACATGCAGGAGGCAACTCCATGGTTTGTCCTCACTGGAAACAAAAATAAAAACAAAAAAACAACAACCAACCAATCAACCAACCAAGCAACAACAACAATCTCTCTCACATCAATGTTTCTCTCTCTGTCTCTCCCAACCTTCCACTCTCTGAAAATCAATAGAAAAATATCCTCGGGAGAGGCTTAACAAAAATAAACAAACAAACAAACAAACAAACAAACAAATAAATAAGGAACTGCCATTTGACTCAGTGATCTCATTTCTAGGAATATATTCTAAGAAGCCTTAAATATCAATCCGAAAGAATATATGCACCCCTATGTTCATAGCAGCGCTATTTACAATGGCTAAGATCTGGAAACAGCCCAACTGCCCATCAGTAGATGAGTGGATAAATAAGTTCATTTACTCAATGGAATACTAAGTAGCTATAAAAAATGATTGATCTCTTACCCTTTGTGACAACATGGATGGACCTGGGAACTATTATGCTGAATGAAATAAGGCAGTCAGAAAAAAACAGGTATCACATATCACTCATATATGGAATCTAATGAACAAAATAAACTAATGAACAAAATAGATCCAGAGACATAGAAGCATGGAAGAGACTGATGAATCTCAGAGGGAAGTACAGAGGAGAGATTAACCAAATAACTTATATGCATATATGCATAATTTTTAGACACAATAGTGAAGTAAAAGCCTGAGGGAGAAATGGGGGTGGGGTATAGCAGGTCAATGGGGAAAATGGGGCATATCTGTAATACTTTCAACAAAAAAGATAATTTTTAAAAACTGTCATCTTGACATAAAATATCAAGAAATAAAACATCAGTCTGTATTTATACTTTTAAATATAAAAATCTGGGGCAATATATATTGAATAGAATTTATAGAGATAGTGTTAGAGGAAAAATAAGTATAATGACCATGAATATCCTCTTAAGAAATAAGAGAAAATGAAGAAATACTACAGTAGATAGTTCCATTCTGGTTGGAATCATGTGACTAACTGTGCTTCCAATGGAGAGAGCAATAATTTGGATAATTCTCAGCTTTCATGATAAGAGGGAATGCAGAATCCCAGGTAGAGCAAAGATGGAGTAATAATAATCCTGTGACAGGAATAGTCATCTGGATAGCTGCCTTCCATTGAGGACAAACCATGAATTAGTAGCTTTGTAGAGGGAGAGGGGAACTATTCCTCAGTTCCTTGAATAATTAGTGACTTGTTAGAGCAGGAGTACTGTGGGAACTGGCATAATAATACACACTCTTGCATATTCTGTACTTCTTATCCAATCCCTTTCTTCTTGGTCTAAGGCAAACAAACAAACAAACAAACAACAACAACAATAAAAAACAGGACAAAACACGCACACACACAAAAAACAAAACAAAAAACACACCTCAACAACAACCAACCAAACAACAGAAAACACACAAAGCTCTCAGAGAAATTAATTGGAAAAGCATGACCCTGACAATTGCCTTTGGAGTAAGTTAAAAAGTTACAGGGATTCAAACTCAGTAATAGGATGATTTCTTTGGAAATAAACAAGAATTCTATCAGCTATTCAAAGGGCTCATTTCCTCACCTCCATATCAAGTCTTTGTTCAAATATCACCTTCTCATTGAGGCCTACCCTGATCATTCTATTAATAACTACAACTTTCCTGTCTATACTTAATCCATTCTCTATCCTATTTGACCTGTTCTATTACACTTTTTTTTCTTTTCTATAGAATTTATCACTTTTTAAAATTCTGTATAATGTACTTACTAAATTTGTTTTTTTCTTCTGTCCACACTTCCAATGAAGGCAAATACACTGTCTTCTGCTTTGTTCACTGGTATATTTGTTCACTGAAACATCACAATGTTTAGTCATGAGAAACAGAAAAGCAGTCCCTGACATCCACAATCTGGCCTGACAATGACACATAGGCCTTAATGTTCTGTTGAACAGATTCACAGAACATCAACAATAAAGCCACTATGGGATCAGGACAGATCAAAGTAAAAATGAAACTACTCTGTAATAATGTCTCAACACACAGAGAACATGAACATTGTCCAAATCACAAAAATGACCGAACATCCATCTATCCTAGCTACTGTGAGTGACTGCTAATTTTTCAGTAATTACAGCAATACACTTGCTTTACTTTCCCCCTTTTCTCCTTAAGACTTATTGAGATACATAATCATAAAATTGACCCTGCTTTCTGATAGCAACAAATCAGTTAAAAGCAAAGACTGGCTTCATTAAAACACCCCCCAAATAATTTAATATAAACCCAAATCCAATCAAAAGGCTTTTCTAACACCTTATTGTGATTTCTTATAGTATGCATGCTCCCCACAAAGCTGCTTTGAGAAAAAAAAAAAGCCAAGTAATTTAACTGAAGTATGTTTCTGGTGGTCTTTGATTAAAAGGTATTGATAGATGTATAAAAATATTCATTAAATCATTATTCTTATTTAAATAGGGTGAAATGCCATAGCTACTCTATAAACATCAATCATGAACTATCAGAAAGAGGAACTAAGAAAAAATCCCATTTACTATTGCAATAACACAAAAATAAGGTACCTAGGAATAAATTTAATAGAAGAGGTAAAAAGCTTGTAGTCGGAAAACTATAGAACATTGAAGAAAGAAATTGAGGAAGATACAAATATATGGGAACATATACCATATTTGTGAATAGGAAGGATTAACATAATTAAAATGTCCATCTCATAGATCTAAAATAAATATCACAAAAAATATGTATGGAACAAAAAAAGACCCCAAATAACCTCAGAAATCTTGAAAAATAGCAAAGTTGGAGGTATCACTGTACTGGAAATCAAACCATACTACAAAGCCATAGTAATAAAAACTGCCTTGTACTGGCATAAGAACGGGCATATAGCTCAAGAGAACAGTAAAGAGAACCCATAAATTGACCCATGTCTCTATGATCAATTGATATTTGACAAAGAATGCAAGAGCATACAATGGAGTAAAGGCAATCTCTTCAATAAATTATGTTGGGAGAATTGGATAGTTATATGAAAAAAAATGAAACTAGACCATCAACTTACACTATACATAAGAATAAATTCAAAATGGATGAAAGAATTTAATGTAAGTTATGAAACTATAAAAATCCTAGAAGAAAACATAGACAGTAAAATTTTAGACATCTCTCATAGCAATATTTTTGCCAATATATCTCCAAGGGCAAGAGAATCAATGGAAAAAAGAAACAAATGGGAATACATCAAAGTTAAAATCTGCACAGCAAAAGAAAGGATCAACAAAATGAAAATGGAATCCTCTGTATGAGAGAAAATATTTGCTAATGATACATCTGCTAAGGGATTAATTTTCATCCTATATAATAAAAGGCTAATATGCAAATAGACCAAATGGAAGAACAACCAAACAACTGGTTGTTATGATGTGCACTTACCACCAGGGGGCATGCCGAACACAGCAGGTATTGGCATCAGGTGGCAGAAAGCAGAATATGGTAGGCATCAGCTATGGCGAGATGGTAAAGCAGGTGAGTGGGGGTGCCAGACCAAGGCAGGGTACTGCCAGACCAAGGTGGGGCACTATCATCAGGCAAGCCTCTTGTGGTTACTGGAAATTCTTTGCTCTTGTGTGTCATGGTCCCACCCAGCATTCACACCCGCTGCCAGTGCCCAGTGCCAGCCCTGATCATTCAGTGCTATCAGTAGGTGTGAGCAGTGGCTACCAGCCCAGATCGCCCCTCAGGGCTTTTCCACCTCCCCCTGCTCCTGAGGGGCAATTGGGGCAACAGGCACCACTGGAACCCACTGATGATGCCCTCCCTTCTCACACATGCTGCTGGCACCCACCCCAATTGCTCCATGCCATAAGCTGTTTCCAGCAGGGCTGGCACTGTCAGTGTATGGTAGCTGCATCAGCTGGAGCAGGCCTGCCAGCATACAGGGGACCCAAAGTGGGGTACTCTGTGGTGGGAGGGGTTGGGCTGGGGCACAAAGGATAGGTCGAGACCCACCCCTGTGCTCACTGCAGCCTCGTGGCCCACAGTTCCTTTCAAGGTGCACAAATTCTTGTACTGGGCCCCTAGTAATATATAAAAGACATATACAGTTCAATAGCAGGAAGGCAATCAAATTTTAAAAAGGGCAAAAGACCTGAATAGAGACTTCTCAAAAGTGGACATACAGATGGCCAAAATACATATGACAAAATGTTCAACTTCACTAATCATCAGAGAGATGAAAATTAAAATGACAATTCTCACACCTATCAGAATGGCTACCATCAATAAATCAACAAACAGGTCTAGTGAGGATGTAGAGAAACAAGTGCTGGTGGGAATGCTAACTGTTGCAGCTACTATGGAAAACAGTATGAAATATCTTCAAAAAAATAAAAAAGAACCATCTTTTGACACAGCAATCCCACTTCTAGGAATATATCCTAAGAAACCTGAAACACCAATCAGAAAGAATATATATACCCCTATATTTATAGCAGCATTATTTACAATAGCCAAAATCTGCAAATAGCACAAGTGTCCATCAGTAAATGAATGGATAAAAAAGCTGTGGTACATTTTCTCAATGGAATACTAAGCAGCTATAAAAAAGAAGGACCTCTTACCCTTTGTGACAAGATAGATGGGCCTGGAGATTATTATGCTAAGTGAAGTAAGCCGGTCAGAGAAAGACAAGTACCATATAATCTCACTTATATGTGAAATTTAAGAACAAAATAACCTGAGGAACAAAATAAAACCAGAGGCATGGATACATGAAACAGGATGGCAGCTGTCAGAGGGGATGGGTGTAGGGAGGAGTGGATGAAAGTGAAGATATTAGACAAAGAGCATATATGCATAGCCCACTCCATGGACACAGACAACAGTGTGATGATAGCCATGGTGGTGAGGAACAGGGCTGGGTGGGAGGGGGTAAGGAAATGAGGGCAATAGTGTCAACAATAAAAATAAATATAATATTAACTAAAAACATAAAAATAAAAAAATAAATTCATAGCTACTACAGGTATAAGCAAAGTTTCAACTCCATACCTTTCTGCACAGAGCATTATAGCTCTCTTGCCTTGTAGATTGAATTTTTTCACTTAGAAAATGTAGCAATTAGTGACAACAACCTTTGCCATTGTCTTAGAAAAATTTTTCTACTTTCTTGTAGTTCTCATCTATATCTGTAAGCCAATATATTTGCCAGGTGACATACTGATGGTGGACATGAATCAGGAACAAGCACCAAATACCAAGCTGTCTTATAAGGTAGGACCTTTCAAAGTGTATGGTAAATTCTAAAGATCATAAATTCAGAAAGACATGGGAGTAGAAAAACCAGTGGAGCAGGGGGAATGCTGTTCAAAGAACAATGGCTGAAATGATAAAATGTTATTTTCATCTTTCGTAATAATGTCCTCTATCCCCATTTTTGAAATGTGGATTATTAAGGCTGATAGTTGACATGAAGATCATATGAGAAGAATATTGTATAACATTGTGCTGAAGGTATACTTTTTATGGTATATAAAATTTTGTCAAATATTTTTTTCTTAATGCTCAACAAAGAATTTTTAAAAATATTTTTATTGTTTAGAATACTACAGATGACCTCCCTTTTTTCTCTTCTTTGCCCCCACTACCTGGTTCCTGCTGTATCCATGGTCTTCACCACCCTTCACCACCCTATTGACACATCATTTTTTTTTTAATAAGTGAAAGAGGGAATGAACAAATGGATGATTGAATGAATAAATGTCAGTGACCAGAGACCATGCTCCTCTAACATTAACTGCCAGCTCTTCAAACAATAATATATGGAGTGGAATCTAAAAGCAGGCAATGAGTTTCCAAATCTGAAACATTTTACAAGCATACTTGATTAAAAAATTAATAGTATCCCTAGGTCTATGTTATCTAAATATTCACTTCAATTTTATGTTTTTTGTTTTTGTTTTTGTTTTTTTTTTTAGATTTCTTTGGTATTAACTTAGAATTTTCAGTGAGGACAGAAAAGACCCCATAAATAGTGTGAAAACTTTCTTCCAAATATTAGATTGGCTGCTATTGCACCGTTATAAGGTCTCACATGGCATAGCTAGGACATTAAGAGAGACAACATATGGAGCCAGATTTTTGGCTCACCAAAAGAGAATTTTCTCACAGATATGCCTTGTTCAAACTGGTCTATGCAGGCTTCTGGATATTTTGGGCTCCTTTACCCTGGAATGTATTGAGTTGGCATGGGTTGTGTAGAGGGGGTTAAACACTAGAACCTAAGTTGAGGAAGATGGCATATGTTGGCCTCTAAAAGATCTGGAAATCAATGAGACTATGAAAAAAGAACGAAATGAAAAGTGGCATGAATTGCACAGAAGGTAAGTTATCACACTTTACACTTGACCTCATGCAATTAAGAAGAATGACTTTGAACAGAGCAGCTAGTTTTTCAGTTTCTCTGGCAGCTCTCAAGTGTCTAATGTCCAGAAGGTAAGAGCTATTACAATGTCCACTGTGGAGTTAAAAGAAACCTCTTAAAAATGAGTCACTGCTCTAATGTATTTTGCCTGGAAGCACAGCTGCTATTTTACAATTTTCCTCTTTACTTGTCTCTTATTTATTTATTTATTTATTTATTTATTTATTTATTTTGGACGCCATCCAAAATCACCATTTTAAGGTTAGTTGTTAAATTATAGTATAGATGTTAATTCACTACAGCAAAAATACATGAGGAAAAGCAGTCTTTTAAATGAGACAAGGAAGCGTGGAATGGAGGAGAGTGTGCTGGAGGGGAATGGGACTACAACTTTTGAATGTCTATATTATGCCAGGCTCTGTGCTGGAAATTTTCCATACATGTTTTAATTTTCACAGTTTTCCAATGACGTCAATATGCTTAAGCCCCTCTAATCAAAATTTACACCGGAGCTCACATTATTGCATTTTTATTACCTGTCAGACATTATTCTAAGCATTTTGCATTCCATTTAGTTTTTCATTCTGTTGACAACTGGGAGGGGGGCTAGGTACTTTTAATATTCCATTTTACAGGCAAAGAGACTAAAATCCAGAGGGTTTTGTAGTTTTTTCCATGATCACACAGCTCATAGAAGTGCAGTGCAAGTCAGGATTTCAATCCAAAACATTTTTACTCCAAAGAAGATTGGTATCTTAAAATGTATGGAATCAGAGGTTTAGCTACTTCAATTTTACTGACTGATATGTATGTGATAGGGAAAGTCAGGAGGCAATAGGTAGTATAAAGCTCAAAATTGAAACTAAAGTAGAAAGGCCAGTGCTTAAGGAAAGACGTTTTCTAACATAGAAAGGCAAGTAGGAAAATCAAAACCGTAATCTGGGTCCAAAACAGACTTGAGAAACACTTGTGAATAACTCCTGAGCAATTGCTATCTCATTTTTATAATTTTATTTTTATTGTTACTCTATTACAGTTGTCCCCATATCCCCATTCTTTGCCCACCTCCACACAACCCCTGACTTCCCTTCCCTCTGGTCTTCTGGACACTGTTGTCTGTGTCTATGGGTTATTCATATATGCCCTTTGGCTAATCCCTTCACTTTCTTTCATCTAGTCCACCTCCATGCCCCTCCCCTCTGAAAGCTATCAGTCTGTTCCATGTATCTATGCTTCTGGTTTTAGATTTTAGGAAAAAAAAATAAACTGCTGTATTTTTTTATGACAGCTTAAGAACCAGAGAAGATTACTGAAGGGTACAGAACAAAATGTAGATTTGAGGATGAAAAATAGCCTGTATTGAAGCCAGATTCATTTCTGCCTTAGTGCTGACCAAGATGGACACTAGGAAGTTCCCTGCTACCTGTCATTGGGAGTACACATGAATTGTAAGGAAAACCCTTCTCTCTACATTTGAAAAGTATAGTGTCCGTTTTTACATTGGTCTTTGAAAAATAGAAATTAAAAAAAAATATTTCATGGTAACCTAGGTCAAATAGCTGAAAGAATCATTTGGTTTTATTAATTATATAGAAAATTCTGTACAAAGGAATTCTTACAGCAGTCATGATACAGATGGCAGAGCGGGAGGGGGTGGTGTTTAGGAAGCAGAGATGCAGCATAGGCTAATTGGCCAGAAAGGTTCTCTCACTAAGGCACTGTATCCTTTGGGGATGTAAACTATCTTCCGTTAAACCACTTGAGCCACATGGGGTTCTCACTTCAGCACCTTTTCTGAGCAAGCAGGACTTCAGCTTAACTAAGGCTCCAAATAGAACAGTTAAAAGGATAAAGGTTTCTGAGGCTAAAGTGGTAGGATTCAAGCTGAGCTTTGATGCCCTAGTCCTTGAACAGCAGGAACAGCTACAGAAAGCAAATTGAAAAGCAAACCAGAATTGCTGGAGCCTTGTTGAACTACAAATAAACAGGCTCCCTAAGACCACAGGAGATAAGACAGGGTACGGCAAGCCACAAAATTGAGTGAGCTACCTTGTCATTTTAATCCAATCTAAAAAGAGGTAATATACAAATTGACTGTCACTCCAATACACAAGATGGCCACCCCCATGTGGTCAAACATGGCTGTCCCCATGTGGATGCAAGATGGCCACCACAAGATGGCCTTTAGGGAAGGGCAGTTGGGGGTAACCAGACCTGCAAGGGAGGGCAGTTGTGGGGGACCAGGCCAGCAGGGGAGGGCAGTTAGGGGTGACCAAGCCTGTAGGGGAGGACAGTTAGGGGCAATCAGGCCAGCAGGGGAGCAATTAGGTATTGATAAAGCTGGCAGGGGAGGGCAGTTGGGAGCAACCAGGCCTGCAGGGGAGGACAGTTAGGGGTGACCAGGCGAACAAGGGATGGCAGTTAGTGGTTACTGGGACAGCAGGGGAGGGCAGTTGAGGGGATCAAGCCTTCAGGGGAAGATAGTTAGGGTCGAGCAGGCCAACAGGGGAGGAAAAGTAGGGGTGACCAGGCCAGCAGGGGAGCAGTTAGGCATTGATCAGGCTGGCAGGCAGAGTGTTAAGGGCAATCAGGCAGGCAAGCAGGAGAGCGGTTGGAAACCTGTAGTCCCAGATTATGAGAGCAATGTCCAACTGCCCTTGAGGGGTACCAGATTGGATAGGGTGAAGTCTGGGCTGAGGGAAAGTCCCCCTCCATGCAAAAATATTGTGCACCAGGCCTCTAGTCAGACATACAAACAATTTGAACTCGGCAGAATTTCAACCTCCAGCTATACAATTTCTATCTCTAGGGCTCTGTTTCATTCAGTAAAATGATAATAACACTCAGTGCTCCTACATTGAATTATGGTCAAACAAATTAAATTGCCTGTTAAGATCTTTTAAACATTGTAAAATGTGTTAATATGCTAATGAAAAAATTTGATTTTGTGTTTTCATCTATTAATTTCTTTTCATGGTAGTTATCTTTCTTTTTTCCCCCACCATTTTTTTATTAAGGTATTATATGTGTACATAGCTTACCATTGCCCCCCCTACCTCCCATACATGCCCTCCCTCCCCAGAGTTTTGTGTCCATTGGTTGTAGTTATATGCATGCAAACCAGTCCTTCGGTTGATCTCTTATCTCCCCTAGATCTCCCTACCCTCCCCGCAGTAATTTGACAGTCTGTTGTTGCTTTACTGTCACTATATCTATCTTTCTGTTCATTAGTTTATAATGTTCTTTACTATCCATAAAGGAGTGAGGTCATGTGGTGTTTCTCTTTCATTGACTGGCTTATTTAACTCAGCATGATGTTCTCCAATTCCATCCAGGTTGCTGCAAATGATGAGAATTCCTTCTTTTTATGGCAGCATAGTATTCCATTGTGTAGATGTACCATATTTTTCTGATCCAATCATCTGCTGACAGGCAGCTAGCCTGTTTCCAAATCCTAGCTATTGTAAATTGTGCTGCTATGAACATAGGGGTGCATATATCCTTTCTGATTGGTGTTTCTAGTTTCTTGGGATATATTCCTAGTAGTGGGATTACTGGGTCAAATGGGAGTTCCATTTTCAGTTTTTTGAGGAAGCCCCATACTGTTCTCCACAGTGGTTGCACCAATCTGCAATCCCACCAGCAGTGCACTAGGTTTCCTTTTTCTCTGCAATCTCGCCAACATGTGTCGTTTGTTGTTTTGTTGATGTTGGCCATTCTGACAGGTGTGATGGTACCGCATTGTTGTTTTGATTTGCATCTCTCGGATAATTGGTGACTTTGAGCATGTTTTCATGTGCCTCTTGGCCTTCCTTCTGTCTTCTATTTAGACAATGGACCTAAGTAGAATCCTCTCAAATATCTGTCTTTTTTCTAAGTGGTAATATTTAAAGAAGTTTTAAAATTAATTATTTGGATTATTTTATTAATCTTTGGGTCCTCCCTAATTCAGGTAGTAGGTAAATTTGTAGTTGAAGAATCACTTAGTGAAAGTTTCATCCTTTAATGCCAAGAGGGGATAAGCTAAGAGCTTAAATGTGGAGCAGGCACCGGGATACTCAGGTGCACAGCCCTGTTGCTGACTGAGGAAATACATATCTATCAATAATTGTACTTAAAAATCAAAATAAATGAATAAGGAATCTATTGAACAAAGTAAACTGATGAATAAAATAGAACCAGAGTCATGGAAACATGGGACAGACTGAGGAATCTCAGAGGGAAGGGTACAGGAAGAGATTAACCAAAGAATTTATATACATATATGCATTACTTATGGATGCAGACAGTAGGGTGGTAAAGGCTTGGGGTGGGGGCAATGGATGACAAAAATGGGGACATCTATAATGCTCTCAACCATAAAAATTTATTTTAAAAAGAAAGCTAAGTTATATGAGAAGTTATAGGTCAGAAAACATATGACATTCTCATATTGAATATAAAAGGCACAATAAATCTGCAGTTGCCAATCCATTCACAATGAGTCCAGGGTCAGAATATCTGGATCAGGTCTACTAATACACCTGGAATTCAAAGTGCTAAGTTAAAAAGCTACTTGTCAGTCAGAGAAAGAGAAACATCATATGATCTCACTCATTTATGGAATATAATGAACAACATAAACTGATGAACAAAACAGATCCAGAGACAGAGAAGCATCAATCAGACGGTCAAACCTCAGAGGGAAGGTAGGGGAGGGTAGGGGTAAGGGGGAGAGATCAAGCAAAGGACTTGTATGCATGCATATAAGCATAACGAATGGACACAGACACAAGGGGTGTAAGGGCATGAGTGGGGGCGGTTGGAAGGGTAATGGGGAGATAAAGACACATATATAATACCTTAATCAATAAAGAAATTTCAAAAAAGCAACTAGAAATATCTAAAATTTAAAATAGCTTAAAAATCACTTCCCCAAAGAAACATTTTCTGAATTATTGCTCCACCCTGTCAGGCCCCTTGTAATTTCATTGTGCCCTTTACTAATGCTTAATATCACCTATCAGGATATAATGTTTTCATGCGATTATTCATTTAGTATCTGATATATACCCTCATTAATCTGTAAGTTAATTGTGTTTTCTAAATGAATACATAGACTAATTATAATATAAAAAATAAAGGCATGACCAATGGCTTATCTTTTTTTGAATTCACAACTCGTGTTTAGCTGAGACTCTTTTAGCATATAGTTTTGATACTATTATGACTTGTAATGTAAATATCTGTGTTTTCTGATGGTCTTAGGCGACCCTGTTAGGGTGGGTCAGGACAGTAGCAAAATTACAGTTATGAAGTAGCAACAAAAATAATTTTATGGTTGAGTGTCACCACAACATGAGGAAATGTATTAAAGGGTGGTGGCATTAAAAAGGTTGAGAACCACTGTGCTAGAGAATCATCTGTGAAATATACACAGACATAATATACTCTCCATACTAACTGATTTATTTTTTAGTAAATCAGTGCAGCTCTGACCACTATACAGAAACTGTTTCTCTCATTATAATTGCAAAATATCTGTGGTAATGCCTCATATTTATGCATCTTAGGTCAACCCTTGATCAATCAAAGTTCCTTACTAGTTGCTCATAATCTCCATGGGTGTGGGAGAAGTCTCCCCGGAAAATAATGGGAATAAAGAGGTAAATCAAAAGAGGGAAATCAGCTCTAGACAGATTGGTTCAGTGGATAGAGTGTTGGCCTGCAGACCAAAGGGCCCCATGTTCATTTCCGGTCAAGGGCACATACTTTGGTTTCAGGGTCCTCTCCATCCCAGGCACTGCTCAGGGGCCCATGTAGGAAACAATCAATAAATGTGTCAAATTGATGTTTCTATCTCTTTCCCTTTTCCTTCCACTCTCCCTAAAAGTCAGTAGAAAATATCTTTGGGTGAGGATTAAAAAAAAAAAAAAGGAAAATCAGATAGAAATGTACAAGGTCAAGCTGATACAGTATTCATAGTATTCTTGATTAATTCCTAAGGTGTCTTCTATCACAAATAAGCCAATTCAAGTAACATGTTTATAATAGCATGGTAGTAGCAGCCCAGGTGAGGTCTTAAATATATTTCTTGGATTGTTTTGACATTTGGACAGACGTCAGGAAAAAAATGTAAATACAGAAAAATATTTCCATTTTTAAATTACTTCTTTCCTTTATTAAACAGTAGATGTCTGATGCATGAAAATTCATGCACTGGAGGGGGGGTCCCTCAGCCCAACCTTCCCCCTCTCACAGTCCAGAAGCCCTCAGGGGTGGGATACAACCAGGCAATCAGGGGAAGGCAGCGCCACATCACACCTCTGCTTCTGCCACTGCTGGCAGCGCAAGCCTTGGCCAGCCCTGGTTACCTGAGCCTTGGGTGGCCCTGGGTGATTGGCAGCCACCATCTGAGGCTTGCTCATGCCTTGGGTCAGCCCTGGGCAGCTGGGGTATGAGAGGCCTGGGGGACTACAGAGGCAGGTGCTTAGAGCAGCTAGTCCCACCTGGGGTGGCCCTGGCATTGCTGTGCACTTGCCCTATGGTGGGGCTGAGGGGACTGGGCACTGCCATCTTGTGGCTGTGGGCACGGCCAACTTTGAGGATATGGCAATCAACTAGCATATTCCCTCTTTATTTGCTGTGGGCTTCACCATCTTTGAGGGTGGGACAGTCAATTAGCATATTCCCTCTTTATTAGATAGGATTGGCCTGGATTTCAAAAACTTGCCAATATTCTGTTTGTTCAAATGAGACCTATGGAAACAGCATTAAGCAGTTTATTCTTCCAAACTACTATTTTTCTCTTAAAATTCCAATGTGCAACATTATGGATATTCTTTCAAGAATACCAATTTGACCTAGCCAGCAAGCTTTAAAGAACTCTGATCACTAAAGTAAAAACATAGTCTCAGAATTTATGGAATAAAATATGCAGCATTAAACACCAATTCCTGGGAATTCAGGTCAGTTAGAAGCTGATTAAGCAAAATAACTACCTGTAGTAAACACATTCTTTGTTTAGTTACTTGTTCTTATCTTTAAGCAAAATTACTTGTATACATTTTATTTACAGTAAACAGTTACAAAGAGTTTACAGCTGTGGTTTTTTGATGAAGATAAGCTTATGTTAAACTACCTTAACCATAACAACTTTTATTTTTTAATGAAAAGAGCTACATTTTATGTAAATAAAAATGCATTACCTGGCAAATATAATTAATGTCTGATAAACAAAATGGTTGAGCTTTGTGAAAAACAAATCTTATTACTTCTACTACTCAAGTTCAAGTCTACATCATTTCTTACCTGATTGCCTGCCATAATAGCTCCTAATTTGTCTTTCTACTTTCCCATTCCCCAAACACAATTATTCTGTGCACTAAAACCAGAGTTGTGTTTTGTTTTGTTTTTAATAAGCAACATTATGATCTCCCGTTTCTCAAAAAAACATCAAATGATTTTTATCATACTGAGACTATCATTCAAAGTCCTCAATCTGGTCTGTAAAGCCTTGCATAATCTGTCCCTTGGTCAAACCCCTAGTCCTTCTTCCCTACCATTCATTCACTTTCTTCCTGTAGCACTGGATTAAAAAAAAAGCCAAGCACATGTCTGTTTTAGAGCCTGGGCACTTACTGTTTCATCTGTCTGAAATTCCTTCCCCAAGTAAGAACATGGTTTGTTCCAGAGTCCTGCTCCAATGTTACACTTTCAGAGAGATTTTTCCTAATCCCTCTATATTAGATAGTACTCCTCCTCACATGCTATCCCCTTAACTGTTTTATTTTTCTTCCTAGCATTTAAAACCAACTGACATATTATTTACTTATCTTTTACTGTCTTTCAATTTAAATAATGTAAGTTCAGTAAAGACAGGAATTTTTGCCTATCTTGTTCACTGGTATGTCCCCAGTACTTGGCTCATAGCCAATCAATTCATTAAATGAATGTACAATTAATCCTCCAAAGGTCAAAGAAGATATCTTACAGTTGAGAAAATACAGTGCCACAAAAGGTTCAAGCAAATAATAAAAGTATAAGAGTTTGTAGATTTAATTGATAAATTGGTTTAAATGCATCAACAGTTTTAAAAGAATCCAAGATGAAATAGTAATACTATTACCCAAAATTTTAAACAGTTGTTATAAATTCTGAAAAGACAATGTTTGGTATCCATAAGAAGAGTGTCAGTGGGGATTCTCACAGCTAAATATTGATAAATGTACCTGCCATTTCTGACAAATTAATGGAAGATTAAAGATAGATAGATAGATAGATAGATAGATAGATAGATAGATAGACTGATTTACCCAAGAAAAAAAGATAACATTTATTAAAAGAAAATGTGGTTTCTATAAGGAAAATCATGTTCAGCTAATCAGATTGAGGTATTCATGAATAACTAATAATATGAACAAAATAGAACAAGCAAATGCATTACATTCCTTTTCAAAGTTCATTTACATAATCTTCAATCTGAGCTCCATGGAACTGAGAAGACTATTTTTGTCATGAATAGAGAATTACCTTACATACAAGAAACAAAGAGCAGGAGAAAATTGCTCTGGACAGAAACTACAAATGGAGCTATCTCCCAGGGATTGTCCCAATCTGATAGTTTTTATAAGTGATTTGAAGAAAAGAATCCAATTGACACTAAGCTCTTCTGAAGATAGTGAGAGATATCAAACTGGAAGGAACAAAATGCAAAAAGAAAAAAAAATACATAAGGCTACATAAAAGGGAAGAAAATTAAAGAGATGGACAGGAAAAATACTAATTTATTTTAAGCTATGAGTTATATTTTTTCCTAAAAGACTTGTGGGTCTTTGGGCACTATTTCCTAGAACCAAAAATGTCTAGAAAATATTTGGCTTTATTAGAAAATATATTGGAATGAAACCAAATCCAGAATTCCATCAATACTCTGGATTGTGGTGTGTTCACACCAGGAGCATTGTGTTGTAACATCTCAAATAAGACGTAAAAGAGCTGAAGAAAATCCAGAGGGAGGCAAGAGAAATGATCACTGAAAAGGCAGAACTGCCATATGAAAAAGGAATCAAAATATTCTCTTTCTTAATCCTGGAAGATAAAAATATTAGAAGCATATCATTGAAACCTATAAGATCTTGAATGATGATGGAGAAAGATAATATGCTTATATTCATCACATTATAGTATACCAAAACCAGTGGGACTTTTTTAAAGCATGATAAAAAATAATTTTAGGGGAAGAGAGGAATTCTACTGTAGAGACTGCAAACCTATTTATCTATTTGAAGATTTGATGAGTGCCTGTCATGCCCTAGGCACCCAAGTTATGAAAAAAATGTATTTTCCATTAAATATCAGCAGGAAGTGGAAATACAGAGATGGAAAAGAAATAGTCCCTCTCTTCAATAGGTCCCAGGCTGTAAGAGAGAAAGACAAGTGAACACATAATTATAATATTACCCTATCAGAGATACCTACAGATATCTCTTCAATTTGTTCATTATTATTTTTACTTCCACTATCCTCAGCCACCTCCCATTCTTTGGTTGGCTCACTTAAATAGGCATTTAAGAAAAAAAAATCCTCATTCAACTCTTTGTTCCTTTAATCTATTCTCCTTACAATATCCAGAATAATTTTAAGAAATAAATAATAATATGATACACTAGAAAGACACACATAAAAAATGTCAATGTCATCCCACATTTACACCCTAGTTTATAAGGACCAGCAGAATGCCCACAACTGCCCTCCCTTGCAGGCCTGGTGCCTCCCAACTGCCCTCCCCTGCTGGCCACTTTGTGGTGGCCATCTTGTGTCCACATGGGGGCAGGATCTTTGACCACATGGGGGCAGCCATCTTGTGTGTTGGAGTAATGTTGAATCTGCATATTACACTTTTATTAGATAGGATAGAGGCCTGTTGCATGGGTGGGGGCCAGCTGGTTTGCCCTGAAGGATGTCCTGGATCAGGGTGGGGGTTCCCATGGGGCATGGAGTGGCCTGAGTGAGGGGCCTGTGGTGGTTTGCAGGCTGGCCACGCCCTCTGGCAACCAAAGCGGAGGCCCTGGTGTCTGGCGTTTATTTATCTTCTACAATTGAAACTTTGTAACCTAGAGTGAAGCCAAGCCCTCTGCTGGCTCCCCGGCAGCAGCCATTTCTATTGGGATTTATGTATCTTCTATAATTAAAACTTTGTAGCCTTGAGTAGAGGCCTATGCCAGCAAGGGCAGGCGGAAAGCTTGGCTTCCTCCATTGCCTGGGAAACCCAAGCCTCCCTCCTGCTTTCTATGGCCATAGCCATCTTGGTTGGATTTATTTGCATATTCACTCCTGATTGACTGGTGGGCGTGACTGGTGGGTGTGGCTTATGGAGATAGCTGAGTGATGGTTAATTTGCATATTGCTATTTTATTAGATAGGGAAATATATCAATCTTTTTATATTCTTAAGGTATGTTCACATGTTTCCATAGCCAAGAATATTCCTGCTGCTGCTTTGTTAATGGGCTGTTCCTTTTAAACCTTCCTAGATCAGCTCAAACATCACCTCTTCAAAGAGCACTTCTTGGATCACCAGTCTAAACTAGCTGTCCTGCCCCTGTTGACCTCTATAACAATACTATGATTACTTCTTTTATTGTTCTTAATAAAACTATATGCTCATCTATTTGTAATTTGACTATAGGTTCTATTGGAATAGATAACACATCTACCTTGTTTGGCTTTGTGTCCCCATATGTAATCCTAGTTCCTGGCACATAATAAGTAAGTCATAAATTGGAATGATAAAATCTGAATATAACTTCTATAAAAATGATGTAAAGCATTTCAACTATTTAAGAAAGAGTATAACTCATGGTATATATTTTATGAATTCATAACTTTTATTAGTGTTGCACATAAATTAATCTTGAAGATGAGAATAGAGAAAGAGGAAATGGCTATCTTATTAAACTTCATTAACTTAAGAGGTGAGGGAGAGTGGGAAAAAATGCTTAGCTAACTCCATTAATAAGTAACTATGATGGGTTATTAACAGAACTGGAAGGTTTGGGATGACATCCTAGCCTTTGAGATTGGTAGTAGGAAGAGTCATACATTTAGACATACGTAATTCTCTTAGTTGCCCAGGAGTCTGACCCAGGAAGGAAGAGATTGTTTAATGATCTTATGCTCATATTATATTTGCTATATTTCCTTTAACATTTTCATAATTGCTGACATACCCTTAAACATTTATATCCACAATAAAGAAGAAAAAAAGTATTTTAACATAACTGTCAAGTTAAGAGTATAATATTTAAAATATTTCTAGTTCACATCATTTTTAATAACTAGTGTCATATTAAAATCTTTAAAATATTATTTCAATATTACACTAAAATAGACAAGTATTCTTCAAAATTCAAGCTAGTCCCTATGAGCTAGAAGGAATCTCTCATTTCTTTGGCCTTTCAGAAAATTTGCATGTTTCTATATTATGAAAAAGATTTGTTCATTCACTCAGGAAATGTTTATTGTTTATTAAATAGACTTAATGCATCTACCATGTTCAGATCCACCTGGCTAGATCCAGTGTGGAATTTATGTAGACAGCCTAGCTCCCTAGCCCTTCTCCTTAAGAGCAAAACATGCATCTAATTCTTTCCTGCATCTTTGACACAACTCGTAACTTAGCGCTTGACACAGATAAAATGACTGACACTGAGAATCAAGAAGAACTGAGAATCAAAGTAGTACCTCTAATCCTGGTTGGTGTGGCTCAGTGGCTGAATGTCGACCTATGAACCAGGAGGTCCCTGTTAGGGCACATCCGTGGGTTGCAGTCTCAACACCCAGTAAGGGACATATAAAAGGCAGCCAATTAATAGTTCTCTCATAATTAATGTTTCTATTTCTCTCTCCTTCTTTCTTCCTCACTGAAATCAATTTGCTATATACATAAAAGCTTAAGTGGCTGTTACAACTGAATGAGCAGAATGATTAGACGAACAGCCAGTAGTTATGATGCACACTGACCCAGAACTTGCTACTGGGGCCCTGGCAGCCCCAAATCTGGTTTACCTGCACACCAGACCCAAACAGGAGGGAGGAGGGAACCCGATTCCTCACAGAATTGGTCGTTGGTTAGCTTGCTGCTGGGGCCAACCTCCCACAGTCCCTCCCCCACCCCCCCCTCGGTAGGCCAGCTCCCCTAATTGGCCCCAATCAAGCCAAGCTGAGGGACCCCACCTGTGCACGAATTTGTGCACTGGGCCTCTAGTATATATATGAAAATAGTGCTTCTAAGAAACCTCCCCTGGATTTTTATTTATGCAACATTAATTGGCTGCTTCCTATATGCCCCTTACTGGGTGTTGAGAACGCAGCCCAGGCATGTGCCTCTATATGTAAGCTCTAAAACTCACCTGAAAAACATTTAACATTTAAAGTCACTACTGGTGAGCATCAAGCCTCATATTCACCGCTCAGTCAAATGAATCTAGAAGCAGATTTCATTAATATGGGGACTTTGCAAATTGGGGGTTCTGCCATAAAAATCCTTATGAAGTCTTATAAAACTGTTATTCTAGCACACCAAAAGTGTCATTCTGGATAGTTCTCTGTTAACCAAGGAAATGTGCTGTAATATATTGTAGTGAATTATAATGATAGGTAAAAAACAATTTTTAAAGGTCCTTAATACATATTTGTATAATAGTAATTAATGACTCCTATGATACTGCTAGAGACTTTCAAGCACATACTTAATACTTAAAATGACCTGAAATTTGGATTCACATAATGACCTTTAAAGAATAATGTAAAATTAAAATCCTATAGCTAAAATATGAGCTTTTCTTTTTTTAATCCTTACTCGAGGATATTTTTCCATTGATTTTTAGAGAGAGTGAAAGACAGAGAGAAACATCAATGTGAGAGAACACATGTATGGGTTGCCTCCTGCACTAGCCCCAACCAGGACCAGGACCAGGACCAAGGCAGGGGAGAAGCCTGCAACAGAGTTACATGCACATGACCGGAATTGAACCTGGGACCTTTAGCTCCATAGGCCCTTGTTCTATCCATTAAGCCAAACTGACTAACAAAATATGACCATTTTTAAAGTCTCTCATTACACATTTATTAAAAGGCCAGACAGGCACTTTTATTACCAACATGGTGGTTTGGACAACCATGTACTTTTTTTTAACAGGTACACCTTAATTGTTCAATCATCACTATAGTTTTTTTTAAATCTTAGTTTCACAAAAAAATAATGATTATCCTCAAAGTATTCTAAAATTACTGAGTCACCCAGTTTTGAAAAAATCAGATAAACAATTTCCAAGCATTCACAGAGACTATGTGTTATAAATAACGTGTATTTTTTCCTTCACCATTTAAACATATTAAGTGTATTTTCCTGTTTCTATAAAAAATAAATATCAAATATAAGGTGACCAGATAATTAGGTATCAAGAGAATCTATGCCTTGATATTGAGTAGAGAGATATGGTTTTTATTTAGGTTATCTATTTTTCCTTAATATTTTTGCTTGACTCTTCTTATGTTGAATGCTTTATCTCACTTTCAAAGTGAAGCCTTCATACTTTTCTCCCTCAAGAGCTATTAGTTTTCTTTAATATGATCATGACAAACCTAGCTGTGTAGAAAAAGACAGCATGTTTAATTTTCTGTTTTAAGGATTATTGTTTAAAATTCATTTATCTACTTTAAATATAATTTACCATCAATTAGCCAGAGCAATTAGGTGAAGCATCTCTCTGTTTTAATTACACAATCTCTGGTTACTTATTATTCAACCACATTTTAATCCCAGAGAACCAGAACACCCAATTCTATCTAGAGGCAGTCTGTTTAGAAACATTATGCCAATATCCAAGAGCTTTAAACACATGCTATACATTTCAAAACATTCTACTAGATCAATTCAGAGAAGGTTGCATCTTTTAATTCATAGAAGGATATTTTTTATTATGGTAAGAACACTTAACATGAAATATACTGTTTTAAAATTTTAAGAGTATAATGTAGTATTGTTAACTATAAGCATAGAGTTGCATAACAGAATTCTAGAACTCTAGTATTTATCTTGTATAACTGAAACTTTATACCTGTTGAATAGCAACTTCCCACTTTCCCCTTCCCCCAACCCATAGCAACCGCAATGTGGTCTCTGTTTCTATGAGTTTAACTGTTTTAGGTACCTCATATAAATGAAACCATGCCATACTTATTTTTCTGTGACTAATTTTACTTAGCAAATTGACTTTGTTAAAAAAATTTTTTAACACAAATAGTACTACAGATAGTATTGCTTGTTTAGGGCCCACTGACCAAACAATAAACTAGCCCAGAATTATAACTGTGGACTAGGAAAAATATAGCTTTCTAAGATTTATGCTGAGACTGGTTAAAAATAACTTATCTGTATAGAAACTATCAAATAAAACTCTCTCTTAAAAGCTCAAGGAACAGTAATTTTGTGTTCAGAGAATTTTTCTGAAGAAATGTCTCTGATTAGCATAGGCTAATTGGTCCAGAATACTATGCAGCTGTAAAAAAGAAGGATCTTTTACCCTCTGAGATAGCATTGAGGGACCCAGAAAATATTGTGCAAGGACAAGAGAAATAAAGGGGAAAAAATAAACAATTGGGACTACATCAAACTAAAAAGCTTAGCACAGCAAAAGAAATCAACATCAAAATGAAAAAGGAACCGACTGCTTGGGAGAAAATATTCATCAATGAAACATCTGATAGAGATTAATTTCCAAAATATATAAGGAACTCATACAACTTAACAAAAGGAAGTCAAACAATCCAATTTAAAAAATGGGCAAAGAACCTGAATATACAGTTCTCTAAAGAAGACATACAAATGCCCAATAAAATAGACATATGAAAAAATGCTCAACATCACTAATCATCACAGAGATGCAAATTAAAATGGCAATGAGGTATCACCTCACACCTGCCAGATGGCTACCATCAGTAAATCAACAAAAGCAACTGCTGGCGAGAATATGGAGAAACATTGTTATTGAGAATGTAGACTGGTAAAGCCACTGTGGAAAAGAGCATGGCCCTTTCTAAAAAAATTAAACATGGAACTGCCATTTGACCCAATGATCCTAGGAAACTTGAAACACCAATCAGAAAAAAATAACTGCACCCCAACTTCATAGCAGCATTATTTACAATAGCCAAGATATGGAACAGCCCAAGTGCCCATCAGTAGATGAGTGGGTAAAAAGCTGTGGTACATTTACACAATGGAATATTATGTGGCTGAAAAAAGAAGAGACTCTTATCCTTTGTGGCAGTATGAATGGACCTGAATATTATTTTGCTAAGTGAAATAAGCCAGTCAGAGAAAGACAAATACCATATAATCTCATTAGATTCATATGTGGAATCTAATAAAAAAATACACTGACAAACCAAACAGATCCAGAGGAATGGATAAATAGAATAGACTGACAGATGTCAGAGGTGAGGGGTCTGTGGGGACTGGATGAAAAGTGATGAAGAGATTAGCCAAAGAACATATATACATAATCCAGACATAGTGAGGTGATGATGGGAGGGAAAGGAAGGGGACATGGGGGCTGGGTGGAGGTGGATAAAGGGGGGAGAAAATGGGGTCATTTGTAATAGTGTCAATAATGAAAATAAAGTTTAAAAAAAGGAAAATAAAAAAGATGAAGGTTACTGAGAGTATCTTTTATGAGATATTTACAGAGGACAAAAATGAAGTTTTATTAAATTTTTGCATTTTTGTAGGCAGAACAGAGCCCGGAGCCCAGTATGCAGTTGGTCAATACTAGTGGAAGCAAAATCATTGTTTCCATATTTGGCCACTTAGTGATATTTAATTTAATCAGGATCATCCTTGCCATCATCATTGTCATACAAAACCTTTAATGATTTGAGTGCATCTGAAGATGCTGAATGCTATGCCAAGCATGGTAAAGAGAGAATTTCTGTATTGATTTTTTAAAATATATTTTATTGATATTTTACATAGAGGAAGGGAGAGAGAGAGAGAGCCAGAAACGCCGATGAGAGAGAAACATCGACCAGCTGCCTCTTGCACACCCCCTACCGGGGATGTGTCCGCAACCAAGGTACATGCCCTTGGCCGAAATCGAACCTGGGACCTTTCAGTCCGCAGACCGAAGCTCTACCACTGAGCCAAACCGACCTCAGCTCTGTATTGATTTTTTAGAATCTCTGTCAGATGGTGTTCCACTCTTAATCTGAAAGATTGACAGTATTTTATTATTTACAACCTTCCTATAAAGTCATCTTAACTATTTAACCAAGGTCTAGCTAGTCTGGGTTTGACTCAGAATACTGTAGTTTCTCCCTCACCATAGTTTATCTAAACAACCTGAGCCTAGATATAAAATTATGCCTCCCAACCAGAATATGTTCAATTGGGTTTGATCCCAAGGGTGTAGATTACATCAATTATTATTAAATTTCATTTTGATATATTTAGTCTGTCACCTCAGACTTTCAATATATTTTTGGGTACTGGTTCACTCATCTAAACTACTTGTCCCTGGCAGCTTTGCATTATCTATTAATTTGCTGAGCAAATACTCAACTTCTGCATCTAAATCACTGAAAATGATACTATTCAGGAAAGACCTTGGCTAGCCTCTTGTGATTTCACATTAGAAACCTCTTGTCTGTCCAGAGTGGTTCAGTGATTGAGTGTCCACCCATGAAACAGCAGGTCACCAGTTCAATTCCTGGTCATGTACATGCCCCAGTTGCAGGCTCAGTCACCAGTAGGAGGTGTTCAGGAGGCAGCTGATCAGTGACTCTCCCTCATCATTGATGTTCCTATCTCTCTCTTCCTCTCTGAAATCAATGAAAATGTATTTTTTAAAAAGAAAAAAGAAACCTCTTTCCAGGAAACCTACAATCCAATCAGGTATCTTCAACCAGGAGGAAACACAACCATGCTTACGTTTCTTCACGTTTTCTACAAATATATTATGCAAAATCTTTTTTGAATGAACTGCTAAAATGCATATGCATTTTATTTGCTTCATAAACCTCATCTAAAAACTATTTCATTAATTATAATAATAATAAGTATAATAAAATAATAGGTTACATTTTCTGAGTACTTACTATATGTATGTGACATGCTAAGCATTTTATATACAATATTTCTTTTACTTCTCCTAAAACCTGAAAGATAAATATTATTTTTACATTTTGAAGATGGATAAACTAAAGATAAATTAAGTCAGAAGAAATTACAATTACTCTGAAATAGCACTGTGACCTCAAAATCATTTTCATTTTTTGTTAGCTGAGTACACTTATACTCTCAAAGCAATATTATTTTACCATGTGGCATAGTCTGAAAGTAATTTGAAAGTCAAAATATTACTTCCTGAAGCAACAGTGTTCTAACATTTAAATATCAGATTGCTAAGGAGTAAAGAGCATAAAACACTATGGTGCTGCCTCATCCCATAGGTAATTTCTGACATTTGTGAAAGCCTATAACATTTCACCACACAGCTACCTCAGGAGATCTAGTAAGAAATCTATAGCCCATCCTCATGTAATGCTTATGATTCCATGAAGCAGATGTTTTCTTCCCAGGAGGCTTCAGTTCAAATCTTTTTTTCCTCCTGCTGTTTACTGTCACCAGCTCAGATGTATGTGTGTGTGTGTGTGTGTGTGTGTGTGTGTGTGTTTTAATATATTTTTATTATTGATTTCAGAGAGGAAGAAAGAGGAAAAGAGAGAAACATCAATGATGAGAGAAAATCCTTGATCAGCTGCCTCCTCCACATCCCTAAAGGGGATTGTGCCCACAACCTGGGCATATTCCCTGACCAGGAATCGAACCATGACCTCTTGGTTCATAGGTCAATGCTCAACCACCGAGCCACGCCAGCTGGGCTGTTTTTCTTTTTTTGTTTGTTTTGTTTTGCTTTGTTTTTAAGGTAAGCCTCTTTCTCCACAGCGATCAGAACTGAGAGCTCTATCTAGAGTTTATTGGTCCATGCAAAACAGAGAAAAAGAGGCAAGCTCTAGTTGGAATGTGAAAAAAAATGTTCAGGACTGTGACAAGTGTAATGAGAATTGTCCTTTAATGACATAAAAACTATAGAAACACTGCTTTCCTGAAATCCTGTTTTATTAACCTTTATCAACTGCCGAGAAACTGGAACATGATGGAATATTTTAACTTTTCTGTCAGCATCAAAAGGGTAATGCTTGTTATGATTGCTATTTGGCAAAAACCCAGCCTCTCATTCCAAAAGGTCTCAAATTACTTTATTCACGACTGATTGGGGAGCACAGGGACTATGGGGTTTGTTTTGTTTTTGCCACCTTTATGTCATGTGTATGTGAAAAATATTTGTTGCTCCTGTTTTTTTTTGCCACCTTTATGTCATGTGTATGTGAAAAATATTTGTTGCTCCTGATATAAAATGATCTATGAATGTTGGTCAATAGCTGGCACACTGTTTACTACCAATAATGCATACAATTGCAGAGAGGTCACTGAGAATGGATTAGAGTCTAAATTAAAATAATGAAATTTCACTTTTCCCCTGCTTTAATCATTGAAAAAGAAAATCAGTTTCTCTTTATGAAGAGTTTTTGACCTTTCCCTACAGGGAGATTACTTATTTTTAACCTGTCAATGACAACTATTGCTTTTCCTCCAACAATAATGTACCCTAATGTCTGAAGGTGCACACTAACATGCCTGACAGTGGACATGTCTGAAAGAAATGTTTTTTAAAGGGCAATGCTGATTCCTATCTCTGATTCTACCCCTGCCAAGGCATCAGGCTTTTAGCATTATAGTGTAGACTTGTGTCTTTTTTTAATTTTTTTAATTTATTAAGGTATTATATGTGTACATAGCTTACCATTGCCCCCCCCCACCTCCCATTCATGCCCTCCCTCCCCAGAGTTCTGTGTTCGTTGGTTGTACTTATATGCATGCATACCAGTCCTTCGGTTGTTCTCTTATCTCCCCCCAGGTCTCCTTCCCCTCCCCGCTGTCATTTGACAATCTGCTTGTTTTATGGTGACTATCTCAGGACCACACGAATAGAATCCGCTCCTCCTCTGGTTCACACCGCCCCTCCCTCTGGGTCCCACTGCTTCCCCGAGGCACAGGGCTCTCCCAGGACACACGGTCCCCCTGGGGCACCCGGCTCACCCGGGGCACACGGCCCCCTGGGAGACTTGTGTCTTTTAGGGTTTGAATTCTGACTGATGGTTGTTAGTTGTTTATCCTCCCTTTGCTTTTTTTTTAATTTCTCATCTGCAAATGGAAATAAAGAATAACATATAGTAGCTACCTCATTAGTCTGTTGTAAAATTGGTTGCATTAATTCACCTCAAGTGCTTAGGACAGTACCTATACTGAGTGTGTGCTCTTATTGTTAGCAATGAAATGCCACAGAAATTATCTAGAATCCATATTCTAGATTAGCTTTACAAAATGCAATCTATATGGCCTTGGAAAAAGCATCTAACCTCATTTCATTGGCTCTCAAGTTCCCCATCTATAGCTTCAGGATAGTAGTGCATATCTCTCACTGTAGTTTGATGATAACATGATATAATGCAGATAAAGTGCTTAGCATGGTATCTGACACCAGGCAAGCCAGAATAGCTTACCATTAACATCATTGTGTGTGTGTGTGTTTGTGTATGCAAGTGTAAGTATCTATAAAAATCTATAATAATAACACCATAATATGCTAATTAGACCTGATGTTCTTCGGACCACCTTCTGGACAAAGCCAAGGCTGCCAGGGAAGCTCTGGTCCCTGGTGCTGGTGCCAGAGTGAAGCCAGTACCCATAGCTGGGGGAAGGAAGGCCTACTCTTGCACGAATTTCATGCATCATGACTCTACTCATTATATATTGTCAATATGAGAACAAACTTTCATTTTCTAGAACACCAATGAGATTAAGTAACGTTTTATGTTAATAGTCATTTGCATATTTTAACCTGAATTATCGCTGCCTAATTACTCATTACCTGGTTTTTGTCTTTAACTTGATTGGTAGACATATACTAGTATATGTTTTGTTACTGACTAAATGTTACATCTAATACAAATTCATATGATGCTACCCTAACTCCAAGTGTGACTGTATTTGAAGTAAGGGCCTGTAAGTAAATAATCAAGGTTAAATGTGGTAATCAGGGTGGGTCCCTAATCCATTTGGATTCTTGTTATAGGAAGAAACACCAGCCCTGGCCAGTGTTGCTCAGTAGGATGGAGCATAGTCCAGTACAATGAAAGATCTCAGAATCAATTGCTGGTCAGGGCAAAAAGCTAGGTTGTGGGTTTGATCCCCAGGTGGGGCAAGTGTGGGGGGCAACCATCATTGTTTCTCTCTCACAGGATGCTCTCTCTCCCTCTCCCTTCCTCATTCTAAAAAAAAAAAAAATCAATAAAAAGTATGTTCTCCAGGTGGGGAATTTAAAAAAGAAAAAGTAACACCAGAGAGCTCACATGCTCTCTGCAATGGGAGGCTACAGCAAAAGGCAATGATCTCTAAGTTAGGAAGAAAGCTCTTACTACATCTTAGAATACCAGCCACCAGAACTGTGAGATAATAAATTCTCTTGTTTAAACCTGTAGTATAGATTTATGGTACCTCATAAAAATCGTATATATTTTTATATATATTATATTAAAGATTATTAAATTTTTCTTTTCCCAAAATTTATAACCCAACTTTATTTGTCAAATTTTATGGTATTTTGTGATGTACAGATGATTATGTGTGTATTTCATGAAGACAAACCTACCAGCCCCTTTCTTTATGACTCCAGAGATATTTATCATTCTCAGAAATGTCAAAAGTTTTAATTCTTATAGCCTAGATCTTCCTTGAATATTTTCACAGTTTTTAATTGTACCATTTTGATAGTTGATCCATCTGAGATCTATTTTAATATGTTGTGGGATATCTATCATACATTTACCAACTTATCAAAAATCAATTTTCCCAACACAATGTATTAAACAGATCATTGTTTCACCACTCATTTGAAAACTCATATTGAATATACAATAAACATAACAGTCTCTATCTTAATTCTCAGATGTATCAGGTAGATCTATCTTCTCTAATAGCAGATTTTTTACTCTTATAACTGGGTAGACCAAGATCCCTATCAAACTTATTAATAGATTCTAGTCTGATGTATTTATTATTCCAGATGAGCATTAGGTTTAGCTTATCAATTTTTCAGTGGCAATTTTTAAATATTCAAGTAATTTAAAAACAAATAAAATGCCTGGTCTATAAATTTACAACTAAAAAATAGTTAATATACTGTCTTCCTCTATTTAGTTTACAGTAGTAATCATGATGCCTGCTCAGTTTCCAAGAGAGTATCTATATATATAAAAGGCTAATATACTAAGTGGCCCTATTAGCCCTGAATCTGGTTTACTGCATGCTTGCATTTATGTTCCACATCCTTTTTGACAGCAACTTTGAAGAGTGTTTTCTCACACTGCGGGACCCCTCAGGGGATGTTGGAGAGCCAGTTTCGGTCGGATCCCCACAGGCCAGGCCAAGGGACCCCACATGCTGGAGGGACCCGCTCACTCCACAGAAGTCCTTTAAACATCGATGTGCACCAAATGTGGCTGGCTGTAGAGGGACCTCTGGAGGTTGGCTTCAGGGCATATCCAGCCCATCTTGCCCAGTCCAACTCTGCTGACCACCTTCTAATTAATTTCCTTTTAATGTGTACAAATATGTACACCAAGTCACTAGTTATATTTTAATCAACAAAATATGGTAATTAAGAGCATGGACTCCAGAACCATACTTACTAGATTAACAATCCAGATCTGCTATATTAGCTGTGGAACTGTGGAAAAGTTATTTAATGTTTGACAACTCAATTTCCTCCTCTATAAAATGGTGTTAATAATACTTATGTCTCAAATTAGAATGTAGATTAAACAAATTGATATATGGGAATCACTTAGGAAAAGTTACTGACACAGAATAAGAGCAATGGTAGATGTTTGTCAAGTAAAATAACAGCTTAGTAAAGTTACTTCTCTTTCCCATGAAATGAGAAATTATCTCTAAGGGCATTTAGAATTCACTACAAATTCCAATTCTGTCAGTGAAGGTATTGGGAGCATGAAAGGAATCCAAGTGGGGGACCTTTGAGTTAATTTTATTAAGCCATATGGAGCAAGGTGTTGCTCTCAAATGCTCTCTTGAGATTCAGAGACTCATATATTCTTGCCCATAAGTCACCACATTTTCTAATATCTTTGTCTTATTTTCTAGGAGGAGAAACTATTAGCCAATCCTTTAGTCTGTGAAAGAATGCAATCCTGTGTGAGGTAGATCTAAGCTACCTTAGTCTATTTTCCAATGCTCACATCAGTATCACTCTATCTAGGTGGAAAAAAAAATCTTTGAGGCCAACTTCCTGCAATGGAATGTGCTTTTGTTGTTGTTGTTTGTTTGTTTGTTTGTTTGTTTTTAACTTTAGGACATTTGTAAGAAAAAGACTGTTAAAAATACAAGGCCTTGAGGAACCCTCATGCATTGCTGGTAGGAATGCAGACTGATGCAGTCACTGTGGAGAACAGTATGGAGTTTCTTAAAAAAAACTAAAAATGGGACTCCCATTTGACCCAGTAATCCCACTCCTAGGGATATATCCTAAGAAACTAGAAACACCAATCAGAAAGGATATATGCACCACTATGTTCATAGCAGCACAATTTATAATATTTAAGATTTGGAAACAGCCTAGGTGCCCATCAGCAGATGACTGGATCAGAAAACTATGGTACATCTACACAATGGAATACTATACTTCCATAAAAAAGAAGGAATTTTTACCATTTCAGCAACCTAGATGGAAGTGGAGAACATTATGCTAAGTGAAATAAGCCAGTCAATGAAAGAAAAATTCCACATGATCTCACTCATTTGTGGATAATAAAGGACATTATAAACTGAAGAAAAAGATAGATACAGAGGCAGTAAAGCATCAAACAGACTGTCAAATTCCAACAGGAAGGTTAGGAAGAGGTGGGAGAGATAAAAGATCAACCGAAGTACCTGTATGCATGGATATAAGCATAACCAATGGACACAAAACACTGGGGGGTGAGGGCATGTATGGGAGTGGAGGTATGCAATGGTAAGATATGTACACATATAATACCTTAATAAAAAAGGGAAAATATATATAAAATTATTTTATTTAAATAAATATAGATATGTTTATGTGTAGAGTCATGAGCAGAAAGTTAGAAACACCAATCAGAAAGGATATATGCACCACTATGTTCATAGCAGCACAATTTATAATAGCTAAGATTTGGAAACAGCCTAGGTGCCCATCAGCAGATGACTGGATCAGAAAACTTGTTGTCAAAAATATGCATATCACAGGGTGTTTTAGGTTTTTTATGTTTACTTTTGTTAATAACTTTCTTCCATATGCTTTGAATTTTTACAATGGAATTTTAAATAATTTTCCGTGTAACATTTTCTAAAGCAAACATAAATCAGTTTAAGGAAATGATCCAGTATATTTAGAATGATCTGATTATTCACTCTCCCTAGTCATTCATCAAACATGCATTGAGCAGCCACCATGATGTTGTGTTAGGTGTGTTAGGGTGTTACAATTGAAAAGATGAATGAAATCTTCTCCTTGCTCTTGTATGTTGGGAGAGATAATATGTAAATGAATAATTCTACTACAACAGGGTAATTGCTTTAACATAAGTATTTGTAATACAATAGGAGCAACCAACTCTGCTGTCATTGCTGCTGAAGAAGCTTCAGAGGGGAAGCACCACTTGAGCTTAGCCTTGAAGAATGAGCAAACTTTCCTCACTCATCAGCCTTAAGTGGGGGAGGGAAAGCAATTTCTTCAAAGAGGAATATCATCTAGTCCTAATTCACTCATTCATCAAGGATGTGGAAGTAGCAGATCACTAACAATTTTTCCTTCTTCCTAAAATTTCATTGCTTGAATACTTATTCTCTTCTCTCCAAATTCCATCCATAAGGTCCAAAATGAACAACAACAATAACCTATATTTCTTCTCTAAATACAACGGTAGCCTTCTAAGTTTACTCACATTGCTTTGACAGTTGTTTTCTTCCATTAAGTGCACCTCAGAAAAAAATCTGCTTCCAATTTTCAAAGCAGGTTCTTTTAAAAATTATATATATTGTTGATATTTTACAGAGAGGAAGGGAGAGAGATAGAGAGCTAGAAACGTCAATGAGAGAGAAACATCGACCAGCCCAGGCCTCCACTCAAAGCTACAAAGTTTCAATTATAGAAGGTAAACAAATCCAAACAAAAATGGTGGCAGCCACGGAGCTAGAAAGAGCGTGGGGCTAGGATTGCCCCCTGAAATAGAGGAAGCCAAGCTTTCCACACACCCTTGCTGGCCTAGGCTTCTGCTTAAGGCTACAAAGTTTTAATTATAGAAGATACATAAACCCCAACAGAAATGGCTGCTGCCAGGGAGCAAGCAGAAGGCTTAGCTTCGCTCCAGGCTACAAGGTTTCAATTGTAGAAGATAAATAAACCCCAGATACCAGGGCCTCTGGTTGGGTCACCAGGGGTATGGCAGGCCCCTCACTCAGGCCACCCCATGCTCCAAGGGACCCCCCACCCTGATCCAGGACACCCTTCAAGGCAAACTAGCTGGCCCCCACCCATGCAAAAGACCTCTATCCTATCTAATAAAAGAGTAATATGCAGATTGACCATCACTCCAACACACAAGATGGCTGCTCCCATGTGGTCAAATCCCTATCCCCATGTGGACACAAGATGGCCACCACAGGATGGTCAGCAAGTAAGGGCAGATGTGTGTGTGTGGGGGGGGGGGAAACCAAGCCTGCAGGGGAGAGCAGTTAGTGGTGACCAGACCTGCAGGGGAGGGAAGTTAGGGGTAAACAGACTGACAGGGGAGCAATTAGGCATCAATCAGGCTGGCAGGGGAGTGGTTAGGGGGTGATCATGCTGGCAGGCAGAACTGGTTAGAGGCAGGCAGGCAAGCAGTTAGGAGCCAGCAGTCCTGGATTGTGAGAGAGATGTCCAACTGCCCAGTGGGATCAGGCCTAAATGGGCAGTTGGATATCCCTTGAGGGGTCCCAGAGTGGAGAGGGTGCAGGCTGGGCTGAGGGACAACCCCCCTTGCACAAATTGCGTGCACCAGGCCTCTAGTAGTAGTAGTAATAATAATAATAATAATAATAATAGTAATAACTGTAACTGCATCTCTCTTAGAGTTACTTGGTTCTTATCCAGTTTTCTGTAACATTGATTCCTTGAAACTCCGGGTAAACCAACCCATGCTTGGCCTTCTGGCTTCTGGTGATTGGAGCAGATTTGGGGCCCAAGGGCGCCAGGCAGAAGGCGCACTCACTGCTGATCTTAGCAGAATTGAACCTGGGGACTCCAGGCATTTCCAGACCTCAGCCCAGGACCTGGCCTGCCTCTGGAGAGAGTGGATGGACACTTCTGGACCTGTTGACAGAATCAGTGATACTGAATTTCTGGACTGGAACCCAGATTTTTTGTCTGCCAGAATACATACAGAAAAAGGTATAGCAAAGATGGAGATTTATTGAAGAACAAGTACAGACTCACATGTAAGGAGGGGGAAGAGTCCCACTGGGTTTCCTTTCCGGTTGTGTATATAGGCTGAAGATCCTGGTGCATTGATATCCCCTCTGATTGGTCACTATTCCCTTAGACTGGTTACCATAGTAACTCCTGGGCTTAAAGGTTGAACCTCACATGGAACAAGTGAGGTTCTCCCCACTCCTTCCTTATTGTTTTCCTATTCCCTTTAGGATTTCTTCTTTTCCATCTGAATGAAGGGCTTCCTTCTCTTTATTTTGTATATGTAGACTTTCTTGGCTACCTCCAGTTCCCTGTCTTATGTAAATATACCTGTTGCTGCTTCATTGTCTTAGGAGATGTAACTGCACCTGGCTTCCTTGTGTTATGGAAATGTACCTTTTCCCACTCTGTAGCCCTGTGTTTTTTTGTTTGTTTGTTTGCTTTTTCCCATGGACCCAAATTCTAAGAAATCCCTAAGCCTGCCTATGTTCCCCCAAAATTCCTGCTTCATCAGTAAGGTAGGGGCCCTTATCAGTCAGGCCCACTTTGAGTGAGTGAAAGGGGGAGCTTGATCACCTCCCAGGAAGTCAAGGACCTCCTCAGGCAAATTAATCAGGAATCAGATGGACTGTTTAAACTCTGTGTAAATATCTGGTAGAAGTAAAAAACTCAGGATTGCAGGTTGGTGCAACCACTGTGGAGAACAGTATGGAGCTTCCTCAAAAAACTGAAAATGGAACTCCCATTTGACCCAGTAATCCCACTACTAGGAATATATCCCAAGAAACTAGAAACACCAATCAGAAAGGATATATGCACCCCTATGTTCATAGCAGCACAATTTACAATAGCTAAGATTTGGAAACAGCCTAGGTGCCCGTCAGCAGATGATTGGATCAGAAAACTATGGTATATCTACACAATGGAATACTATGCTACCATAAAAAGGAAGGAATTCTCATCATTTGCAGCAACCTGGTTGGAATTGGAGAACATCATGCTGAGTGAAATAATCCAGTCAATGAAAGAGGAACACCACATGACCTCACTTATTTATGGATAATAAAGAATATTATAAACTAATGAACAGAAAGATAGAGTGTTTGTAAAACTACAAGCAGATTGTCAAATGACAGCAGGGAGGGTAGGGAGACCTGGGGGAGATAAGAGATCAACCAAAGGACTGGTATGCATGCATATAAGTACAACCAATGAACACCAAACTCTGGGGAGGGAGGGCATGTATGGGAGGTGGGGGGGGGGGCAATGGTAAGCTATGTACACATATAATACCTTAATAAATTTAAAAAAATGAAAGAAAGAAAGAAAGAAAGAAAGAAAGAAAGAAAGAAAGAAAGAAAGAAAGGAAGGAAGGAAGGAAGGAAGGAAGGAAGGAAGGAAGAAAGGAAGGAAGAAAGAATGAAATAAAAAAATTCAGACTATCTGGTATATAAATGTGGGACTCTGGATATGAGTGAATTCAGATTTGATTAAGGAATTATAAGTTCACTCTGCTGTTTGTTGTGTGGGACTAGCCAATTTGCTACTGAGAAGGGGGATTGGATGCAGTCTTAACTCCTCTGGTAGGTTCTCACCAAGGCATTGGTTTAGAATTCTGTTTAGGAGTATGGGTGCCAGGAGTGCCCCCACGCCTTTCTGGGGGACTTCCTGTCTTATCTGCTCAGTTCCTCTGGGCTAGTCCACTGAGAGAGTGTGAGTACAAATGTTTGTCTGTCTTGGCATAATTATCTGCTCATTAACTGGTCCCTGTGAAGCAAAAGCTATTTTGTGCCTTCTGGCTGTACACATGAGAGTATTATCTTTCTATTGTTTAATTGGTTTAAAGATAGAGTGGACCCGCTGTGACAAAATGCAAAAGTCTCTAGCAGCTGAGAAATTTATTTTTCTCAGAGAATTTTGCTCTTCGTCAGAGAGGGAATCAGCCCACTTAGCTAATAAAAATTTCTGTCTATTGTTTGCTCTTTACTGAGTTGTGGATTTGCTGTATTAAATTGAAATTTTGAAGTTCTGTGGTAGATTTAAAGACTAAAATAAAGGCCGGCTAGGTTCCAAGATTGCTTGGTTCTGAGATTGCTTATAAGATAAGCAAGAGTGAAATCTTTTCAAGTGAACTATTTGCAAAAAAGTAGTAAATTTCAAAGAACAAAGAACTTGTAATTTATAGCTTTTCTTATCTGTTTTGGTGGACAGAGACTTCCAGGGGCAGGGCTTACAGCTCCCGCAGGGCAGATAGATTTATGGGCCCTGTCCATGCCTGTGACATCATAGCCCAAGTGATCCACCTGAGGCAGAACTAAGGCTGGAGTTATTATTAACTATCTATGGACCTCGTTAACCCTGGTTGTATGTCTTGAGAGGTCTGTTGTCTTCCTGGTTGTGTTTTGTTTGACTTGCCATTTTCAGTTATTTATTAGGATCCTCAGAGGGAACATAACCTGGTCTTTCCCTTCCTCCCTCATCCTGATTCTGATAGCATCTGTAACTGGATTAAATATTTTTTCTTTCAGGAGGCCCTACAGGCTTTCAGTCCAAAGAAAGAAATCTCCCTACACACTGTTAATGAAAAAAACCATTGAAACCTGTAAAGAATTTTTGTGAGTTTATTTGAGCCAAACTGTGATCATATGCAGGAAACAGAACCTTGACGGATTGAGATAATGCTCTGGAGAATGCAGGGTTACATCTATATTTATACATTGCAATCAAAGGAAAGGGACATAGGTGAGTTACATGAAATTCATTGGTGATAGATTAGGGAAGTGGGACAAAGTGGGGAAACCTCTGGGATAGGGTAAAAGGTGAAATGATGGACATGTGCTTCTTTTACAGAGATAGATACAGGATACTTTAACGTAATTAATAGTTGACAATTAACTTAATAACAATAACAATTAGGAAATGTCTTGGTGCCATTAGTTGTGCCCTGAAGGGGCGGGAGGGGGGGGTAAAAAGGAAGTTACAAGTTAACCATACATCTCACAGATATGTTATCTTAGAGGCAAAAAGGCAAATGGGCTCAGTAAAGAAGATCTAAGTTGATCTTTGTCAAGGAAAATATCAGCCTAGGACATAGGTTCTAAGAGAAAGATGAACTTTTCCAGCATTGTGCATCTAGGAAGAGACTTGGCATAGGCGAAGTTACTCTGCCCAGTAGATAGTGTATGTAGAGGACCCAGTTTGGTTGCATCCTATGGCAAGAGGGCCCAACTAGCCATGCTGAGCTTGCAGAATGCTACCTCCATGATCAAAGTCAGAATGGGTAGTAGGACATAGAGGGTCATGGGTTCAGGACCTGAAATAGTGTCTACTTTTGGTGGAGTCGACTATGTGGCCATAAATTGCCTCACTAATGGCATACATCACTGGGCCAAGGAGGGCAGTTTCTTGAGTCAAAAGCCCATTGACAACTTATGGCTATCCTGAATGGTTCAGGGACCCCAAGAAGTATGAGAGAAGATTGTTAAAGCCTCTACAGTGAAGGAGTTTCTAAAAGATCCTAACAGGACTGATTATTCCAGAGTAATTTAGACAGATTTTAGAGCCTTATGTTACAGAGACATATTCAAGGTACTCCAGTCCACAAGTAACAGAACTAATGGAATTAAATAAAATTTGTTTATTATGAATGGTGATTCCATAATCCATAATAGGTGCAAAAAATAGTGTTTTTTTTAACTTTTAAAAAATAATATGTGTATAAGGTAAGGTGACCAGATTTTAACATTGGTAAAGCTGGATACCATTGACTGTTGGGGGGGGGGGGGTTCTATATGGAGCAACAAAAATTTTCATAGAATGCAAAAATAGTATTGCTATATATATATATATATATATATATATATATATATATATAAATTTCAACATAAGTACAATTTACAAATATAATAAATAAAAATTATGTATAGTCATAAGTGTCACTTTCAAGGCCAGCGCTAGACTTTTTGCCATCACTATAAAATATAAATGAGTACTGTCTGCTAAATTCAAGAAAATTTATGTATTTATGAATTAAACAAATTACTTACCTAAATTATCTGAATAGCTGATTTGTAATGACATCACTTGTTTAACTAGCTTACTAGCACGCAGTAAGATGCGTATTTTCTGAGAGACAGTTACAAAATGTTTTCGTTGTTGCCAATCCCAAAAAATGCCATTGTTCATTAAGTCCAAACAATGGTGGTCAAATTCTAACAAGTGATCAACAATGCGAACTTTGATAAGCAGTTCTCGATAATCAGTTCTCAACAATTATTTGTTATTATTAAAGTTTAACATTATAAAATTAACAAAAATAATATAAAACTCATATCCTGCAGAAACCGGTTTGGCTCAGTGGTAGAGCTTCGGTCTGCGGACTGAAAGGTCCCGGGTTTGATTCCGGTCAAGGGCACGTACCTTGGTTGCAGGCACATCCCCGGTGAGGGGTGTGCAGGAGGCAGCTGGTCGATGTTTCTCTCTCATCGACGTTTCTAGCTCTCTATCTCTCTCCCTTCCTCTCTGTAAAATATCAATAAAATATATTTTTAAAAAAACTCATATCCTGGCTAAATAGCCACATGGCTGCCGAAAACTGTATATTCCCTGCCCGTTCTCCGTTCCCTAGCTTGTAGTGCATTCTTTCCAAAAATCGGGGCTTTTTAAAAATGTCGTGGGACATGGGACAAATTGTTAAAAATCGTGACTGTCCCACCAAAAGCAGAATGTCTGGTCTCCCTAGTATAAGGAGGATAAAGTTGTTTCCTGACATACTCAGGATTAGGGCAGCCCTCATCTTAACAAATCATTGTCAAAAATTGAACTAAGGTGGTGAGGCCTTTTACAGTGTGTAGGGGTATGAGATTATCCCCTTTTTGTAAACTCATTTGTTTTTAGGCACTGAATATTTATATCATATGAATCTCCTCAAAGGAAGATGTCATCAGTGTGATGTCATACCTGTACACCTGGAAAAAGCTAGATGTGGTTAAGATAAGAGAGAATAATACTGGAGAGCAACCCTACTGAACACCCAAGTAAAGGTGATTTAGGTCCCTTTAAAGGTAAAGGTTAATTATAGCTACAGTCTGTTGAAATAGCTAGAGCAGAACATGTCAGTCAAACCCTTTGCTAAGAGTGCAAAGCAGGGTGAAGGTGTTATCCTATCAAGTAAAGAGAGAATATGCAAATTGAATATCATGCCATAACAAGATGGCTACACCCACCGCTGAGGCAGAGATTCTGTAAGACAAGATGGCTATACCCACAGCAGAGGCCAAGTTCCCATAACGAGCCTTCATGAGCAAACAGCAGAGACCTGAGGTTGTGTGGCATCGGGCTGGGGCAGGGTACCTGAGGCTGTGCCCCCCACCTGGTGGGACTTGACAAAGGACTTCAGGCTGCTACTTCCAGCCAAGTGCCAGGCCAGGGGACCTCAGGCCATGTGCCCACTCCAGTGGGGCTTTATAGGAGACCTCAGGCCTTGGGCCCCACCTAGCATAGCTTGACAGGGGACCTCAGGGTACACTCCCACCTGGTGGGGCTTGATGCGACCTCAGGCCACTGACCCGGTACCGTGTTGGGGGACGTCAGGCCATGCCACCTGCCCCAGTGCCAGGCCAGAAAACCTGAGGCCATGCCCGCCACCCAGGCACCAAGTCCGGAGACCTGAAGTTGTGTCCCCTGCCATGTGGAACTTGATGGGGACCTCAAGGCATGCACCTTCAGGCCATGCACCTCACCTGGCGGGGCTTGATGGGGGACCTCAGGCCACACTCCCACCCACCAGGGTTTGATGGGGGTGGGGACGGCTGGGTATGGATCTAGCCCAAATGGGTTGGGGTTGTTCAAATCTGGGTCTCCTGTGATTTTGAGGTGAATATGGGTGGGCAGGGACTTGACCCTGGTTCCCATGGCACAACCCAGACTCTGCCAGGAGGAAGATTTTCATATACATTATACTCATTTTAATCTCTGACACTTCAATTATAGAGAAAGGGCAAATAGCAATATAAAAATAGTTCCTCTAATTAATTCCCTTTTAATGTGCACAAATTTAGTGCACTGGGTCACTAGTGATTTTATAAATAGTAACCAGAGGAAACATTTTCAAGCTAACTATAAGTATAAAAGTATTAATTTTACTATTCATTGGTTAGATTGTTACTATGTATTAGAAAATATTTTAGGAAAATGGGTGCTTTGACTATAGGAAATTGAGGCAATGCAATAGTTCCAATAGTTAAATTTAGACATATTTCTTTCTATTTTATTATCAGAAACTCCTTTTTTTATCAGCTTGTCCAAATGTTGGCTGGTCAGGGAAGAGAATGGAATGAGGCTTGAACCTGTCAATTGTCTAACATCTAAAATGGAAATAAGATTCATTATTACACACTGCCAACCCTCACACAGCATCCTGTTCCCCATCTCCTCTACTATCCCCTCTCCCAATGCCAAACACAAGCAGAAACAACTTATTTTCTTCCTTGCCAGTATGATAAAGTGTTAAGGAAAAAAAATATATTTTTAGGCTTCACCTTGTCCTTATTCTCAGTGTCTGGCTAACTATGGAATGGCTGGTCTGTCCAAAACTTGTAGAATTCTACATTCCTCCCTTCTCACATACCTTCCCCCTCCTTTGCTCCCTCCTCATCATCAGAGAACAAACAGAAATATAAATGCATTTCCTTTATACATATACTAGTATTTATTTAAGGGGACCATTTATGTTTTGATATCCATATAATGAACATTTATCAAGTATTTTATCTACAGAGGCAACATATTTTAAGGGTCTTCATTTTCAGGTACACCCAGGGCATCACTAGTGGTAAAACTCTGTTCTTCGTCATCTCCTTCTCCTTCTTCTACTTGTTCTTATTCACCTTCATTGTCTTCTTCATCTTCTATACCTACTTCTCCCTTTCCTTCTTCTTCTCTTTCTTCTTCATTTTCATCATCTTCTTCTTCAGCTTCATCTTCTCTTTCACCTTTTTCTTCTTCCTCTTCTACTCCTTCTCTTTCTTCTTCCTCTTCCTCTTCTCCTTGTCCTTCACCTTCTTATTCTCCATCATTATCTTCGCCATACTCTGCCTTGTAGTCAAGCTTGTCCTCATTGTACTCAGTTGGCTGGTTTACTGTGGGTCTCTTAACATTCCTGTAGTAAAATACAAGCATCTAACTCTTTCTTTTTCTCTCAAGTTCTTCAACTGAGTTAAGGACTGAATTTACACTTCCCATTATCTTCAACACCTAGTGGGGGAAATAAGATAACCCAGAAAGAAATTGGTTTCGTGTAAGAAATTGGTAAATGGGTGGAAAGTGGGATTCTAATGGAGTGACAGAGGATTGATTGAGTAGGTTTTTGTGCCACACAAGGGCAGGGTCAGAGTCTATAGTGGGGAATCAATGGGCAAGAAGAGGAGGCATATCAGTAGGGTAGTCTTACCTTATCCTTTTCTTTGTCACAGAGTTCTGAAATGGAGTTCCTATTCACTTCACTACTTGTAGATACTTGGCCCATCCTTGTAATTGGTTCCTTACTTTCTTATAAAAATTGTTTTATTGTAGCAACTGTGTGGTACTCCAGGGTTCCTGACCTCAATATATACTCTCCAAGAAATAAGGAGCCATTACCCTTCAACTTTGATTGGCCAACAGTCAGTGGTTGCCATGGTATGGCTTGACATCACAAAGATTCAGGTTGACCACTCATGAGGGGCTGGGGTGTGATGATGCAGAATACACAGTTGGTCTGGTTAGAAAAAGCAGAGCTTCCTCAATGTCTTCTAAAATCTTCCTAAACTGACCTCTCCCTCATTTCTTCTAGTTCAATTATGTCTAGCAAGTGGAAGGGAGGGGGTGTTTCCTCAGCCATTTCCCATACCCCCACATTCATTCAGTGACTCATTCCACTAACCCCCAGATATTATCATTACCTAGTATTTTATGTGTTGTTTTAATGGGTGTTTTATTTTAGAAAAGTTTGAAATTTACAGAAAAAAGTGTGAATGATACCCATATACCACATACCCAATTTCCCTTACTATTAATATCTTACATAAATATGGTGCAATTGTAACCTGTAATAAACCATCAGTGAAACAGTTACAGTCAAACCTCAGTTCTCTAACATCTCCAACAGCAATCAATTTGGTTCTAGACCACGTTTTGTGTTTGTTTGTTTGTTATTGTTTTTGTGTATGTTTTGTTTTGTTTGAAGGCACCAGTTGTGGAACAAAATTTCAGTTCTTGGCCTGACAACCCTTTCATGCTGATATCTATGCAAGGCACAAAGCATCTATCAAGCAAAAAAGTAATAGAGACTGTTTTTTATGCTGACAACACCCGATTAGCACAATTTTCAAAAAATAAAGAATACAAATATTGATAAGAGAGTGAAAATGTTCATAAAACAACAATAACAAACAATTAAAGAGATAGAAAAATTGTTGATTTGGATAAAAGACAAGCAGTTAGCCAGTGATAGCATTTGGGAGGCAATGATATGTGGAAAGGTGAAGATGGTGCCTTCTGACCACCTGCAGGTTAGTCCAGAAAGGAGTGCTGAATGAGACTCATTTAAGGCAAGCTCTGGGTGGGTCCCTAAATGTAAGAAAACAAGTGTTTCTTTTTAGATTAAACAGTACATTAGACACATACTGTATGTAAGAAAGTTTAAAAGGGGGAACCCTTTGTGTGTCCGGGATGGATTAATTTCATTTAAATATATGGCTAATGGGGAGAATTATTTGATTTCTTTTAATTATATATTGATTGCAAAAGAGGAAGGCAGAGGGAGAGATAGGAAGATCAGTCATGCTAGAGAATAATTGCTGGGCAGCCTCACGCACGCCCCCTACCGGGGATGGAGAGCACAATCCAGCCATATGTCTGACCAGAATAGACCAGGAAACCTTCAGTCTACAGACTGATGCTCTATCCACCAAAATGAACTGATGAGGGCTGATTTGGTTTTTTTAATTAATCACTTCTCAAACAGCCTTCTGAATGAAATGAAGTTAAGGAAGTGAGGTTCTACTGTACTGAAGTCTTTATTTTATTAAGATCCCCTTGGTTTTTATTTAATGTGCTCTTTCTGCACCAGGATCCCATTATTAAATTTCAGTCATCATTCATGCCTCATTGAGATGCTCATGGCTGTACAGTTGCCTAAACTTCTTGGTTAAGAGAACCTTACTCTTTTGGATTTTTTTACATTAAATTCTTAGATGTCATTGATATTATAGTTTAAAGTTAGTACCCATTTACAAAGCTATTCCTATTTCCTCCACCCCTCAACCCCTGACAAACACTTTTATACTCTGTGTATCAGTGCATTTTAATTTTGCTATTTTTAATATGTCACATAAATTATATGATGCAGTATAAGGGCTGTGTATGTGTGTGTGCATGACAACGTTTTTATCCATGCATCTATTGAGGAACAATTACATTACTTACTTTGACTATTGTGAATAATGCAGCATATTACTTAGTATTTTGGATGTCTAACCTAAAACCCCACAGAACTACATACTCATATTTTATGTTTCAATAAATATATGAATTATCACACTTCCCTAAATCACTTGGCTCTTTCAGAAAAACTTCCAAGGTTGCATGTGCGGTTTGTATCATTACCAAAGATACTTCACTGATTTTCTACACCAAATCTCCTCCTATTTATTTCTTTTTCATCTGGAGAACCTCAGACCAAGTCAGTACTAGATTAAGTAACTTGCCATGGATCATGACTGTGGCTGAATTAATCCCTTGACTTTGATACAGGGGTGTCATGAATATTTTTAGAATGCTGAGGATCAGGATCCTGTCTCTGAGAGAGAGAGAGAGAGAGAGAGAGAGAGAGAGAGAGAGAGAGAGAGAGAACAACAGCAGAAAAACTTTGCAAGGTCTTTGTGAGTCTTCTGTTTCAGGAGTGTGATATTAGCATCCCAAATAATAACTACTCTTACTCCATGAGTGACCCAATAGACTTGTATGTTGAGCAGACTACCTTAACAAGATCTATATAGAAAGGGGATCAAGCACTGCTTAAGATGAAACAAATCTTCACAAGCTAAACACAGAATAAGTCACAACTTACTGTGGAACTGAGATATATGATTCAATCTGATACTTATAAATAGGTCCAGGTTGAGTAAAAAGATTGAGGATTACTTTAAGGAGGACACTTGGCACTCCATATTAATTTGTTAAATTGATTAATTTGGTAAGTTAGATGTGGTGAAGAAACTATCTGCAATATTGAATGAAAAAAGGACTGGAAAGATACCTTACTGAGTATCCAGGTAAAGGTATATTATGACTCTACAGGTGAAGTTTGATGGTAGCTTTAGTCTGTAGAAATAGGGACTTTACTATGACTGCAAATTATATACCAGTTTCATTGTGTAGAATCAGTAATTTCAATAATGTTAGACATGGATCCCTAATGGGTGGAACCATGACATTAATAATCTGAAAATTCACACTTAGGAACCAATCATGGTTCTCAGGTTTAAGAGCAAGCCAAATATGTCTGCTAAATTCAAAAGCAGTAGGGGTGATTATTCCTTCTTTAACTAGGTCTTATACAACAGGAGTCTTCCTGAAGTCCATATTTTCATTTACTTTGTGCATTTTTTCAACTAGGATCAAAGGTGTTATTTCATAAATAGGAAAAACAGTCCAAAGGGAAACCTTTTTTTCAAGCTGATGATAATTTAAAAAATAATAATAATTTTACTACTCATTGTACAGGATTGCCATTATACACTAAAATATTTTAGGAAAATCAGTACTTTGGCTATAAGAAATTTGGGCAACACAATAGTTGTAATGACTAAGTTTTGGAATATTTGTTTCATTTTTTATATGCTTCTCCTCCTGTGGGCTAGATGGCACAGAGAAAGGAATGAAGCTGAAAGGTGTCTAAAGTTTAATGTCTAAAATGGAATCAGATGTTATTATACATTGCCAACCCTCACACATTATTCTGCCCCCTCCCCTCTTGCCAGTGCCAAACACATGCAAAATCACCAACTCCCTTTCTTCCTTACCTGTATGACAAACTGTTAAGGAAAAACTTCTTATTTGTTCCTCATCTTGTTCTCAGTGTCTGGCTAACTATAGACTGGCTGGTCTAGTGCCCAAACCAGCAGACTTCTACCTCCCTCCCTTCTCACATACTTAAGCTTACTTTGTTCCCTACACATTTTCAGATAACACACAGAAACTCAAGCACATTAACATTATACAATGCTAGTATTTATTCAAGGAGACCATTTATGGTTTGATGTCCTCATAATGCCCATTACTTAAGCTATTTTCTTAAGAGAAGCTGCATATACTTAATGGTCTTCTTCTGGGAGACCCTGAGCATCACATGTGGTAGAAGAACACTCCAGCACTTCTTCTTTTTCTTCATGTGTTGGCTTGCTTACAGGAGCTTTTCTCCCCTTCCTAGAGGAAAATGCAATTTTCTGATTCTTTCTGTCCTTTTCATTCTTTTCTTCACACTGCTTAATGCCAGAAGGTACATTATCCATTTTCTTCGTGTTCTAGTTGGGAAAGAAGGTAAACCCAGAAAGACATTGGTTTGGGGGAAGATATTTGGAAATGTGTGGGAAAGGGATATATATATATATATATATATATATATATATATATATATATATATATAGAGAGAGAGAGAGAGAGAGAGAGAGAGAGAGAGAGAGAATGGAATGATTGAGGAAGTGTCTGTGCCAAAAAAGAGCAAGGCTAGTGCCTTGGGTGAGGAATTATTGGGAAAGAAGCAGGGGCATATGAGTAGGGTAGTCTGACCTTATCTTTTTCTTTGTCACTGAGTTGGGAAACCGAATTCCAATTCACATTAGTACTTGATCTTTCTTGCTCCATCCTTGCAATTGGATTCTGGTTCCTTATCTAAACTAGGCTACAGTTTTTTCTTAGTAACATTGGCCTTGTTGTAGCAACAGGCCATACTCAGAGGCTCCTGGACTTTATATATACTCTTCAGGGCAATGAGGTGCCACACCCTTCAGTTCTGATTGGCCAATGCTCAGTGGTTGTGACATCACAAAGCTTCAACTTGACTATCCTTGAAGGAGTATTGGGGGGGGGGTTACAATGGGTAGGACTCAGATGATATAGGTAGAGAAAGTGAAGCTTCTTCCTAAATAGCTCCTAAAATATTTCCAAAACTAACCTCTCACTCCCTAATTTCCTGTAATTCAATTATTGTCCAACATATGGCAGGGAGGGGGTGTTTCCTCTAAGCCATTTCTCATACCCCACATTAATTCAGTGGCTCATCCTACCATCTCTCATATATTACCATTACCTAGTATTTTGAGTGTTCTTTTTATGGTGGTTTTATTTTAGACTAGTTTTAGATTTCCAGAAAAATTGGCAATACTATATACATATATGCCATATCAAATATACCTTATTATTAATATCTTATGTTGTAATTATAATATGTAATGAACCATCAGTGAAACAGTTATAATCCAACTTCAGTTCTCTAAAATATCCAATATCTTTCAGTTTGGGACTAGACCACATTAAAAATAAGTGTACCAGTTGTGGAACAAAAGTTCAGTTCTTGACCTGACACCCCTTTCATGCTTATATCTCTGCATGACACAAGGCATCTATCATGCAACAAACAAAGGAGAGAATTTTAAAACATAAAGAGGTCATGGAGAGCACCAATGTTTCTAAGGGTATGAAAATGCAAATAAAACCACAATCACAGACAATTGAAGAGATAGAAAAATTGTTGTTGATTTGGATAAATGCAAAACAGTTAGCCAGTGATAGCATTTGGGAGGCAATGATATGTGGAAATATGAAGATGGTACTTGCTGACCACCCAAAGGATACTCCTGAAAGGAGTGTTGAGTGTGATTCATTTAAGGCTAACAGGGGGTGGTTCCATAAATTAAAACAAAACAAAACAAAACAAAACAAAACAAAACAAATATTTCTTTTAAGATTAAATAGTACATTAGACATGTACTTTATATAAGGAAGTAAAAACGGGGAATCATTTGTGTGTCTGGAATGGATTCATCTAATTTATATGTATGTCTAATCCAAAAAAATTAGTTTTCTTTTTTATATTTCTATTAGGGAACCAGTGCATGAATTAATGCACCTTGAAAGGAACTGTGGACCATAAGACTTTAGTGGTCATAGGGTCATGTCTGGGCCTATCCTCCAGGGCCCACCCAACCCATCCTATCACTCTCACTGTCTCCTGTGTGTCTGCAATGCCACTGCTGCTACTGCTGCTCTCTGGCACTATCAGTGCTAGCCCAGCTCACAGGCACTGAATGATTTTGGCTGCCCCTATTGCCCCTGAAGAGAAGGGGGAGGCAGAGAAGCCCTCAAAGGAGATTGGGGCCAGTAGTTACTGCTCACACCCACTGATGGCACTAAGCAATCTGGACCTTCACCTGCAGTGAGTATTGAGTGATGGCTCCAGCACTGGCTGTTGTGCAAGTGAGGCCGACATTAGCAGCAGGTGGGAGCACTAGGTGGAACCAAGGCTCTCAAGAGGAAACACTTTTTAATAATCACCAGAGGCTCACTCTGATGACAGCAACTGGTGCCCCACCCTGGTCTGTTCACCTGCTCCATCATCCCTCTACAGCCAATGCCCACCATGTCCCATGATCTACTGAATTCTGCCAATGCCCACCATGTTCCACACGCCTATAGTGGTCAGCACACCTAATAGTGACTGGTTGTTTGGATGGTTGTTCTGTTGTTCTTTGGTCCACTCTAATTGCATATTAGTATTTTATTATATAGGATTGATTTCAAAAGAGGAAGGCAGAGGGAGACAGAGATAGACACATCAGTGATGCTAGAAAATATTGGAATGCCTACCTTCTGCAAAAGCTCTACTTGTGATTGAGACCACAACCCAAGTGTGTGCCATTGACCAGAATAGAACCCTGGAGCCTTCAGTCCACAGACTGATGCTCTATCCATTGAGACAACTGGATAGGACTGATTTGAGTTTTGAACAAATCACTTCTCAAACAGTCTTCTGAAACAAAATAAGTTCAAGAAGTGAAATTCTACTATATTGAAGTCTTTATTTCATTAAGATTTCTTTAGTTTTTACTTAATGAGTTTTTTCTGCCCCAGGATCCCATCCAAGATACCATATTAAATTGTAGTCTATTCCATACCTCATTAGGTTCCTCTTTGTTATGCAGTTTCCTGACTTCTTATTTTAAGGAAACTTAAACTTTTGGCTTGTTTGTTTTTTACATTAAATCATCAAAATATATTGATATTATAGTTTATCTTTGCACCCTTTTATCAAGCTCTCCCTATTTCACCCATCACCTCAGCTGTTGAAAATATTTTTTCAACCCTCTGTTTCAATGAGTTGGCCTGTTTCTATTATTAATATTCCACATATATATGATGTAGTGCAGTTGGGGGCTGTGTATATGTGTATGCATAACATTTTTATTCATTCATCTATTGATGAACACTAACATTACATATTATTGCCTGTTGTGAATAGTGCAGCATATTACCTAGTATTTTGTATTTTTTACCCAAAACCCGAAAGAAATGAATACACATTATCATATTTTAATAAAGACATGAATTATCACACTTTCCTCCAACACATGGCTATTCCAGGCAACCTTACCAGGTGGCATGTGGGGTGTGTATCTTTACTGGGTATACTTCATTGATTGTCTCTACTACTCCTCTCCTATTTATTTCATTTGTTTTTCTGGAGAACATCAAACCTAGTCAGTACCATCAGTGTTATGGCACTCCCCAGGACTGGCTGAATTCTTCCATTGATTTACCACAGGTTTGTCATGGAATGGATGTTTCTCCCTAGAATCTAGGGTGTGTGTGTATGTGTGTGTGTGTGTGTGTGTGTGTGTGTGTGTGTGTGTGTGAGAGAGAGAGAGAGAGAGAGAGAGAGAGAGAGAGAGAAAGAGAGAGAGAGAGGTGGGCAGCAACAATGCAACAATAGAAAGACTATGCAAGGTCCTAGTGAGTCTTCCGTTTTCAGATTTGTGACATTAGTATCCCACATAGTAACTGCTATTTCTCCATGAGTGACTATACAATGGACAACCCAAACAAGTTCTATATAGAAAGGAGACCAAACTGGTTAAGACACAACAAATGTTCACAAGGTAAACAGTGTGAGTCACATCTTATTTTCAGACTGGGACATATGATTAAATCGGAAACTTACAAATAGGTCCAAATTGAATAAAATGATATACGATTGGTGTAAGGAGGACTCCTGATATTCTAGGTTAATTTGCTAACCTAACTAATTTGCTAAGCTATATGTGGTGAAGAAACTGTTTGCAATTTTGAAAAATAACAGAACTGGAGAGGTATCCTACTGAGTATTCAAGTGAAGATATATTATGTCTCTAAGGTTGAAGTTAGCTGTAGCTATAGTCTCTGGAAATAGGCACTGAATAGAACATGTCAGTCAAATACTTTGCTATGACTGCTAATTATTTACCAATTTATTTGTGTAGAATCAGTAATTTAAAGAAAATTAGATATGGATCCAGAATGGGTGGGACCATGAGATTAATAATCTGAAAATTCACACTGATGAGCCAATCATGCTTTTCACGTTTAAGATAAAGTCAAATCTGGCTGATAAATTCAGAAGCACTATGGGTGATTATTCCTTCAATAACTAGGTCTTATAAAAAGGGAGGCTATCTATAAAAGCAATATTTTCATTTACATTTGGGTCCTTTATCAACCAGGGTGAAAGTAGTTTTATATGTAGGGAAGAAGTTCCACAGGGTAATTTTAAGTTCCACAAAAAATAATTTTTCTAGTTATTGTGCCTGATTCCCATTATGCACTAGAAAGTACTATAGGAAAATGAGTGCTTTGGTTATGGGAAATTTCGCCAATGCAATAGTTCTAATGATTAAATTTATGCATATTTGTTCCCTTTTTTATATGCTTGTCCTCATGTGGGCTATATGGCACAGAGAAAGGAATGAAGCTGAAAACTATAAAAAGTTTAATATTTAAAGTGGAATCAGATTTGTTATTATACACTGCCAACCCTCACACAACACAATTCTGCCCGCTACTCTTGCCAGTGCCAAACACAAGCAAAATAACCAATCATTTTCTTCCTATCCTGTATTATAAACTATTAAGGAAAAAATTCTTCTTTGGTCTTCACCTAGTCCTTATTCTCAGTGTCTGGCTAACTTTGGACTCACTGGTCTGGTGCTGAAACGAGGAGAATTCTACATCCCTCCCTTCTCACATACCTACCCTTACTTTGCTCCCTACACATCATCAAAGAACACACAAAAACAGAAGCAAGTTTCCTTTATACAACACTAGAATTTATTCAAGGAGACCATTTATGTTTTGATTTCTTCACAATGCCCATTTCTTAAGTTTTTTTTTTTTAATAGAAGCTACACATATTTAAGGGTCTTCTTCTGGGAGACCCTGGGCATCACTTTTGGTAGAAGAACACTCTCGCACTCCTTCATATGTTTGCCTGCTTACTGGAGCTTTTGTACCCTTCCTGGAGGGAAATGCAATTTTCTCATTCTTTCTGTCTTTTTCATTCTATTCTTCAAACTGCTTAATGCCAGAAAGTACCTTCGCCATATTCTGTTTTCTTAGGAAAGAAGGTAAACTCAGAAAGACATTGATTATGGGGAAGATACTCAGAAATATGTGGGTTTGGGGCTTGTAAAAAAATTGAATGGATTAATTAAGGATGTGTCTGTGCCAAAAAAGAGCAAGGCCAGTGCATTGGGTGAGGAATTATTGGGAAAGAAGTAGGGGCATATGAGTAGGGAAATCTGACCTTATCCTTTTTTAGGTCACCAAGTTGGGAAACAGGCTTCCAATTCACTTTAGTACTTGAAATTTCGTGGTCCATCCTTGCAGTTGGAGTCTGATTCGTTATCTAAACTAGGCTACAGTATTTTCTTAGTAAACATTGCTTTGTTGTAGCAACAGGCCATACTTAGAGGCTCCTGACCTCTATATATACTGTCCAGGACAATGAGGTGCCACACCCTTCATTTCTGATTGGCCAATGCTCACTTCTTGCCATGATTCCCCTTGATATCACAAAGCTTCACCTTGAACCTCCTTGAGGGCTTGTGGTGGTTGAGGATGGGTAGGACTCAGATGATATGGTTAGAGAAAGTGGAACTTCTTCCTAAATAGCTCCTAAAATATTTCCCAATCTAACCTCTCACTACCTAATTTCCTGTAATTCAATTATAGTCCAGCATATGGCAGGGAGGGGGTGTTTCCTCTAAGCCAGTTCTCATACCCTGCATCTATTCAATGGCTCATTCTACCATCAACCAAACATAGCATTACCTAGTATTTTGAATGTTCTTTTAAAAGTTGTTTTATTTTAGAATAGTTTTAGATTTACAGAAAATATGTGAAATTAATACCCATAAACCCAATACCCAATTTCAATTATCATTAATAATTTACATTGGTATGGTGAAATTGTAACATTTAGTGAACCATCAGTGAAACAGTTACATTCAATCTCAGTTTTGTAATATCTCCAATATCAAACAACTTTATTCTAGACCAAGTTGTTCCAGGAAAACTGTTCCACTTGTGGAATACAACTTCAGTTCTTGACCTGACAGCCCTTTTTCAATGTTACCTCTGCATGACATAAAGCAACTCACATACAAAAAACAAAGGAGAAATATTTTTGTTGCTGGCAATATCTGATAAGCACAATTTTAAAACATAAAGAGGTCATCAAGAGCTCCAGTGTTGGTAAAGGGTGTGCTAATGCTCTCAAAACAAAAATCACAGGCAATTAAAGGGGTAGAAAAATTGTTGTTGATATGGATTAGTGAAAAGTGGTTAGCCAGTGATAGCATTTGGGAGGCAATGATAAATGAAATTTCCAAAATGCTGCATCTGGTCATCTTGAAGCATACCCCTTAAAGGAGTATGGAATGTGATTCATTTATGGGTAGCAATAGGTGTTTTCATAAATGTAAGAAAACAAGTGTTTCTTTTTAAATCAATAGCACTTATGTATATACTTTACATAAGAATGATAAAACATGTAATATTTGTGTGTGTGTGTGTGTGTGTGTGTGTGTGTGTGTGTGTGTGTGTGCATGTATGTGCGGAATGGATTCATTCAACTTCCATATATGTCTAATGGGAAAATTTCATTTCATTTCATTTTATTTCTATTGATTTCAAAAGGGGAAGGCAGAGGGAGAGAGATATAAACATCAGTGATGTTAGAGAATTATTGATCGGCAGCCTCTTGCACGCCTCCTATTGGGGATTAAACAACAAACCTGGCATGTGCCTTTGACTAGAATTGAACCCAGGAATCTTCAGTCCATAGGCTGGAGCTCTGTCCTCTGAGACAAACTGGCTAGGGCTGATTTTGGTTTTTGAACAAATCACTTCTCAAACAGGCTTCTGAATGAAATGAAGTTCAAGAAGTGAGGTTCTACTGTGGTGATTTTATTTTATTAAGATTTCCTCAGTTTTTACTTAATGGGCTCTTTCTGGCCCAGGATCCCATTCAGGATGCTGAATTAACATTAACTCATCAAATCAGTTTTCATTGGGATCCTTGTGACTGTACAGTTTTCTAGACCTCTTGCTTTAGAGAATATTAAGTACTCTTCCCCTTGAAAACACTTTTATATTCTATGTTTCAATGAGTTTGACTGTTGCTATTTTTAATATTATACATTTTAGTGATGTGGTGTTTGTGTATAGAACATTTATATTGTGTATGGATGTTCTGTGTTTGTAGAACATCTTATTCATCCTTTCATCAACTGATGGAAACTTATATTAGTACTTACCTTGGCTATTTGAATAACAGCATATTCCTTAGTATTTTGAATATCTTATCTAAACAAGAAGAACTAAATACACATACTTAAAGTTCAATAAATAGATGATTCACACTTCACTCTAACACCTGGCTCATCCCAGGTTGCATATGGGGTGTTTATGTGCATGTTTCCTGGATACACACAACTGATTTTCTCTACAACTTTCCACATATGTGTTTCCTTTTCTTCTGGAAAACCTCAAATCTAGTCATGGTTTTGAATGCCACATGGCAGTGACTAAATTAATCATGTGGAATTGATTTGTCACCGTGGTGACTGGGATGTTTCTCTCTAGAACCCTGAGGATCAGGATGCTGTGTGTGTGTGTGAGTGTGTGTGTGTGTGTGTGTGTGTGTGTGTGTGTGTGTGTGAGAGAGAGAGAGAGAGGCGGGGGGGAGAGAGAGAGAGAGTGAGAGAGCGAGAGAGAGAGAGAGAGAGAGAGAGAGAGAGAGAGAGAGAGAGATGGGTAGCAAGAGCAGAAGCATTTTGCAAGTTATTAGTGAATCTTCTATTTTCAGGTATGTGACATCAGTATCCCTCATAGGAACTACTCTTCCTCAATGACTGACTACCCCATGGACTTGTATACTGAACAGGCTATCCAACCAAGATCTGTATAGAAAAGTGAACAACTACATAAGGCACTACAAAGGTTCATAAGGTAAACACAGAGGTTAATTACTTCTTATTTTTGGACCTTAGACTTATGCGTCTTCCACATAAGTCCAGGTTAAGTAAAATGATTGAGGATTACTTTAAGGAGGCTTCATGCCACTATATATGTTAATTTGCTAAACTGACTAATTTGTGAAGCTAGATGTGGTGAAGATACTGTCTTCAAAGATAATGAGAGACAGCAGGAATCTAGAGGTACCATACTGAGTAACCAGGTAAATATGTGTTTATCCTCATCATCTTATTCTCCTATGTCATATCATTCTCCTTATCCTTCTTCATCTTTGTCTTCTTTTTCACCTCCTCCTTTTTTCCTTTATCCTCTTCTTCATCATCTTCTTCTTCCCCCTCTACTTCTTCTTACTGTTTTCCTTTTCTTTCTTTCTCCTCTTTTTCTTCTCCTTTCATGTCTCCTCTTCTTCCTCCTCCTCTCCCTCCTTCTCCTCCTCCTCCCCCTTCTCCTCCTATTTCTCTTCTTCCGCTTTATCTCCTTTCCTTCTCCTACTTCCCTTTCTCCTTCTGGTTCTCTCTCTATCCTTCTCCTCCTCCTCCTCCTTTTCTTCTTCTCCTTCTCTTCCTCGTCCTCTTCCTCCTCCTCCTCCTTCTCTTCCTCCTCCTCCTCCTCTCTTCCTCCTCCTCCTCCTCCTTCTTCTTCTTCTCCTTCTTCTTCTTCTTCTTCTTCTTCTTCTTCTTCTTCTTCTTCTTCTTCTTCTTCTTCTTCTCCTCCTCCTCCTCCTCCTCCTCCTCCTCCTCCTCCCCCTTCTCTATCTCCTTTCATTCTCTCTCTATCCTTCTCCTCTTCCTCCTACTCTTCTTCTTCCTCCTTCTCTTCCTTCCTCCAAACACAAGCAAAATCACCAAGGCTTTTCTTCCTAACCTGTATGATAAACTGTTAAGGAAAAAAATTCTTTGGTCTTCACCTAGTCCTTATTCTCAGTGTCTGGCTAACTTTGGACTCACTTTCTGGTCCTGAAAATACCAACATTCCACCTCCCTCCCTTCTCACATACCTACCCTTACTGTGCTCCCTAAATATCATCAGATAACACACAAAAATATAAGCTCATTTCCTTTATACAACAATAGTATTTATTCAAGGAGACCATCTATGTTTTGATTTCTTCTAATGCCCATTTCTTAAGTTTCCTTTTTTGTTTTTTTGTTTTTTTGTTTTTTGTTTTTTTTTTAGTAGAACCTACACATATTTAAGAGTCTTTTTATGGGATACTCTGGGCATCACTTGTGGTAAAAGAACACTCCAGCACTTCTTCATTTGTTGGCTTGCTTACTGGGACTTTTTACCTTTCTGGAAGGAATATGGAATTTGCTGATTCTTTTTGTCTTTTTCATTCTTTTCTTCACACTTCTTAATGCCAGATTGTACCTTTGCCATATTCTTTGTTTTCTATTTGGGAAAGTATGTAAACCCAGAAAGACACGGGATTTGGGGAAGATATTCTGAAATATGTGGGAATGGCACTTATAAAAGAAAGACAATGGATTGATTAAGGAAGTGCCTGTGCCAAAAATAGAGCAAGGCCAGAGCCTTGGGTGAGGAATTTTGGGGAAAGAAGTAGGGGAATATGAGTTGGAACGTCGGACCTTATCCTTCTTTTTTTGTCACCAAGTTGGGAACCAGACTTCCAGTTCACTTTAGTACTTGAAATTTCTTGGTCCATCCTAGCATTTGGAGTCTGATTATCTAAACTAGGCTTCAGTATTTTCTTAGTAAACATTGGCTTAGCAACAGGCCATATTCAGAGGCTCCTGGCCTGTATATAAACTCGCCAGGACCATGAGGAAACACAACCTTCAGCTCTGATTGGCCAACATTCAGTGGTTGCCATAGTATGGCTTTATATCACAAAGCTTCAGCTTGACAATTCTGAAGGAGTGCTGGGGGTGATGATGGGTAGGACTCAGATGATAATGAAGTTCAAGAAGTGTGGTTTTACTGTAGTGAATTTATTTTATTAAGATTTCCTCAGATTTAACTTAATATGTTTTTCTGCCCCAGGATTCCATTCAGGATGCTGTATTAACATTTACTCATCATTACCGATCTTATTGGGATCCTTGTGACTGTGCTGTTTCCAGACCTCTTGCTTTAGAGAACATTAAGTAATCAGCCCCTGGAAAATACTTTTCTACTCTCTGTTTCAATGAGTTTGACTGTTGCTATTTTTAATATTGTACATTTTAGTGATGTGGTGCTTGTGTAAAGAACATTTATATAGTATATAGATGTTCTGTGTGTGTAGAAAATCTTACCCATCCTTTCATCAATTCAAGGACACTTATATTAGTACTTACCTTGGCTATTGAGAATAATGCAGCACATTCCTTAATATTTTGAATATCTTACCTAAAACGTTAAAGAACTAAATACCCATACTTAAGTTTATTTTTTTAAAAACAAATTTCATTGATTTTTTTTTACAGAGAGGAAGAGAGAAGCATGGACTTTAAAAAACATCAATGATAGAGAAATATCAATCACCTGCTCCCTGCACACCTCAACCAGGGCTGTGCCCGCAACATAGGTATAATTCTCTATACCAGAATTGAACCCCAGGAACTTTCAATCCAAAGGTCGACACTATATCGGCTGAGCGACACGGGTTTTGGCAAATTTCAATAAATACTGAATCAAACTTCACTCCAACCCCTGGATCTTCCCAGGTTGCATATGGGGTGTGTATCTGCATTTTTCCTGGATATACAGCACTGATTTTCTCTACCACTTTATACATATATATTTTCTTTTGTTCTGGAAAACCTCAAACTTAGTCATGGTTTTGAATTCCACATGGTAGTGACTATATTAATCATTTGGATTTGATTTTTAACAGGGATGACTAGGATGTTTCTCTCTAGAACCCTGAGGATCAGATTACTGTGTTTGTGTGTGTGTGTGTGTGTGTGTGTGTGTGTGTGTGTGTGTGTGTGTGTATGTCAGAGAGAGAGTGGGGGAGAGAGAGACAGATGGACATCAACAGCAGAAACATTTTACAAGTCCTAGTGAATCTTCTTTTATCAGGTATGTGACATCAGCATTCCTCATAGGAACTTCTCTTCCTCTATGAGTGACTACCCCATGGATTTGTATATTGAACAGGCTATCCAACCAAGCTCTCTATATAAAAGGGACCAACAGCTGCATAGGAAGCGACAAATGTTCACAAGGTAAAAACAGAGTTTGTTACATCTTATTTTTGGACCTGGGACTTATGGGTCTTACATATAGCTCCAGATTGAGTAAAATGATTAAGAATTACTTAAAGGAGGTTTCATGTCACTATAAGTTAATTTACTAAACTGACTAATTTGTAAAGCTAGATGTGGTGAAGATACAGTCTTCAAAGATAATGAGAGATAGCAGGACTGGAGTGGTACCCTACTGAGTACCCAGGTAAATGTGTACTATATCTCTAATTGTGACATTTAACTGTAGCTACAATCTGTTGAAATAGGCACTGACTAGAAAATGATAGTCAAATACTTTGCTATGACTACTAATTATTTAACAGGTTCTTTGTGTAGAATTGGTAATTTTAATATTATATATGGATCTCTCTAATGTATGACCTGAGAATTCGCAGTAAGGTACCAATCATACTCTTCAGGTTTAAGGCTAAGACAAATTTATCTGTTAAATTCAGAAGTAGTAGAAACAATTATACCTTCTGTAATGTGGTCTTATATAATAGGTTTCTATCTGTGGAAGCCTGTTTTCATTTATATTGGCTTCTCTTTCAACAAGGGTGTTATTTTATAAGTAGGTGGCAAGGTCCATAAGGTACCATTTGTTTAAGCTGATTATAAGGTCAAAACATTTATTTTTCTATTTATTAGTTCAGATTCCTATTATGCTCTAGAAAATATTTTATTACAATAGGTGCTTTGACTATAGGAAGTTGAGGCAACACAATAGTTCTAATTGTTAAGTTTAGACATATTTCTTTCTATTTTATGACCAGAAACTCCTATTTTAATCAGCTTGTTGAAATGTAGGCTGGACAGGGAAGATAATTGAATGAGGCTTAAACCTGTCTATAGTCTAACATCTAAAATGGAAATTAGATTCCTTATTATACACTGCCAACCCTTACACAACACCCTGTTCCAGTTCTCCTCTACCACCCCTTAATTTCAAATACAAGCAGAAACAACACCTTCTTTTCATCCTTGCCAGTATGATAAAGCATTAATGAAAAAGCTCATATTCAGTCTTCACCATGTCATTATTCTCAGTGTCTGGCTAACTATGGAATGGCAGGTTTGGTTGCATCACTTGTCCAATTGTATTTTCCTTACTTCTCACATACATGCACCCTCCCCCATCATCAGAGAACACAGAGAGATATAAACACATTTCCGTTAAAAACATGCTATTATTTATTCAACGATGCTATTTAGGTTTTAATATCTACACAATGACCATTTTCAAGCATTATTTCTAGACAATCAACACATCGTAAAGGTTTTTATCTTCACATATAACCTGGGCATTACTTTGCTAGGAATCTCTTCTTTGTCATTTCCTCATCCTTCTCCTTTGCCTTCCTCTACATCTCTTTCTCCTTCTTCTACTTCTTTGTCTTTATCCTCATCATATTCTTCTCCTGCTTCATCTCCTTCTACTTCACCTTTTTCATCTTTGTCTTCTTCTTGCCTCTAAAAATTTTCCTTCATAGTCTTCTCCTTTCTCTTCTTCCCCTTCTACTTCTTCTTCTTCTTTCTATTCTCCTTCTTTCTCTTCCTCCTTTTTTCTTATACTTCCTGTATCTTCCTCTTCCTACTCCATTTCCTGTTCCTTCTTTTTCTTCTTCTTCTTCTTCTTCTTCTTCTTCTTCTTCTTCTTCTTCTTCTTCTTCTTCTTCTTCTTCTTCGTCTTCTTCCTCTTCCTCTTCTTCTTCTTCTTCTTCTTCTTCTTCTTCTTCTTCTTCTTCTTCTTCTCCTTCTTCTTCCTCATTGTCTTCATCTTTGTCTTTGTCTTTAGCCTCATAGTCATCCTTGCCCTCGTTATCCTCCATTGGCTGAATTACTGGAGTTCTCTCACATTTACAATAGTAAAATATGAGCTTCTGCATCTTTCAGTTTTTTCTCTCTAAATATATCTACTTTGTTTTTGCACTGAATTTACATTGCCTATTATCTTCAATATATAGTGGGGGGAAACAAGATATACTCAGAAATAAATTGGTTTTGGGTAAGAAATCTGGGAATGGTAGGGAATTTGAATTGTAATAGAATGACATTGATAAATTGAGGAGTTGTTTGTGCCACACAGGGCAGGGTAAGAGTCTATATTGGGGAGTAAATGGGGAAAAACAGGAGACAGATCAGTAAAGTATTCTGACCTTATCCTTTTCTTTGTCATGGAGTTCTGAAATGGAGTTCCTATTCACTTCACTACTTGTATATTCTTGGCCCATCTTGCAGTTGGTTCTGTATTTTAAAGTAATCTTTGTTTTGCTATAGCAACTGTATCCTACACCAGGGCAACTGACATCTATTCATGTTCTACAGGACAATGAGTAGCCATATCCTTCAGCTCTGGCCAATAGTCAGTGGTTGTCATGGTATGGCTTGACATCACAAAGCCTCAGCTTGACCTTTCATGAGGGGGTAGGGGGTGATGATTCAGAGGAGTCAGGTGCTCTGGTTACATAAAGCAGAGCTTCCTTAAAATGTTCTAAAATATTTCTCAGACTTACCTCTTCCTCATTTCCTTAATTCATTTATTTTCCAGCATAATGCAGGGAGGGGATGTTTCCTCTACTCCATTTCCCATACTAACTATCAATTCACTGGTCCATTCTACTATTCCTCAGATATTATCATTACCTAGTATTTTGTATGTTGTTTTAATGGATGTTTTATTTTAGAATAGGTTTATATTTAAAGGAAAATTGTAAATACCCATATACCACATGATTGACATGATGCAGTGTGGGAGCTGTGTATGTGTGTATGAATAACAACTTCTTTATCCACTCATATTGATTAAAACTTATTTAACTTACTTTGACTAATGTTAATAGTGCAGCATATTACCTCGTATTTTGGATTTTTTTAACCCAAATCCCACCGAAAAGAATACAAATTTTTATATTTTAATAAACACATGAATTATCACACTTTCCTCCAACACTTGGCTGTTCCAAGCAACCTTCCAGGTTCCATGTGGGTTGTATATCTTTATTGGGTATACTTCATTGATTGTCTCTACTACTCTTCTCATATTTATTTCATTTGTTTTTCCTGAGAACCTCAAACTTGGTCAGTACCATAAGCATTATGGCACTCCACAAGATAGGCTGAATTCTTCCATTGATTTAACCACAGGTAAGTCATGGAATGGACGTTTCTCCCTAAAATCCAGTGTGTGTATGTGTGTGAGTTTGTGTGTGTGTGTGTGTGTGTGTGTGTGTGTGTGTGTGTGTGAGAGAGAGAGAGAGAGAGAGAGAGAGAGAGAGAGAGAGAGAGAGGTTTGCAGCAACAGCAGAAAGATTATGCAAGGTCCTAGTGAGTCTTCAATTTTCAGATTTGTGACATTATCATCATACATAGTAACTTCAATTTCTCCTTCAGTGACTATCCAATGGACCATCCAAACAAGTTATTTGTAAAAAGGAGACCAAACTGGTTGAGATGCATCCATTGATCACATGGTAAACAGTGTCAGTCACATCTGATTTTCCGACTGGGACACATGATTCAATCTGAGACTTATAAATAGGTCCAGGTTGAGTAAAATGATATAGGATTACTTTAAGGAAGACTCCTGATACTCTAGGTTAATTTGCTAACCTGACTTATTTGCTAAGCTATATAAGGTGAAGAAACTGTCTGCAATATTGAAAAATTACAGGACTGGAGAGGTATCATACTGAGTAACCAAATGAAGATATATAGTGTCTCTAAGATTGAAGCTAGCTTTAGCTATAGCCTGTGGAAATAGGCACTGAATACTACATGTCAGTCAAATACTTTGCTATGAATGCTAATTATTTACCAGTTTCTTCTAAGGTTGAAGTTAGCTTTTTCTATAGACTGTGGAAATAGGCACTGAATACTACATGTCAGTCAAATACTTTGCTATGAATGCTAATTATTTACCAGGTTCTTTTTGTAGATTCCGTAATTTCAATAAAATTATATATGGATCTCTAATGGGTGGAACCATGAGATTAATAATCTGTAAATACACACTGAGGAGCCAATCATGCTTTTGAGGTTTAAGATAAAGTCAATTCTGGCTGATATATTCAGAAGCAGTATGGGTGACTATTTCTTCTCTAACTAGGTCATATACAATGGGAGGTTACCTATGAAAGCCATATTTTCATTAACATTTGGGCCCTTTTTCAACCAGGGTGAACGTTGTTTTATGTGTAGGGAAGAAGTCCCACAGGGTAATTTTAAGTTCCCCATAGATAAGTTTTCTACTCATTGTGCCAGATTCTCATTATGCACTAGAAAATATTATAGGACAATGTATGTTTTGGCTATTGGAAATTTGGGCAACACAATAGTTCTAATGATTAAGTTTAAGCATATCTGTTCCATTTTTTTATATGCTTGTCCTCATGTGGGCTAGATGGCTCAGAGAAAGAAATAAGACTTAAAGCAGTCAAAAGTTTATTATTTAAAGTGGAATCAGATTTGTTATTATACACTGCCAACCATGAAACAACACAATTCTGCCCCCCACTCTTGCCAATGCAGACACAAGCAAAATAACGAACTGCTTTTCTTCCTAACCTGTATGATAAGCTGTTAAGGAAAAAATTCTTCTTTTGTCTTCACCTAGCCCTTATTCTCAATGTCAGGCTAACTTTGGACTCCCTGGTCTGGTCCCAAAACTAGCAGAATTCCACCTCCCTCCCTTCTCACATACCTACTCTTACTTTGCTACCTTAACATCATCAAATAACACACAAAAATAGAAGCACATTTACATTATACAATGACAGTATTTATTCAAGGAGACCATTTATGTTTTGATCTCTTCATAATGACCATTTCTTAAGTTTTGTTTTGTTTTTTAGTAGAAGCTACTCATATTTAAGGGTCTTCTTCTGGGATATCACTTGTGGTAGAAGAACACACCAGCACTTCTTCTTCATTTGTTGGCTTGCTTACTGGAGCTTGTCTACCCTTCCTGGAGGAAAAAGCAATTTGCTGGTTCTTTCTGTCTTTTTCATTCTTTTCTTCACACTGCTTAATGTCAGAACGTACCTTCATCATATTCTATGTTTTCTATTTGGGAAAGACAGTAAACCCAGAAAGATATTGGTTTTGGGGAAGATGATTTAAAATATGTGGGAATGAGGCTTGTAAATACAGACAATGGATTGATAAAGGAAGTGTCTGTGCAGAAAAAGAGAAAGGCCAGAGCCTAGGGTGACAAATTTTTGGGGAAGAAGTAGGGGCATATGAGTAGGGAAGTCTGACCTTATCCTTTTTTTGTCACTGATTTGGGAAACTGACTTCCAATTCACAATAGTACTTGAAATATCTTGGTTCATTCTTGCAGTTGGAGTCTTATTCCTGTTCTAAACTAGGATACAGTATTTTCTGATTAAACATAGGCTTTGTTTTAGCAACAGGCCATACTCAGAGGCTCCTTCCCTCTCTCCATATACTCCAGGACAATGAGGAGCCAAACCTGTGAGCCCGAAATTGCCAACGTTCAGTGGTTGCCATGGTATGGCTTTATATCACAAAGCTTCAGCTTGACCATTCTTGAGGGATTGGGGGGGGGGGGTTGACTATGCTTAGGACCAAGATGATATGGTTAGAGAAAGTGGAGCTTCTTCCAAAATAGATCCTAAAATATTCCGCAAACTAACCTTTCACTCCCTAAATTTTTGTAATTCAATTATTGTCCAGCTTATGGTAGGGAAGGGGTGTTTCCTCTAAGCCATTTCTCATACCCCACATCCATTAAGTGTCGCATTCTACCATCCCCCATATATATCATTAACCAGTCTTTTGAATATTCTTTTAATGGTTGCTTTATTTTAGAATAGTTTTAGATTTACAGAAAAGATGTGAAGATTAATACACATTAGCCCAATACCCAATTTCCCATATCATTAATAATTTACATTGGTATGGTGCAATTGTAACATCTACTGAACAATCAGTGAAACAGTTACATACATCCTCAGTTCTATAATATCTCCAATATAAAACAACATCATTCTATACCAAGTTGTTCCAGGAAAAACTGTTCCACTTTTGGAATATAACTTAAGTTTTTGACCTGACAGCCCTTTTTTACAGATACCTCTGCATGACAGAAAGCATCTCTCATACAACAAGCAAAGGAGAAATATTTTTGTTGCTGGCAATATCTAATAAGCACAATTTTGAAACATAAAGAGGTCATCAAGAGCTCCAGTGTTGGATAAAGGTGTGAAAATGCTCGAAAAACAACAACCACAGACAATTTAAGAGGTAGAAAAATTATTGTTGATATGGATAAATGAAAAGTAGTTAGCCAGTGATAGCATTTGGGTAGCAATGATAAATGAAAATTCCAAAATGCTGCATCAGTTCATATTGAAGGATACCCATTAACGGAGTGTGGAATGTGATTCATTTATTGCTAGCACTGTGTGTTTTCATAAACGTAAGAAACCAAGTGTTTCCTTTTAGATCAATAGTACTATGCATATACTTTAATAAGAATGATAATACAGGGAATTATTTGTGTTTCTGTGTGTGTGTGGAATGGATTCATTCAACTTCCATATATGTCTAATGGGAAAATTTGTTTTCATTTTATTACATTTCTAGAGATTTCAAAATGGGAAGGCAGAGGGAGAGAGATATAAACATCAATGATGTTAAAGAATTATTGACCTGCTGCCTCCTGCACGCCCCCTATTGGGAATGAGACCACAAACCTGGCATGTGCCTTTGTGGAGAATTGAACCAAGGAACCTTCAGTCCATAGGCTGGTGCTCTATCCTCTGAGACAAACTGGCTAGGGCTGATTTTGGTTTTTGAACAAATCACTTCTCAAACAGCCTTCTGAATGAAATGAAGTTCATGAAGTATGGTTCTACTGTAGTGATTTTATTTTATTAAGATTTCCTCAGTTTTTACTTAATGTGCTCTTTCTGTCCCAGTATCCCATTCAGGATGCTGAATTAACATTAACTCATGAAATCAGTTTTCATTGGGATCCTTGTGACTGTACAGTTTTCTAGACTTCTTGCTTTAGAGAATATTAAGTACTCTGCCAATGGAAAACCTTTTCTACTCTCTGTTTCAATGAGTTTGACTGTTACTATTTTTAATATTCTACATTTAAGTGATATGAAGCTTGTGGATAGAACATTTTTTATTGTGTATAGATATTCTTTGTTTGTTGAACATGTAATTCATCCTTTCATCAACTGATGGAAACTTATATTATTACTTACCTTGGCTATTTCAATAACAGCACATTCCTTAGTATTTTGAATATCTTATCTAAACAACAAAGAACTAAATACTCATACTTAAAGTTCAATAAATAGATGAATCACACTTCACTCTAACACCTGGATCTTCCCAGGTTGTATATGTAGTCTTTATGTGCCTGTTTCCTGGATACACATCACTGATTTTATGTACCAATTTCCACATATGTGTTTTCTTTTCTTCTGGAAAACCTCAAACCTACTCATGAGTTTTAATACCATATGACAGTGACTAAATTAATCATTTGCGATTGATTTGTCACAGGGGTGACTGGGATGTTTCTCTCTAGAAACCTGAGGATCAGGATGCTCTCTCTGTGTGTGCCTGTGTGTGTTTTTGTGTGAGTGAGTGTGTGTGTGTGTGTGTGTGTGTGTGTGAGAGAGAGAGAGAGAGAGAGAGAGAGAGAGAGAGAGAGAGAGAGATATGGGCAGCAACAGCAGAAGCATTTTGCAAGTTCTTAGTGAATCTTCTGTGTTCAGGTATGTGACATCAGTATCCCTCATAGGAACTACTCTTTCTCAATAAGTTACTACCCCATGGACTTGTATATTGAACAGGCTATCCAACCAACCTCTGTATAGAAAAGTGAACAACTGCATAAGACGCTACAAATGTTCACAAGGCAAACGCAGAGTTAATTACATCTTCTTTTTGGAACTGAAACTTATGTCTCTTCCACATAGGTCCAGGTTGAGTAAAATGATTGAGGATTACTTTAAGGAGGCTTCATGCCAGTATATGTTAATTTGCTAAACTGACTAATTTGTGAAGCTAGATGAGGTGAAGATACTGTCTTCAAAGATAATGAGAGATAGCAGGACTGTAGAGGTACCCTACTGAGTACCCATGTAAATACGTGTTTATCCTCATCATCTTATTCTCCTATGTCATCTCATTCTCCTTATCCTTCTTCATCTTTGTCTTCTTTTTCACCTTCTCCTTTTTTCCTTCAAACTCTCCTTCTTCATCATCTTCTTCTTTGGCTTCTACTTCTTCTTCTTACTGTTCTCCTTTTCTTTCTTCCTCCTCTTTTTGTACTCCTTTCATGTCTCCTCTTCCTCTTCCTCCTCTCCCTCCTCTTCCCCCTCCTCCTTCTCTTCTTTTTCTTCTCCTCCTATCCTTCTCCTCCTTCCCTTTCTCCTTCTCATTCTCTCTATATCCTTATCCTCCTACTCCTCCTTCTCTTTTTTTTTTCTTCTTCTTCTTCTTCTTCTTCTTCTTCTTCTTCTTCTTCTTCTTCTTCTTCTTCTTCTCCTTCTCCTTCTCCTTCTCCTCCTCCTCCTCCTCCTCCTCCTCCTCCTCCTCCTCCTCCTCCTCCTCCTCCTCCTTCTTCTTCTTCTTCTTCTTCTTCTTCTTCTTCTTCTTCTTCTTGTTTGGCTTTAGCCTCTAATTCACCTTTCCCTCATTATCCTCAATTGCCTATTTTACTGAAGGTAAATTTACTTACCTTTCCAGTAGAAAAATATCAGCATCTGCCTCTTTCTTTTTCTTCAAATTTATCCAATTTATTTAAGGACAAAATTTACATTGCCTATTATTTTAAATACCTATTGGGGGAAACAAGATGTACCCAGAAAGAAATTGGTTTTAGGTACGAGTTTGGGGAATGGGAGGGAATTGGGATTGTAATAGAATGACAGTAAGTAATTGAGGAGGTTTTTGAGCCAAATAGCCAGGTCACAGTCTATAGTGGGGAGTAAATGGGGAAGAACAGGAGACATATTAGTAGGGTAGTCTGAACTTATCCTTTTCTTTATCACTAAGTTCTTAAATAGAGCTATTAACTTTACTACTTGTACATTCTTAACCCATCCTTGTAGCTGGTTCTGTATTTTCTTAGTAAACTTTGTTTTGTTGTAGCAACTGTATCCTACTCCAGAGAACCTGACATCTATCCATGTTCTCCAGTATGATGTGTAGCCATAGCATTCAACTCTGATTGGCCAGCGGTTAGTGGTTGCCATGATATGGCTTGACATCACAAAGCCTCAGCTTGAACTTCCATGAGGGGGCTGGGTTGATGATGCAGATGAGTCAGGTGGTCTGGTTACATAAAGCAGAGCTTATTTAATATGTTCTAAAATACTTCTCAAACTTACTTCTCCCTCATTTCCTTAGTTTAATTATTGTCCAATACGTGGCAGAGAAAAGATGTTTCCTCTACTCCATTTCCCATACCAATCATCAATTCACTGGTCCTTTCTACTATTCCTCAGATATTATCATTATCACGTGTTTTGTGTGTTGTTTTAATGGGTGTTTTATTTTAGAATAGTTTTTGATTTACAGGAAAATTGTGAATACCCATATACCACATAAGTGATATGATGTTGTGTGAGAGCTCCGTATGTTCATAAGGAATTCTTTATCTATTCATCTTGATTAATACTCATATTTTAATAAAGACATGACTTATCACACCTTCTTCCCACACTTCTTTGTTCAGGCAACCTTCCCAGGTTTCATGTTGAGAGGGGGGCGGGAGAGAGAGAGAGAGAGAGAGAGAGAGAGAGAGAGAGAGAGAGAGAGAGAGATGGCAGCAACAGTAGACATATTATGCAAGGTCCTATTATGTCTTCTATTTTCAGATTTGTGACATTCACATCCCACATAGCAAATGCTATTTCCTTTGAATGATTACCGAATGGATGAGCCAAACAAGTTCTATGTAGAAAGGCTACCAAACTGGACAAAACAAATGTTCAAAAGGTAAATATAGTGTCATTCACATCTTATTTTCAGAGTGGGACATATGATTCAATCTGAGACTTACAAATAGGTCCAGGATAAGTAAAATGATATAGGATTAGGCTGATAAATTCAGAAGTAGTATGGGTGACTATTCCTTCTCTAACCTAGGTCTTATACAATGGGAAGCTACCTATGAAAGCCATATTTTTATTTACATTTGGGCACTTTTCAACCAGGGTGAAAGTTGTTTTATTTATAGCGATGAAGTCCAACAGGATAATTTTAAGTTCCAAAAAAATAATTTTTCTACTCTGTGCCTGATTTCCATTATGCACTAGAAAATATTATAGGACAATGAGTGGTTTGGCTATGGGAAATTTTGGCAACGCAATAGTCCTAATGATTAAGGTTAGGTATATATGTTCCCTTATTTATATGCTTGTCCTCATGTGGGCTAGATGGCACAGAGAAAGGAATAAGGCTGAAAGGTGTCAAAAATTTAATATTTAAAGTGGAATCAGATTTGTTATTACACACTGCCAACAGTCGCACAACACAATTCTGCCCCCCACTCTTGCTAGTGCCAAACACAAGCAAAATCACCTACTGCTTTTCTTCCTAACCTGTATGATAAACTGTTAAGGAAAAATAAATTCTTCATTGTCTTCACCTAGTCTTATTCTCAGTGTCTGGCTAAATTTGGACTCACTTTCTGGTCCTGAAAATAGCAACATTCTACCTCCCTGCCTTCTCACATACCAACCCTTACTGTGCTCCCTAAATATAATCAGATAACACACACAAATACAAGCACATTTCCTTTATACAACACTAGTATTTATTCAAGGAGACCATTTATGTTTTGTTTTCTTCCTATTGCCCATTTCTAAAGTTTTTTTTTTGTTTTTTTGTTTGTTTGTTTGTGGGGGTTTTTTTTTTGGTTTTTTTTTGTTTTTTTGTAGAAGGTACACATATTTAAGGGTCCTCTTCTGGGAGACTCTGTCCATCACTGTGGTAAATAACACTCCAGCACTTCTTCTTCATTTGTTGGCTTGCTTCCTGGGGCTTTTTACCTTTCCTGGAGGAAAATGGAATTTGCTGATTCTTTTTGTCTTTTTCATTCTTTTCTTCACACTCCTTAATGGGAGAATGTACCTTTGCCATATTCTTTGTTTTCTATTTGGGAAAGAATGTAAACCCAGAAAGACACAAGATTTGGGGAAGATATTCTGAAATATGTGGGAATGTCACTTATAAAAGAAAGACAATGTATTGATGAAGGAAGTGCCTGTGCCAAATATAGAGCAAGGCCAGAGCCTTGGGTGAGGAATTTTTGGGAAATAAATAGGGGCATATGAGTAGGAATGTCTGACCTTATCCTTCTTTTTTGTCATCTAGTTGGGAAACTGATTTCCAGTTCACTTTAGTACTTGAAATTTCTTGGTCCATCCTAGCATTTGGAGTCTGATTCGTTATCTAAACTAGGCTTCAGTATTTTCTTAGTAAACGTTGCCTTAGCAACAGGCCATATTCAGAGGCTCCTAGCCTGTATATAAACTAGCCAGGACCATGAGGAACCACAACCTTCAGCTCTGATTAGCCAACATTCAGTGGTTGCCATGGTATGGCTTTATATCACAAAGCGTCAGCATGACAATTCTGATGGAGTGCTGGGGGTGATGATGGGTAGGACTCAGATGGTAATGAAGTTCAAGAAGTGTGGTTATACTGTAGTGAATTTATTTTATTCAGATTTCCTTAGTTTTTACTTAATGTGCTTTTTCTGCCCCATGATTCCATTCAAGATGCTGTATTAATATTTACTCATCATTACAGATCTCATTGGGATCCCTGTAACTGTGCTGTTATCTAGACCTCTTGCTTTAGAGAACATTAAGACCTCTGCCCCTGGAAATACTTTTCTACTCTCTGTTTCAATGAGTTTGACGGTTACTATTTTTAATATTCTACATTTTAGTGATGTGGTGCTTGTGTAAAAACATTTATATAGTATATAGATGTTCTGTGTATGTAAAAAATGTTACCCATCCTTTCATCAATTCAAGCACACTTATATTAGTATTTACCTTGGCTATTTTGAATAATGTAGCACATTTGTTATTATTTTAAATATCTTATCTAAAACATCAAAGACCTAAATACCCATACTTAAATTTATTTTTTTTTAAAACATACTTTACTGATTTTTTTTACAGAGAGGAAAAGAGAAGTATGGAGTGGTAGAAACATCGATTATAGAAAAATATTGATAAGGTGCCTCCTGCACACCCCCACCAGGGATGTGCCTGCAACATAGGTATAATTCTCTTTACCAGAATCGAACCCCAGGAACTTTCAGTCCAAAGGCCGACACTCTATCCAATGAGCGACACCAGTTTGGGCAAATTTCAATAAATACTGAAGCAAACTCCACTCCAAACCATGGATCTTCCCAGGTTGCATATGGGGTGTGTATGTGCATGTTTCCTGGATACACATCACTGATTTTCTCTACCACTTTCCACATATATATTTCCTTTTCTTCTGAAAAACCTCAAATCTAGTCATGGTTTTGAATACCAGATGGTAGTGACTATATTAATCATTTGGATTTGATTTTTAACAGTGATAATGGGAATATTTCTCTCTGGAACCCCGAGGATCAGGAAGCTGTGTGTGTGAGTGTGTGTATGTGTGTGTGTGTGTGTCTGTGTGTGTGTGTGTGTGTGTGTGTGTGTGTGTTTGTGTGTGTCAGAGAGAGAGGGGGGCGAGAGAGAGATAGAGAGAGAGAGATGGGCAGCAACAGCAGATGCATTTTGCATGTCCTAGTGAATTTTCTGACTTCAGGTACGTGACATCAGCATTCCTCATAAGAACTTCTCTTCCTCTCTGAGTTACTACCCCATGGATTTGTATATTGAACAGGCTATCCAACCAAGCTCTGTATAGAAAAGTAGCCAACAACTGCATAAGACACTACAAATGTTAAAAAGGTAAGTACAGAGTTAATTATATCTTATTTTTGGACCTGGGACTTATGGGTCTTACAAATAGGTCCAGGTTGAGTAAAATGATTGAGGATTATTCAAAGGAGGCTTCATGCCACTATAAGTTAATTTGCTAAACTGACTAATTTGTGAAGCTAGATGTGGTGAAGATATTGTCTTCAAAGATAATGAGAGATAGAAGGACTGAAGAGGTATCCTACTGAGTACCCAGGTAAATGTGTACTATATCTCTAATTGTGACATTTATCTGTATCTGCAGTCTCTTGAAATAGGTACTGACTAGAAAATGATAGTCAAATACTTTGCTATGACTGCTAATAATTTTACATGTTCTTTGTGTAGAATTGGTAATTTTAATATTATATATGGATCTCTCTAATGTGTGACCTGAGAATTCGCAATAAGGTACCAATCATATTCTTCAGGTTTAAGGCCAAGTCAAATTTAGCTGTTAAATTCAGAAGCAATAGAAAAAATTATACCTTCTCTAACTAGGTCTTATATAATGGTTGCTATCTGTGGAAGTCCTGTTTTCAATTACATTTGCTTCTCTTTCAACAAGGGTGTTACTTTATAAGTAGGGGGCAAGGTCCACAGGGTACCATTTGTTTAAGCTGATTATAAGGTCAAAACATTTATTTTTCTATTTATTAGTTCAGATTCCTATTATACTCTAGGAAATATTTTATTAGAATAGGTGCTTTGACTATAGGAAGTTGAGGCAACAAAATAGTTCTAATTGTTAAGTTTAGACATATTTCTTTCTATTTTATGGTCAGACACTCCTTTTTAATCAGCTTGTCTAAATGTTGGCTGGACAGGGAGAATAATGGAATGAGGCATAAACCTGTCAATAGTCTAACATCTAAAATAGAAATCAGATTCCTTATTATACACTGCCAACCCTTCACAACACCCTATTCCCGTTCTCCTCTACCACCCCCTAATGCCAAATACAAGCAGAAACAACACCTTCTTTTCATCCTTGCCAGTATAATAAAGCATTAATGAAAAAACTCATCTTCAATCTTCACCGTGTCCTTATTCTCATTGTCTGGCTAACTATGGAATGGCAGGTTTGGTTGCATTACTTGTACAATTCTATTTTCCTTCCTTCTCCCATACATGTCCCCTCCCCATCATCAGAGAACACACAGAGATATACAAACATTTCCCTTAAAAACATGCTATTATTTATTCAAAGATACTATTTAGGTTTTAATATCTATATAATGACCATTTTCAAGCATTATTTCTAGACAATCAACACATCCTAAAGGTTTTTATCTTCACATATACCCTGGGCATTACTTTGCTAGGAATCTCTTCTTTGTCATCTCCTTATCCTTCTCCTTTGCCTTCCTCTACATCTCTTTCTCCTTCTTCTACTTCATTGTCTTTATCCTCATCATATTCTTCTCCTGCTTCATCTCCTTCTACTTCACCTTCTTCATCTTTGTCTTCTTCTTGTCTCTGAAAATTTTCCTTCATACTCTTCTCCTTCCTCTTCTTCTTCCCCTTCTACTTCTTCTTTCTAATCTCCTTCTCTCTATTCCTCCTTTTTTTCTTATACTTCTTGTATCTTCCTCCTCCTACTCCACTTCCTGTTCCTTTTTCTTCTTCTTCTTCTTCGTCGTCATCATCATCTTTCTCTTTGTCTTTAGCCTCATAGTCATCCTTGCCCTCATTATCCTCCATTGGCTGAATTACTGGAGTTCTCTTACATTTACAATAGTAAAATATAAGCTTCTGCCTCTTTCAGTTTTTTCTCTCTAAATATATCTACTTTATTTTTGGACTGAATTTACATTGCCTATTATCTTTAATACATAATGGGGGAAACAAGATATACTCAGAAAGCAATTGGTTTGGGGTCAGAAATCGGGGAATGGGAGGGAATTGGGATTGTAATAGAATGACATTGATAAATTGAGGAGGTGTTTGTGCCATACAGGGCAGGGTCAGAGTCTATATTGGGGAGTAAATGGGGAAAAACAGGAGACATATCAGTAGGGTATTCTGACCTTATCCTTTTCTTTGTCATGGAGTTCTGAAATGGAGTTCCTATTCACTTCACTACTTGTATATTCTTGGCCCATTTTGCTTTCGGTTCTGTATTTTATAGTAATCTTTGTTTTGCTATAGCAACTGTATCCTACACCAGGGCAACTGACATCTATTCATGTTCTACAGGACAATGAGTAGCCATATCCTTCAACTCTGATTGGCCAAAAGTCAGTGGTTGCCATGGAATGACTTGACATCACAAAGGCTCAGCTTGACCTTTCATGAGGGGGAAGGGGATGATGATGCAGAGGAGTCAGGTGCTCTGGTTACATAAAGCAGAGCTTCCTTAATATGTTCTAAAATATTTCTCAAACTTACCTCTTCCTCATTTCCTTAATTCATTCATTTTCCAGCATAATGCAGGGAGGGGATGTTTCCTTTACTCCATTTCCCATACTAACTATCAATTCACTGGTCCGTTCTACTATTCCTCACATATTATCATTGCCTAGTATTTTGCGTGTTGTTTTAATGGATGTTTTATTTTAGAATAGGTTTATATTTAAAGGAAAATTGAAAATACCCATATACCACATGATTGACATGATGCAGTGTGGGAGCTGTGTATGTGTGTATGAATAACAACTTCTTTATCCATTCATATTATAACTTATTTTACTTATTTTGACTAATGTGAATAGAGCAGCATATTACCTCGTATTTTGGATTTTTTAACCCAAATCCCACCAAAATGAATACAAATTTTTATATTTTAATAAAGACATGAATTATCACACTTTCCTCCAACACTTGGCTGTTGCAATCAACCTTCCAGGTTTCATGTGGGTTGTGCATCTTTACTGGGTATACTTCATTGATTGTCTGTACTACTCTTCTCATATTTATTTCATTTGTTTTTTCCTGAGAACCTCAAACTTAGTCACTACCATCAGGGTTATGGCACTCCACAGGACAGTCTGAATTCTTCCATTGATTTAACCACAGGTAAGTCATCGAATGGACTTTTCTCCCTAAAATTCAGTGTGTGTGTGTGTGTGTGTGTGTGTGTGTGTGTGTGTGTGTATGAGAGAGAGAGAGAGAGAGAGAGAGAGAGAGAGAGAGAGAGAGGAAGAGAGAGAGAGAGAGAGAGAGAGAGAGAGAGAGAGAGAGAGAGATGGCCAGCAACAACAGAAAGATTATGCAAGGTCCTAGTGAGTCTTCTATTTTCAGATTCGTGACATTATCATCATACATAGTAACTTTAATTTCTCCTTCAGTGACTGTCCAAAGGACCATCCAAAGAAGTTATATGTAAAAAGGAGACCAAACTGGTTGTAATGCAACAAATGATCACATGGTAAACATAGTGTAGGTCACATCTGATTTTCTGACTGGGACACATGATTCAATCTGAGACTTATAAATAGGTCCAGGTTCAGTAAAATTATATAGGATTATATTAAGGAAGACTCCTGATACTCTAGGTTAATTTGCTAACCTGACTTATTTGCTAAGCTATATAATCTGAAAAAACTGTCTGCAATATTGAAAAATAACAGGACAGGAGAGGTATCATACTGAGTACCCAAGTGAAGATATATATTGTCTCTAAGATTGATGCTAACATTAGCGATAGCCTGTGTTAATAGGCACTGAATAGTACATGTCAGTCAAATACTTTGCTATGAATGCTAATTCTTTACCAGTTTCTTTGTGTAGATTCAGTAATTTCAATAAAATTATATATAGATCTCTAATGGGTGGGTGGGACCATGACATTAATAATCTGAAAATTCACACTGAGGAGCCAATCATGCTTTTGAGGTTTAAGATCAAGTCAATTCTTGCAGATATATTAAGAAGCCGTATGGGTGACTATTCCTTCTCTAAGTAGGTCATGTACAATGGGAGGCTACCTATGAAAGCCATATTTTCATTAACATTTGGGCCCTTTTTCAACCAGGGTAAAATTTGTTTTATATGTGTGGAAGAAGTCCCACAGGGTAATATTAAGTTCCCCATAGATAATTTTTCTACTCATTGTGCCAGATTCTCATTATGCACTAGAAAATATTCTAGGACAATGTGTGTTTTGGCTAATGTAAATTTCAGCAACAGAATAGTTCTAATGATTAAGTTTAAGCATATCTGTTCCCTCTTTTATATGCTTGTCCACATGTGGGCTAGATGGCACATGGAAAGAAATAAGGCTGAAAGTTGTCAAAAGTTTATTATTTAAAGTGGAATCAGATTTGTTATTATACACTGCCAACCATGAAACAACACAATTCTGCCCCCCACTCTTGCTAGTTAAAACACAAGCAAAATAACCAACTTCGTTTCTTCCTCACCTGTATGATAAACTGTTAAAGAAAAAATTTTTCATTTGACTTCACCTAGCCCTTATTCTCAATGGCAGGCTAACTTTGGACTCCCTGGTCTGCTCCCTAAACTAGCAGAATTCTACCTCCCTCCTTTCTCACATACCTACTCTTACTTTGCTACCTAAACATCATCACATAGCACACAAAAAGACAAGCACATTTCCATTATACAATGACAGTTTTTATTCAAGGAGACCATTTATGTTTTGATCTCTTCATAATGCCCATTTCTTAAGTTTTGTTTTGTTTTGTTTTAGTGTAGAAGCTACACATATTTATGGGTCTTCTTCTGGGACATCACTTGTGGTAGAAGAACACACCAGCACTTCTTCTTCATTTGTTGGCTTGCTTACTGGAGCTTGTCTACCCTTCCTGGAGGAAAAAGCAATTTGCTGGTTCTTTCTGTCTTTTTCATTCTTTTCTTCACACTGCTTAATGCCAGAATGCACCTTCTCCATATTCTTTGTTTTCTATTTGGGAAAGACAGTAAACCCAGAAATACATTGGTTTTGAGGAAGATACTGGGAAATATGAGGGAATGGGGCTTATAAAGAAAGTCAATGGATTGATTAAGGAAGTGTCTGTGCACAAAAAACAAGGCCAGAGCCTTGGGTGACAAGTTATTGGGAAAGAAGTAGGAGCATATGAGTAGGGAAGTCTGACCTTATCCTTTTTTTTGTCACTGAGTTGGGAAACTGACTTCCAATTCACATTAGTACTTGAAATATCTTGGTCCATTCTTGCAGTTGGAGTCTTATTCGTGTTCTAAACTAGGCTACAGTGTTTTCTGAGTAAACATAGGCTTTGTTTTAGCAACAGGCCATACTCAGAGGCTCCTTCCCTCTCCATATACTCCAGGACAATGAGGAGCCAAACCCGTGTGCATGGAATTGCCAATATTCAGTGGTTGCCATGGTATGGCTTTATATCACAAAGCTTCAGCTTGACCATTCTTGAGGGTTTTTTTTGGGGGGGGTGACAATGCTTAGGACTAAGATGATATGGTTAGAGAAACTGGAGCTTCTTTCCAAAATAGATCCTAAAATATTCCCCAAACTAACATCTCACTCCCTAAATTCCTTTAATTCAATTAATGTGCAGCATATGGTGGAGAGGGGGTATTTCCTCTAAGCCATTTCTCATACCCCACATCCATTCAGTGGCTCATTCTACCACCCCCCCATATATATCATTACCTAGTATTTTGAGTGTTCTTTTAATGGTTGTTTTATTTTATAATAGTTTTAGATTTACAGAAAAGATGTGAAGATTAATACCCATAAGTCCAATACCCAATTTTCCTTATCATTAATAATTTACATTGGTAGGTGCAATTGTAACATATAGTGAACCATCAGTGAAACAGTTACATTCATCCTCAGTTCTATAATATCTATAATATAAAACAAGATTACTCTATACCAAGTTGTTCCAGGAAAAACTGTTCCAGTTTTGCAACAAAACTTCAGTTTTTGACCTGACAGCCCTTTTTTACTGATACCTCTGCATGACAGAAAGCATCTCTCATAAAACAAAGGAGAAATATTTTTGTTTCTGGCAATATCTGATAAGCCCAATTTTTAAACATAAAGAGATCATCAGGAGCTCCAGTGTTGGGTAAAGTTGTGAAAATGCTCACAAAACAACAACCACAGGCAATTGAAGAGGTAAAAAATTGTTGTTGATATGGATAAATGAAAAGTTGTTAGCCAGTGAAAGCATTTGGGTAGCAATGATAAATGAAAATTCCAAAATGCTGCATCTGGTCATATTGAAGGATACCCATTAACAGAGTGTGGAATGTGATTCATTTATGGCTAGCACTGGGTGTTTTCATAAACATAAGAAAACAAGTGTTGTTTTTTTTAGATTAATAGTACTATGCAGATACTTTATATAAGAATGATAATACAGGGAACCATTTAAGTGTGTGTGTGTGTGTGTGTGTGTGTGTGTGTGTGTGTGTGTGTGTCGGGGGGGGGAATGGGTTCATTCAACTTCCAAATATGTCTAATGGGAAAATTTGATTTCATTTTATTATATTTCTATAGATTTCAAAATGGGAAGGTAGAGGGAGAGAGATATAAACATCAATGATGTTAGAGAATTATTGATTGGCTGTGTCCTACACGCCCCCTATTGGGAATGAGACCACAATCCAGGCATGTGTCTTTGACCAGAACTGAACCCAGGAACCTTCAGTCCATAGGCTGGTGCTCTATCCTCTGAGACAATCTGGCTAGGGCTGATTTTGGTTTTTAAACAAATCACTTCTCAAACAGCCTACTGAATGAAATGAAGTTCATGAAGTGTGGTTCTACTGTAGTGATTTTATTTTATTAAGATTTCCTCAGTTTTTACTTAATGTGCTCTTTCTGGCCCAGGATCCCATTCAGGATGCTGAATTAACATTTACTCATCATTACAGGTCTCATTGGGATCCTTGTGACAGAGCAGTTTTCTAGACCTCTTGTTTTAGACAACATTATGTCCTTGTCCCTGGAAAATACTTTTCTACTATCCATTTTAATGAGTTTGACTTAGTATTTTTAATATTCTACATTTAAGTAATGTGGCCTTTGTGTATAGAAGATTTTTATTGTGTATATATGTTCTGAGTGTGTATGACCTCTTATTCATCCTTTCATCAATTGATGGACACTTATATTAGTACTTACCTTCGCTATTGTGAATAATGTACCACATTCCTTAGTATTTTGAATATCTTATCTAAAACACCAAACAATTAAATACCCATACTTAAATTTCTTACTTTTTTAAAATATATTTTATTGATTTTTCTTTACAAAGAGGCAGAGGCATAAAGACCTAGAAACATCAATGACAGAGAAATATTGATCAGCTGTCACCGCCACACCCCCTACTTTCAATGTGCCTGTAATCCAGGTATATGCACTTGACAGGAATCGAACCCAGATCCTTCAGTCCATAGGCTGATGTTCTATCCACTGAGCCACACCAGTTTAGGCAAATTTCAATATATTGATGAATGACACTTCACTCCAACACCTGGCTCTTCCCAGGTTGCATATGGAGTGTGTATGTGCATGTTTCCTGGATACACATCACTGATTTTCTCTACTACTTTCCACATATGTATTTCCTTTTCTTCTGGAAAACCTCCAACCTAGTCAGGTTTTTGAATGCCACATGACAGTGACTAAATTAATCACTTGGATTTGATTTGTCACAGAGATGACTGGGATGTTTCTCTCTAGAGCCCTGAGAATCAGGATGCTGTGTGTGTGTGTGTGTGTGTGTGTGTGTGTGTGTGTGTGTGTGTGAGAGAGAGAGAGAGAGAGAGAGAGAGAGAGAGAGAGAGAGATGGGCAGCAACAGCAGAAGCATTTTGCAAGTTCCTAGTGAATCTTCTGTTTTCAGGTATGTGACATCAGCATCCCTCATAGGAACTTCTCTCCCTCTATGAGTGAGTACCCCATGGACTTGTATATTGAACAGGCTATCCAAACAAGCTCTGTATAGGAAAGGGACCAACAACTGCTTAAGATGCTACAAATATTCACAAGGTAAACACAGTTAGTTACATGTTATTTTTGGACATGGGACTTATGGGTCTTACAAATAGGTACAAGTTGAGTAAAATGATTAAGGATTACTTTAAGGACGCTTCTTGCCACTAAATGTTAATTTGCTAAACTGACTAATTTGTGAAGCTAGATGTGGTGAAGATACTCTCTGCAAAGATAATGAGAAATAGCAGGACTGGAGAGGTACCCTACTCAATACCCAGGTAAATGTGTACTATATCTCTAATTGTGACATTTAACTGTAGCTACAGTCTTTTTAGACAGGTACTGAGTCGAACATACTAGTCAAATACTTTGCTGTGACTGCTAATTATTTACCAGATTCTTTAAGTAGAATTGGTAATTTTAATATTATATATGGGTCTCTCTAATGTGTGGCCTAAGAATTCACAGTAAGACACCATCATACTCTTCAGGTTTAAGGTCAAATCAAATTTGGCTCTTAAATTCAAATAAGTAGAAACAATTACACCTTCCCTATCTAGGTCTTATATAATGGGTTTTTATCTGTGGAAGTCCTGTTTTCATTTACATTGGCTTGTCTTTCAACAAGGATGTTATTTTATAAGTAGAGGGGGGGGGGTGGTCCACAGGGTAGCATTTTTTCAAGCTGATTATAAGGTCAAAACATTTATTTTTCCATTCATTATTTCAGATTGCCATTATGCACTAGAAAATATTTTAGGACAATAGGTGCTTTGACTATAGGCTGTTCAGGCAATACAATAGTTCCAATGGTTAATTTTAGACATATTTCTTTCTATTTGATGATCAGAAACTCCTTTTTTATCACCTTGTTCAAATGTTGGCTGGACATGGAAAAGAATGGAATGCGGCTTAAACCTATCAATAGTCTATCATCTAAAATGGAAATCAGATTCATTATTATACACTGCCATCCCCTACACAACACCCTGTTCTCCATCTCCTCTACCATACCCCAAATGCCAAATAAAAGCAGAAACACCAACTTCTTTTCTTCCTTGCCAGTATGATAATGTGTTAATGAAAAAACTCATCTTCAATCTTCAATGTGTCCTTATTCTCAGTGTCTGAACAACCATGGAATGGCAGGTCTGGTGCCCAAACTTGTAGAATTCTATGTTTCTACCTTCTCACCTACATGCCCCATCTCATTATCAGAGAACACACAGAGATACAAGCACATTTCTTTTTTACACATGCTAGTATTTATTCAAAGATGCTATTTAGGTTTTATTATCTACATAATGACCATTTTCAAGCATTATTTCTAGAGAGGCAACACATCCTAAAGGTCTTTATCTTCACGTATACCCTGGGCATTACTTGTGATATAAATCTCTTCTTCTTTATCATGTCCTTCCCCTATTCTGTCCCCTTCATCTCTTTCTCCTTCTTCTACTTCATTGTATTTATCCTCATCATCTTCTTCTACTGCTTCTCCTTCTCCTTCCTCATCTTCACCTTCTTTTTCACCTTCTCCCTTTTTCCTTCATATTCTTCTTTGTCCTCTTCCTCTACTTCCCTTTCTACTTCTTCTTCTTACTGTTCTCCTTCTCTTTCTACCTCCTCTTTTGTTCTACTTCCTGTCTCCTCTTCTTCCTTTTCCTCACCTTTTAACTCTTCCTACTCCTCCTCTTCCTTATTTTTTTCTTTTTTTTCTTAATCTCCTCCTCCTAGTCTTTTTCCTTCTCCTTCCCCTTCCCCTTCCCCTCCTCCTCCTCCTCCTCCTTCTCCTCCTCTTGTAGAACATCTTATTCATCCTTTCCTCAATTTATAGACACTTATATTAGTACTTATCTTGGCTATTGTGAATAATATAACACATTCCTTAGTATTTTGAATATCTTATCTAAAACACCAAAGAACTAAATACCCATATGTTGGAGCCAGGGTGTAAGTTGAAAAGGTCCTTACATCTGAGGGGGCTATCAGGGCTGGCCCCCTTCCCACACAGTTTTTCCTGACTTGTTTGGATGGCTATTATCAGTAGAATGCGAGAAATTTTTCATGGCTTGCCAAGAATTCTTTCATTATTTACTGATATTTGCTGTACTAAGAATTTTTCCTTCAGCTCTATGTCTCCTTTAGAGATTAAGAGGAACAAAGAACTCTTCTTAACAGACCTCCTAATTAGTGTTTAGTGCATAAAAAGCATTGCACAGTTAATAAACTTGCTATAGTTCATCAATGGCTACCTGTAGTCCTTCCGACCCCGCTTTCCTGTGTATCTTTCTTTTCTCAATTCCCACCTCCCTACCTCAGCCCGGTTCAACCTGCCAGGCTGGCCCTGGAAATTGGCGCCCGAACAGGGACCTGAGGACTTGGGAAGCAGATGGTGAGGAACTCCTCTGGACAAAGAGTGCACTCGTTTAGGTAAGGGAGGAGCAATTTATTGATAGTCGGGAGGAAAGCATGGGACAAAATGAAAGTGCCCTTTAGAGGCAAATGTTGAAATCTATGTGATCACAAAATAATGTTGTTTCTTGTTCAAATTAGAATCTTAGTTTGTGTATTGAATTTAATAAGTGGGACTCCACTGCGGAAACTGCCTCTGGTTCAGAGAAATTCAAAGGCATCAGGAGAGGTCAGGGTTATCTGCTGTCCCACAATAAGGTTACTTGCAATAAGATTACTTAATGCCTTGTTTAAAAAATTATAAGAGAACTTACAGGGAAATGCAAATCTTGGCCAAATTGGGTGTGAGTTATTACATCAGAAAGCCAAAAAGAAAGAAAAAATTTGGGTTCTGTCTATCTTTTAAGCATGAAAAGAAATTCAGTCAGGTCTGTTGCTGAAACTTCCCCTGAAGTAAGCAGGATTTAGGGGAAGGGAGAGACACCTGGCAATCCAATATAGAAGCCCACTCTCTTAGTATATTAAATTAAAAGTTTTCTTTCTCATCATGAAAAAGTTTTAAAAATTTAGAAATGCTTCAGAGATATCTGTACACATGTAAAGAGATAGCTGGTGTAAGACAAAATGTGCACAACTCCGATTTCAGATATTAGATAGGTCTTGAACTGGACTTAACTCTCTACAAGGGCTACAGAAATGAAAAACCCAGAGCTGGTTCTTTTTCCTGAGAAAAAAGGCGAAAAAGTCTTGAAATTCAAGCTAATTCCAGCAACAGGATTTGCATTTCCATAATAAAGAGTAGTTTTAAAAATGCTAGTGAACTTTATTAAAAAGTTAACTCTTGGACGAGGTCGGTTTGGCAGTGGTAGAGCATCGGTCTGTGGACTGAAATGTCCCAGGTTCGATTCCGGTCAAGGGCATGTACATTGGTTGCGGGCATATCCCCGGTAGGGGGTGTGCAAGAGGCAGCTGGCCGATGTTTCTCTCTCATCGTTTCTGGCTCTCTATCTCTCTCCCTTCCTCTCTGTAAAATATCAATAAAATATATATATATATTTTAAAAAGTTAACTCTTAAGGCCTTCAAGAAAATAAGTAAATTTGTCTCTGTCATAGAATTTATCCAAATTAAATACTTTAAAATAATTATAATTGACTCTAGAATCTCAAAGAAATTATTAAAATATAGATAAATAAATAATGTATTAATTATAAAGATCTAAGTAGTCCAGGTAACTGGCTACATCCTTTATTGATGGAGGAAAGTGTAGACGCCCTCCCCCCCAGCAGACAGGTCAGGGTCCTGCCAGTAGCCATCTTAAAGAATGTAATAATTTACAGTCAAATAAACCAAACCTAATTTTCCAGAGCTGAGAAGGAAAACCCCTATCTTGTAAAACAAAAAACCTGCTGTTTGGAATTTTCTGCTCTTTTCTTAGATGGCCTCTTATTCTAAAATATTGCTTTCTAGTCTGCTTTAGCCTGTTTGAATAATGATGAAGATAAACTTAGCTGTCTGACCTTGTAAATCAAGACTGGGTATGCCCATAATTTTTAGAATTGTGTTTATTTTCAAAGACAGTAGCCAAGATAACCACTAATTACACAGAGGGCTAGCTCCTTAATAAAAAGAGAATCTCTGCTTGTAGCTTTGCTTAGAATTTGAATTCATTTTATCTAGGCCCATGGCGTGATGAATAAAATAAGTCTCTCCAAACTCTCCTTCTGCATTGTTTGATTGTTCAAAAACTCTGTAACAGAGCCACTGGCAAATAAAAATTTAAATTTACCTCATAGAAAACCTAGAGGACAGAATTGACTCTATTAATTGATTATGTCTTGTATTTTTCTTAAAAATATAAAGTGTTGTTACTCTAGGAAATGCTAAATATATTTAACTTTCCAGCTTTAAAAGTTCTAAGTACTTATTGAATTAGGAGAAATTATATAAACATGATAATTATGTACCTAAACTATAAAAATATATTTTTAAGAAAGTAAAATGTTGTATTTTCTCTAATAATTAGGAATTCAAAATATGTTAATTATTGGTATGATTTTAAAAAGAGGATTAATTCTATGACTCAGTTTAAATGTAATTGATATTCTTTAAGATAATTTAGTTATGCAATCTATGAAGCATATATATATATATATATATATATGTGTGTGTGTGTGTGTGTGTGTGTGTGTGTGTGTGTATATATATATATATATATATATATATATATAAAATCTTTCCAAGTTATTTTAAGACTAAGAGTGACTTTTTAGACATTTTATGGGCCCCAAAATGTTTTTCAAAAGTCTATTCTCTCTTAAAGTATTTTTTTTAATTAAACTGAGTGATACTTGAAAGTACATGGAAAGCTTTATCAAATAAAATTAATATATATATATATATATATATATATATATATATATATATATACTGTTATAAGGGTTTTCACCTGTAAGAAGGGCAAACCAATATATTTATTAAAGATAGCCGAATTTTTCAACAGCAGTAGAATTTCAAAAAATATAAAAGCTATGCTTTTGGATCAGAGCTGTAAGTTTTACTGAATAAATTTACTTTATTTTAATTAAAGATACCTACTTAAGTTACTTTATAAATTAGCCTTTTAAAACATAATCAAGGTCTCATATAAATTAAGTTACATAAGAAATCAATATTTAACTAATACGAAAACTTTATATAGCCACCTACATCAAGCTAGAGGTGGGGCAACATTTGCGGCTTGTGAAACCAAATGTAAATTTGCTTTAAGTAAAGATACCTACTTTAATTACTTAAATAAATTAACTTATTAAATTATAATCAACGTTTTCAACTAAATAAAAAGCCAATATTTTTATAAATAATTCTAATAAAGAACAAAAAAGCTAATAAAAGTTTTATCTACAATATAAACTTGACTATCTTTTAAAAGAACAGATTGAGCAGCCAGCCCTCTGGCCACATGGTTTGTGGCCACCATCTTAAAATAACAAAGGCCAACTTTTGAATAAGCCAATATCTTTATAAGCAATTTAAATAAATCTTCTGCCGAAGCCGGTTTGGCTCAGCGGTAGAGCGTCGGTCTGTGGACTGAAGGGTCCGGGGTTCGATTCCGGTCAAGGGCATGTACATTGGTTGCGGGCACATCCCCGGTGGGGGGTGTGCAAGAGGCAGCTGGTCGATGTTTCTCTCTCATCGACATTTCTACTTATTTCAATTAGTTAATTTAAATTAATCTGAAATAAAGCTTAATTTATTTATTAACTTTACTTGTCCTAGATTATGGACATTAAGTTTCTGCTATTAATATTTAATTTTATATAAAACTTATCAGAGGAAAAACATAAATTATTTACCTTAGTTTAAAAGGCTAAACATATAGACTTTTAATTATAATTTCTATAATAGTTGAAGGAAACATCTTTAATTCCTTATAGAATAAATTTTATGTTACAGAGAGTTTTATTTAAGAATCTTTGTCTTTCTTTTTTATAACAGGTAATATATTATTAGGCTGTAGTTTGAAGGTCAAGCCTACAGGCGATTAGCTAGTTATATTACAAGTATTTTTATAATAAGGCTGATTATTAATTTATTTTTAAATTTATAATTTTAATAATAATCTTAGTTTAGTGAAAGAGAATTCAAGGTTTTAAAATTTCTCTTTTTATTAAAATTATAGTTATATTTCAAAGTATCTTCTTTAAGCTTATTTACTTATACAGGGGGATGATGGGAAGTCTTAGCTAACTTTCATAGAAGATTTATTTATTTTTTTAAAAATATATTTTATTTATCTTTTACAGAGAGGAAGAGAGAGAGAGATTTTACTACGGAGCCCATCAACCTATAGTAATAGTGCTTATATGATAAGTATAGCAAAAATTATTGAAACAGCTACTATAAGGCACACTAATTCAGAGGAACTTTTCATTTAATTTTCAGTCTTTAAAATGTTATTTGAGAACGACAATTTCCATGTTTTATTAGAAGCAATGTCCTCACTTCCTGTGCCAACTTTAGGGATAAATCCCCGAGGACTTAAACCTAATCAAATCTGGTCAAATGGATATCACTCAATAGGAGAAAGAGCCAATTTTACTCTTAAAACACAAAATGGGGGAGACAGATGTTATGTGTCAGTCACCTCAAGAGAAGCTCAGTCATGCTTTTTATACCATAAATTTTTTTTTAATTGTGATGCAGAGGATCATACAGCAGGTAAAAGGCATCAGGCCTCCTGTACAATAGCCTCCACTGAATCAGCTAGGTGGAAGGAAGCATGAACCAGAAGAGTTTTATCAGATTCAGTAATAATGTGGGGGAGAAGTTGTTTTTTATTTCTTTCCAGAAGGAGCAATGCAGCCAATTTGGGTGCTGGAGCATTACATGTGTCACTACAATGGACTCAGACAAGCTCCTGTGTCCCTTCACTCAAAAGGACTAAGTACTACCCTAATAACAGCAAAGCAGAGGAAGAAGAAAACTGAAAGCTACATAAGAGACTGAGGTACTAACATAGAGTCATCTGAAGAAATCAATGACTGAAGTGCAGTAGATTGTAAAAAAGCAAGAAGTTGAAGCTACTTCTTCAACCATGTTCCTACTCATACTAGCATCTGTTAGCTGCCAGTGTTCTCCAAAGTCTTGCACAGCCAAGTCCAAGAACTCTGAGTAAATATACATCAGCAGCACAAGAGACTCTTTCATTTAGTAGCTAAAAATGGTAACATGTCCAGAGTTTTGATTTCTCTCTTATTGTTTTGTTATTATTTAATAGCCAAAATTTTGCTCTTGACATTCAAAATTTGAAAATGAAAACATGTATGGAGTTTGATTTTGCATTGGCATTGTTTACAATTATTTTAATATTAGAGATTTATATTGTTTAAATTTTACTTTTATTATTAGTAGCCTAAAAAAGGGGGGGATCTGTTGAAGCCAAGGTGTAAGCAGACAAGGTCCTTGCATCTGAGGGGGCTAGCAGGGCTGGCCTCCTACCCACACAGTTTTTCCTGACTTGTTTGGATGGCTACTATCAGTAGAATGAGAGCAACCTTTCATGGCTTGCCAAGAAGTCTGTCATTATTTACTGAGATTTGCTCTACTAAGAATTTGTCCTTCGGCTCTATCTCTCCTTTGGAGATTAAGAGGAACAAAGAATACACTCCTCTTAACAGACCCCCTAATTAGTGTTTAGTGCATAAAAAGCATTGCACAGTTAATAAACTTGCTACAGTCCGTCAATGGCTACCTGTAGTCCTCCCGATCCCGCTTTCCTGTCTCTCTTTCTTTTCTCAATTCTCACCTCCCTACCTCAGCCCGGTTCAACCTGCCAGGCTGTCCCTGGCACCCATACTTAAATTTCTTTTTCCAAATATATTTATTGATTTTTTTCACAGAGAGGGAGAGGGATAGAGAGGTAGAAAAATCGATGACAGAGAAATATTGATCAGCTGCCTCCTGCACAACCACTACCGGGGATGTGCCCACAATACAGGTATATGCCCTTGACAGGAATCTAACCCAGGACCTTTCAGTCCGCAAGCCAATGATCTATCCACTGAGCAACACCAGTTTCATCAAATTTCACTATATAGATGAATCACACTTCACTCCAACACCTGACTCTTCCCAGGCTGCATATGGAGTATGTATGTGCATGTTTCCTGGATACACATCACTGATTTCATCTACCACTTTCCACATAAGTATTTCCTTTTCTTCTGGAAAACCTCAAACCTAGTCATGGTTTTGAATGGCACATGACAGTGACTAAATTAATCATTTGGATTTGATTTGTCACAGGGGTGACTGGGATGTTTCTCTCTAGAACACTGAGGATAAGGATGCTCTGTGTGTGTGTGTGTGTGTGTGTGTGTGTGTGTGTGTGTGTGTGTGTCAGAGAGAGAGAGAGAGAGATTGGCAGCAACAGCAGAAACACTTTGCAAGTTCCTAATGAACCTTCTGTTTTCAGGTATGTGACATCAGCAATCCACATAGGAAATAGTCCTCCTCAATGACTGACTACGCCATGGACTTGTATATTGAACAGGCTATCCAACCAAGCTCTGTATAGAAAAGAGACCAACAAATGCTTAAGATACTGCAAATGTTCACAAGGTAAACACATAGTTAGTTACATGTTATTTTTGGACCTGGGACTTCTGGGTCTTACAAATAGGTCCAGGTTGAATAAAATGATTGAGGATTACTTTACAGAGGCTTCATGCCACTATATGTAAATTTGCTAAACTGAATAATTTGTGAAGCTAGATGTGGTGAAGATACTGTCTGCAAAGATAATAAGAGATAGCAGTACTGGAGAGGTACCCTACTGAGTACCCTGGTAAATGTGTACTATGTCTCTAATTGTGACTTTTAACTGTAGCTACAGTCTCTTGAAATAGATACTGACTAGAAAATGATAGTCAAATAGTTTGCTATGACTACTAATTGTTTAACAGGTTCTTTGTGTAGAACTGGTAATTTTAATATATATGGATCCCTTTAATGGATAGCCTAAGAATTCGCAATAAGGCACCAATCGTACTCTTCAGGTTTAAGGGCAAGTCAAATTTGTATGTTAAATTCAGAAGCAGTAGAAAAAATTATACCTTCTCTAACTAGGTCTTATATAATGGTTTTTATCTGTGGAAGTCCTGTTTTCATTTATGTTGGGATCTCTTTCAACAAGGGTGTTATTTTATAAGTAGGGAGGAATGACCACGGGGGTAACATTATTTCAAGCTGATTATAAGGTCATAACATTTATTTTGCTATTAATTAGTGCAGATTGCCATTATGCACTAGAAATTATTTTAGGACAATAGGTGCTTTCGCTATAGGAAGTTGACGCAATACAATAGTTCTTATGGTTAAGATGAGACATATTTGTTTCTATTTTATGATCAGAAACTCCTTTTTATCAGCTTGTACAAATGTTGACTGGACAGTGAAGAGAATGGAATGAGGCTTTAACCTGTAAATAGTCTAACATCTAAAAGGAAATCAGATTCATTATTACACACTGCCAACCTTCACACAACACCCCATTCCCCATCTCAATTACAACCCTCCAATGCCAAATACAAGCAGAAACAAAAACTTCTTTTCAATATGATAAAGTGTTCATGAAAAAACTCATCTTCAGTCTTCACCGTGTCCTTATTCTCAGTGTCTGAATAACTATGGAATGGCAGGTCTGGTGCCCAAACTTGCGAAATTCTGTTTCTTCCTTCTCATCTATGTGCCCCACCCATCATCAGAAAACACAAAGAGATACAAGGATATTTCTTTAATTCACATACTACTATTTATTTAAAGATGCTGTTAAAGTTTTAATATCTACATAATGACCATTTTCAAGCATTATTTCTAGAGAGGCAACACATCCTAAAAGTCTTTATCTTCTCATATACCCTGGGCATTACTTTTGATAGAAATCTCTAATTCTTTGCCATCTCCTTTCCCTTCACCGCTTTCGCCTTCTTTACTTCATTGTATTTATCCTCATAATCTTCTTATACTTCATCTCCCTCTCCTGGTTCATCTTCATCTTCGTCTTCCTTTTTACTTTCTCCTTTTTTCCTTCATATTATTCTTCTTCCTCTTCCTCTTCTTCCCCTTCTTCTTCCCCTTCTTCTTCTTCTTCTTCTTCTTCTTCTTCTTCTTCTTCTTCTTCTTCTTCTTCTTCTTCTTCTTCTTCTTCTTCTCCTTCTTCTTCTTCTTCTTCTTCTTCTTCTTCTTCTTCTTCTTCTTCTTCTTCTTCTTCTTCTTCTTTTTCAGTGTCTTTAGCCTCATAGTCATCCTTATCCTCATTGCCCTCAATTAACTGATTTGCTGTAGGTCTCTTACTTTTGAGTACTAATATATCAGAATATTCCTCTTTCTTTTCTCTATATTTATCCACTTTATTTAAGGACTGAATGCCCATTGCCTATTACTTTCAATTTCTAGTGGGGATAACAAGATATACCAAAAATAAATTGGTTTTGGGTAAGAAATAGGGAAATTGGAGGGAATTGGGATTCTAATAGAATGACAGTGATTAATTGAGGAAGAGTTTGTGCCACACAGGGCAGGGTCAGAGTCTATAGTGGGGATTCAATGATGAAGAATAGGAGACATATCTGTAGGGTAGTCTGACCTTACCGTTTCCTTGTCACAGAGTTCTGAAATGGGGTTTCTATTCCCTTCACTACTTGTATATTCTTGGCCCATCATTGCAGTAGGTTCTGTATTTTCTTAGTAATCTTTGTTTTGTTGTAGCAACTGTATCCTACTCCAGGGCAACTGGCATCTATCCGTATTCTCCCGTTCAATGAGTACCCATAGCCTTCAACTCTGGCCAACAGTCAGTGATTGCCATGGTATGTCTTAACATCACAAAGCCTCAGCTTGAGCCTTCATGAGGGGGCAGGGTGTGATGATGCAGAGGAGTCAGGTGTTCTGGTTACATAAAGCAGAGCTTCCTCAATATGTTCTAAAATATTTCTCAAACTTACCTCTTCCTCATTTCCTTAATTCATTTATTGTCCAGAACATGGCAGGGAGGGGATGTTTCCTCTACTCCATTTCCCATATTAACCATCAATTCACTGGACCATTCTGTTATCCCTCAGATATTATCATTACCTAGTATTTTCTGTGTTGTCTTAATGGGTGTTTAATTTTATAATAGTTTTAGATTTATAAAAATATTGTTAATACCCATATACCACATAAGTGATATGATGCAGTGTGGGAGCTGTGTGTGTGTGTGTGTGTGTGTGTGTGTGTGTGTGTGTATAACAACTTCTTTATCCATTCATCTTGACTAACAGTTATATTACTTACTTTCACTAATGTGAATAGTGCAGCATATTACTTAGTATTTTGGATTTTTTTCCCCAAAACCCACAGAAATGAATACCAATTTTTATATTTTAATACAGACATGAATTATCACACTTTCCTAAAACACTTGGTTATGCAAGGCAATCTTCCCAGGTTGCATATGAGTTTTGTACCTTTACTGGGTGTACTTCATTGATTGTTTCTACTACTCCTCTCATATTTATTTCATTTGTTTTTCCAGAGAACCTCAAAACTAGTCAGTACCATCAGGGTTATGGCACTCCCCAGGACAGGCTGAATTCATCTATAGACTTTGCCACAGGTTTGTTATGGGATGGATGTTTCTCCCTGGAACCCAGGGTGTGTGTGTGGGGGGGCAGCAATAGCAGAAAGGTCATGCAAGTCCTTCTGATTCTTCTGTTTTCAGATATGTGACATTAGCATCTCACATAGTAACTGCTATTTCTCTATGAGGGACTACCCAATAAATGACCCACACAAGTTCTATGTAGAAAGGTGAACAATGTAGTTAAGACACTACAAATTTTCACTTGGTAAACATAGTGTCATTCACATTTTATTTTGAGACTGGGGAAATATGATTAAATCTGAGACTTACAAATAGGTCCAGGTTGAAAAAAATCATATAGGATTATTTTAAGGAGGACTCCTGATACTCTAGGTTAATTTGCTAAACTGACAAATTTGCTAAGCTATATGAGGTGAAGAAGTGTATTAAATATTGGAAAATAGCAGGACTACAGAGGTATCCTACTGAGTATCCAAGTGAAGATATATTATGTCTCGAAGGTTGAAGTTAGCTTTAGCTATAATCTGTGGAAATAGGCACTGAATAAAAGATGTCAGTCAAACACTTTGCTAATTATTTACCTGTTTCTTTGTGTAGAATCAGTAATTTTAATAAAATTAGATATGGATCTCTAATGGGTGGGACCCTGACATTAATAATCTGAAAATTCACACTGAGGAGACAAATATGCTTTTCAGGTTTAAGATCAAGTCAAATCTGGCTGATAAATTCAGAAGCAGTATGGGAGACTGACTATTCCTTCTCTAACTATGTCCTATACAATGGGAGGCTCCTATGAAAGCCATATTTTCATTAACATTTGGGCCCCTTTTCAACCAGGGTGAAAGTTGTTTTATATGTAGGGAAGCAGTTCCACAGGGTACTTTTAAGATCCACAATTTTTTTTTCTACCCATTGTGCCTTATTCCCAATATGCACTAGAAAATATTATAGGACAATGAGAGCTTTGGCTATGGGAAAAATTGACAACACAATAATTGTAATGATTAATTTTATGCATATTTGTTCCCTTTTTTATATGCTTGCCCTCATGTGGGCTAGATGGTGCAGAGAAAGGAATAAGCCTAAAAGATGTCAAAAATTTAATATCTAAAGTGGAATTAGATTTGTCATTATACACTGCCAACCGTCACACAACACAATTCTGCCCCCACTCTTGCCCGTGCCAAACACAAGCAAAATAACCCACTGCCTTTCTTCCAGACTTATATGATAAACTGTTAAGGAAAAAAAATCTTCTTTGGTCTTCGCCTAGTACTTCTCAGTGTCTGGCTAAGATTTGACTCACTGGTCTGGTGCCAAAACTAGCAGCATTCTACTTCCCTCCTTTCTCATATACCTATGCTTAATTTGCTCCCTACATATCATCAGAGAAAAACACAAAAATACAAGAATATTTGCTTTATACAACACTAGTATTTATTCAAGGAGACCATTTATGTTTTGATCTCTTCATAATTCCCATTTCTTAAGTTGTTTTTCAATAGTAGCTACACATATTTAAGGGTTTTCTTCCGGGAGACCCTGGACATCACTTGTGGTAGAACACTCCAGCACTTCTTCTTCATTTGTGGGCTTGCTTACTGGAGCTTGTCTACCCTTCCTGTAGGAAAATGCAATTTGCTGGTTCTTTCTGTCTTTTTCATTCTTTACTTCAATTCACCATGCTTAATGCCAGAATATACCTTCACCATATTCTTTGTTTTCTATTTGGGAAAGAAGGTAAACCCAGAAAGTCATTGGTGTTGGGGAAGATACTGGAAAATATGTGGGAATGGGGCTTGTAAAGAAAGACAATGGATTGATTAAGGAAGTGCCTGTGTCAAAAAATGGCAAGGCCACAGCCTTGGGTGAGGAATTATAGGGAAAGAAGTAGGGGCATATGTGTAGGGAAGTCTGACCTTATTCTTTTTTATGTCACCAAGTTGGGAAACCGACTTTCAATTCACTTTAGTATTGAAATATCTTGGTCCATCCTTGCAGTTGGAGTCTGATTGGGTATCTAAACTAGGTTACAGTATTTTCTTAGTAAATTTTGGCTTTGTTGTAGCAACAGGCCATACACAGAGCTTCCTGAAATATATATATATATATATATATATATATATATATATATATATATATATATACTCTCCACTACAATGAGGAGCCACACCCTTCAGCTCTGATTGGCCAATATTCAGTGGTTGCCATGATATGGCTTGATATCACAAAGCTTCACCTTGACCATTCTTGAGGGATTGTGGTGGGGTGAGGATGCATAGGACCAAGATGATATGGTTAGAGAAAGTGGAGCTCTTCCTAAATAGATTCTAAAAATATTTCCCAATCTAACCTCTCACTCCCTAATTTCCTATAATTCAATTATTGTCCAGCATATGGCAGAGAGGGTGTGCTTCCTCTAAGTCATTTCTCATACCCCACATCCATTCAGTGGCTCATTCTACCATCACCCATACATATCATTACCCAGTATTTTCAGTTTTCTTTCAGTGGCTGTTTTTTTTTTTTTTTTTTTTTTTTAGAATGGTTTTAGATTTACATAAAAGATGTGAAGGTTAATACCCATAAGCCCAATACCCAATTTCCCTTATGATTAATAATTTACATTGGTATGGTGAAATTGTAACATATAGTGAACCATCAGTGAAACATTTACATTCAATCTCAGCTAGGAAATATCTCCAATATCAAACAACTTTATTCTAGAACAAGTTGTTCCAAGAAAACTGTTGCACTTGTGGAATGCAACTTCCCTTCTTTACCTGACAGCCTTTTTTACTGATACCTCTGCATGACACAAAGCATCTCTCATACAACAAACAAAGGAGAAATATTTTTGTTGCTGGCAATATCTGATAAGCACAATTTTAAAACATAAAAAAGTCATCAAGATCTCCCGTGTTGGGTAAGGGTGTGACAATGCTCACAAAACAACAATCACAGGCAATTGAAGAGGTAGAAAAATTGTTGTTGATATGGAAAATTAAAAGTGGTTAGCCAGTGATAGCATTTGGGATGCAATGATAAATGAAATTTCCAAAATCCTGCATCTGGTCATCTTGAAGGATTCCCTTCAAAAGGGTATGGAATGTGATTCATTTACGCCTAGCACTGGGTGTTTTCATAAATGTAAGAAAACAAGTGTCTCTTTTTAGATTAATAGTACTTATGCATACACTTTATATAACAATGATAAAACAGGGAATCATGTGTGTGTGTGTGTGTGTGTGTGTGTGTGTGTGTGTGTGTGTGTGTTTGGAATGGATTCATTCAATTTCCATATATGTCTAATGGGAAAATATGTTTTATTTTATTATATTTCTATTGATTTCAAAAGGGGAACTCTGAGGGAGAGAAATATAAATATTAGTGATGTTAGAGAATGATTGATCGGCTGCCTCTTGCATGCCCCTATTGAGGATGAGACCACAAACCTGCCATGTGCCTTTCACCTGAATTTAACACAGGAACCCTCAGTCCATAGGCTGGTGCTCTATCCTCTGAGACAAACTGGCTAGAGCTGACTTTGGTTTTTGAACTTCGCAAACAGCATTCTGAATGAAATGAAGTTCAAGAAGTGTGGTTCTGCTGTACTGATTTTATTTTATTAATATTTCCTTAGTTTTTTCTTAATGTGCCTTTTATGCCTCAGGATCCCATTCAGGATGCTGTATTAATATTTAGTCATCAAATCACGCCACAGGAAATCTGGGAAGGTTTCTTGGAAAAACCATGTATTGTAAGGATATATGATAATTCACAACTTAATTGAATGTGAATTTGTTCTGTTGGGGTCTAGTTAATACATCCAAAATACAAGATAATATGCTTCAATATTCACATTAGCCAAAGTAAGTAATATAAGTTTTAATCAATATGAATAGATAAAGAAGTAGTTATTCACACACACATACACAGTTCCCATACTGAATCATATCACTTATGTGGAATATGGGTATTCGCAATTTTTCTGTACATCTAAAACTACTCCAAAACAAAACATCCATTAAAAAAAGGTATAAAATACTAGGTAATGATACCATCTGAGGGATAGTACAATAGACCAGTGAATTGATGGTTAGTATGGGAAATGGAGTAGAAAAAAAAATTCCCTCCCTGTCATGTGCTGAACAATCGAACTAGAGGAAATGAGGGAGAGGTAAGTTTGAGAAATATTTTAGAACATATTGAGCAAGCTTTGCTTTATGTAACCAGAGCAACTGACTCCTCTGCATCATCACCCCCATCCCACTCATGAAGGCCCAATCTGAGGCTTTGTGATGTCAAGCCCTACCAAGGCAACCACTGAGTGTTGGCCAATCAGAGTTGACGTATATGGCTACTCATCGTCCTGGAGAATATGGATAGATGCCAGGTGGTCTGGAGTAGGATACAGTTGCTATAATGAAACAAAGATTACTAAGGAAACACAGAGCCAATGGAAGGATGGCCTAAGAATGTACAAGTCGTGAAATGAATTGGAACTACATTTCAGAACTCATTGACAAAGAAAAGGATAAGGTCAGACTATCGTACTCATATATCTCCTGTTCTTCCCCATAGACTCTCCATTATAGGCTGTGACCCTACCCTGTGTGGCACAAACACCTCCTCAGTCCACGGTCACTCAATTACAATCCCAATTCCCTCCCATTTGCCAATTTCTTACCCAAAGCCAATTTCTTTCTGGGTATATCTTGTTTCCCCCACTAGGTATTGAAAATAATGGGCAATATAAATTCATTCCTTAAATAAAGTGTATAAATTTAGAGAAAAAGAAAGATGCAGATGCTTATATTTTGCTACAGGATGGTAAGAAACCTGTAGTAAATCAGCCAATTGAGGACAATGAGGACAAGGATGACTATGAGGCTAAAGACAAAGAAGAAGAAGAAGAAGAAGAAGAAGAAGAAGAAGAAGAAGAAGAAGAAGAAGAAGAAGAAGAAGAAGAAAAAGAAGAAGAAGAAGAAGAAGAAGAAAAAGAAGAAGAAGAAGAACGAGGAGGAGGAGGAGAGGAGGAGGAGAAGGAAGAGGAGAAAGGAAGGAGAATAAGAAAGAGGACAACAGTATGAAGAATAAGTAGAAGGATAGAAGAAGAAGAGGAAGAAGTGGAATATGAAGAAAAAAGGAGAAGTTGAAAATTAAGATGAAGGTAAAGAAGGAGAAGGAGAAGAAGCAGGAGAAGTTGAGTACGATAAACAAAATGAAGCAGAAGAAGGAGAAAGAGATGAAGGGCAAGGAGAAGGAGGAGGAGATGACAAAGAAGAAGATAGTTATCAGAAGTAATGCACAGGGTATACGTGTAGATAAAGACTTTAGGATGTGTTGCCTCTGGAGAAATAATGCTTGAAAATGGTCATTATGTCGATATTAAAACCTAAATAGCATCTTTGAATGAATACTAGCATGTGTATAAAGGAAATATTCTATATCTCTGGGTGGTCTCTGATGATGGGGATGGGGCATATATGTGAGAAGGAAAGAACATAGAATTCTACAATTTTGGGCACCAGATCTGCCATTCCATAGTTATCCAAACACGGAGAATAATGACACTGTGAAGATGAGTTTTTTTCTTTAACGTTTTATCATACTGGCAAGGAAGAAAAGAATTAGTTGTTTCTGCTTGTATTTGACATTGGGGGTTGGTAGAGGAGATGGGGAACGGGGTGTTGTGTGAAGGTTGACAGTGTGTAATAATAAATCTGATTTCCATTTTAGATGTTAGACTATTGACAGTTTTAAGCCACATTCCATTCTCTTCCCTGTCCATCCAACATTTGGACAAGCTGAAAAAAAGAATCATGGTCATAAAACAGAAAGAAATATGTCTAAATTTAACCATTAGAACTTGGTTTTGTCACATGGGAGTAATGGATATTTCTCTCTAGAAGCCTGGAGATCAGGATACTGTGTGCCTGTGTGTGTGTGTGAGTGTGTGTGTGTGTGTGTGTGTGTGTGTGTGTGTGAGAGAGAGAGAGAGAGAGAGAGAGAGAGAGAGAGAGAGAGAGGGAGATAGAGAGAGAAATGGGCAGCAACAGCAGAAGCATTTTGCAGTTTCCTAATGAATCTTCTTTTTTCAGGTATGTGACATCATCATCCCTCATAGTAAATACTCTTTCTCAGTGAGTGACTACCCGATGGACTTGAATTTTGAACAGACTATCCAACCAAGCTCTGTATAGAAAAGGAACCAACAACTGTTTAAGATACTACAAATGTTCACAACATAAACACAGAGTTAGTTACATCTTATTTTTGGACCTGGGACTTATGTGTCTTCTTAAAAATAGGTCCAGGTTGAGTAAATTGATTGAGGATTACTTTAAGGTGGCTTCATGCCACTAGATGTTAATTTGCTAAACTGACTAATTTGTGAAGCTGGATGTGGTAAAGATACTGTCTGAAAAGGTAATGAGAGACAGCAGGACTGGGGAGGTGTCCCACTTAGTATCCAGGTGAATGTGTATTCTATCTCTAATTGTGACATTTAACTGTAGCTGCAGTCAGGTGAAATAGGTACTGAGTAGAACATGCTAGTCAAATACTTTGCTGTGACTGCCAAGTATTTCTCAGGTTCTTTGGCTAGAATTGATAATTTAATATTATATATGGATATCTCTAATGGGTATCCTGAGAATTAGCAATAAGGCACCAATCCTACTCTTCAGAATTAAGGTCAAGTCAAATTTGTCTGTTAAATTCAGAAGGAGTAGAAACAATTATACCTTCTCTATCTAGGTCTTATATAATGGGTTTATATTTGTGGAATTTCTGTTTTTATTTACATTGGGTTCTCTTTCAACAAGAGTGTTATTTTATAAGTAGGGAGGTAGGTCCACAGGGTATCATTATTTCAAGCTTATTATGAGGTCTAAACATTTATTTTACTTTTCATTAGTTCATATGGCATTATGCACTAGAAAATATTTTAGAACAATAGGTATTTGACTATAGGAAGTTGAGGCAATACAATAATTCTAATGGTTAAATTTAGACATATTTATTTATATTTTAAAATCAGAATTTTTTGTCAGTTAGTCCAAATGTTGGCTGGACAGGGAAGAGAATGGAATGCGGCTTAAAACTGTCAATAGTCTAACATCTAAAATGGAAATCAGATTCATTATTACACACTGCCAACCCTCACACAAAACCCCGGTCCCCATCTCCTCTACCATCCCCAATGCCCAATACATGCAGAAACAACAACTTATTTTCTTCCTTGCCAGTATGATAAAGTGTTAAAGAAAAAAACTCATCCTCAGACTTCATAGTGTCCTTATTTTCAGTGTCTGGCTAACTATGGAATGGCAGATCTGGTGCCCAAACTTTTATAATTTATGTTCTTTCCTTCTCACATATATGCCCCATCCCCATCATCAGAGACCACCCAGAGATACAGCATATTTCCTTTATACACATGCTAGTATTCATTCAAAGATGCTATTTAGGTTTTAATATCAAAATAATGACCATTTTCAAGCATTATTCCTTAAGAGGCAACACATCCTAAAGTCTTAATCTACAGGTATACCCTGTGCATTACTTGAGATATAACCCTCTTCTTCTTTGTCATCTCATTCTCCTTCCCCTTCATCTCTTTCTCCTTCTTCTGCTTCATTTTGTTTTTCCTCCTCAACTTCTCCTGCTTCATCTCCTTCTCCTACTTCATCTTCATCTACATTTTCAACTTCTCCTTTTTTCCTTCATATTCCACTTCTTGCTCTTCTTCTTTCCATCTACTTATTCTTCATATTGTTGTCCTCTTTCTTATTCTCCTTTTTTCTCCTTCCTGTCTCCTCCTCCTCCTCCTCCTCCTCCTCCTCCTCCTCCTCCTCCTCCTCTTCCTCCTCCTCCTCCTCCTCCTCCTCCTCCTCCTTCTTCTTCTTCTTCTTCTTCTTCTTCTTCTTCTTCTTCTTCTTCTTCTTCTTCTTCTTCTTCTTCTTCTTCTTCTTCTTCTTCTTCTTCTTCTTCTTCTTCTTCTTCTTCTTCTTCTTCTTCTTCTTCTTCATTGTCTTTAGCCTCATAGTCATCCTTGTCCTCATTGTCCTCAATTGGCTGATTTACTGTAGGTTTTTTACCATCCTGTGGCAAAATATCAGCATCTGCCTCATTCTTTTTCCCTAAATTTATCCACTTTATTTAAGTACTGCATTTATATTGCCCTTTATTTTCAATACCTAGTATGGCAAACAAGATATACACAGAAAGAAATTGGTTTTGGGTAAGAAATTTGCAAATGGGAGGAAATTGTCATTGTATTATAATGATTGTGGACTGAGGAGGAGTTTGTGCCACACAGGGCAGGGTCACAGTGCATAATGTGGAGTCAATGGGGAAGAACAGGAGACAAATGAGTAGGGTAGTGTGACCTTATCCTTTTCTTCGTCACAGAGTTCTAAAATGAAGTTCCAATTCACTTCACGACTTGTATATTTTTAGACATATCCTTGCATTGGCTCTGTATATTCTTAGTGATCTTTGTTTCATTATAACAACTGTATCCTACTCCAGGCCACCTGGCATCTATTCATATTCTCCAGGACAATGAGTAGCCATAGACATCAACTCTGATTGGCCAACAGTCAGTGGTTGCCTTGGTAAGGCTTGACATCACAAAGCCTCAGATTGAGCCTTCATGAGTGGGCTGGGGGTGATGATGCAGAGGAGTCAGTTGCTCTGGTTACATAAAGCAAAGCTTCCACAATATGTACTAAAATATTTCTCAAACTTACCTCTCCCTAGTTTCCTCTAGTTCAATTGTCCAGCACATGGCAGGGAGGGGATTTTCCCCCTCCCTACTCCATTTCCCATACTAACCATCAATTCACTGGTCCATTCTACTATCCCTCAGATATTATCATTACCTAGTATTTTGTATGTTGTTTTAATGGATTTTTATTTTGGAATACTTTTAGATTTACAGAAAAATCGTGAATACCCATATTCCACATAAGTGATATATTGCAGTATGGGAGCTGTGTATGTGTGTGTGAATAACATCTTCTTTATCTATTCATATAGATTAAAACTTATATTACTTACTTTGGCTAATGTGAATAGTAAAGCATATTATCTAGTATTTTGGATGTATTAACTAGACCCCAACAGAACAAAATGCACATTCAATTAAGTTGTGAATTATCATACATCCTTACAACACATGGTTTTTCCAAGAAATCTTCCCTGGTTGCATGTGGGGTGTGTAACTTTACTGGATATATTTTATAGATTTTCTCTAGTATTTTCCTCCTAATTATTTATTTTTTTCTGTAGAAACTCAACCCTACTCAGGGACATCAGGGTTATGGAATTGGCAGTGACAGAGGCTGAATTGCTTCCTTGGTTTTGTCACATGGGAGTAATGGATATTTGTCTATAGAACCCTGGAGATCAGGGTCCTGTGTTTGTGTGTGTGTGTCTGTGTGTGTGTGTGTGTGTGAGAGAGAGAGAGAGAGAGAGAGAGAGAGAGAGAGAGAGAGAGAGATGGGCAGCAACAACAGAATTACTTTGGAAGTTTCTACTGAATCTTCTGTTTTCAGGTATGTAAAATAAGCATTCCTCATATGAACCACTCTTCCTCAAGGACTGACTACCCCATGGACTTTTATATGCAACAGGCTATCCAACCAAGCTCTGTATAGAAAAGGGTCAAACAACGGCTTAAAATGCTACAAATGTTCACAAGGTAAACACAATGATAGTTACATCTTATTATTGGACCTGTGACTTATGGATTTTACATATAAGTCCAGGTTGAGTAAAATGATGGAAAATTACATTAAGTAGGCTTCATGGGCTATATGTAAATTTGATACAATGACTAATTTGTAAAGCTGGATGTGGTGAAGATGCTGTCTGCAAAAGTAATGAGAGATAGCAGGACTAGGGAGGTATCTTACTTAGTACCCAGGTAAATGTGTACTATATCTCTAATTGTGGCATTTAAATGTAGCTACAGTCTGTTGAAATAGTACTGAGTAGAACATGATAGTTAAATACTTTTCTGTGACTGCCAAGTATTTATGGGGTTCTTTGTCTAGAATTGATAATTTAATATTATATATGGATCTCTCTAATGGGTGGCCTGAGAATTAGCAATAAGGGACCAATCCTACTCTTCAGGATTAAGGTCAAGTCAAATTTGTATTGACTGAGGAAGGTCCACAGGGTATCACTATTTCAAGCTGATTATGAAGTCTAAACATTTATTTTACTTTTCAATAGTTCATATGGCCATTATGCACTAGAAAATATTTTAGGACAATAGGTTCTTTGACTGTAGGAAGTTGAGGCAATACAATAATTCTAATGGTTAAATTAAGACATATTACTTTCTATTTTAAGATCAGAATTCTTTTTTTATCAGCGTGTCCATATGTTGGCTGGGCAGGGAAGAGAATGGAATGTGGCTTAAAACTGTCAATAGTCTAACATCTAAAATGGAAATCAGATTCATTATTACACACTGCCAACCCTCACACAACACCACTTTCCCCATCTCTTCCACCAACCCCCCAATGCCAAATAGAAGCAGAAACAACAATTTCTTTTCTTCCTTGTCAGTATGATAAAGTGTTTGAGAAAAAAAACTCCTCCTCAGACTTCACAGAGTCCTTATTTTCAGTGTCTGGCTAACTAGGGAATGGCAGATCTGGTGCCAAAACTTTTATAGTTTATGTTCTTTCCTTCTCACATATATGCCCCATCCCCATCATCAGAGACCACCAGAGATACAGCATATATCCTGTATACACATGCTAGTATTCATTCAAATATGCTATTTAGATTTTAATATTGACATAATGATCATTTTCAAGCATTATTCCTTGAGAGGAAACACATCCTAAGTCTTTATCTACAGGTATACCCTGTGCATTACTTGTGATAGAACTCTCTTCTTCTTTGTCATCTCCTTCTCCTTCCCCTTCAACTCTTTCTTCTTCTGCTTCATTTTGTTTATCCTCTTCAACTTCTCCTGCTTCATCTACTTCTCCTTCTCCTACTTCATCTTCATCTTCATTTTCAACTTCTTTTTTCATTCATATTCCGCCTCTTGCTCTTCTTCTTCTTTCCATCTACTTATTCTTCATACTGTTGGCCTCTTTCTTATTATCCTCTTTTCTCTTTCCTGTCTCTTCCTCCTCCTCCTCCTCCTGCTCTTCATCTTCCTCATTCTCTCTTCCTCCTCCTCCTCCTCCTCCTCTTCCTCCTCCTTCTTCTTCTTCTTCTTCTTCTTCTTCTTCTTCTTCTTCTTCTTCTTCTTCTTCTTCTTCTTCTTCTTCTCTTTCATTGTCTTTAGCCTCATAGACATCCTTGTCCCCATTGTCCTCAATTGGATGATCAACTGTAGGTCTATCATCCTGTAGGAAAATATCAGCATCTGCCTCATTCTTTTTCTCTAAATTTATCCACATTATTTAAGTACTGCATTTATATTGCCCTTTATTTTCAATACCTAGTATGGCAAACAAGATATACACAGAAAGAAATTGGTTTGGGGTAAGAAATTGGCAAATGGGAGGAAAGTGGTATTGTAAAAGAATGCCCGTGGCCTGAGGAAGAGTTCGTGCCACACAGGGCAGGTTCACAGTCCATAATGTGGAGTCAATGGGGAAGAACAGGAGACATATGAGTAGGGTAGTGTGACCTTATCCTTTTCTTTGTCACAGAGTTCTAAAATGCAGTTCCAATTCACTTCACGACTTGTACATTCTTAGGCCATCCTTGCATTGGCTCTGTATTTTCTTAGTGATCATTGTTTCATTAAAGCAACTGTATCCTACTCCAGTCCACCTGGCATCTATGCATATTCTCCAGGACGATGAGGAACCATAGACGTCAACTCTGATTGGCCAATAGTCAATGGTTTCCTTGGTAGGGCTTGACATCACAAAGCCTCAGATTGAGCCTTCATGGTGGGGGGAAGGGGTGATGATGCAGAGGAGTCAGTTGCTCTGGTTACATAAAGCAAAGTTTCCACAATATGTTCTAAAATATTTCTCAAACTTACCTCTCCCCCGTTTCCTCTAGTTCAATTGTCCAGCACATGGCAGGGAGGGGATTTTTCCCCTCCCTACTCCATTTCCCATATTAACCATCAATTCACTGGTCCATTCTACTATCCCTCAGAAATTATCATTACCTAGTAATTTGTATGTTGTTTTAATGGATTTTTATCTTGGAATAGTTTTAGATTTACAGAAAAATTGTGAATACCCATATTCCACATAAGTGATATGATACAGTATGGGAGCTGTGTATGTTTGTGAGAATAACAACTTCTTTATCTATTCATATATATTAAAACTTATATTACTTACTTTGGCTAATGTGAATAGTAAACATATAATCTAGTATTTTGGATGTATTAACTAGACCCCAACAGAACAAAATGCACATTCAAGTAAGTTGTGAATTATCATACATCCTTACAACACATGGTTTTTCCAAGAAACCTTCCCAGGTTGCATGTGGGGTGTGTAACTTTACTGGATATATTTTATAGATTTTCTCTAGTATCATCCTTGTATTTATTTTTTTTTCTGTAGAACCTCAAACCTACTCAGGGACATCAGGGTTATGGAATTGGCAGTGACAGCGGCTGAATTAATTGCTTGGTTTTGTCACATTGGACTTATGGATATTTCTCTCTAGAACCTTGGAGATCAGGATCGTGTGTGTGTGTGTGTGTGTGTGTGTGTGTGTGTGTGTGTGTGTGTGAGAGAGAGAGAGAGAGAGAGAGAGAGAGAGAGAGAGAGAGAGATCGGCAGCAACAACAGAAGCATTTTGGAAGTTCCTACTGAATCTTCTGTTTTCAGGTATGTGACATCAGCATTCCTCATAGGAACTACTCTTCCTCAAGGATTGTCTACTCCATGGACTTTTATATGCGACAGGCTATCCAACCAAGCTCTGTATGGAAAAGGGACAAACAACTGCTTAAAATGTTGCAAATGTTCACAAGGTAAACACAATGATAGTTACATCATATTATTGGACCTGTGACTTATGGATTTTACATATAAGTCCAGCTTGAGTAAAATGATTGACAAGTACATTAAATAGGCTTCATGGGACTATATATAAATTTGCTACACTTACTAATTTGTGAAGATGGATGTGGTGAAGATACTGTCTGCAAAGGTAATGAGAGATAGCAGGACTAGGTAGGTATCCTACTTAGTACCCAGGTAAATGTGTACTATATCTCTAATTGTGGCATTTAAATGTAGCTACATTCTGTTGAAATAGTACTGAGAACATGATAGATAAATACTTTGCTGTGTCAGCCAAGTATTTATCGGGTTCTTTGTCTAGAATTGATAATTTAATATTATATATGGATCTCTCTAATGGGTGGCCTGGGAATTCCCAATAAGTCACCAATCCTACTCTTCAGGATTAAGGTCAAGTCAAATTTGTCTGTTAAACTCAGAAGCAGTAGAAACAATTATACCTTCTCTATCTTGGTCTTATATAATGGTTTTATATCTATGGAATTTCTGTTTTTATTTATATTGGGTTCTCTTTCAACAAGAGTGTTATTTTATAAATAGGGATGTAGGTCCACATGGTATCATTATTTCAAGCTTATTGTGAGGTCTAAACATTTATTTTACTTTTCATTAGTTCATATGGCCATTATGCACTAGAAAATATTTTAGAACAATAGGCTCTTTGACTATAGGAAGTTGAGGCAATAAAATAATTCTAATCATTAAATTTAGACATATTTCTTTCTATTTTAAGATCAGAATTTATTTATCAGCTAGTGAAAATGTTGGCTGGACAGGGAAGAGAATGGAATGCGGCTTAAAATGGTCAATAATCTAACATCTAAAATGGAAATCAGATTCATTATTACACACTGCCAACCCTCACACAAAACCAAGTTCCCCATCTCCTCTACCACCCACAATGCCAAATACAAGCAGAAACCAAAACTTATTTTCTTCTTTGCCAGTATGATAAAGTGTTAAAGAAAAAACTCATCCTCAGACTTCAGTGTCCTTATTTTCAGTGTCTGGCTAAGTATAGAATGGCAGATCTGGTTCCAAAACTTTTATAATTTGTGTTATTTCCTTCTCACATATATGCCCCATCCCCATCATCAGAGACCACCCAGAGATACAGCATATTTCCTTTATACACATGTTAGTATTCATTCAAATATGCTATTTAGGTTTTAATATCGACGTAATGACCATTTTCAAGCATTATTCCTTGAGAGGCAACACATCCTAAAGTCTTTATGTAC